>JAWMAG010000086.1:360000-1067500 GCA_037013455.1 Ceratitis rosa | reverse complement strand
AAGTTTGGTCATTAAGCTCGACGTCACACCATTCTCCCGCCGGTATCAACACTTTACCCCATACCAGGCAACGCAACTGGGCATCGAATTATCATAAATGCATTGAACACTCAATGTACAAGAAACGGCAATTTTGATCAAGCAAATATTCACTGCAACAGCTTTGCTTGGAATATCTTTAGCCGTATGCATCCGTGTACATACATATGTACATACATACATAGGTACATATGAGCATTTACAAGTACGCCTGAAGACATAGGCTTGCAAGCACATGCCAAGAGACCCACGCAAATACAAAAACAAAACTAATTGAAACTGTAAAAATGTCTGCCTTCCCAGACAACCACAGCAAAGTGTACTATCCGGCGTAAAACGACAACGTAATAAAATGGGTTGTAGGGAAGGAATTTTTATAAATACAAATAAAAGACCAGTGAAAATAAAATAGGATGAGAAAAACAGAATGAAAACATAACTATATGACCAAAGTGGAATGAACCGCTTGTTGGAGCTGCTTGAAAACTCCAAAGAAGGCACAAGACAAAGGAAAACAAAAAAATATTGGGTTGTAGTAAACGTACACTTTCCTTAAATACTTTTCAATTTGGCTGTCTACACTTTCATTCTTTTTATCACGTGTAGAACTTCTCTATTCTCTTTTACTTATTCTTCTAAAATTTTGTTTAACAGCTCAAACGGATCCACGTATTACTGTGATGTTTTTGTACTATAAACACGTTCTCTCCCAAAGATCAACGACATCTTTTTGTAGTGTGTCTTCTAACTTTATGTATATTTATTGAACTACCAATAAAAAAATTAACAGTAATTAGTGTAATTACATTAAAATTCAACCATTCAATATTGTTGTTTTTTTAAGCTATTTTATTGAATTATTGGAATGTACCTATGTATGTATGTATATTTATTTTCACTTACCTTCATCGAGTAGGCGTTCCACATGATTGAAGACATTTGGAAATGCTGCCATTTGTTTGCGATCCTTCAGTAATTGAGCCAAATAATCGGCTATACTTTGTGTACTTTGATGTTGTTGTTGAGGAGTGGGCTGCATTGTCACGATGTTTGTATCACACAGACTCATTTTTAAATTGGGTTTTTGTTTTTTTACCGGTTGAAAATAATAAATTAGTATTAATTTATTACAGAAAATGTATGGTCTAGTTAAACCTTAAGATTGGGGGATATTTTTGATTGGCTTGCTAAATAAAAATTCGCTTTACCAATTTCAATTTTTTGGGTTTTGTTTTTTTTTTTATTTTTAGTATTGCACACTTTGGTTTTCTTTCTTTGAGAAGCGTTTAAATTGTTTTAAATTTGTTGTCTGTTTTTAATAATGCACAGGCGATCGAATGATAAATACACTGCTGTTTATATGTATGCATTTATAGTTAATTTGTTTATAAGCGAATTAAGCACGTTTATCCAATTAGCTGCAATGAAAAAAGACAAATATTTCCATACATATTTTAAAAACGTCTATATATATTTCGTTGAAACCAATTCAATTGCAGAGGAAATTGAAAATAATCGATAGTTAATTACATCAAAGGAAGTAGAACCAAGTTTCTAAAAACCAAACATCAGTGTATCAGAAGCAAATTAGGGTTTCTGGACAACCGAACTAAATCTGCATACCCTGCGGCGGGTTAGGGTCTCAAGAATTTAGCCGTAGTAAGGCATACCTGTCGTAAGAGGTGACTAAATATAAAATAGTTCCCGCGACCAACGGGTCTTTATACCGGAGCAACCCAGATTTTTATCCGGCCAAGGATTGTTACTCCTGCAAAATTCCCCGAAAATCAATTCGGGGAATATTTTGCGGTTACAACAACAACAACCTAATTAATATTTTTAATAAAAAAAATATATATTTAATGAAAGCTATTTCTCCATATATTAGAAAATTTCAAATTAAATGTCTCGAATAATTTAAATCTATGCAATTTAAAAACAAACTGCGAGATATTCTATTGAGAAAACCAAACAGAAAGCATATGCAGGTATTTATACTTATGTATAACAGAAATTTGTAAGAAATAATAAAAAGTATCAAGTAAATTTATTGGCATAACGAGAAATACGTGAACTACTCAAGTTGCAGCAAAAGCAAACAGATGTGCAAATTTTTACAGTGGCAGCGACAGCGACAGCAAATAGTGCTGCCGCCAACAAGGCGAATCAGCACCAGGCAGGCAAAGTGTCAAAAGGGGTGTAATGAGTGACTGAATAAAACAAAGAAATATAAACAACTTCTTGAATTCCATTTGTAATTTTTCTTCGCTTTTGAAAAATGTGCATAACATTCGTAGCGATTCGAATCCAGTTGATCGAATTCCTTGCCTTTTCGCTACATAAAAACGCCTTCTATTTTTGTTGCCTACTCCTGTTTTAAATTTGTATAACGACGCTGCTATACTGCCACCAATAACGCAAGCAGCACAGTTTCAGTTAGCGCGTTGTCTGTTTAATTCTTTACTTTTTGTTATTATTGTTTTTGGCTACTTTTTCGAATTCTCTTTTCTTCAATCGCTTCGTACGCTTCGTTGTTCAATCCATGCATTTAGCTGTTTGTATTTGCGCGCATACATACACAAACATACATTTTACATTCATTCGCCTGTAAATGCTGGCAAATCGTATAAACAAGATGAAAGCGGAATGTCAAACAGATTTATTTCGCTTTATACACTGATCATGTATTTGTCGCTGCTTACTTTGCTTTTTTTTTGTCGTTTTTCCATTCGAGTGTAGTAAATAGGCTTCTAAAAATATTTTAGTTCTACTAAAAATACACTTAACGGAAATGGAAAAGCGCGCTTAGTGATAATTTACATTTGTATATCTTCACATAAATACAATACAGCGAACTGAGTTTTCCATGCACAGTTCTCTTTTCATTTTTATCTCAAAAATATGTGGAATTTTCATAAATCGGGCTGCGCAGTCGCTTCTCAGTTGCCTTTGTAATGAATGGAGATGGTGACGACTGCGACTGCATTATTGTTTGTTCCAGCAATTTGCTTGGATGCTTGCCCTTTTGAGAAAAGGCAAACAAGAACAGAAAATTAAAAAAGAAAATATAAAGACGTGGAATTCCAAGGCACCACTGCAATTGAGTTTGGTTTTGGAGACACTGTTTGTACACTTTTATTTCATTTTTCTTTACACTACGGTTTGTACACATACTTTTGATATTTAAATGTTCCACGTTTTTACTTTTATCGCGATTATTCCAAGTTCCAAAAGGAAGAACTAAATATATAGATTTTTTAATTGTGTGTAATTTACTTAGGTACACTCAATATTTCAAGATTTGCTACTGAACGCGAGTTAAAAATTTTAAATAACTAAACGCGATGACTCCAAGAACAAAACTGAAAAGATACGAAATGAAAATTTCGCTTTCAAGCGATCGCCTGTGTATTTTCTTCGGCAACAAAATTTTATTTTGTTTTCGTGTGGAATTATAATTCTCTTCGGACCGCCGTACATACGTATATACCTTTATCTCGCTCACACGTACTGTTGACGCTTGCCGGTGTATAGCTGAGTGAGCAAAGCCACACGTAGGTGACGTAGATCGAAACGACCAGTTTATAAAATATGCTTAGGAACAGTGGGAATGAGTCAAAGTCGGTATATGGGAACACTTGCCATAATTGTGTGTACGCGTGTGGGAAGTTTACTAAAAATACTACTGAGAGCATTTTTAATCTGCTCTCTACAAGCGGGTTAAAAGGGTCTTCCGTTTGGTATAGTTAAGTGTTCAATTAGTGTTAAACTAAGAAATTATTGTACGTCTTTATAAAAACACTATAAAGTATCACTCAACAAAATTTAGACAACGTCTTTATTGGTAGCTTTATTAAATAAATTGGTAAATAAATAAAATGGTACATAAATTTTTTAAGATCTTAAAATTATATAATATCTTAAGTAATATAAATACGTATATATGTATGAAAGCTCTTTACTAATCGACTCTAGTACAAACAATTACTTTCCTCTGTTAACTTCATTGTTATTAATTGATCCAGATACCTACATTTAGGCATATACATACATATATACATACATACGCCAAAATATATTTCCTTTATAGCGAAAAGTCACCGTTTATGGCTGAAATTTTTTTTTTTTAATTTGATGATGCTTTTTGAACTTCACATCTTCATTTGATATCTTTAGATTTTTAATTTTGACGTTGTCGAAATAAAGTTTTAATATTTTGGTCATAAGCGAAAATAAATAAAGGAAATTCATTGAAGAGGATAGATTCTGCTTTAATGTTTCAACTTGTTCTTTCTTTATGTAATTTTTGTATGTAGCTTATTTTACTTTTTTAGCAAACAAATAATTAAGAATACTACATTGGAAACATAAATATTTATATATATACATATATATATATATATATATATTCTACAGGTAGATATAAATATACATATGCATGTGCATACTTGTGTGTATAAGATGATCATTCTGGAGCAACATACTTGTAAAAAATATGAAAATTTATATATCGGTCGTTTTCTTATAATATGTATATAATTTGGATACATGTTTAAGTAAAATAATCGAAATTTGCATGCTCTTTTGGTAATAATTTTATTGTGGGGGACGTCAAGAGCATTAAATTTATTAGAGAACTATGTATGCATGTATAGATGTATATAGTAAATAAATCTGTACACATACATACATACATAGACATATATTTCATAGAATGTATTTGTATGTAAACTATGGGTGTAAATTTAGAAGAGTAGCAAAAGTACCAATGTTGGAAGTATAAAGCTCTTAGAAAACAGTCTGAAAGTCCACAGCATTTGCTCTATATGCTCTGATATAAACTCCCTGCAGAATCTCGAAATATTGTTTACTTTAGTGTGCAATCAGTTTGGGCTATTGGAAATAGTCTTTTGCTCTTCTTCAGCATTACAACTTCTCTGGCATGTCCTGAAAGTTACGTGCAAGGATTCAGTGCCATTGTGTTAATCAGTGGCTTATCAGGGCTCGTACAACTGTCCCGTCAGCCCGTTCTACCAACGGAGTTGACCCGACTTTTTTCCGGCTATGTGCTTTCAGCCTTTCGGCGAACTAACCCCGTATAGATCAACAGGTTACGTCAGCAAAAATATTCCCCGAATTATTTTTCGGGGAATATTACGGGAGTGACAGTCCTTGGCCGGATAAAAAATCTGGGCCGTTCCGGTATAAAGACTCGACTGTCGCGAACTATTGAATTTTAGTCAAATCTTACGATAGCCATCCCTTACCACGGGTAAATTATTCAGCGCCTAACCCGCAGGGTAACATTAGTCTAAGTGCATCAACGGAGCAACACCTCGCAGCTAGTTTGTTCCAAATCCTTCTCATCTGGGCTAGCGTCGAACCCGATCCTGGTCCGGCGGATTACTTCTACTGCGTGTGTCATAAACATTCCTCAATTTCCCCCGCTAATTGTCTAAGGCCTCAAAGCGCTTACCGCAGCATGACTCCCATGCATAGAGAACGCCTTTAGTGCTATCCTAACTCCAACTGACATCACCGCCGGTGAACGCTCTTTATACAGGGTTGTCGGCTCCGTTGCCGCCCGCTTTATCTCGGCATGCTCTTATTTCCCGACTGAAGCAGTTGTTCTAACATCCAAACGCGAATCTTTTCGTCATGCCGATCCCGGAAATCCCCTTATCAAGGATCTCAATTAAGAGGTTCGGCATCAAGTCGACATCCACAAGCGGAATAAGTGTTACCTCTCCTCTGGGGTAGCCAAGCTCTGGTTGGCAAACCAGATGAGACCCTACCGATGAGGGAACACCCCAACAGACACTAATAAGATTAGTTGTGTTCCCACCAGATTAGTTGTGGGCCAGTAGATGATATGTAAGAATCTACTTGATCGTACCAAGTGAGTTTGCTACACACTCATCTGCTGTTCCCATTTATGATTTCCTCAGCCAACTCACGATGAGTTCGGTTTTGGAATTTGTCGCGAGGAAATCAAAGGTTTTTATTGCTCTTTAACTGTAACTAAAAATGGATACATTCTTTGCAGGGAATCCACTTCCAATATGTTTTGCCGACAATTTTCTGGATAAAACATCAAAACCTCCTTTCTGACACATTGTCTTGAGTCGCAAAGTTTCTTACCCATGCTTCGGATCCTCATGCCCATACAATTTGTGTGGGACATCCCACAATAACGCGGCGTCAACGTTGAGCAAATGGAATTTTCAATTTTGACAGCGCGTTACATGATGTAGTTAAATGTGAAGGATAAAAGTGTGAAACAAAGGAAAAAAACTGACGAAGAGGAAGAGGGAAATAAGAAAAAAATTTGGCAAAGAAATTATATTTTGTAAATAAAATGATAAATATGCAGTTAAAAATTAATTCAACTGGTGAAGGCACACTTTTTTTTGACCGATTAAGTTCGTAGCATCTTGTTTGAAATAAATGCAATTAATTTATTAAATGTTCTTAAAATAATGCAAACATGAAAAGAAAGAGAAAACTCCAAAACGCTAGTGCTCTTATTTTGGCGTTAGAAAACGCTACGCCGAACGCTCCAATTTAGGTGCGTCAGTAAGAGTTAAAAGCATATTTATTATTTTGTATGCATTAATTAATGCCGTTTTTTTTTTTTTTGAAAATTAAGACTTTATTGTGAAAAATGTGATGTTTGCCCATCTTGGAGGTCAAGAAAGAATCGAGCCAATTTCTGATACCTTGTTCTGAAGTGAAGGGTACTCCGTGAGGGCGTTCTGCATTGATCTGGACAAGTGATAATCGGAAGGTGCTATGTGTGGCTATAAGGCGGGTGAGGTAGAACTTCCCACCGACAGTTTTCCAAATAGTTTTTAACTTGGCACCAAGGATATGCTTGGCCGGGCTTCACATACGATCTCTTGCGCTTTGGGTTATCATAATGAATCCATTTTTCATCGCCAGTGACAATCCGATGCAAAAATAACTTCTTTTGGTGGCGTTGAAGCAACATTTCCGACATGCAGAATCGAAGTTCGACACCTCTTAGCTTTAATTCATAAGGCACCCAGGCAAGTTCTTCTTGCGTCTGGCGTGCATCTGCGTCGAGCAATGTCTCCAATTTTTCGTCTTGAAATTTTTTTGGCTGTGCGGGTCGTCCTCCGTCGTCTAAGTCGAAATTGCCACTTTTAAACCGAGCAAACCACTTTCGGCACGTTCGTTCAGCTACAGCATGGTCAGCCCTCAGAAAACCGCACGAATTAATGAATACACCCAATAACTCAACCCAATAAATACAAGTTTCAGATGAAGAAAGTTACTTAGCCTTCCCCTTCATTACCTGGCTAACGTACATTTCAAACTAATGCTCTTCGCCGTGCTACGTGGTTTCTAGACACTACCTTACCGAAGAAACAATAACGAAGATCAGTTGTAAAAGTATGATTCCACCGACTGTTTCTTCTCCAAGTGCCTACAGCTGCCACAAAAATCATTACAAGAATACCACAACTTCTTACCGTGAGTTCTCTATAAAAAGATCATCTATTGTGCCACAGTATTAATAATGAACTAATTTGGAATGACTAAAGATTTTTCTCTACAATCAAAGGTCACATAGCCAGGTTTT
Source organism: Ceratitis rosa (assembly GCA_037013455.1). NCBI lineage: Eukaryota > Metazoa > Arthropoda > Insecta > Diptera > Tephritidae > Ceratitis > Ceratitis rosa. The sequence continues at coordinate 1,059,855 of JAWMAG010000086.1, read as the reverse complement.
ATGTGGTTTACTTGCGTCGCCTGCAGTAGTCAGCCGCAGTTGCTGAGTGGTGTTCAGTACGTGTAAACTGAAACTAAGCCGCGCTCCTCCTCTAGTTTGTGGTGTGCAAGTTGATCTATTTGCAACAAATGGTGAGACCTACAGTTTATACTAAGTCGCCTCCGAACGGCCGATGGATTTTTATGAGGAGCAGTACGCAATGCTAACCACTCGACTAACGCGGTAGCTTTATTTTACGAACGTAAACAGCATTATTCCAACAAATGGAGGGGCCTACAGTTTATACTAAGCCGCCTCCGAACGGCTGAAGGTTTTTTCACGAGGAGCCTTTTATTTCATGTCCGAAATACACTCGGAGGGGTGGACATTCCCTGCCGAGGGGCGACCGCAATTAGAAAATTTAACTTAATTTATTTGATCTAAATTAATTTTCCATAACTTTTGGATGTTGCTGGCACTGGGATATGAACCCGAGCCTTCCGAATGTCAGTACGCAATGCTAACCACTCGGCTATCGCGGCCGCCGAAAAACATCAAGACGCAAAAACCACAAATTGGAGGAGGAGCTCGGCCGAAAAATCGCTTCAGCGGTTACAAAGCGCCAATTATATATATATATATATATATATATATATAAGCATTATTATCGACTGTACCATAAGTTCGCTTTGAAATCTCGTGGCTTGACTAAATACGAATGTAATATAGGTATGGTACATCCATGTGTTTGGTAGATTAAAAACCGTAAAGTAATTAAAAAACGTGGAATTTGTAATTTTGTTTTGTTGAATTTCGTCCAATTATCACCAAATGAACGTTGATAATATCTAATGTGGGAAAATGTGTATTTTAGCGAAAGAATTCAGCGATTAACGCGTTAAAACAATTCTTTTAAAAAATATTTGCCAGCCATTTTGGACACAATATGTGAGTATGTATGAGAGTATTACATTGAATGTTCATTAATATTTTCAATATTATGTTTTTTAGTCGATAGGATCACATTACATTTTCGTTGTTGAATTATTTAACGCATTTTTTGGTAAAACAAACAAGCAAATATAATAGGTTACTGTTGAATAAAAACATATAGGTATATACTCATATGTGTTGAATATGATTTGAACGGCCTATGGCGCATGTGCAACGACGAAACGCACTTGTTACATTGTGGCTGTCAATCGCCCTGGCCAATGACAACCAACTGGCGTCAACGGAATAATGGCGCTAACCATTTATGGCAGAAACATTATGTGTTAAGGATTCTCATAATTTTCGTGTATACACATACATATGTACGTGTATGTATATTTCTGTATGCAACATTAAGAGAATTGGTTGTATTAACTAAAAGCATTATACATGTATAATTGGCGCTTTGTAACCGCTAAAGCGATTTTCGGCCGAGCTAATTTTCCAATTTGTGTGATGCGTCTTTATGTTTCTCCAACAAATGAAGGCATCTACAATTTATTCCCAACCGCCTCTGAATGGCCGAAATGTTTTTATGACTTGGCTTGACATTCCCTGTGGAGCGGCGACCACAATTAGTAAAAATAACTTAATTGAAATTAATTTTCTATAACTTTAGTATGTTGATCATACCAAAACTCGAAACCTGGCCTTCTGAATGGCAGTACGCAATGCTAGCCAGCTACCGCGGCCGCCATACATTAGAAACTATACAAATAGGGTAGGCTTTACAAACTCTTCTCGTCAAAGCACAGTGTTCGATTTCTTAGAGCAAAAATATATAAAGAAGATTCGAAATACCTATTTATTAAAATTGTTATTTAAAAGGTCAATAAAACAAACGGTAAATTGATTTTTGCTCTATCCCATTCGTGCGCGCGACAAACAGCCAGAGTAGGGAGACAAAACACACATACAGGCTGTGCAGTGAACGAAGCTATAAGGTATTCTCTCATAAAAAATTAAATCTAGTTATTGGGATTATTCTGCCACTTTTGTGTCCACTTTTCTTGTAGATTTAAAATCAGAAGTGGTAGTGGGTCTTCAAATATTGGAACACTGAAAGCCTCTGATTCCTTACAAGAACCACTGATTTTCGTTTGTGGCCATCTTCAAAGTATTGTTTATGACAGCATCAGGCAAAATATTCTCAAATCGACTCTCTTATATTCATGAATTTTTTATTGAAACGATAGAGGAGATCTTGTGGTAAGCTATCAGAATATAATGACTTTCAACAAAGATGGCGTACCCAAATAGATGACTATGAAATATACGACAAGTCATCCAAGTGTGGCGATCTTCAATTACAATTTTAGTTGGGAACACAACTTAAGTTGCCGTCAGACGTGGTAATTAATCGTAGAATCGGGTAGCGTAAATCCTTGCATAACTTTGGGCGTTGGCTAATTGCTTCCTTTTATTTAAGTTTATGCTTTCTGTCACATATGTATGAATTGTTTTGCAATATATGCATATATGCAGGAATGCAATTCTCAAATGACCAAGTGATACGACTAAAGAGCCATTTGTTTGCAATGGAATTTACCTTCCTAAGGTCCGGCGTGCTTGGTAAGACGCTCGAAAGCTTGGATGTTTGCAACGGCTCGATAAATAAATTCAAGGGTATTTTTTAACATCGCATTTCCTCATATTATCATTTTACGTTCCCCTAAACATTTTCCTTTACCCGTTTAGGCAGCTACTTTTATGACAATTTATCAAAAATCTCCTTTGGAAATACTGAAATCCTTTGACAACTTTGGAAGTATCCCTTATTATATACGAGAGGGTGTTTTTCTGTTCGCGGAAGGGGGCATAAAGAGTGAAGAAAAAAATATAAAATTATTTTTCGAATTTTCAAGACGGATATTTTTCAAATCTTTTAATTGATTTATTAATGTTTTCTCCCTATATTCAAAATAAAATTCGAAATTTGTCAATTTGACAAATAGTTTGTAATTAATTAATTGATACGTGTGGCAGTACCTAAAAAAAATGTTTACAGATCATAGAACTCAAAGAGAGGATATAGCGACTGACGCCCAGCGTATACTGAATTTATGGAGTGAACACCAGCCAGTTAGCTGATTGGCAGCTGACAGAGTGCATGGATTCGCAGAATATGGTCGGAAGAAAACATGCTCGATGATTGGAACCTAAATATGCTCTATCCAATACACAAAAAGAGGAACCACACAATCTGCGCTAATTATAAGCATCCTCACTATCCTATGGTGATAGCAAGAATAGAGCCGCATGTCTGAATTCGTTATCCCCGCAAACTTTAATGGATGTGTATGACTTATTTAAAATAAAAAATATAGAAAAATACGATCTTCAGAGCCGGTAAGGTACAATCTTGTATACGACTGCGGAGCTACTCGCTGATATTAATATCAATAGCCTAAACAACAGCGGTTATGGAAAATTAATTTAAATAAAAAATTAAGTTAAATTTTCTAATTGCGGTCGCCCCTCGGAAGGGAAATATAGGCTCCTCGTAAAAAAAGCCATCAGCCGTTCGGATGCGGCTTAGTATAAACTGTAGGTCCCTCCATTCTTGGAATACAACATGATAACGCAAAACCACAAATTGGAGGAGGAGCTCGGCCGATAATCGCTTTAGCGGTTACAAAGCGCCAATTACTATATAATACGCCTTGAACTCGAATGCTTTTCTAATTTCATTAGTAATTCGGTTGATATGTTCTGTGAGTGGTCTTTAGCTTTACACCGGCTTTCTGTATTCGTTAAACGTTCTTCAGGAATCTTGTACGACTATTTTGTTTTTGTAAAATTAACAGATTATCATTTTAGCTAGTAACAAAGTACGAGTCTGGCAAACTTTCAAATTAACAATGTTTTTGCTTCGTTGTTTAAAAACTTTATTTTCTTTAGAGAAATTCAATTAAATTTTACACAATTTTTACTTCAGACTCTCTCAAGGCATTTTTTCTCTTTAACAAAATTGAATATCAACCCTTCCCGCGAAAAATATTAACACAAAGCCGATTTTTAAATACTTCCTCTAGGAATCTCTGATCTTTTTAACAACTTGTAAGACAAACAACGGTATTAGAAAACCTTTTGTTCGTTTATAAAGTTTTTTTTTCAATTCAAGCATATGTATGTACACATGTATGTATGTAGCCCGCATGGTGTAGGTGCACATACAATATATAAAATTAATGTCTGTATTTCTCGTTGTCACTCGTAAAATGTGTGATTATTCAAAAACAAAAATTCAAGTAGGCTGTAATAAGCCAACACCCACACTCGCTCTCTTGGCCGCCTCGCTTTATTGCGTTGCGCATTTAATTTGGTGTGATGTTGTTTTTAGCTTTAGCTTGCCATGCTTCCCTCATTTTTTTATTGTTGTTTACAACTGCAATTGGTTGCTTGTTGCTCATTGCTGTTGCTATTTGTTTGGTTGTGGCGGTGGTGGTGGTCGTGATTGTGGTTTCATTTCATTTCGTTAGCCTTCGATCGACAACTTTTAATATCACTTGATGTTGTCATTTGCCGTTTTTACTCTGTTGTTTTTGCAGTTCCACTTTGTTTTTCTATTTCTCTATGCTTTGTTTTCATATCATTTCATATGAAATCCACATAAGGGCTCTCAAGCTTCCAGATTTGCGTGGGTTTAGTATTTATTTTTATTTTTTTATTTCTTTTAGGTACTTTCTTAAGCTCGCATTAACCGTTATGTGCAATAAATAAAAATTAACCTATATTTTGGGGAAATAGGTGTATAACTAAGTATGTTTTATGTTTTTTATTGAAACATAATGAAAACTTTTCCGGATTGATAATTGAGCCACTAGAGAAGCTTTCTTAAATATATTTTGGAGCCCTCAGATTTAGTTTTTATTGTGGTGGGTACCAAACCCTACGCACAACCGCATGGGGACTCGAGGATACTTGTTCTAAAACCGGAAGTCGTGAGCTGCTTGACCATATGCAAAAGAATCGTTTCTGGCCATTCCTAGGTGAATGACTGTCAAAAACTTTCCTCTTTCGCATGAACTTCTACACACGATCCCTTCCTCCTGTAGGTGGTGATCCCGAAACCCGAATCGAAGATGTTGGAAAAGATGTTAGAATAGCGATTGCTCGTTTAAAGAACAACAAAGCTGATGGAGCTGGCGGCCTACCGGCAGAACTATTCACACATGGCGGTGAAGAGCTGACTTGGTGCATGCATCAGCTTCTTTGCAGAACATAATCTGTCGAAAGCATGACCGACAAATGAAATTTAAGTGTGTATTGCCGAATCTTAAAAAAAAATGGACTCCGCCAATTACCGTGGGATTACCCTCCTATATATCGCATGTGAGGATCTGCCGAGCGTATTTTCTGAAAGACTAAAGCCCATCGAAAACAAACTGATTGGACCTTATCAGTGTGGTTTTCGACCTGGCAAATCTGCCATTAACCAGATATTAACCCTGCACCAAATTTCGGAAACAACCAGTGAAAAAAAATCGAATACGATATTTGCATCGTTTTTAAAGCTGTCTTCGACCGCACAGTAAAGAGCTGCCTCTACGCCGCTATGTCAGATTTTGGTATCCCAGCAAAATTTATACGAGTGTGTAAACTGACGCTGGACAACAACAGAAGCGCAGTCAGAATTGGGAATGACCTCTCTAAGCCGTTCGGTACCAAGTGATATTGATATCATAAGCTTTAATAACCGCACCATTGGTTCTGCTTTCCCCAGTCTAGATAAGGAAGCGAAACGTAAGACAAATTCATCTCCAGTCATCAAACAAACCCATCGCAGTCGTGACTCGACTCCCACGACACTGCTTACATTATTAACTTCGAAGTCATAGATAATCTCGTCTATTTAGGGGCCAAGCATTAACAACAAGAAAAATGTAAGCCTTGAAATTCAACGCAGAATCAAAGGTAAAGTTCTCTCTCGACGAACAAAAACCATACTCTACAAGTCCTTCATCCTCCCTGTCCTACTATATGATGCGGCAACGTCGACAATGTCGACACCTGATGAGTCGGCCCTGGTAGTCTTCGAGAGAAAAGTTTTCGAGCGATTTAGGGTCGTTTGTGCATTGGCAACGGCAAGTACCGCAGACGAAGGAACGAAGAGCTGTACGAGTTATCCGATGACATTGAAATAGTGCAGCGAATGAAAAAACAGTGGCTACAATGGCTAGATCTTGTCATCCGAATAAATGAAAGCTTTCCAGCTTTGAAAGTATTGAATTCAGTACACGCTGGTGGAAGCAGCGGAAGAGGAATACCTCCATTCCGTTGGAAGGCTCATGTGGAGAGCCACCAAGATTCACTTGGTATTTCCAACCGGCGCCAAACAGCGAAAAGAAGGAATGAATGGCGAAATAAAGGAGTTGTATTTTGACATCTGTCAAACCAAACATGCTTTGTTTTAGTTAAAATTCAGGCATTTTTAAACTGTGACTGTGTGACTATGCAAGTGAAAGTGTAGCCGAAGAATATGAGTACATCTTGACGTTCTCAAGAACTGTGACTTTCTTACGGGACATTATGGGATATTTTGCACTTGAACTTACACCTGCATCCATATAAAATTCAACTCATACAACAACTGAAGCCAGCTAACCATTCGCAGCGACGTGCATACGTCGACTGGATGCTTGCACAACAAACAGTGGATTACAATGTTTCCTCAGCGACGAGGTACACTCGGGCGATACGTAAATAAGCAAAATTGTGGCATTTAGTTCACCGAGAATCCTCAAAGAAGCTTACGGGCTGGAGCGCTCCTTGGTCTCCTTAATCCGAACCCGTGGCAATAACGAATGATATCTACCAGCTGTATTTGCTCAGAAATGGGTTATACAATAGCAATTTAAAATACTCATGGCGTTGATGAAGTTTTTGTAGGGGTTTAAAAAATTTAGACGAAAGAGTTTCTAAGAGAGCATTTGCAGACATACGGCTGTATTAACAGACGCTGGATAACAATAGAAGGGCAGTCAGAATTAGAAAGGACCCATCTGATTGCAGGCGTGGTGACTCTTTATCGGGTGATTTTTTTAATTCGATGATGGAGAAAACAATAAGAGCTGCAAAGCTAAATAGACAAGATACAATCTTTCACAAGAGTGTACATATGTTGGCGTATGCTGATGACATTGATGTTGACGGTCTTACCAACCGCGCCAGACAGGATAAGGAATGGAGGTGAATGGATGTGGTAGTGGACGAGGGCAAGACGAAATATCTCACACGTCACTGTTGACAATCTTAACTTCGACCTCGTAGATAATCTAGGGACCAGCATTAACAGCAGTAATATTGTCAGCCTTCAAAACCAACGTGAAATCAACAACAGGTGGAAAAGTAATGTCATGTCTCGACAAACAAAGACTCAACTTTACAATTACCTCAACGTTGCTATATGGTGCAGAAGCGTCCACACCGATGAATTGGTCATGGGAGTCATCGAGAGAAAAGTTTTGCGAACGATTTATGATACTTGGCGCATTGGCAATGGCGTATAAATTGTTTAGCGAATCGTTTGAATAAATGGCAGTACTCCAGCTTTGAAAGTATTCGATACACCACCCGCTGGAGGTGACAAAGAAAAAAGAAGACCTCCGCTCCATTGTAGGGCGACCACTTTTCATTTGGTATTTTCAACAGGCGCCAAATAGCGAAGAGAAGGAACCATTGGCACGCTTCGGCTATAACCCCGTAAGCGGTACACTCACGATCCAAAACCCTTCGATATTTTGAAGGTATCGTTTATAAAAAACATTGAAAATCTGACCGCATTCGAGTATATACACGAACGGCGGGCAACGCAAAACACATTTTCTGCACTTTCTGTACAAATTAAGTAAAAACATTCTCATTTAATACATTTTAATTCGGGTTTTTTTACTGAATGGCCAACGATCGCTGCTAGAAGCGCTTGGTCGTATGTAAATAAGTTTAAATAAGCACTGTTCATGAGTTCACCGATAGTCACCCACCACAACGGAATGCATCAAAGTCATGCTCTCGATGACCAATCAGCTAAACGCTTGGCATTTCGGGCGGCGAGATCAATACAATTATAGCTTTGATTCAACGAACTGCAGGAACTTTTTTTAGCCAATGACAAGTGGTTTTTAATAGCCCCCTTTTGCACGAACTAACATATATACACGTACATACATATGGACATTCACCAACAGTACATTATTTAAGTAGGAAAATGCAAACAAAAACAATAACAACAACAACACAATTTATACGAAAATATTTTATTGGCAATAATACTCAATAGATCTTTTCACTTGACCAACTTGGCTAACTGACACACCACCAATTTGCACCAACACTTTAATGTGTTTTGGGATGCGTCATCGAGGGATGCAACTGCGGGTAAAGTGCGAAAATTTGTAGAATTTGCCGATAATTTGATTTGCCAACTGCGGCAGTGATGAAATGGCCGACAAAAAGCGATAAAAATTAATAAAAAATAAATAAATAAATAAAAAGTACAACTAGATACATAAATAATGTTCGAAAATATTTAAATGTGCCTGCCCGCATGTGTACGCGTCTATATATACGAGTATACATATATGTATGTGTGTATGTACGTATGGAAGTGCATCTTGTATGGTACGCCAGGGAGCTTGCCGGTGCTTTCGTGGCAAGTGCTCTGCGGTAGCTAATGGCTGGCGCTGTCGTGTGGACGCCCGTTATGGAGCTGTGGCGTCGTCGGCTTTGCCATTTTGGGAACTAACTCAGAAATTGAATTTCGAAGTGTTGGCATATCTGTTTGCGGCTTGCGGCTGTGTCGCCATTGTTGCCGCGAATACAAAGTCTACAGTTATTTGTTGTTCCTATTGCAAAATTGATTTGTGTTATTTTATTTAACTTATTTATAAAAGTACTGTAGCATTCAATTTAAATATAATAATCCGAAAATACGTGGGTCGCCATTTACGAATTCGGAAAAAAGCGGTAGAAGATGAAAGATACACAGGAGCATGTCTGTTAGAACCCACAATTGTAGTCTTCTCAGGCTGCCTGATTACTAAAATTGGATTAAGTATAAATTACCTTACTTTAGAAGCCGTAGAACATGTAAGATTCCAATTTACATGAGGGCCAAAGAGAATCGTGTACTGAGCTACTAAGTTTGAGTGAGTCAGAATATGCATGTGCAATGGTAATGGAAAATTATCAAACATCATGATCATACTGTAGGTTGCCATACTTTGGTCGCCATATACTGTCCACCATGCTTCAACAGATAAACAAACTAATTACTTTCTAACCCTGTGATGTAGATTTATAGCTAAAGAAGTTTACAATGCGTAAGATTCCCTTTGAGATTCACGATTAATAAACCCAAATAATAGTAATACTAATAATACCCGGAAGCCCCGTCAGGATCGGGAAGAACCTCTTGAAGCCATTCGATACCAAACGAGGTTTCAGACAAGGTGACTTCCAATAGTGTGACTTCTTAAATCTCTTATATATCTATATATGCCTTGTAATCACTGAAACAAGCTCCTACTCCAATTTCTGGTGTGCGTCTTGATGTTTTTCTAACAATTGGAGGGGCTTACAGTTTATTCCAACGTTTTATACCTACGAACGGCTGATGGTTTTTTATGAGGAGCATTTTAATTTCATTACAGAAATACATTCGTAGGGCTTGAAACTCCCGCAATTAGAAAAATGAATTTTCTAATACTTTGGATGCTGCTTGGACGAGGACTCGAACCCTGGATTTCCGAATGGTAGAACGCAATGCTAACCACTGGTAGTGAACGAGGACAATACCAAATATCTGCTGGCATTTAACAAACAATCATCGCATTCTCGACCCGCCTCCCATCTCACTGTTGACAGTCATAACTTAACAGCCACGGACGATAACAGCGTCTGATGAGTCCGCGTTGGTAGTTTCTGGGAGAGAACGGTTTTTCATAAGATTTATTGTCCTCTACGCATTGGTAACTGATATCGATGGTACGATGTGCCGTACGAGATACACAGGGACATTGACATAGTTCAGCGACTACGTTGGCTAGGTTATGTAGTCCGGATGGACAGCTTTGAAAGAGAAAGAGGAAGAGGAAGACCTTCAAAGGCGTCAAACAACGAAAAGAAGGATTGAATGGTGAACTGCTGTTAGCTCGGCTATAATTGCGTTAGTCAGTAAAGAAGAAGAAGACAATCAATTGACTGGCCTACAAGCCCATGGAAATTACCCGAATTAATTGACCTTCTAGTCATAAAAAACCTAGATGGGAATTTAGGATTTGCCGCAATCAGTGCTGACATATCTTCTGATCTCTACAATAACTATTAAACTGAACGAACCGTCTTTCTTTATGAGCTCAAGCATTTGACTAGATGCGGACTTATGATGGACATACGCACTATCAAAAAAGAAGTAAAAATCGTCACCCTTAAGTGCATTATAAAACTGCACAATCATCCGAACCCTTTGGTTGGCACTTTCGCCTGTGCAAAAAGTCATTGTAGAGTATATCAAGTAGCCTAACTCCATATTTATTTTACCTCCTTGGCATTGTCGGCTTCTTTCATCGGTTGTCAAAATTATTCAGGCAACTCTGCGCTTACAGGTGAAATATAGTCACAAATGACAACTGAAATGAAAAACAAAATCGATCAGGTGATCATAGCTGTGGACTGAACCCGGAAACAGACGATAAATAAATAAAGTGCAAAAAGTCGAGCGAGCCTAGAAAAGAAGATAGGCCAGGACTTTTAAGAGCGAAGCTAAACCAGGCGTCCATTCATAGCTAATAAGCTAATATATTTTAGGTAGATTTTACGATTTTATAACTTACTGTTAGGTTTTCTACTAACAGAAAAAAAGTTCGACGAAGTACAAACTTCAGGGTCCCATGTTATTTACGTGGCTGACGTCCAGGTGTCCATACTAAAAATTGTCTTTTGTCGTTCAAGTTTTAAAAACTTACAAATCAACCTTCGTACGAGTTCAAGCTTTATATTTTTTGTCATTTTTTTTAGTTTGAATTGTTTTTTGTTTTCTTTTCTTTTTCAGATGTAGTTTTATGCAACTAAAAACATTGAGGCATTTGGTTCGTGCATAAAAACCAAAAATATTAACTCAACTCCAAGTTGACGCGCTGACTAAATTTGTAACTGTGTCAATTTTTAATGCAAATCAATTGTAAAACAAGGAAGGAAGGGTTCAGTTCGCATGGAATCAAACATTAGATGTTCGACTGTTTTGATTGTTGGAAAAGAGTTTGATTGAGAACCAATATCAAACAGCATTTATTATGGGGCTATGGGAGTATTAAGGGAGTAAATCACGACCACCGTCTAGCATTCTGTATCGTCTATATTCATCTGAATCAACCGCAAGCTAGACAAAGTTCACATATCCTCGTGTGCACGGTACATCATCCGGCATGCTTAACGCGAGTACCTGCCGACGTCGGCCTAACCTCACGGTGTTCAAAAACACAACGGATCAAAGTGTTCACAGTACAGGAACCTTCCAGTTCCATTCAGGGAAGTGATACAAAAGCATGAAGTAAAACTACTTCGTCAGGCGAATAGACTCTGGAAACGAGCTAAGGGCTACAGAAGCGCGAAAACGTATGATACTAAACTTACAAAGCTGTACTATCTGTAAAGGGACAGCACTCCAAGCTGCTGATAGGACTATTAATGGGGCATTGACTTTTGAAGTCGCATAATTCTATCCTAGATCTGACAGGGGGCAACAAGCGCAGGCAATGTAAGGGATGTGTGGAGACAATGGAGCATGTAATCTGTACGTGTCCGAGATTCGGCAGCCAAAGCCTATGCTTACAATAGGTCTGCCAGTTCAGACAGTCGTATATTAAAAAGGCAAAACGAAGGGACTGTGTTTAGATCGATAAAAAATAAATCCAGCATTGCAGTGCACTTAATTTAACAGCAGCTGGGAGTGCAGGCATTTTACAGCATATCAATTAGCTACCGAATGTATAAATATATGTACATACATATATATATACATATGTACATGAGTACAAACCGCATATAGTAAATTTAGGTAGGTTTTTTCAACAACAGCGGCTCAGTGGCAGACGCCAATGCATTTCACAACATTGCATCGGCGACGAGTGTCACCGCCATTGACACCCCCAACACCACCACCACCGCCGTCATTGCAATCTCAACTAATTGCCGTCCACCAGCACCACCACCACCACCACCACCACCGTGCAATCCAAATGATCCAAGGCAGCATCAATCGCGCTGCATTTGTGCTACTCGTAACTGAGTTTTTTCCTAAACATTGTGTTTATGTGTTGCGGTGGCGACGCCACTAGTGGCATGTCAACGTTGGCTGACATGAATTTGTGTCTTTTAAGCCACTTTATTGGAAGTCTTGGCAGCCGTTTAACGGCAGCGACAGAAACATGCATTGGCCAAAAGAAATCAAAAATATTTTAATGCAATAATTGAATAAAGTGGCAGATTGTCGAAAATACAAAAGCAACTGAAAATAAATAATAACCATTTGACTCGATGAAAGAGCGACCGACAAGTTTTTCCTTTTTCCATTCACCAAAAGCTGTTAATCCGTAAGGCGTTAATGAAGTTTATTTTGTTTAACTTTTTTGATTAAAAATTTATTTCGCAGCATTCCCACTTTGGAAGTTCTCTTTCAATGACCAAATTTAGCTAGAAGTTTATTTAGAAATATGAAAGCTTAACAAACAAATTAACGCCTAATCAACTTAAAAATAATGATGATACCTTGTAGAGTAGTCGTTAGAGATTATCAGCGGTTGTATTTTTACAAATTGTGACGTCTCAAACCACAACGTAAGGCGAAGAACTAGAAGAGGCAAGATCTTCTTCCACGCTTCTGCACCATACACGTATATCAGGATGGGGATGATGAGCGACTTGTAGAGTTTGGTTTTTGTTTGTCAAGAGAGAACTTTACTTCTAAATCACCTACTCAATCTCAAAGTACCACTTGTTGGAAGAATGATCTTTCATTATTGATGTTGAGGCTGTTTCCAAGATCAATAAAGATCAATAATCGAAGTTTTGTCAACAAAGGCGGGGGAGCCAAGTACGCTGTTTGTCGACGGCGTATATTCGCATCGCTTCCTAATCCAGCTTAGAGAAAGCAGAACTAATAGCCAATGATGTCTATGTCATCGACGCATGCCTGAAGTGATTCGTTCTTCTAAAAGATTGTACCTTCTATGTTTGGCCCGCAACTTGTGTTATTTTCTTATTTACACGCTAAAGAATCACTTTATCTGAAACCTCACTTAATACGGACCGGCTCGGAGAGGTTCTTCTCTATCTTGATGATTTTGTGGTCGCTGAGCGTCAGTTTGCACAGCCTTATCAGTTTTCCAAGGATACACAATTCAGACTTAATATCTGATCAATTGTCTTTCACACAATACGCTCGCTAGGATCCCTTATAGGCGGAGTTAAGGAGGCACTTATTTAACAATCGTCGGGTAGACTTTCATCCGACCATATTCTGCAATACCTATGGTACACTTTGCCAGTTCTTCGCCATCGTATCTGAATAATGAATGAATAGTTTTAGATGCTGCTTTCGATACCATTGATGCATAGCCAGACCAACTATAAATAAGAACATAATTACTTTTAATTCCCTTTACCTAATCAGGTGGATCACTTAATTGAAAAGGTCGCATGACTATATGACTGTCTCTTTGTAGCCGCTGAAGCGATTTTCGACCGAGCTCCTAATCTAATTTACGGTACGGGTGTGATGTTTTCCAACAAATGGAGGGACCTGCAGTTAACGTCCGATGGATTTTTTTGAGGAGCTTTGATTTTCACGTTAGATATACGCTCGGAGGGCTTGTCATTCCCTGCAGAGGGGGACTCGAACACTGGTCTTCAGAATGGCAGCACGCAATGCTAACCATTCGCCTATTACGGCCGCCAAATGCGTCTAGTTTACAGCTTTGTTTTCGAAGTAGTGTAGCGTACAGATGTACAGTGTTTAGAGTTTATGAAAAGAAATATCCTAAATCGCTTTTCAGGACCCGGAGAGAGACCTAGAGTAACTCTTAATTTTCTATAAATGTTAATAAATAATTATCAGAATCTACGAATCTTCCTTTGGAGTATATATGAGAGAGTATGGTTTTGCAGAAGCTGGAACTCTCCACTCTATTGGAAAGATCTAATGACGTAAATCAACAATACGAGAAATGACTGGCACCGCATTGGATGCAAAAATCGAGTAAGTGGAGCATCCGCTCTTTGAGAAGAAGAAAAATGCAAAAAATACAACTGGTAGAGTTTCCAATGCCTTAGCCGGTGAGTTTAGAAAAGATCGCAAACTGGTATAATTGGTATGCTATTTAGAACTCTGTTATAATTAACATGAGGTTGCCCGCGACTTCATCCGGAAAGAATTCTTAGATGATTCTAATAAGATTTTCATTAGGTTTTTACTTTGTTTCTTTTATTATAGTAATTTATAAACAAGTATGTTAAAATATATGAAAGAGGAACAAAAATTTTCCACATATTATATTAGTCTATTCAAAGAGCTATCTATGCTCCAGATACCAAGAAAATCGAACTATGAATAAATACGATTATTCCGAGTCTTCCCCATAGCGATAAATAGAAATGTTTTGAACACGTCTGTCCAGGACCGATTTGTCTCAAATTTTTACGCGCTCTTCTGAGCATTATTTTCTAGTACTTAATCGAAGCTTTTCCATTACCGATGAAAAGCTTTTTTTAATGCGCAATTCAAAACCAAAATTATGGAGAAAACAATTTTTTTTTGTTTTTTTAGAGAAGCTGCCATTTTGTCAAAAAAAATTTTGTTTCTCATTACTTCGTTTAATCACAAGAAATGCATTACTTTTTCGAAATCCGTTTGATTTTTTTCATTTCAGATGATTCACTTCAGAAATACAAAGGGTCCCTGGAGATCTGCTGTAGCAGCTTCAAAAATTGTTGTTTTTATAAAAAAAAAATTGCTGACTACTCTCCAAAGCTGCCATAATATTTATATAAATGCTCAAAATATTAAAGCTAAAACTTTCCTCATGAAAAATGTTTGAAAAATATCATTTTTAATCGGTTCGAATCGGTTGTTTAGGAAAACTCCAAAATCTGATCTTCATATGAAAATATGATATGTGCTTATGTACTACATATGCATTATAAATATGTCCACTTGTCAAAAGAGCATTTTTCACACCTATCTTATAACATAAAGCTGTTTTCAATCGATCGAATTACATTAATTTTCCAATAAAGACCCCACACGAATTTCACGGATGTAGATTAAGTCATTTCTCCATTATGTGAGAATATTTATGTGGGCATTTCATTTGAAAGAAAAATCCATTTTAAAGCAATAAAATAAATATGGAGAAATCACCTCAGTGAAAGTAATAAAAAAAAAGACTGTCAAAAGCAACACCGGAAACCCATAGACATGCAACACGCTCTGCTGAACGAAATGCTTATGAAATGACAAAAACGAACTATCGACTAAATACATACATACATGTATGTATGTATGTTTGAGGGAATATATGTATGTACATATTTTATACGAGCTTACATACCAGCATTAGGCATTACAAGACTAAAACGGCCAATAAGAAACTAACGGATTGAAAATGCGTTGAAGATAATTTATGTAACTGATAAGGGGGCGATGTAAGCGCGTTCGAGCGTATCATGAACCAAGCGACGAAAACAGCTGAAACTGCTGAGCAAATGTGTATTGTGTACAAAGCGTAGGAGCGCCGTCGCCTCTCTGTTCCTTAGCACCCCACCTGCAATGCAATGCACTCCTCTAACTCCTCCGACTCCAATGTAAAGCAAACTGCACCCATACATAAGTGCATACACACACATATAAATATGTACACGTATGCAGGCAGATAGTTATGCGGCGCAGCAGCTTCTCAATGCTAGAGAAAAACGAAGGCTTGCTGCTGAAGTGATGGTGATTGACGTTGGTTTTCGAGCCGACTCTACATCTGTTGCGCTTTTGCCTTAACACTGTCGCGGCTGTCAATTGACTAAGTGGTGTTGCGATTGTTTAGCTACAATATGTTGATATGTACACGTATGTATGCACATGTGTTTATTGCGTAGCATTTTAGCACCAGTTAGAGCCACCCACTCACTTCTTCCAACCTTATAATTATTGAGTATTTGTAAAAAATATTTATTATGGTAAACTCACTCAGAGGCATGAGTTAGTGAATGAATGCATACAAGTAGAAACAGGTGGGTAGAAAATGTGTCAAAACATTCAGACATGTAAATACATACATACATGTGTTGTACATACATACATATATATGTACACATGTGTTGTATACAAATTGAGTGGAATTTATAAAAGACCAAGCACCACGTCCAGTAGCTACCTAGAGCATGTGAACATAATGTTGAAGTCCGCTTCTCTTTTGGCATTATGGCAGAGAAATTTCCATAACTATGATCCAAGGCTGCATCGTAACAGTTATCAAATCAAATTTCTTTTCGTTTTTATCCGAAACGAAAACCTGTCGTTAATGTTAAATAGTTAACACATAATGTTAAAGGTGTGCAGCCATTTTAAAATTAACGTTAACGATTTCATTTAACATGACGCCAAAACGAAACGATTTCATTTCGTTGAGTTAATTTTTATTTGTTACCGAAACGGACGACTGCGTTGGAGTTCCTGATTAGTTAAAATACTTTTCCAATATGAAACAATAATTGCGAGTTTGAAAGGATCTCATGATCTCGCCACAGCGCAGCAAACTTCTACAAACCTCAAGGAATATTACGAAGAGGACTTTTTTGACCTCTGCTAAAGATTCAACTTTTGTGATCAACTTGACTATTTTTACCATATACATATTTTAGAATAAAATACAAAATTTCCATGTGGCTATTAGTGTAGTGACAAACTAGATAAATGGAACACCCAACAATAACAGCCGTGTATGTATGTAATGTGTTTCCAACTCTTTCAGAACTGACCGAGAGCCCATAGTATGAAAATACGATTGTTTGGTGGACTGTCCAGATGTCGTCTTATAATAATTTTATCCATTATCGGATGGCTCAAGCACAATTCCTTCAACAAAGCCACCTATTCTGAAGCTGAAGAGACACACCAAGTTCAAAAGTTAAAAAGAAAAGATTATTATGATGTACGAGTATGAGGAATAAAACCATCGCAGCCAAAACCGACTGAAAACTGAATAGGCTCCCGAGCCCAAACAACCAAGCGGACAATTAACTATTACTTGGGCTTTATTAAAAAAAGAACATTCTTCGAGAATATATTTTCGAGTCCTGAGGCAAGGCAAGACGAAGAGAATTCGGAATTGTGGTTCTCTTCTTTGCGCCCTAAATTCTCTTTGCTTCTTTTAAAAGTAATAAACACACAAAAAATTTCAGTCCTCTTGCTGCTTTCGAGAAAATAAGGCTATAAAAAGGTATCAGAAGAAGGTAAATATGTAAACGAGCAGCACCCCATACTCAATATCCCCAGCATACTTTATGGCATTAGGTTTTGCAGTTCAAGTGTCTAACAGATGCTAAACTCGAGGTGTTTGGTAAGATGCTCGAAAGTTATATAAGCTTGGCTTACAAAATAACTTGGAGCATTCTTTAATTTTGAAGAGCCAATCAATTCTTGACGAAACAATGAAAACCACCGAAGAAAATATCAGCCTGCATCACCTCCAACTTCGCAGTCGGAGTTCACCTCCGAGGCCGCGATAGCCGAGTGCTGGTCAGACCAAATACACAAAAATTATAGAAAATTAATTTAAATTAAAAATTATGTAAATTCCCTTCGTCAGGGAATGTCAATAGCTCTAAGTGTATTTCTGACATGAAATAAAAAGCTCCAAATAAAAAGCCATAATCCGTTCGGAGGCGGCTTAGTATTAACCGTTGACTTTTCACTTGGTGAAAAATATCAAGAAGAGGACGATATCGGTCGAAACTCGCTACAGTGGTTAAAAAGCGCCAAATATATAAAAGAGCAATAATCATCTCGCAACATTTCACATTTTCCTTATGGAGGTCTGGCCCAAACTCCATTAAGAGCCAAGCTGTGGGATGAAGACATTCAAAGGTATCATTTACCAACATCTTTCGCTATTCCTAAGCATCCTCTCCGTTCTAACCACCACAAAGTCAAAAAAGAAACTTTTCACAGAAATCTTAATTTCAAGCTTCTGAAGATCCTCCATGAACTACACGTTAGCGACAGAGTAAACCATGCAGCGCCAAATCTATTAAGAGTAGTCTCAAAAATTAGTGGTCATGAATATAATTCGTAACAAAACCTACTCTCTATTGATATAATACGACTTTACCGAAAATCTTCATCATATTCATTCGACAACTCTAAGCTCGGTGCATGTAAAAAACCTTAAAAAAAAAACAAAAGAAACTAAAAAAACAGCCAAATCAGCAATTTAATAGATTATTTACAATTGTTCGTGTTTCATTCACTTCCAATCCCCTATTTATGAATGAAACCGACTTGTTTATGACCTTGTGACCAGCAAGTGGTCACATTAGCCGCATTGGTTGCATTGACCAATTAATATCTTAATACGTGATCAGTGGTCATTCATTCAAGAATTCTTATATACATATATGTATATTCATATGGATATGTAAACAAGTATGCATATTGGTAGAAAATATATTTGCATTGCGGAGGTGGACAACAATTTGTGGTTTTGACACAGTACTCGCATGGTGTGAGTAGAAAACCGCAAGAGTGGGTATTAACGTGCTTATGTACTGGTACATATTGCATACTGGTTTATATACTCCCACTCAAGCTGAAGCACTGCGATAAGAACTGTAAAGTTTACAAGGCGACGGAAATATTTGGCGCCATATTTGTTAAAAATGGCAATGCTTTTGTACTCATTCATGAGTCGCAAGCGCACGCCACAAATAACAATATTGTTTGCAAACATACATACAAACGCGTACATACATATGTACGTGTATACACAGAGGTGCGCATTGTTCATTTGAATTAAACAATTCGCATCTCTTAGTCTCCACTTGCTTCGGCATAAGAGTTTAAATATACAATTCACCAGCTGTTGGCAGTTTTCCTAATTATTTTTTAATCTTTAATTTTCTATATAAATTGTTTTAGTTTTTAAATTTTTCTATTCTAAATACCCACACCTACATTGCCTACATAATACTGAGTTTATACAGGCACACGTGCTCACATTAGGGATGGTTGTTTTTATGCGTTGGATTCTTATAAATATTATGATCTTTGGCCGATCTCCTCTTCTGTTTTGAAGTGTGTGTTTCTTTTCAGTGCCCAGACGTCTAAGAGATGATCGCATTTACAAAGAACCTTTAGGCGATATAAGCAACGATTTTCGGCGCGAGACACGCAGCGTTACTCACTCAGCTAAGAATTATTTTATACGTTAGTTGGTTATTTATTTAGATTAACGGATTTCCTTGATAGAGTGCAATTTCGTGCGATGTCTCGCAGACTGTTAGCGTCAGTTTATTTAAGATTTCCCTACATCTTATGTCACCTTTGAGGTAGAGTGGTTAGAATAAAAAGACTTACTAGCAGCTTGTATGTCAGAATATATTGTAACATGTTGAGGTACTATGCTAGAGTTGAGTAACCATAAAGCGACTTCTATTACTGCTGTTAATTCAGCTTGAAAGATGTTGTAGTGGTAGGGAAGTCTCTAGCTCATGTCGATTTCCAGTGGTTCAGTGTGGTCTCCTGCCATCGAATTTTGAGTCATCAGTGGATACGGGTCTTTGATCTTAAAGGGTTACGTTTTCCCATTGCTTCCTTTCTGGGTTTTTCGTTGAGAAAATGTTGTCAAAACAGGAAGCATAAGTGGTCACTTCTTTCTAAAATGGTGTAGAGTTCAGTATTTC
Source organism: Ceratitis rosa (assembly GCA_037013455.1). Classification (NCBI taxonomy): domain Eukaryota; kingdom Metazoa; phylum Arthropoda; class Insecta; order Diptera; family Tephritidae; genus Ceratitis; species Ceratitis rosa. The sequence goes on along the minus strand of JAWMAG010000086.1, from coordinate 1,039,932 downwards.
GGCGGACATTGCGGCGTCTTATCGTGTTGCAGCTTGCCTGTGATTTTCTATACTGGTCTGACTGGAGAAAATTAATAGAAATTCAAGTGCTCTCGTAGGAGTTGAAAGCAGCCCTCCTGTATTAAGTATAGATGAGGTCCGCTGAACTTTGTCCACCTGTACTTAGCTTTACCTAAGGCCGTCCACCAGACAGTGGCCAGCAGACAATATGCGGTATTACAATAGTTCCCATCGTTTACCTGTTGCCGCCTTGCAGGCGTAGAGATCGGTTATAGCACTCTTACTCCTTTCAACCGTATTTCGGCTTTAGGTGAGCATACTATCTAAGATTGTCCGTCAGAAAGTCTTTTACGTAAGAGCACAACTGCGTGGTGAATTGTGGTAAATTTAAAGATAGTTTCACTACAGCAACAACTCTACAAGTCACTCATCATTTCCATCCTACTATATAGTTCAGAAATGTGGCAACCATGGGAGTTTTCGAGAGAAAAATTTTGCGTATGATTTATGATCCTTTCCGCATTAGCTATGTTGAATTCCGCGGGCGATGAAACGTTGAGCTGCACGAGTTGTACGATAATATTGATATATGTAGTGTAGCGAATGAAGAAACAGCACCTACGCTGGCTAGATCAAGTCTGCCGTACTATGGGTTCGACGCCCGGCCGCAATGCAACTCCACATTAAGCTGACACATGGTCAACTCTTCCCGCATTTGAGTTTAAACCACAGCCACCACGATACTCCCCGAGTGGGCCTAGCCGCGCGAGCAGGTCGGAACAAAATCCGAGTGCTCCTGTTCCTCGTGGTATCAGATTTAGATCTCCGGTTAAACCTCGTAACTACTAGCTGAGCTTTCATATACCTACGGACAAGTAACCTGGGGTTGGGCCTCATTTACCTCGTACCAACTCAAACATACTCCTAACCTAAAGGTCAGATGCCTTCGCCGTCTAAACACTTCACGCGCAAATAACTTAAACACACGCATGTACTCCCACATGATAGAATATCGCACACCCTATACAGTCTACCTGTTCTAACTATTCCCATACCACCTATGTCCCTAATGTCGGGCATTCACAAAACACATGCATCCAACCCTCTCGCTATGAACCATACTCACACATGTACCCTCATGTCACGCAACCATTGGAGCTATTGTCCCAACGGTCTTACCACTTACTAATCACACACGCATCTAGAATATTCTAAGTACCCACACTTTAGGTCCCTATCAGATAACCAACCATTTTGCAGCAACTCAACACTCAATCCCCTCTTCAGCTTTAAGCCTACAGTACGCTGTTTCACCACCAAGTCGAGAGGAGGGCCACCCACTAACACCCGAAACGCCTCGATAGAGACGGTGCGGCACACTGGCACACAAGCTAACCACATCACTCTCTGCACAGATAACACACGCTTTTTATCTACAGTCGCCATAACGGATTCATACCATGCAGCAGAGCCATAAGTGGCACAAGCCACGAACAGACCCCGATATAGTGTACGACTGCGGCCTCAAACACACCTTAAAACGCAGCGTACTTTCAACAACAACACATTGCATCTTCTTTTTCAAACACACAAAGTGCGGCGCAAAATTCATTCTGTCACCCATGATATTTGACCGACCTGAGTCACGTACCTGACACTGATCCTATTCACACGTCTTTTACTAAACCCTTATTGCCTGTTCGACCACTTTCCCCTCATTACCTCCTGAAGACATTCCTGTGCCCTGTTAAGCACTGGTAGGAAACTGATGCCCCGGTAAGGTTGAGGATCACCCCTGATCTTATCGGGAGACTTCAGAAGAGGAACTATTCTTGCACTTTACACACATATGCTTTTATGATAAATAGCCTGTGGGTAATCAGGAATGAACTTCCTCAAGCTTTTGCACATTTTTCCGTTCAACAATCAAGATTTGGCGACTTTTTACTCATAACCTGGTTAAATGCATATCCTAGCTCGTCTTCATCTATTAGGGGCACAGGCACCTCTTGTGCATGAGGAACCTGCGACGCGTTAATCCAAACATTCTCGCATTCACTCCATGTTGTTCTACTTGGTATCTCCAACCGGCGCGAAATAGCGAAGTAAAGAACTGAATTGTTGATCCGGCTGTAATCGCGAAAGTGGTGCCCACGCCAGTAAAGAAGAAGAAAAATAATAATGAATGTGCATATTGACTGCTTATACGCGAACTAGTTCAGATTTGCAGGTAATACTATTTTACATCTTCTGTACGATAAGATCCATAAAACCAAAACAAACAAAAAATATAAAATGTAATATCTGTTCAAAAATATCGATAACAATAATAATATTAAATATCCACAAAAATCTCCAAGCTTGCAATATCAAAAAATGTTGAGCAAACACTTTAAAATTTTTGTATCATGCTACTGAATTTCGTCTAACAATCCAATGACTGAAACTGAACTAAATTTATTAGTGTTTTTATGGCAGAAGATTTTTAAGAAGATTTGAACCAGATAACAACATTTGCTAAGGAAGTAAACATAATCGTATATCGTTAATCATTAAGCTTTCGAAGGCTGATACCAAAATCATCCCTACAAAATTACATTCCGATTTTTGGTGTTTTGTTTTAAACATAACCGCAAAGATTACTAAACGTCCACCCTAATATGCCACCAATCTGAAATAATTGCTTACTCGCCGATGTGACACAAAGATCATATGACATTTGGTCTGAGCGCCCACACGTTGGTAAATAGTTAATAGTGAATCAATTAGTAGTTTTAGTTCATTGTTCTTGAATTTTTGTCAAACACATCCCAACTGTAATATTGCCAGTATTTACACAATATTACTAGTCCCAAACAAATAAAAAAATGGTAACGATTAGTGCAGAGCGCTCATATAATAAGCTTCGCATTGCAGGTATGAGGAGGTTTAATTTATTTAATTTTTAAATTTAAAGTTAAATTATTAATTTTTCTCCATAATTTTGGTCTTGAATTGCGCATTAAACAAACTTTTCATCGGTAATAGAAAAGCTTCGAAAATGTTGTTCGGAAGCCCGTGTAAAAATTTGAGACTAATCGGTTCAGCCGTTCCCGAGAAATCTTGATCACCGACTTGAAAAACATACTTACTTTCGTTCACTACCAGACCCATATCCTTCGCTTCCTTACCCAGTCTGGAGCAGAACTCACGGCGCGGTTGTTCAGGCCAATAAGATAAGATAAGATTGTACCTTCTCTATTCAGTTCTGCTGCTCGTATTTTTTTCTCCAGCATTCAATTAAAAAGTCACACGATAAGGAATCACCCTGTCTAAAACCTCGTTTGGTATGGAACGGCTCTGAGAGGTCCTTCCCGATCCTGACGGAGCTTTTAGTGTTGTTTAACGTCAGTTTACATAGCTGTATAAATTTTGCGGGGATACCAAATTCAGACATAGCGGCGTAAAGGCGGATTTAAAATTGACGAAGAGGTGGTGGGTGTCGATTCTCTTTTCACGTGTCTTTTCCAAGATTTAGCGCATGGTGAATATCTGGTCAATAGTTGACTTACCAGGTCTAAAGCCACACTGATAAGGTCCAATCAGTTTGTTGACGGTGGGCTTTGGTCTTTCACACAATACGCTCGACAGGACCTTATAAGCGATATTAAGGAGGCTTATCCACACATTGGCGCAGACTGTGGGGTCCCCTTTTTTATGGAATGGGCAGAGCACACTTAAATTCCAATCGTCGGGCATGCTTTCGTCCGACCATATTCTGCAAAGTAGCTGATGCATGCACCTTATCAGCTCTTCACCGCCATATTTGAATAGTTCTGCCGGTAGGCCGTCAGCTCCAGCCGCATTGTTGTTTTTTAAGCGAGCGATTGCTATTTTAACTTCTTCATGGTCGGGTAGTGGAACGTCTTTTCCATCGTCGTCGATTGGGGTTTCGGGTTCACTATCGGTCAGCTTCTCAAGCTCAAAACTTGAAAAACATAGTTTTGAGAAAATCGAGCCGCCACACAGGCTTATCGCTTTCAAATGTTCTGATGCATCGTTACAGATATGCGTGTAACTTCCAAAATAACAGTCGGCTCTACTTGAATTTTTTGGAATATTTACTTGAATATATGTATATTACGAAAATGATATTAAAAAAAATCGATTTTTTGAAAATCCTAACTAGATTTAACCCCTTAAAATAAGGAATAACAAAATAGATCCGAAAGAAAAGTGATCTTGAATATTTGCTATACCCCGGATATCCGAAAAAAACAAGTTTCCATTTTGTTGTCATCCTAACTACCTTCAGGATACCTGAAATGAAAAAAGGCAAAAAAACGTTAAAGAGGATTACTATATGAGCTATAAAGTGACCCAAATTTTGCTTAAAAAACTGACGGTATTTGCTATGCCAAATTTACAATTTTAATCCAATCGAAATATCAGAGGGTCACTTTATGCCTAAAATAATGCTGAATACGATAAAAAAAAAACAAAAGTTTCAAGTCAATCGGATGATTATTTTTTGATTTACAAAAGCAGCAAATTTTCAGCAAAACGCGTTTCAAAAAAAACTTACAATTAAACTTACATGACTGATCTCACGCGTTTTAGGATTACTCCGAAGCTATTACAGCTATGCATCTGAGGTCGATGTATGTATGTTTTTTTTTCGAAGTTATAAACTATCGAAGAATAACAAAAAAATGGCTTTTTAAAAGTGTCACACTGGTTGGACCCTTTAAGCACTTTTCAAACACAAAAAATTCAACTCGAGTTTGCTTAACTTTGCAGCTTTTCTTATTTCTAAATATATGTAAACTAAAAAAAATAGCTAAAAAGTTCTGTTTGCTACTCTAATGCATGTGTTTTAAATACTTTCTACCATTCTGCGACGTTCAAAAACCTGCGGGAGTGAGCTCGTTCCCTGCGGCTGTTCCTACTTTTATCTAGTTTAAAAGGTATGAGTTCACACAGTTGTTCTGTTCGTCGTTTTTAGTTTACACATGTAGCGCTCCTGATAAAGTTTCCTCATCACAAAAAAAAGCAAAAGAATGTTCTTTTGAAATTATCAGCGTTCTTCTTTCGATATCCCCATAGCCTAAAGAGACCCTTGGACTAAGAGAATATTTTTCCTTAACAAAAGAGAGAATATGTAACAATCCGAGGTTAATGTGGGATTTGAGCGCAATTTTAACTAATTCCAGAAATTATCCGTTTTCAAGGTGTTGAGAAATATTTATCAACATAAAATATAAGGTAACATGAAATAAATATGACTTGCCAAAGCAATTTTACCACGATGTACGATGTATACATGACTATGTACATACGTGTATGTACGTAAATAGTTAATTTCGTTTAATATCTAAACACGACTTTGAAAATGAATCATCGGGAGATACAATTAAATTAAATGTCGTGCTTATTTTGGTCAACATCATCGTAGCCACCGACGGCGCTGCCGCGGCCATTTGCATTGACAATTTATTGTGGGTGCGTTTATTGCTAAATCAAGTATACGCAACGTGTCACCAAACAATGATGAGCAACACTCACCAAACTGACAAGCCGCCGTATGTATGTATGTATGTATATGTGTTTGATTGTTTTCGTGTATAATACTTCCAATGAAAAATCGTGTACCCATAATACGAAAAATAGAAATAAATAAATAAATAAATCTGCAATACAAATACACAACTTAAAAGGCAGTCGAGAAACACGTTCAATAAAATGCCAAATTGGGTGAAATGTTCAATTTATCTTGCCATACATATGGTCAGAGTGTGTATATTTATGTACATATATAAGTCGGTATGTACTTATAATTACAAATAGTCGTGCAGAGGGTACATACAATACATATGTTTGTATGTATCTACTTGCATTCATATGCACATACTCGAACATACTTACAAGCGAGCGTAAGACAATATTTTGGAATTTAACATTTTTGAATTTAGCACAAATCGTGTGAAATATAGAATTACAAATATTAATTCATGAATGAATAAAAAATGCTATACATGGATTTCATTACATACACATTATGTGGAAATTATCAATTGTTACTTTTACCAACAAATTAACAAAACATATATACCATTCGATATACATATACTTATGTAACATAGGATCAGACGAGAAAACACAAGATAACTGAGGATAGGTTTTAGGGTTTAGACGTAATTTTCAGCCAAAACAAATATTCAGTGAATGCCAAATTGCATATTGAACGATTGCACCGTCTTTAAAGACTATTTTTAAGTGGTTGTGAAAGTTTCAGACGGGACATTTTTCCGTAGAAGACGAGCCACGAAAAGGTCGACCAAAATCTTTCACTGATGTCGTCACTGTAGCTCTGGTGAAGTCCAAAATTGACGAAGACCCACGATTGATACAAGAAATGATTGATAACAAATGGAGCTTAAATGTCATGGTTGCATCGCGAATATTAAGTAATCATCTGGGATACACGAAGAAATCTGCTCGGTGGGTACCACGAATTTTAAATGAGGCCCAAAACAAGGCTCGAGCGCATTTTGCTAAATTTTTCCTAAACAAATTCGAAAATGGTCAATCTAGCAACTTTAGTAAAGTCGATACCGGTGACAAATCTAGGTTCTATAAGTACGATCCAGAAACCAAACAGCAGTCCATGATTTGGAACCCAACAGTAACAAACCCACCCATAAAATCTAAGCAACAAAAATCAGCAGCAAAAGTCATGATGTCAGTTTACATCATCCGATCTAAAATCGTAGCTGTCATTCCCCTGGAAAAGGGTCAGACGGTATCTGCAAAATGATACACCGAAGAGTGCTTACCGAATATTTTCAAACATTTGTTGGAAAACAGAAAGAAAGACACTATTCATAAGTCATTCATTATTTTTACATTAAACTGAAGTCTTTATTTACCAAAGTTAGAATTATCCGAATGTCGTTTGTCCGATAGTTTTTTGCCGTTTCGAAGGTAATGTCATTATGACTCTCTCTCATAGAAACCCTTGTGCCTATTGGACAAAATTGGGAAGATTGATTTTCATAGGTTTCTCTTGAGAGGCCTATTCTTCGCCAGGCAAATCATTCACCACAGACAGGAAAAGTTGGTAATCAATTGATGCAAGTTATGCACTATAAGGCGAATACAAAAGAACCTCCCAACTAATATCTTCTGGCGAGTCACTATCGATGTCTGTTGTCTGGCATTGTCTTGACGAAACACAATTCCCCTCCTTTTGGCCAAATGTCTGCGCAATGCTTCTTTCAGAGAGGCTAATTAAAAGTTTGGCCGTAGGGCAGCAGCTCTTTGTTATTGATTCTTTACTAATCTCACCAAACACACATCATTGTAGTTCCTTGAATCAAAACCGTTTTCCTTTGATGTTGCTGTAAATGGTCTACTTTCCATCATGGATGGTGACTTATTTCAGAAATGGGTCGGTTTTGTTACGATTCAGCAACGATTTGCAGAAGGAAATTCGGTTCACGTCGTTTTTTCTCGTTAACTCATGTGGCACCCAAACTTAGAGTATCTTTGCCCAGTCTTTTTTCAAGTGGTTCCAAACTATTTATTGTGCAATTTTGAGTTTCTGAGCAATCGAAACAGTGCTCGCATGACGGTCAGACTGATTATTTTTTCAACACTTTCGACATTTAGCCTTCCACATTCTGGGACCTCGTTTACATCAAAATTAACGGAACGAATTCGACGGACCCAAAATTGTACATGATTGAATATTACAGTCTCTGGACCATAACATTCACATTCTCAGCTACCTGACTTGCGTGTTCGCCTTTATCGAAGAAGAATTTTAGAATGTGGCGTAGTTTCTCTTTGCTGGTGCTCATAATTGACTACACCTAAACACTACTGAGTTAAGTGATTAACAATGGGTTACTTTTTACTAGATCTAATATTATTCTAACTACTTATTTGTATGTGTGGGTCAAAGTATTCCACTTAAATGTCAATATGATGATCTATGCTTATTCCTACTCAAGTGGAGCGTATGAAAATAACTTCTACCACCAGCCGCAGTATAATAAAAATGCTTAGCGAACATACCTACGCCCGATCTATGCTTATAAATATCCAAATCATATAAATTTGTATCAATGAATAATCGGTAATATTTCGTGCTATTTGCTCTTTTGGTTCCAATGCTAATCTTCATATCTTCTAAATATATTTAATGTTTAACAATTAACATCTTAAGGAGCTTTCTTCTCGGTTTAAACATTTGGAAATATTATTGTTAAAGTAGCTATCAAGGAATATTTTTATTTCATTTTTACCCGAAACGTTATTGTTAACTTATTAACAGATAATGTTAAATCGTTAACAGATAATGTTAAACGTTAAAATTGAAGCGTGGTGTTAATATCACAACAGGCAGCCATTTTGAAATTAATGTTAACGATGAGTTTGAACGGTTTCAGCACTAACAAATTTCTTTTCGTTTCGATAAAATAGCGCCGAAACGTAACAAAGATATTTCGGTAAGTTTATTGTTCATATTAACAAAACGAAATGGCATCGTTTCGTTAGTTGTGCATCTCTGGTTTATATAGGTATATCTTTAACTGAAATAAAAATTATTGTGTAGGCAATACGTATAGTATTGTCATTTTATTAACTTTTATTTTATTTTAAATTGTTAATGTTTCTTCACTACAGTTTTGGTGCGATTATATAATAAAATTCTAACAAATATGGAGGTAGCAGAAAAGCTAATCAACGGAGTCAATGTATGGCAAGAATCGTAGGAGTATAGCAGCGCGATCCAATTGCGGATGTGAAATTTCGAGAGTATAAATATATATGTATGGTATATACATAAATACACGTATTTGTATAGGTATAGCTAAAATACGTGTTTTTATACCTTTCATGTATGTACATGAAATTGTATATTTCTTATTTGTTAGTTTCTTTTTGCTATATTTCAGTAGTGTGGTGAGTTCTTTCTTCCAAAACAGTTGATTCAATTTTATTAGTGCAAAATCAAAAATTATCAAGATTTAATTGAATTATAAAATAAAGTAAATAATATTTTTAGGCAACAAAGCAAACCGTGTGGAGCCTCGGGTCACGGCTAATGCGAGAGGAAGATTCAGTGGAGCCACTCCCACTTATTCGGTTTAAGGGTCCGCCGAAGTCTAAATGCAGCGTCTGTTCACCAGAGGTGCGGCTGCACGCGGGCGTCGGTTTTGAAGCAAGCGGCTCGCTATATAAATGTGTAAAATCTTTAAACTTTCTCGCCTAGCGAGGTTGTGCGCTGGGTTTGGGACCCGCCACGTAGAAACCAGCTCCAATAAAAAGTTATGCAACGCCTCGGATGACATATCCCCTTTCTGTTGACGACCCCCGCAAACGAGTCCACCTGGAATGTCCAGTCCCTTAATTGGGAAGGTGACGCTGCTCAGCTGGTTGATGTCCTCGTAAGAATAAAGGTGATGTTAGACCGTCGTCCAAGAAGTGCGATGGACGGGACAAGGTGGGTCCTTGTGAAATTTACTACAGCGGCCATATAAAGGAACGCAAATTTGGTGTGGGATTCATGGTGTGAGAGAGACTCCGTCGCCGAGTACTGGCATTCACTCCGGTGGATGAACGTCTAGCCACAATTCACATCAAGACAAAATTTTTCAACACCACCCTAATTTGCGTCGACGCCCCGACGGAAGAGAAGGATGACTTGACCAAAGATGCCTTTTACGAGCGCCTCGAACACACTTACGAGCGCTGCCCCCGCCACGACGTCAAAATTGTGCTTCGCGACTTCAACGCTAGGGTGAGCAAAGAAGGTATCTTTGGTACGACTGTCGGAAAATTCAGTCTCCACGACGAAACATCTCCAAATGATCTGAGGCTGATCGACTTCGCTGGAGCCCAAAATATGGTTGTCTGTAGTACTAGATTCCAGCACAAAAAATACATCAAGCTACTTGGCTGTTTTCTGATCGGAAAACACAAAATCATGTTGTGATATACGAAAGACCTGCCTCCAGTGTTCTTGACGTGCGTACACTCCGAGGACCCAACATCGACCACTATTTTGTTGCAGCGAAGATACGCATGAGCCTCTGTGTATCGAAGAACGCGTGTCAACACAAGGAAAGTTCGACGTCGAAAACCTGCAATCACAACAGACTGCCGAACGGTTTTCTACTCGACTTGCACTCCTGCTCTCTAAGAGCACTCATCAGCAACCCGGTAAACGGGAACTGTGCGACGGCATTTCAAGCTTCCCACGTACAGCTGCAAACGGAACTGTTGCATTTCATAAAGGTCGCAAAAACAGCTGATACGATGAGGACTGCCATGTCGCAGTGGAGAGAAAACAGACTGGCTACCTCGTAACGTTGCGATCGACCACAACAAGAGCAAGACGCATCTGCAGACAAAAAATAAAGAGGCCGAAAAGCATGAGTATGAAGAGCTTGAGAAGCTGGCCGACAAGGGAAATGTTCCAAAATTCTATGAGAAGATACGACGACTTACGGAAGGTTTCAAGACCGGAGCAGACTCCTGTAGGACACAAAGGGGTGATCTAGCCACTGATGCCCAGAGGATATTGAATTTATTTAGGGAACACTTCTCCAGCCTGCTGAATAGCAGTGAAAATGGTGTATCCGGATACGGTGAAGCCGAAACCCCAAACGATGACAATGGAAAAGACGTTCCATTACATGACCATGAATAAGTTCGAATAGCAGTCGCTCGCTTAAGAAACAACAAATCAGCTGGAGCTGACGGCCCGCCGGTAGAACTTTTCAAACATGGCGGTGAACAGCTGGCAAGGTGCATGCATCAGCTATTTTGCAGAATATGGTCGGACGAAAGCATGCCCGACGATTGTGCTATGCCCAATCCGTTACAAAGGGGACCCCACAGTCTGCGCCAATGTGTGGATAAGCCTCCTTAATAGCGCATATAAGGTCCTGTCGAGCGTATTGTGTGAAAGACTAAAGCCCACCGTCAACAAACCGATTGGATCTTATTAGCGTGGCTTTAGACCTGGTAAGTCAACTACTAACCAGATATTCACCATGCGCCAAATCTTAGAAAAATAAGACCAGACCCGTGAAAAGAAGATCGACAACCGCCATCCCTTCATCGATTTTAAAGCCGCCTTCGACAGCACGAATAGGAGCTGCCTTTACGCCGCTATATCTGAATTTGGTATCCCCGCAACACTTATACAGCTATGTAAACTGACGTTAAGCAACACTAAAAGCACCGTCAGGATCGGGAAGGACCTCTCCGAGATGTTCGATACCAAACGAGGTTTCAAATAAATTGACTCTTTATCGCGTGATTTTTTTAACTTATTGCTGGAGAAAATAATACGAGCTGCAGAGCTGAATAAAGAAGGTACAATCTTCTATAAGAGTGTACAGCTGCTCGCATACGCCGATGATATCAACATTTTTGACCTCGACAACCGCGCCGTGAGTTTTGCTTTTTCCAGACTGGAAAAGGAAGCGAAGGATATGGTAGTGAACGAGGACAAGACGAAATATCTCCTATCTGCGCATTTATACCTTGGCTCCCATGTCACTGCTGACAGTCGTAACTTCGGGGTTGTGGATAACTTCGTCTACCTAGGAACCAACATCAACATCAATAATAATCCAGCGCAGAATCGCTCTTGTCAACAGGTGCTACTTTGGACTGAGTAGGAAATTGAAAAGTAAAGTCCTCTCCCGACGAACGAAAACCAAACTCTACAAGTCCCTCATCGTTCCCGTCATGCTGTATGGTGCGGAAGCATGGACGATGGCAACATCTGATGAGTGGTCGTTAGGAGTTTTCGAGGGAAAGGTTTTTCGGAAGATTTATGGTCGTACGAGTTATACGCCGACATTGACATAGTTCAGCGAATCAAGAAGCAGCGGCTACGCTGGCTAGGTCATGTAGTCCGGATGGATAGGAATACTCCAACTTTGAAAGTTTTCGATGCAATACCCGCCGGTGGAAGCAGGAGGAAGAGGAAAACCTCCACTCCGTCAGCAAGACAAGGTAGATAAGGGCCTGGCCTAAAAAAATTAGGCATTCGAGCTCAAATAATATTGCTGTACAATATTTCTTGGCGTAGCATAAGTGTTGGACAAGGTTTGGGGAAAGGTCTATTACGCTACTTTTGTAAAACTTTGTCTAACCAATTCTACAATATATTTGGGTGATATCTGTCTAACAGGCGGTTTACCGTACAACAATCGGAATTTATCACTCTGGACTTTCCAGTTAAAGCTGATATTCCTCAAAGCAGCGTTCTTGGGTCTATATTATACACTATATAAACTGCAGTCATCCTAGTAAACCGAAAAGTACAAGCATTCACTTTCACGAACGACAAAGTCATATTATGCCATGATAAATGGCCTAGAAAAGCAACGAAAACGATTAAGGATCATTTACTTCTCATCGAAGAATGACAGGCTAACTAGAGAAATAAAGTCAATGAGCAAAGATGTAAGCACTTTACATTTATATCACACCCGCAATCATGTCCTGCAATTAGATTAAATGGTAAAAATATTACCCAAACGAACGATAAAACATATATCGATATACACTTAGAAATAAAACTCACCTGGAAGAACACGTAGGTGCCAAAACTCTGTACTAAAACTAGAATACAAAGTACTCATTTACTACAATGAACCTATTTATAAAGGCAATTAAAGATATATGGTATTCAACTGTAGGGTATGTCCTGTGCAACTAATATTGGGCAAATACAGAGGTTCCAGTCCGAAATTCTAAAGGTGATAACCGGCGCACCGTGGTACGTTTGTAACGTAAATATACATAAAGATATGCTACTGGTTTAGCCTGAAGATTAAAGGCACAGAACGAAGTACCTCACAAAACTGAAAAAGCATCCCAACCCATTAGCTAATGATATGTGCAACTTATCCAGAAATTCAGCTTCCTAATAAGATCGCCACAGTTTGAAAATGGCTCTGACTCAACTCGAGCTAAGACGTTTTTAACTTTGTTTTTAGATATTTATACATACTGTTAGACTAAAGTTGATGTAAACAGATTCAGTAAAAAAATTGATTTTTTGAATAAAACTTTCTATACGTAATTTCAAAAATATGCTTCGCAATAATTTCTGAGGGGATTAAGTCGAAAGAGAACTTTACTTTTCATTTGCCTACTCAGTCCAAAAAAGCACCTGTTGGCAGGAAAGGAAGTTATCTACTACTTAAAAAAAGAAACATACCAAAACGTCCGCTCCTGAACTGTTCCCCTCTGCAAATGGTTACACAAGTCATTAAATTGCATACCAAATAAACAAGTTATTTTGACCAAATTGAATGTAGAGAAGTAAACTTAGTGTGGCCGCAATAACCAAGTGGTTAGCTGTGCGTACTGCAGTTCGGAAGAGCCGACCAATATTCAGAAATTATAGAACATTAATTTCAAAAATTAATATAATTTGTCAATTGCGGTCGCCCCTCGCTAGGAGAAAACAACTCTGCAATTTTTCTTCTGTGTTGTCTGTCACGACAGCCGGTTCTAACCACCGAAGTTAACCCGGATTTTATACGGTCAAGGACTGTAAACTAACTTCGTTTAGGTCAACAGGTAACATAAGTCTAAGTACATCAACGGATCAACAGGTGGGCTGATCCAAATCCTTCTTATTATAGTTGGTGTCGAACCCAACCCTAGCCCGACGGATTGCTTCTGATGCGTGCGCCATAAAAAACTTCAACATGCTTTCATTTAGATTAGATGCAACCGGTACAAAATGCTGAAGTCATCTTAAGTTCCACTCAGCCCTTAAGACACATAGGGAGTGGTCCACGCGTTACGTGGCCCTACGCTCCCAGTGCTCAACTGTTCCCCAAGCCTTCACTGCAGTGCCTTCGGTACCCTTACCCACTCTGACGAGATAGTCCACTTTATGAGCCGGGAACACCTACCGATTGAATGCCCGCATAGATCTTTTGGATATGATGGAGTCCTATCGCTCATCCTACACAACACCGTGTAGTATCGTCTTATCGATGGCGACATCGACCACAAGGATGCTACCCTACACCATCAGGGCATAGCTATCTGGTCAGGCGATGTCGAGGTCTAAATAATTAATATTATATTGTATATACATATATCGCTCCAGTTAATTGATGCTCTGTTGGATACCGCCTTCACATATGTACACGTAGGTACGCCACTCAGAGGCGAAACCCGTTTAGTTTTGGGCGACTTTGGCGCACACCGCAATTTTTGGCCTGTTAAATGAGCGTAGAGGGATGGAGCTGGCAGAACAGATAGACGGTTCGGCATTCTGCTCCATGGACGATGGGTAATTGCCAAAACTCGCCAGACTTAACAATTGAGAGTGCTGGTCTGATGTTGTTGTTGTTGTTTTTATTGTAGTAGCGGTTCACTAACCCCGCTTAGGACAAGCTTAACCAATCTAAGTCGTCGAGGTCATCTAATGGGAGGTCCAGAAAACGTGCTGCTCCGACGGGATCGGACCAAAGGGAGAGGGGGGTTAGATGTGTCGGCTTAAGGGGGCATGTGAAGAGGTGGTTAGTGTCGTGCGGAGACTCTTCACATGCAGGGCAGACGTTGGGTATGCTGTGAACGAGTCTTAATAAGTAGGAGATTAACCTGCTACAATATCCAGACCTAAGTTGTGGCAGAGTCACGCGGGTCTCTTGAGGCAGCTCGAGCTCGTTGTCTGCAATAGGTGGTGGTTTTACTTCGAGTACGCCATTCACGGGAAGGGTGTTTTTAAAGGTGTTGACTGACTCCTGATGAATGGCGTTCGGTGCTTGTCTGTACGCCGTCCTGTCCAGCGGTTGTTGCAAGTGTTGGTATTCTTCATGTCGAGTACTCCCTTTCTGATGTGCCTAGGTGGAGGTTCTGCATCCCAATAGGAACTGCTTGCACTGCAAAGCATTATGCTGCTTAACTCGTAGCATTGATGCTTCGCTGTGCAAGTGATGCTACGGCGATATCAGGAGGGTCCCTATCGCGGTCCGTAGGGCGGGGTTTTGACAATCCAGTAACTTCTTCATCTGCGTTTCGTTCGTCCCCGACACCCATATCGGTGTAGCATAGTTTACGACCGGCCGGCCAATTGCTTTGTACGTTGCCAGCAAGGTTTCTTTGTCTTTACCCCAGGCGCTGCCGGCTAGCGCTTTGAGTATTTTGTTGCGGCCTTGGAGTTTTGCGGCAATTGTGGTCGTATGCGGAGTGAAGTAGTGCAAGCTATCGAGTGTGACTCTCAATATCTTTGGGTTGTTTATGGTTGGAATTTTTACGTCATCGACCTTCACATCGAATTCAAGCCTGTACTCCTTCGCCCAGCTAGTGAAGAGGGTAGCCGTTTTCCACACGTCAGGTATCATTAGAGCGGTCAAAGACAAGTTGAGGACCTTGGTGAGAAAGTCTGCTCCCGCTGGTCCAAGGTGTTTTAGCATCAGCATAGTTATTCCGTCGGGGTCGATGGATTTGGAGGCTTTCGCCTTCTCGATAACCCTCTGAACCTCTTCCGTGGAGAAATCATGCGCCGCGCTGGTGTTTGGCAGTTTGCGCATACGGCGGGTTACAGTTCGTTTCGTTGAATAACCGCGTTTAAATCCCTGATTAGGGAATTCTCGGGATCGGAGCTACGAAGGGTGTCGCACCTAGATGCTAAAACCGTCGCTTCCGTCGGGAAATTGAGGCGGATTTCCGCAATTCGGCCAGCCGGGATGAAGCGGTCATGACGATCCTGCGGAAGGAACGTTCACCAGTAGTGACGTCTGCTGGAGTGGGGAGAGCACTGAAGGTATTCTCGGTCAATTCCGTGAAGCCGGTCCATTTAGCTTTTTTGAAGTTAACAAATGTCCCGTGATCCGCGGAAACAAAGTCGGGAGGTCTGTCGATCGAGATTTGTATGGGTAAGTGGTCCGATGTTACTGTCAGTACAGGTCGCCAGACTATATTGTTTATAAGACCAGCACTCGCAATTGTTGTATAAGGCGAGCTTTGGCAATTACCCACAAATCTGGTGGGGGTGGTCTACGGTCATTTGACAGGCTAAAATGCCAAAGATCGTAATGCACGTTAAAGTCGCCCAAAACCAAACGGTTTTCGCCTCTGAGTAGCGCACCTATATCAAGGCTATATCCAACTGGGCAACTTTTAACAGGAGGAATGTATATATTAAATATTTGGAGCTCGGCATCGCCAGACCGGATAGCTATGCCCTGACACTCTGGGGTAGTGTCCCTGCGGTCGATCTAGCCTAGTCGATAGGACGATACTCCACGGTGTTGTGTAGGATGAACGCTAAGCTCCCACCATGGTCTCGCTCGCGATCCTTACGGATTATGTTGTATCCGGCCTGGCTCAGAAGATCCGAGCGGGCGGTCAACTTCGTTTCCTGGATCGCAACGATTGACACGTGCTCCCGGCTCATAAAGTCGACTATCTCGTCGATCTTCCCCTGGAGTCTGCTGCAATTAAATTGTAATAGTCAAGTCTGTCTCGGGGAACGTTTGTGATGCGAGGTGTGAGGGAGTGATGCGTGGATGGAGTGTGTTGCTGCTGTGTTACCCGTTGAAATTGGTTCCGCACGTTGGTGTTGGTTGGCGGTGTTGTTCTAGAGATGGGCGGGGGCAGACTCCTACAGCACGGGGCAACGTACGCATCATTCCACTCACGGGTGGTGCGCAGGCCAGAGCACGTCCGAAAATGACACCAGCCGGAGCAGGAGTTGCATCTGACTAGGAGCTGCTAGGTAGCCCTCGCACGGGAGGAGGAAGAGGAGCTGGTTGTGGGTAAGGATGGGGGTGAGGGTTGATGGGAGTCATGCTGCGTCCCCGCAGTCCTGAACAGACCATTGCACTGGTTCCACCTAACCGAGGTGGAGGAGCGGTGGAGTCTTTTATGGCACACGCAGCAGAAATAATCCGTCGCACCAGGATTGGTTTCGACGCCAGCCCTGATGAGAAGGATTTGGAGCAGCCCAACTGCGAGGTGTTGCTCCGTTGCCGAACTTAAATTAATTTTACCTGTGGACCTGAACGGGGTTACATCGCCGAAAGGGTGACAGACCTTCGCCGGTTAAAATCCGTGTCAACTCCGGTGCGTAGAACCGGCTATCTTAAGAGTTGCTTGTCCAATAAACAGCATTGCCTGACGACCTATGCTAACTCTAGAATCAGACCACTTACCCATAATAGTCTCTATTGACAAGCCTGCCGACTTCGTTTCCGTGGACCACCGGATGTTCGTGAACTTTAAAAAAGTTAACTGGCGCGGATTCAAAAAAGTCACTGAGAACGTTCCTTCCAGCCTGCTTCATTTCAAATTGCGCAAATCCTTTCCATATCCTTCGGCGTTAAGTAGACATCCACAAACGGAATAAATGGGAGAAACACTTACCTCTCCTCTGCGTCAACCAAGCTCTGGATCAGAGACAAACCTGACAAGACGCGAGGACCGGGTGGAAATTTTATTCAGACTTCGTCGGACCCGAAGAGGTGCGCTAGCTATTTTAGCCGACTTTTCACACTGTACCCCTCTACTGACAAAATGATGCGCCTGCGGGGTAGGGTTTCAAGAATTTTCCCGAGATAAGGCATGCCTGTCGTACAAAGCGACTAAAACCCAAAAGTTCCCGCGACAATCGGGTCTTTAAACCGAAACGACGCTTAATTTCTCAAGGGAAGATGTTCAGAGGGTCATCGGGAAGACGAAAGTATCCAAATTCATCGGCCCGACGGAATACGCATGCTGCACCTAGGATCAGAAATCCCCAACAGATACTTACTAGATGCCGAACCACCACTTAGTCACATCACGAAGGGAGGACTGGTGCACCCTCTTCGAATACCACTTAAAACCAACTTAGCTAACTCCCCTTTCCCTCTAGTCCCCGCCCGACGAAGCAGCTCCTTTCCTGGGCCTCTCGTTAGATGACCCCGATATCTTATACTGATCTTGCCTGCTCCTAAACGGCGCTAGGGAACCACTACAACAACAACAACAACAAAAACAAAACTCTACAACTTTCCTTACTAGACCTTGGACAGCTGTACACAATGGAATTTGAATTTATAAAATGATACCCTCTTTACAGATATACTCAATGCAACGTACATACACACACATGTACAATGTTTCCATTTGTCTTTTCTTGTAGTAATACGGTCGTTTTATATTAATATCATTCATAAAAGTAAATGCGATCTTCAATTACATTCTCGTTGGTACAATTCCATAAATGAACTGCAATTCATTAAACATTTTTAACAGACATGAACGAAAGTTATTTAATTCAATCACCAATCGCACCCACGTTTGCCTTCAGCACAAAACTTATTGATAACCAATTAGATTTCAGTTTTAGCAATTGATCGATAAAATTTGGGGAATCGCATTTAGGAACGTGGGAAACAATGAAGTGATATATGTAAAAGTTTGTCATTGGACGCAACAGCCAATATTTTAGGGTCAAGCTTTGCCCTTTCGATGTTAAAACTATTTATTTTAGAAAGACATTGAAATAATATTTACATATTTAAAAATGTAATTATATTCATCTCAAACAATTATTACTTTATAATGTATACTTAATATTGTTATTTTCAAATAAATTTAACACCCTCACCGCATAAAATTTCTATTCTTCTTTAATTGGTCACGATTAACTTGTTTGAAGATGCGTTGTTTTGGATTTTCTTCATTCATTTGCTTATAGTAACCGAATCCACCACCGCCAACACGTTTCTCTGGTCGCTTACGTTTGGCTCCGACTTTCAAGTCGACAACAGGTGGAACCAAGAAGCCAAAACTTTTCGCGACTGCTTGCAAGTCCATAGTGTTGATGTCGAATATCGTTTTCAATTGATGTGAATCATAAGCTCGTACGTAAGCCTTAAACGCCTCCTTAGCCGATTGATTGAGGAAATAATTTTTCGAAATGAGTTTTTCCAGCTAAATAAAAAATAATAATTAGCATATCTTACAAATTTCAAAAAACTAAAAGCTGATATATTACTTGCAACTGAATATCGGCAATTTTCGACCACGAAAATTCGAACTCGTTAAGTGGCACTTTGGCTGCTTTTAGATAGCGCAGAAAACCTAATTCTTCGGGGCGCAGCAACAGCAACGCATGTCCTGAACTGCCGGTACCGCGCGCAGTACGACCAACACGATGAATATATTCCTGAAAAAATTTCATTAATTATACATATGTGTAAGCGTATGTGGTTGCACGGAGCGAATGCAGGATAGGGCGGAGCGAACTAGTTCATTTCAATTAACCCACCTTAGGATCATCTGGCGGATCAAACTGTACAATCCAATCTACTTGCGGAATGTCTAGCCCACGAGCTGCCACGTCTGTACATAGCAAGATACCTTCGGATGCATTACAAAATTGGAAGAAAGTAGTGGTACGTTTTGTTTGCTTTTGTTTTCCCTGAAAACGCAGTATATACAAATATTAATATATATATATATATTAAAAAAATATACATTTTTTCTAAATCTTACGTGAATTGAAGTAACAGGCAAATCTATATAATTGAATAGCTCATGATGATATTTGACAGACATACAGGACGAAAAGAACACCATCACTTTCTTCTTACGATTCTTTTTTAAGAATGTGAAAAGTACTAATAACCGTTTCTCAGAAGGGCAAACGATGTAACCTTGTTCCAATCCACTAACGGTAGCGACGTCCTCATGGTCGTCCACACCAACATAGAATGGCTCTTTCTTTAGAGCCAACTTGGAGAGAGCGTCAATTTTCTCCGTTTGAGTTGCCGAGAATAGCATTGTTTGACGACGTTCTACACATAAAAAAAATTAAGGATAAATCATATAAAGCTATTTTACTGCAATAATTACATACTAGGCAATAAATTAACAATCTGTTTTAGTTCTTCTTCGAATCCGATTTCTAATATCCGATCAACTTCGTCCAGTATCAAACATTGTAAATTTTTATAAAGGAAATCTGGCGAGTTCTGCAAATGATCCAACAGGCGACCAGGCGTTGCCACTAAAATATTAATGCCTTTACCAAGTTTTTCACTTTCAACTTGACGATTTGAGCCACCCATTACTAAACCATAAGTGTGGTGATGATGTGCCATTAACTCTTTTAATACACCGAATGTTTGCATTGACAACTCCCTTGTTGGTGATATAATAATTACACCAGTACCGTTACGTGGCATAAATCGTAATTTATAAATTAACTCTACAGCTGGTATAAGGAATGCGAGTGTTTTTCCTGAACCAGTCTTGGCAGCACCTACTAAATCACGTCCTTGGAGTAGCGGCGGCAGTGATTTGGCTTGTATTTCCGTCATATCTGTGAAGCCCATCTCTTCTATAGCTTTTAATGTTGGCTCAGAAACAAGACCCTTGAGTGAAGCAAACGACCGTTCATTTGGATCATGTCTTTCAAGAGCTTGGTCTGAATTCATATCTGAGCCTACAGATTGTGAATCATTACTTGTTGCATTTCTTACATCTTTAATTTTCTTTGACTTTGTTTGTTTTTCAAAATTTGGTTCAGGCTCTATGTCCTCATCGTCAGAATACTCTGAATCGTCAGAATCTAAAAATAAGAACATACATGACTACATTAAAAAACATAAATCTAATTATATTATACTCCATTTGAAAGTAGTCAGTAAAATTGTTAATTTTACACATATGCTTCCAAAACTTTAACTTGTTTTGAAAAATATCAAATTCGCCTTAAACTCATCATACAATTACGAAATCTCCAACCATGGGAATCCAAATGCTTACCTTGTTGTGATTCTCCTTCACTATCAGAGTCTGAATTCACCACTTCAAGTTGCCGCTGCTGATTTTTTTTCGAAGGTTTCATTTTCTTTGCTGGGGGTGCAGGTGCTTCGCTAAAATCATCAATTTCATCTAAAGAATTGAAATTTTTACAGCTTTTCAGAAAAATCACATATATATAAGTTTAAATATCTACACACCTTCTACAACTTCCTGCGTTTTAACTTGTTTGCCCTTTTTCTCCGCCAACACTTTCTTCATTTTCTCACGTTTTTTTATTTTTTTCATAAGTAATTTTTCTCTAATAGACATTTTTCTAGTTTATGTTTGCCCGCAAAATAAAATATCGCTAAATATGAAAAGTAAAAAATGCGAAATAACGCACGTGTATTTTGCTATGACAAGATTGTGGAAATGTCTGATATTGTTGACTATTATTTCAGTTCGTACGGTACGTACAGTGTTGCTTTTCGTCGCACTAAAAATCTTATGCAAAGATTTACTACAAATTGCATACTTTCACAAACAATATCAAGCCATATAACTCTTCCCTCAACACAAAAACACTTACTTGTTTTATGCAATCTATCGTATTTTAAAGACTTTTCGGCACAATTTGTGCTTGCAAAAAATTCTAAATTTGTATTCAATTCAGATTATTCATAATGGAATCTCATGACAACACTCAAAATCTTTGACAGCAGCAAAGAACGTACATTATTATAGTTCTTTGACAAGAGTCTCAAGAGAACAGTGTAGCACCAGTAATCGCAAATTTCATTAAGGAAATCAAATTGTAGACAAAAGTGTTTCATACACTCCAATTTTTATTTGTGCAATTATATGATATTGCATTGCAAAAACTAGTTTCAGCGTGGACATGAGTCGAAAATTAAATTTGTGGCAGCAAAAAACGTGAGAAGGAAATTTCGTGAAAATTGCCACGTCTGACACCACCTTTACATTTAACTATGAAGATTCAAGCTCAAAATTTAAATTTCTACATCACTGTTTCTGCACAAATTCTTTACATCTTCACATAATTGAAGATTGTAAAATTAAAAATATAGTCAAGATGGCGTATAATGATGTTCAACGAAAACGAAACATCCTGTACACTGCTTCAGAGGCCACATTCTCTTCCACAAACTCAAATTATCGGTAACATAAATTTCCTTTGTAAGCTCGTTACAACTTCCTTACTTTTATAAATAATAGATAGTATCTCTTTTTCGTCTTAACATTGATCCCTTTATTTAATCTCAAATATTGTAAATACTTTGAAAATATTGTTCTTGTACGAATTTTTCTAATGGTAATAAATTCCGAAGATTCATAATAAATTGTGAATGATGTCCAAACTTTTTAATTTTACGCGGATCATTCAAAAGTATTAAAATATGAAAATATGGCGGCGGACCGAAGATTTTTCCCACCTTTCCAACTTCTTTTCGATTGATATCGTAGACAGGTTCATTGTAAGAAGGCACCATTTCCACTATCATTTTGACAATAACGGCATCCTTATAAGCATAACTGAATCTTGCCAGAGAGAATTGACTAAAATATGGCTTATTTGAAGATTTTCCATTCCTACAGTCTTTTATACTTCCGTAAGGACCCTCGGCAGTCATATCTTGGAAATCCATCTTGTAAAAAATCACTTAGCTCTTATTATTTATTGCGAAATTATAACTCACTTCGAAAATATTTTATCAGTTACCGGCTTCAAATAAAACATGAAAGTGTTGTATTCGGATCATCGATAATTATATTGCATGTATCATAAAGCACCACACAAATAGGAACGGTAATACCGCGGCGGTATAATCCCGTACCAAAGTATTTAATATTGTGGCGAAAATGCCAAATACTAATATGAGAAGGAGATGCATTCTAATGATAACTAAAGTATGTATAAATGGAGCGCGTGTATCGAATTTTCGTTAACAAGAATATTTAAATGGAATCTATGGAAATTACTTGCAAGCATTCTGTGACTATATAACAGCGAAGCGCACACTGCTGGAAAGTACGGTTGAGTTCTGAACTCGGTATTGACAACATCGGTGTTAAGTGTATTTCGCTCTGTTGTATTTAAGGAAAATCGCTATTATTTGTACCGAGTCTCGCTAAATAATCTCAGAGACTTTCCTGTGAGTTCGATCACTGCATTGTTTAATATAAGAATCAAATTTGATGTACAGTTCCCTAATTGTACAGAATTTACTCAACTTATTTATTACTCAATAAATATCAATTCTATTTACTATACACAACGATTTATTTTACAAGTCTCCTACTATTATTTTCACCAACTAGTTCATTTTGTAACTGCTGTGTTGCCGCCCCCTTATATACCTCACTCACTCGTATTCAACTCTTGAAATTTCTTACGAAATGTTTTTGAAACCGGCAACCGCAATAGCCGGTAACAGAGAGCATCGGGATATGCGGAATTAGACGTTGAAAGCAACGAATCAGGTCTGCAACAATCGATGGAACCAAATTACATACCCTTTTCAATTTAGAAAAATTGTCAAAATCAGACCTCTACGTGAAAAGTTATCCGTGGTCAAACATAACAAAAATATACGCCATTAATTGAGATCCTTGTTGTTGTTGTTGTAGCGGTTCGCTAACCCAGCTTAGGGCAGGCATAATCAGTCTATTCGCCGAAGTCATCTAACGGAAAGTCCAGGAAACGTGCTGTTTCGACAGGGTTGGACCAAAGGGAGAGGGGGGTTAGATGGGTAGGTTTAAGGGGGCATGTGAAGAGGTGGTTAGTGTCGTGCGGGGACTCTCCACTTGCAGGGCATACGTTGGGTATGCTGGGGTTGAGTCTGGATATGTAGGAGTTTAACCTGCTACAGTATCCAGATCTTAATTGTGCCAATGTAGCACGGGTCTCTCGAGGCCGCTCGAGCTCACTGTCTGCGAGGTGCTGTATGGTGCTGTTATAGTCAAGTACTCCCTTCCTGATGTGCCTAGGCGGAGGTTCGACTTCTAAGAGGTGCCTGCTGGGGTGCTCCGCGCGGTGGCATCCCAACAGGAACTGCTTGCACAGCAAAGCATTATGCTCCTTAACTCGTAGCATAGATGCTTCGCTGTGCAAGTGGTGCTCCGGCGACATCAGGAGGTTTCCTGTCGCAGTCCTAAGGGCGGTGTTTTGACAGGCCTGTAACTTTCTCCACTGCGTCTCGTTCGTCCCCGGCGCCCAAGTCGGTGCAGCGTAATTTACGACCGGCCGGCCAATTGCTTGTAGGTTGCCAGCAAGGTCTTTACCCCATGTGCTGCCGGCTAGCGCTTTGAGTATTTTGTTGAGATCCTTCATTTTTGTCGGTTAATGAACCGCGTTAATCAGAATACAGTAATTCCTTTTGATTTTATTGTAACATTTATTCTAGTATTTGGAAATACCGTTAGAATTTGCTTTGGTCATATACTGCAAATTACCCGACCGCAATAGCCTAGTGGTTAGCATTGCGTGCTAACATTCGGACGGCCAGGGTTCGAGTAGTGGTTCGACCAACATCCAACACGATTGTAAACGGGGTTTTTCTTATTGCGGTCGCCCCTCTGCAGGGAATGTCAGGCCCTCCGAATGTATTTCTGTCATAAAATAAGAGCTCCTCATGAAACATCGGCCGTCCGGATGCAGCTTAGAATAAACCGTAGGTACTTCCATTTAAGTATTAACTTCGCTATTGAACTTTGGAAACAGTGAAATTTTGACAGATTCTACAAAGGGTAAGGTAAGTATCTTTTACGTTTATTTTACTAAGTCAAGCAAGCTGTTTTTCTCACCTTAAGGCACTGAGTTCACTGTTCCATCAACCAGGGTGCCAGATAGCTGAGTCGAGTGAGGACTTTTTATTACCATGAGTTTTAAAGCAGACCTGTGAACTGGGATGTAGGTAGATATAGAGTCTATATATAAAGTAATTTTGTTGAAGAGGAAAGCAGAACAGAAGTTTGAGATATACCCCATAATGAGTGGGAAACGGTGTAGGAGATCCGTTTTGCTCCTTGGGGTGAGAGGCCTCGCCAACCAATACAAATGAATAAAATCCAAAGGAAAAATCTTGAAAATATCAGAAGAATTGAAGACAGGTAAGCAAATGTTTCTCTTCATGAGAATGGCAACTCTCTACTTATTGGAAGAGTTTTTTGAGTAAAATTATAGGTTTAAACGCAGAGATACCCAACAAACGAAACGATACCATTTCCTTGGGTTATAAGGCAAATTAGCTTAATGGAATGGTTTTGTTTCGTTCCGGAACGAAAGGAAATAAATATTTCTTCTAGAAGACTATTTGTTATGGTTTTACCATCTTCTTCTTTGGCGTAGGCACCGCTTACGCGGTTTCAGCCGACTCATCGATACCGCTCCATCCATTCCTTCTTTCCGCTATTCGGCGCCAGTTGGAAATACAAAGTAAATAATAAAACCTTATATGCGATATTGAGGAGGCTTATTCCATGATAATGGAGCAGATTGTGGGGTCCGACCTTTTGTAGACTGAACGAAATACGTATCCCGCTCGTCGTCATATTCTGCCCGGAAGCTAATGCATGGATCTTGAGGTTTTGAGCAAACAATTTTTCGTAAAATTTGGTGAACATTAGTATGAAAAATTATCTAATGACGAGCGAAGAAGTTGGAACAAGATGGCTCCATAAGCCATGTAATAGAATTGAGGTGATCACAAATAATTTCTCTTTAAACATTTAGCTTACCAAATTTTGTAATGGCATGGCCCACTTCTAGTTCAAACAGGACGGATGATGAGCTGTATGAGATATACGGCGACATAAACATAGTTCAGCGAATCAAGAAACAGCAAATAAAGTTCCCGCCGGTGGAATCAGAGGAAGAGGAAGACCTCCACTGCGTTGGAAAGACTAGGTAGAGAAGGATCTGGTTGCACTTGGTATTTCCAATTGGCGAAAAGAAGAAATAAATGGTGCAATTAGGAGGATTTCGGCCGAAAATCACTTTAGCAGTAACGGTGACTATGCCAGTAAAGAGAAGAATTAAACCATCCATTTCAAATTAAAAAGAACAAAAGTGGATTTTTTTTTAATTTTAAAACTTAAGTACAATTTATAAAAATAAGAGTTTAAGGACACTGATTTAAAATGTTTTTCTTGTTGTAACCGCAAAAATATTCTAAAACACTTTTTCGGGAAATATTGCCGTAGTGACAGTCTTTGACATATAAAAATCCGGTCGGTCTCGCCTGTCGAGAACTATTGAATTTTAGTAAAAAGATAACCCTGACTAAAAGTACAATTTTTTTTGTTATTTGTTTATTGAATCTGCTTCGACAACCAAAGCCTTACAATACCATTAGTATGTTGACGTTGTCTCTTCTTCGCTGTTGGATTTGACTTGTTGCAGGGGCCAAAGAGTTAGCCAAGGGGTTCGGAGGGTTACACAGTTTTGTTTAATATTTTTGTGCTGCGATTTCAATCTCGTTGATGGTGGGTATATTTAGACATATATTTGTCGCGCAAGCTGTGCCCCATAACTGGATTCCATACATCCATATCGGTTTTATTGTTGCATTATGTAGGAGGATTTTGTTGTTAAAGCTAAGTCCCGACTCCTTTTTTAAAAGCAAATGTAAACTGGCAGATTTGAGTTTAAGTCGCAGCTTTTTAGCAACAATGTGTCGTCTCCAGGTTAAGCGCGTGTCCAAGTGAATTCCGAGGTATGTAATTTCGTCAGTTTGCGAAATGGGTAAATTGTTGAGCTTGACAGTTGGGCATGTTTTTGGCTTTAATGTAAATCTTATGTGTTTTCACTTATTTTCATTAACTATAATATTCATAAAAGATTCGTCATTTTATTAGCCGTTCTTCAATGAGTTTAAGATGGTTTTGTAATACTCTTGTGGCTGTAATGGGACTTGTGAATAGTAGTTACAATATTGGTTCGAGAACACTACTCCAAGGAACACCTGCCATGATTGGATACTGTGAACCGTGTTAGGTAATGATCATTTAATTTTATGAATGAGTCCCTCATACCAGACTTTGTTAAATGCTTTGAAAGAAAAACGAGAGCAATGCTGGGCAGATCTCTTGACATTTTTGGTGTGATATGATCGCATCCAGGAGATTTCTTTAGTTCTAAGACGGTAATAATATTATTCAGGTGGAATACAGATGCTCCGCAAGTAACAGTGTATCTTGTGTTGGAGCGGTATGGTTCGGTGATAAAGGTGTATTATTTGTAGCAGTATTTGGTTGGAATACCGTACTGAGTTGCCCTGCAAAACAAGTTGCATTTTCTTCATTTCTTGTGGTCCATAAACCGTTACGCAGTCACAACGGTGCTTCAATACGAATGCGTATTTGATTAGTTAGCCCAAAAAGAAAGTATTAGGTACTCATGAATTTTCAATATCAGTTATAATTCGCTTATCTGGAATTTATTCAGCCCAATTCTTAAACTTCCCGCGGAATTTCCCCCTTGCGGGTTTACAAATCTCCTAAGAAAAAATTCGCCAATTCTAAATGCACAGGGAGAACGATTTTTTGGGAGTAAGATTTTTTCTCTTTCGAAATCAGCTACTTAGTATTGTTGTGTATTATTGACATTTGATAATTTGGTGAAATAAACAATTGCTAGTGAAAAATAAGTTTAATTAGAGTTATGGATACTGTGGTAGTATATCTATTGGCTGCTTTTATGTCGATAAATTCTTGACCAGGGCAAATATCCACGTCGTTTGGTAAGGTCTCCTCCATTCCATTGACTCTTTCATCCCTTCGGGAGGGAACAATTTACCCTATGCATTAGGGTTACCTCTGGTCGTGTTTTCTGGCCTTCAAGTTTTGAGCCGCACGTATTTCTTTTGATCAGCCTAGACCTAAAAGTAAAATGCGTACTTAAAAAATCGCCTTTTACTGGAAAAGAAAAATTTACCTTCTTCCATTCCACAATATTTTTTAGAGGCGGTTCCGCGGTATTTAGTTCGTTATTCACCTTCTTCAAAAATTGGTTGAACTCCTCCTTATTACCTTTAAAAAATCCTCTGGCTATAGCCGGTTGAGTTTCCATCAGCTCTACTAGCAACTGCAACTGCACTTTACTCGCTATTTTGGAACTAAAGAAACCATTAATACGATTTTTTGTGTTATATTTATTAAGTATTGTACTTACATTTTCTTATAAAAATTTCCACACAACTTCTATGTGAAAAAACTCTCGCGATATATATATTGATATATGGTAATCCGATTTTTTTTGCATTAGTGATGCCAACTTTTTCTACTGGGAATTTTTCCCCATTTTCGACGTTTGTTTAGATAAGGGAAAAGAGAAAAAATCCGCAAAATTTTTTTATTTATGATAGGAGAAAAGGGAAAAGTGTTTTTCACCCGGCGAATTAAATTTTTTTTTTTCATAAATTCTTCAACACCAATTTCCTATTTTTGTCTGTGAATTGCATTAGAACGGGCAATGCTTTCAAATTACAGTAAATACGTAGCTGTCGACCACACCTTTTTTATAATTTCATCTTGCACATTTTTGTTCGTTGTTCGTTAAACTTAGTACTCTCTTTCGGTCATCTTATTCGTTGTCCAATTTACTTAATGTGAAAAATTGTTTTTTTTTCTTAATATGCGGCTTTCGTAGAATCGAATGCTCGTTAAATCGGAACACTATTGTATATATTTAAATAATGTAATGACTTAAACCCAGGGGGGTTTAACGAAAAGGTCAGCAAAATCTAGAGCATAATTATTACTGATATTACATTAAAAAAAAAAAACAAAGGAATAAATTTCGAAATGTTATTTTTTATTAGTTTGTGTTGCAAAATCATTCGCATCAACTGATCATCTTTTCTATACATAACGAAATAATATTAAAAATATGAACAACAATTACATAATATTTATGTAGTTTAGATAGTTAAAGATATAGAGATAAAATACATAAACGTAAAATTCCGATATACAAATGTTATTAATTTTTTTACTTGCGTTATGTATTACTTTTCATTGATTTTTTACTTACTTTCTATTTTTACATATTACATGCATATGTATGTATGCAAGGTTGCAAGCTAAACAATATATTTACTAAATTCAAAACTAACAATAAGCAGACGTTTGGGCTAATGTTTGCAAAGTGTAAATCAGTTTTTTGGTTTGCTTCGTGTGTTTCTGATTCTTAGTTTAAATTTGTACAACAAGAAGAAGTTTCCTTTTTGCAAAATAAAAGCCAAATTGTTCTGTACTATTGTTTAAAAAAATAAATATGGAAGCTGTGAAAGAAAGAAAATGGTAAATGTGACAAGCAAGGCGAATATGTTACAATAACTTTTGCATAAATACAAATGCAACAAGGCTGCAGCAAAATACAAAATATTTTGCAATTGAATATGTGTGAATAATAATAAACAGTTTTTATGAAATCTGCTTTTTCATATTTTGCCAAAAGATTTAAAAAAAAGTATTTCTTTTGTTATGCGGTGTGTGTGTGAGTTTGTGTGTGTGTGTGTGTGTGCGTGTGTGAGTGTGTTGATTTTTTTTTTAACAAGCTGTAAATTTATTTTGTAAGTATAAATATATATTAAACTATATATGAATGCAAACCACTTATGCGCTAATGTAAATAAACGTACAGTTAGAATTAGTTAGTCTAGCAACTTAATAGTATTACAATTAATTAACTAAAACTAAAAATATTTTATGCATGAAGTATGTTTAAGGCTATGACGCTTTATTTATTTATTGCTTCTTTCCTCTGATCAACCATTTGGCCATATGCAAAAAAAAAGTGTTGCACATTATTGGCCTCATCTGGTTTAATATAATAAATACATTAATATTCATTAATTTGTTCTTTATGAAAAGTGTAGGATAAATCTACATTTACTATCGAAATAACAAGTAAGGGTATAAAATGCAACTAAATGTTTAAATATTTTCAATTTAGTTCACATGCCATCAAAAATTGACGTTAGTTGCATAAGGACAATAGCTGATTCTCTGAATCACTTGAGCAATATTTGTGTTTAATTTTCAATTTAATTTCATACAATTTTAGTAAACTTTCTCTCTTTGCCACTAGAACAGAAGTTATGTATAAGACCAGCTTATTTTGCTAGCTATACTAAAAAAGACATTCATATATGTTTTATACAACTATAAATATGGTATTTAAATGTATAAGGCCAGTAGTGCATTGATTAGATGTCTGCCGAAATTTATTTTCTAGCTACTTTGTTTCTCTTATTTTTGTTTTGCATTCAATTTAAGTCAAATTCAAATATTAAACTTTCTATCCAGCCTGCTGAAATAGATCCCACTTTGTCAACCGTCAATAGTATACTTTTGTTATACTTTTTGTATTCTTTATTTTTTTTTTAAATTCGTCAGTTAATTTTCAAAATTTTATATTTTCAGTATGAGCTTGCATCATATTTCGTGTGATAGCAACATTATACAATATTCGTCTAAATACTTAAATTTTAAATTTTTGGAAGGATAATATTAAAATTTTACAATAATTTTTGCTTTTAATATAAGGCACAGTGTTCATAAGTATGTATTTTATTTAGTGGTTCATGAGATATTAAAATCACAACAAACGCATTGTTTGCGTAATTGAGTAATTGCAATCCCTATCTATGTTTTTGGTAAAGTAAATCAATATCAATAATTGTATTTTAGTAAGGTCAATTGCAAAATCAGTCCTAGCAATTATTTCGAAAAAACGATTAATTTCACTTACAATTTTGGTCATTAAGCTAGAATAAATAATCAATTTCTACTCTCATTATTGATTTTTGCACACGTCACTGCTCTCAAACACTTAAATCGGGCAACTTTCATCTTATATATACTGACTATACATACATTTATAGCAATCAAATTGAGTAGCTTTTTCAACGTGTGCTTAAGATCAAAATAATTTTTTTTTTTTAGTATCCCGATTTTAGGGTTTTAAATGAAATCTGCCGTAAATAGAAGGATCGCTCATAGATTTGTTGGTGGATAGTAGTAACACATTTCTTTCGTAGATCCTGTTGGATGAATTCTCCTCTGTTTACGCGTGGAGTGTAAATCCTTGCATAACTTTGGGCGCTTCCTGTTTTTTGAGTGTTTGTATTCATGCATTTATGCTAGATTAGACATGACGTCGTGAAATTGTTTGGAAAAATTTAGTGGGAAGACACGTTCAATCAATTCCAACGAGACATAAATAATTGCATCTCGTCATTTCAATGTCATAACATTGATATTTATAAATGAAATGCAATTTGCTCAACAAAATTGTCGACATACACATTGGCTCTGTGGGAAAAACTTACAAGAGAACAGAGAAAGTGCTTCAACTTATAGGTAGGTTCAATAAAAACGGGAATCTGTAAAGAGAGATAATATATATATAATTTGGCGCTTTATAATACATTCGGAGGTGTGGACATTTCCTGCTGAGGGGCGACCTCAATTAGAAAATTTAACTTAATTTTCCATAACTTTTTGGATGTTGGTGGCACCGGGATTTGAACCCGAGCCTTCCGCATGTCAGTACGCAATGCAAACCACTCGGCTACCGCGGCCGCCAAAGAAAGATAACACGAATGAAATGCAAGAGTAACTCCTGGTAGAGATACTGTTACGTTACCTAGGATATTGAACAGTTATCCTGAGATAGCATTTGTGGTTTTACAGCATCATCCAGCAATTAGACGTCCAATATTCACAGAGTACATGAGATCTCTGGGTTATACAGATTTCCCATCCTATATAAGAGGAAGTTTTGCATTCTCAATTGTTCCTATGAAAGTAATTTCTAAAAAAAATGCTACAGGAGAGAAGGTATCCTTAAAGCTCTTATTGCTTACCAAACAGAGGAAGCAATTTATATAACAAAGAGTGATAGAACTAAGCCGAAAACTGATGTCATTAGGAACAACTTGGTGTATTCTACAGTCTCATATCAAAGTCCAGCTTATCCTTGTGACAAGAGAGGATTCAATAAGAACACATATTGGAATTCTATGTATGAGGCTACTGCAAAAGCTTGGATTGCTCATTTTAATTCATTGTACCCTGAACATCAAAGAGTAGCAGAGTTTTCCATCTCTATAACATTTAGGTTAATACTAAGCGGATGGGGGGAGAATATCAAATGAATTCTAATTAAGTACTAGGTTCGTTGCATGAATGCAAAGATTTAAATAATAGGAAGCAAATATCCAGCGCCCAAAGTCATGCAAGGATTTTCGCTCCTCGCGTAAATACTTCCTTTTTTCTACATATTTAGCAACGGTGGGTGATACTAGTATATAATATACATATATATATATATAGATTTATATATATATATATATATCTTGCAATAACTGTATGCTCTTAATAACATCATCATTTTACATACATTAAACATTTTAGGATATTTTCATTTTGTGACATTGCAATAATTAACTATATAACTAATTAAATATGTACGTGTATATATTCTACCGTTCATCCTTCAGCTATATATATTTACTTAAATGACTAAATAAACTGTTCGTTTGCATTATGATTACTCTGTGTATTTGTATTTCCGACATCCTGATAGACTACATGATCATCTGTCATTTCCGGATTAAAACGATCATCGAAAAATCGTCTAAATGTAAATTCGAAAAATCCATGGAACTGTTTATCACTATCACCAAAATCATCCCCACTTAAATTTGAATTATTCGAACGTAATTTATCTGGATCGATTGGATCGAAATTGGACGTGTCTGTGGGAAATTCAATCTTTGGAATATATGGTGCAGTTTGTTGCCGCATATCAGCAAAATCGACGCCCTTGAAGAAAGGATGTGCTTTGACCTCCTCCGTATTTTTGCCAAGACGCTTATCAGCCGAGGCACACAAGCGTTTTATCAAATCTTCTGCATCGAGCGTTAATTTCGCCTGCGGCGGTATGTGAAGGGTTTTCTCCCAATTTATTACCTTAAAAACAGAAATTTTGTTCATTTTACTTCCACATGACTTGATTCACTATTATACACATTTAATTGTTATAACTCATAATCAACATACTTTTTGCTGTGTTTCTACTGGAGTATTTGCTAAGAATGGTGGTTGACCGACCAACATTTCATACAATATAACTCCTACGCTCCACCAATCACAAAGTTGCGTATAGCCACTACGTTCAAGCACTTCTGGTGCAATATAATTTGGCGTGCCCACTAGAGAATGTGCCAGCACTCTTTGATGATCGCGAATGCGTCGCCTGTAAGGAATAATGGTTAATGGATAATTTTGATATTTAGTACTACTAATAATTACCTTTCTAAAACCGTTGGTCTATGACCGTTTTCAGAGTACTCTTCCCATGGCTCCATTGAGTCTTGTCTCGAATGATTCCCTACAAGAAAAATGAGATATATTTTATTTACGTACCTATATAATTTTAGAATTGTAGAGTGGTCTTTCTTCTATATTTTTTACATTTTAATAGAAGTAATTCATGATATTGGAAGGGCTGCCAAGTATTTCCCTAGTGAAAAGTGCAAGAGTGCATATTAAAACATTTTCTCTAGTAGCTTACGACTTTTATGAACTATCCGACCTAAGAGCAGGTTGTGCGAAATGTCTCAGTCGATCATTAATTGAAGTTTAAGTAAGGCAATTTATTCAGTAGGATTAAAATATTCAAACTAATTCAAAAACTTAAATGTTAAGTAAGAGAATAGAATTGTATTCATATTATGCGAACGCACGCTTGAAATATACTATACTCCACGCGGACAATAGAGCAATCCCAAACTAACCATAATCCATTCAAAAAATATGGTATAATTAACATTGCGATGTCTAGAGCTGGACAATATACTTCACCTCTAAGTAATTCATGGATTAGCTATATAAAATTAGTTCTGGATGACATTATGGAGCATGTGAAAAATTTTAATTAATACCCGTATCTGACGACATCACCTTTAGACGATATTCAAATTTCGACTAAGCGAGGCGCCAATGCTTCATTATACTGGCAGGCAAGGCATGATGACCGACTACATTAAACTAACTCATTTAACTATAAACCTACCAAGACTGGTCAAATAATTCAATATAAACTATCTGTAAGAATATCCTGAAAATGAGATTATGATATCGTCATTTGCTCTTCCAACTTTTGCTGGAATATACAACGAATAGCCCTAACTACTGCAAGGAACTATTCGGCCCATGCAAAGATTCTGTCTTGATTTTTATTTCTTTTGATACAAAATGGCTGTTTGCAAAATTTGCTGCGAATATGAATTAACCTCATTAACCGCATTATTATTTATGTGTTTTCTAAATTTGAATTGAAAAATATTTAATTTTTTAGCTTTAAATTTTAAATTTAATATACAAACTAATTTTAATCGTTATTAAAGAAAAATGTTTTACGTACGTATCAAATTAGTCTAATTAATTTATTTTTGGAATAGTAATATACGAAGTCTTGGTAGGTGAGTGTTAAGACTACCTTATCAACTTCGTCCGCAATAGTCGTGTGGTTAGATGGTGGTCCAAACAATATCTAAAAATCATGAAAAATTAAGATAATTTTTCTAATTGCGGTCGCCCCTTGGCGGGTTCGTTAACCCGGAGGCGGCTTAGAAAAACTCTAGGTTCCTTAATTTTTTTGTAAAAAAAAAAAAAAACATCAAGAACTGTACCACAAATTGGAGGAGGAGGATAAGCCGAAAATCACTTAAGCGGTTAAAAAGCTATATGAATATTTGCCCTAACCAAATTAATTCGTACATCATTAATTCGCTTAATTTATTAATTTACACTTTACTTAATATGGTAAATTCTTCTTTTAAAGTGGTCGAAATCACTTTCAAAATTACTGTTTTCCATAATTTTTTTGTGGTATTTAATTCTTAAATATGTTTTGATTATTAATCCAATTTACATTAAAAATGGTTCGTGGAAAGCCTACTTGTCAAAGTATTCGGAAAGTAATAATTGAAAAATTTAATTCTGGAAAAAAATATCCGCAAATCGGAACAGATTTACATTTGTCTCAATAAAAATGGTTCTACAGAGATACAAAAGTATAATTGCGGCTACAAATCAAAAATTACACACCATAAATTACGCGCTTTATCAGTAATTGTTAAGGAGAACCGAAGAAGTTCTATTCGCAATTTGCCGGCAGCATGATCTGAAAGAGTGAATAAACAAGTTGGCCGCGAATGGACCAGAAAAAATGTACAAAAGCTTGGTCATAATGTTTATAAAGTAAGGCCGTTGCTTTTTATAATAAAGTGGGTTAAGCTTCATACTTTTTCAAGGCTAAAAAGAAGCCCGTGCTTATTGTTTCCCAAAACAAAACAGAGGTTAATATAGGAAAAAGTAATCTATACAGCAAAAATTCCAAAAAGATGGCTTTTTGAGCGAAGATTTCAAAAGGTAAAAGTCGGTAATGATTATTCCTTCAACCTTGTGTATCTTCATCAACGACATTTTATGTACCTGCACACATTCCCGCTTACATGCCTATGCTGAAGATATATATCTTTGGTGAATTTTAATCGATTCAGCTAGTAATGAAGACCTGAGCACAATATTAGCATGGTCTACGAAGAATTTATTTTGCCTCAATTCGCAAAAATCTTGTGTAATAACCGTTGGTAAGGATAACCCCTGCGTGTTAGGGCTCAAGAATTTAATTTAATTTAGTCGGGTTTTTATACCGGAACGACTCGGATTTTTATCCGGCTAAGGACTGTCACTCCCGCGATATTCCCTGAAAACCAGTTCGAGAAACATTTAACGGTTACAACAACAACAACAACATAACATTTTGGCCTCCCCGTTACCTACCCTATTTATTGATACCTATCGCCTTAAATTAGTTGATATAGCCAATAACTTGGATTCATTCCGGACTTTCGTGATCGTATGAATGAAGCGGTAAAGAAAATATTTTATACTTTATCTATGTGCTATTCTATGCTCGGCTGTGATTTGCAAAATTCCTTAAATGCGTGAAATTGCATTTTTATTTTAATTGTTATTGTTATGTAAATCTTATTCTTTAGATTTAATTTTGTCTTATGTTTTATCCATTCTGCAAGAAAAGACTATATCTTAATGCACTAATATTTTCAATCCATATAAATAAATAAATAAATAAATAATATCAATGGTTTGGAATGGCTTCCATAAAGTTCTGACCTAAATCCAAGACGGCTAAGAAATCACCCACCAAGAACAGTTTTGGAGTTAAAAACCAAATTTGAAGAAATTTGAAACTCCATTACTTGGGAAGAGTGTGAAGAGCATGTGTCTTCTATGAAAGACCGATGTGAAGCAGTATTTGACGCAAAAGGTGACGGTACTAACTACTAATTTTGAATAGCTGGGTACAGTACGTATTAATGATGGATACAATTTGAACTGAGTTTTTTCACGTCCATATTTATACACCTTTACAACAAGTATTGACTTTATGTATGAAATTTTGATATATAAAGATAAAAAAGAAATTTAACTAAAATTTCAAGTACAAAAATGGACGTACAAATTAAAAGTGGTTAGGACTTACTCGTATATATAAAGGGTTTTCTAATAAGGGGTATTATTTTGATTAGCCTGCTATACCGGGAGATGTCACTTTCGAAGCTGTAATTTTTTTACTTTTGACAAGTATAATAAAAATGGAACGATACACGCTTCAACAACGCATTGAAACTATAAAAATTTCCTCGAAAAATCAACTTCGTTTCATGGTCTCTTAGAAAGTAAAAGATAAATCTGTATAATGTGCAGAGATAGGTTTGAACGCTCAATGGTGAAGTTTTGGAAAATTTCTGACTTAACCTGTTGACCTAAACGGGGTTAGTTCGTTGAAAGGGTGACAGCCCTTGGCCGGATAAAATCCGGATCAACTCCGGTGCATATAACCGGCTGTCTTGAGAGTTGAGAAAAATTCTATTTATTTGTGCTTACCATTTTCTTGATAATATTTCGAATTATGTGTCCATCTAAATCCAGTGCACAATCCAAAATCAGTCAATTTGATGTGACCATCCCTATCGATGAGTATATTGTCAGGTTTAATATCCCTAGAATGGTAGAAATATATCGATTTATTGTGCTAAAGACAGCAAATATTTAATGCAATTAGCGTGCATACCTATGAATAAAACCCATTTTGTGTACGCTTTCAACAGCGCATGTCAGTTCGGCAATGTAAAATCGCGCCAAATGTTCTTCAAATATTCCTTTCTTTATTAATAGAGACATGAGGTCCCCACCTGTTGTGCGGAAAGGAAAAAAAATGTTAATATTTAAATACATACATAATTTGCGCATCGTCTTTACTATGCATCATTACAATTTAAAAGTCGTCACTCACCCGGAATATAATCCATCACAAAATATAAATTTTCCTTATCCTGAAAACTATAGTACAATTTAACAACCCAATTGTTATCGGCTTCCGCTAAAATATCACGTTCTGCTTTCACATGCGCCACCTGATTACGCTTCAGCACGTCTGCCTTCCGTAGCGTCTTCATGGCATACAGGTGACTCGTTGTATCGATCTTTCGAACCAGCGACACTTCGCCGAACGCACCCAAACCGATGTCTTTAATCTTCTCAAACATACTCTTATTCATTTTGGCGCGCTTCAACCGTATATAATTACTCTCCTTTTGGCTTAACATTTTTCGCATCTCCACCTGCGCCTGTTGAGGCAAACACATCCTTGACATCTCTTTTTCCAGCTGGTTTTTGCGGTATGCTCGTTGCTTGCAGGACTTAATCACGTTTTCAATATGTTGCTCCATATAGAATTTATACGCTTGCGGTGAGTACTGTGTTATGCGACATTCCTTACGTTCCT
This sequence comes from Ceratitis rosa, assembly GCA_037013455.1. Lineage (NCBI taxonomy): Eukaryota > Metazoa > Arthropoda > Insecta > Diptera > Tephritidae > Ceratitis > Ceratitis rosa. Next base: position 1,002,251 of record JAWMAG010000086.1, on the reverse strand, counting down.
CCTCTTTTTCCTTCGACACTTTCTTACGCTCAGGTATGGGTGATGCATGCTTGATTTTCTCGCCGCTTTTTCCGACGGCGCCACCATCCGATGCTGCAGGTGACGTACCACCACCACCGCTACCCGAACTGACGGTGCCGCCACTGCCACCACCACTACTGTTCTTCGCCGGAGGTATAGGCGGTGTCGTTGTTAGATTGCTATTCATGATTTGGTTATTGTTCATCATGTTGCTGTGCAGCGCCACCTTACTATTTGGTACATTGTTGTTGCCACTCATGTCCGCCACCGAGTGTGTTGGCGGCACTGCGGCAGCTCGTGTGCTCTGATACGGTGGTGGTGGAGGCAACTGACGTATCGGCATTGGCACTGCACCTACCTGCTTTTGTTGTTGCTGTTGCTGTTGCTGCTGCTGCTGTTGTTGTTGTTGTTGCTGTTGTGCAGCCAACGCCACATTCGCCACAGCGCGCAACTGTGCTGCTGTCGGCTGCTGCTGCTGATGATGCTGTGCAGCTTTCGCTTGCATTGTCACCGTGTATGACGGGGGCTCAATGCATATGGGCTTGCTGACTACGTTACCGTTTAATGCGTTAGCTATAAGAGGCGGCGTGGTTGGCGTCGTTGACTTGCCTGTAGCGCTGAGTGTGGTGGGCACTGCACCTGCCAAAAGTGGCGACTGCTGTTGGACCGCTTGCTGTTGTTGTACAGCGGCGGCAGATTTTTGCGGGTACGAAGGTGGCGCGGACATAATGTGTACAGGTGAATTACAGGCCGATGCTGAGACAGGTGTCTGTGGCGCTACAGCTGTCTGTAAAACCGGCTTTTGTACCTGCGTCGATCGCACGCTATGCATTATTATGGGTTGCTGAGTACGCGCGTAGGTACGAGGCTGCGGCCGGGCCACAGTGGTTGGTTGCAGTGGTAATATTGCGCTATTCGTCACTGTAATTGGGCTTGGTGAGCCGGCAGATGTGGCTGAGTAAATACCGCTGCTTGGTGACTTACGGTAATCGGATTGTGACTGTGTGGGTGACTGGCGAGACTGCATGGAGGCAGTATAGCTGGGTGGTGGTGCTGATGTAGCTACCACCACTGTATTGATAGGATATGGTGGTGGTGGTGGATCAACGGCACTGCCGCTGGCTTGATATAGGCTAAGTGCCTTCATTTGTGACAACTGTTGTTGTGCCTTAATGCCATTCCGCACTATGACGGGTGAGGTACCACGTGTTGTCGGATTCGGGGTGATTGCCGCTGGCCTCGTATTAGCAGGAGATCTGCGTTTGTAATATTGGTTGGGTGGTGGTGGTGGCGGTGTAGCGGAATTCGCAGTGGTTGGATGACGTGGCGGAGGTGCCGGCGGACCCACATCACTAAAACTTGATGGTGACGGTGAATATTGTCCTGTACTTACTCTACCGGCATTTGTGACCTGCTGATGTGAATGTGGGCTATCCGATCGCGAGCTACCCGCACCCGAGTCCAACGCTGGACTACATCGGTGTAGATAGTTAATCGGTGTTTCACGTTCAATACTCGGTTTCCGTATCAATTTTGATGGTATGAGTCCAGGTGGTGGAACTTTTGGCACATGTCCATTTAGTTGTGGATTCGGTGATGGTGCAACAGGTAATGGTGACACCGAAGGCAGGGGTTCGATCAGCTTGGCATGCATATAGTCCGGTGGATCAGAACGACCACCGTTGACCGTGTTGTAACGCACCGGTGCGAAATTCTGCAATGAAAGGATGTTCGTTAATAAAATATTACTAAATAATTTTGCATTTTTATTTTTCCAATAAGATACAATTTTTACTTTTCGATTTTTATATATTTGTGTCAGGATTTAATAACAATGAGTTTTTGCTTTTTTACCACAAATAGGCAGTATCCTTATTTCGTTTATTACTTTGCTTTTATGTTTTATTTTCGGACGTGACCTGGCCTGCGCACCACCCGTCAGTGGAGCGAAGCGTACGCACCCGGCTACAAATATTTAATAAAACGACGCCCACAACAGCAAGTTCCCAGTTCCACGCATCACTCCCTTACACCGCGTATTCCAAACGTCCTTCCAAGACCGACCAGACTCCCATTATACCATTTACCTATAATTATCTCGATTGACAGGCTTCCCGCCTTGGTTTCCGCGAGCTACCGGAAGTTTGTTAACTTTAAAAAAACTAACTGACCCGGCTTCACGGAATTTACCGAGAACGTCTTTAGTGCTCGTCATTGGTTAATGTGTCTTCCCTATGAGATTCGATGATCAGGTAAAAATTGAATTCGGTGGCTGTGTTTCGTTAGACCCAAAGAGGGGTGTGAGACCTACTTTAGCCGACTGCCAAACACCAGCGCGTCGCTTGATTTCTCAAGGGAAGACGATCAAGGGACGAAATAAGCAAAATTTTCGGTCACTCTTTTGACCAGCTGGACGAAGGAGAGACGGCTCGAAGTTGATGTGAAAGTCATAACTCCTTCACTACGCATATGACTGCAATTACCACAAAAATACTTATCCAACCAAATCCTCAAATCGTTAGCCTGCAGCACTTGGAGTAAAGATATAGAAACGTTGGTTATCAATTACGCTATTCCGTTTTGGGACTAGCAAGACGCAGATGAGAAATCTACAGCATATCAGAATACTGCCCTTAGGAGTGTGTATTCACCAACGCATCATTTACACAGAAAAATATCTATGATTCTAGTTAAGTAACAGACATTTGCCTGAAACCGAACCTCCACCCAGACACATCTGGAAGAAAGGAGTGCTTGACTTCATCGACTCCATACAACAATATAGACACAAACTGCTGGGCGATAGCCTTAAAATTGTAAATGGCGTCCTCAGAATTCTTGCATCACCTATTGCAGACCAAAAACTCGAACTGCCTCGAGATTTACTAAAATCTGGATATTGAAGTCGACTTAATTCCTACTTATCAAGACTTGCCACCGACATACGCAACATCACTAACCACCTTTTGTACGCCCACCCTTTTTCCTTTGATCCGAGCCACTATTTCGGCGGGCCGTTTCCTAGACCTCCCATTAGAAGACCTCGATGATTTATACTAGTCCCGGCTGCTCCACTTTTTACTCAGGTGGTCTCGAAAGGTCTGCAGGACGATTGTTGCTCAAATGTAAGGTCACCATAACCTGATGGAGGTACAGGAGAGAAAGCATGAGCCACATATTGCTCATCTGCTCATAGAATTACTAAAAATATTCTATTTACTATTTCGCTTCGTGGAATTTCAATGAGTTAATAGAAGAAGTTTATTTGTGAATACCCCCGAATTAAAAATATACGAGTATATCACAGCAGAAAGCGAAAAACACGCGAAGGAAACTTCTAAAGTGTATCAATATTAACAAAATGTAAATGACTGCAAAGAATTTTCGGAGAATATCAAGGAATATAAATTCCAGAGTCAGCATTCCAAGCAAGATCATCAATTTGAATCACAATACAAAAGCAACATATACATATGTACATATATACATATATGTTCATGCATACAAGAAACTGCGGATGAAAACAAAAACTAAACAAAATTTAAAAATAAGCAAAAGAAAGGAATAAAAATAAATCGCACCATAACAACGCAACGAATGAAGATAAACCCACTAACATACATACGCATATTTGATGCAAGTATATGTAGATATACATACATAAGTATGTAATAAATAAATATATAAATATGCAAAAGAATAAAGAAATGAAAAAGTAAAAAAGAAGTTATGCGATTCGCGATGGAATTCGAGAAATCGATAAAGACTACAACAACAGAAAACGCGTGTGCAAGATTTTTGTGTCAGATGCAGCAGTGATTATATGCTATTTACCTTTATGCATTGCATTCCCTTGCCTCGCTCTACGTACACGTACAACACACAACCTGCTCAAATCCAACTTCGCTGAGTGCTATCACAATACCATCACATTGATCGGACCCCATGCAACGCAACGTACGTACAGTAGCCGAATTAGAATACCAGCAATATGAGATACCCTGGCTCGTTGGCAAAGCACTAGTGTTCGAGCAAAAGTATCCGATAGCATAAAAGAAGGCATATGGTGTGTTCTTCTACACCCGACTTGCAAAAGAACGCCCAGCATGAACACAATATTTGCTAGTTATAGTTCATTCTCCGAATACTCTGAAAGCGAAAATGAATATCATGAAAAGTGTTCCAAATTAAAAAGAAAAAAACTGTGTGTAAACGTTTTAAGGATCACGGTTTGAGGACAGGTACCTAAAATGTTCGGCCTCTTAATTGGGAAGGTGACGCTGCCCAGCTGGTTGATGACCTCGGCTGACATCACCGCCGTTTAGATGCGATAGACGGAAAAAGAACCGAAGAACATGGGTCCTAGTGAAATATACTACAGAGGCTATTTTGTGGTAGAAGAGAGACTCCATCGTCGACTACTGGTATTCACTCCGGTGGTCTGTAGTCTGGCTGTCTCCTGGTCGAAAAATTCACAACCATATCGATCATGTTGTGATAGACGGAGCCCCAAACGCGACAATTTCGCTTATTTATGTATACTCCGAGTAAGAAATGTACCTCGTCCCTGAGGAAAATTCGTCATCCATTGCTTGTTATTCAAGCACCTGTTCGACTTATGTACGGCATTGTGAATGGTCAGCTGGCTTCAGTTGATGTATGAGCTGTAATTTATATGGATGTAGGTGTAAGTTCAATTCTAAATACGCCATAATGTGCCGTAATAAAGTTCCAGCTTTTGAGAACGTCGATTAATAGACGCATTCAGCTACACTTTCAGGTGGACCGAGCAAAACGATCATGCTCAGGCCTTAATATATCAGTAACCGATCCCGTTTCTTAAAATTCCTTTAAAATTTTATCAATTCCTTGAAGAGTTGGACGATTACACGTATGTGCACCGTAATGTCCTCCTAACGTACCACATTTGAATCGCCATTTTGTTTGCATTGCGTACTGTCATTCTGAAGGCCAGGTTTCGAGTCCTGGTTCGACCAACATCCAAAATTAAAGAAAACAAATTTTTCTAATATCTGTGACACCAAGCCAAAACAAAAGTCAAGACCACAGAGTGTGTTTCTGACATGAAATAAAAGCTCCACTTAAAAATCCATCGGTCGTTCGGAGGAGCTTCAGGCTCAGGATTGACATTGACAACATTGATATGGTCATGAGAGGCATGGTCAAATACAGCTCTTAACCTTTTAAACTACTGAATCAAATTTCAATATTTTGCAGTGAGTAGATAATCCTTAATGAGAAAACAAAACGATTCTACGAGAATATTTACGATTTTCTTATCATACAATCCCTGATTAAAACCGATATCAAAGAGAAAAACCGGCTCTTCTAAACTTAACTTTCTTCACATTTCTTTTAAAAAATAGTCTTTTTTTACTTAGGATACTTTGCATTTTATAACAAATCTGAAGATAGATCCAGATACTTCATATAAATATATAATTACACATACTAAATGTTTGTAAGTAGGGAATGAAATAAAACGAAACAGCTATACTAAAATACGTATACTCATCGTATATTTATAGTGAAGCACTCCAAAGAAGACGGCTGCATGACAAGCGAAAAAGGCAAACACAACGAAGGAGCACAAGCAATCGAATAAGAAACGATTGACCGACTGGAATTCGACGAAAAGACAACACGAGACGACAACTGAATGAAGGGGAATACTTGCCGTCACGTAATAATTTCATACGTTGAATTCCTGAAAGTCAAGAGCAAAATAGACGAGAAGCCCCAAGCCAAGCGGAGAACAGCAAAGCGCAGCGCAGTGCAGCACAGAACAGATGTGCGGCGATCATGCTATTTATGCTCAACGTCGTGTGTAGTGCTACACACCCCGGCCGCTGCATACCTCTCCGCATCCACATGTTGTTGTTGTTGTCGCTCATCCATTTGGTATGGTGGATTGTGTTTTGTTTCGCGAATTGTTTTCAATTTATGGGAGTGTTTGTCGATCATTCTACTGTTTAGCTCGGCTCAAGTTTGCTACTGTATTACACTATTGCGATGTGCTATGCAACTGGCTTACCAAAATAAAACAGCCACGAAATGAGTTTACCTTCACAATTGATATACCTTCCACGCCTTAGTGCTTATTCTTCTTTAATAAATTAAATTTCTATCTATAAACGGTATGAGCAATGAGTCGCGTACCTGCTTCTAGGTATTGGAATTGAATTGAAGGTACAAAAGATTGACGAATAGAAAAAAAAAAAAAATAAACAGATACTACACGTATGAGTCTCTTATTAATATGTGGAGTTCAGGACACCGTTAACTTTTTTTTTTGAACGATTCCCCAAAAATTCGTACCACCATTACAACTAAAATTACCCCTCTTCGATGGTATAAGACATATATGTTCATATATTGGAAAGTAAAGACATTTTAATCAATTATTTAATTTTCATTTTGTTGCATGATCTTTCGCCATCTTTCTGGCAATATCATTGTTCCACGCTCATAGAACTTTTGGCCTTTATTTATCTGCAAAAGACTGAATCAAGTGCGATTTTATAGCCTCGTCATTTTCGAAAGTTTTACCATTTAATGAGTTCTGCAAAGATCGAAGCAAATGGTAGTCTGACGGTTCCCAGTCAGGCAATCTCAGTGTTTGGCGAGTGACAAAAGATGTGTGCGGTCTAGCATTGTCCTGGTGGAATATGACAACCTTTACGATTGACCAATACTGACCGTTTCATCATGCTTGGACCATGATCGTTTTCGATTGGAAAGCAATAAATTTTCATCTCCAGTTATGATTTGCTTCAAAAACGGATCATATTCATTGCGTTTAAGATGTATATCGCACGCGTTGAAGCTTGTTAAAAGAATTTCTTTCAATTCATGTGGTACTCAAATATCAAGTTTTTTTTACCACTCCAAGACGTCGTATATGATTATAAACAGTTGATTTTGGTATACTTAACTTCTCTCCAATTTCACGTTTAGTTAGATTACGATTCGATTAAAACTTAAAGATTCACTTGGCCGACCAGAACGTGGCTTACCTTTGAGTGAAAAATCTCCCGAACGGAATTTGACAAACCAACTTCGACACTGTGTTTCTGTAGGTTCCATACAAATTATGCAACTTTTTAGCAACCTGGGCTGCATTTTTTCCTCTAAGGAAATAGTAAAGTCAAATATGGGGAAATTGTTGTTTTATGGGCTCCATATTAAAATTGACGCCAAACAAAAAAAGATAAACAAAATTACCCGCACTTTTTTTCTAAAGCAAGCTAAAAGTGACAGTTTACAACTGTCAAAAGAAAAAATACAAATAACTAGTCACAAGCTGTTCAAAAAAATTCTGTATGAAAAATCCCCGGTTTCTTTTGGGGCAACCCAATATATAAATACATATTTTAATGTCAGTGCAAAAGAGCGAAAACAATGAAGAAATCATAAAAATAGCATCACATAAAAATGAAAAACGAACAGGTTAATGGAAATAAAATATCAAAAACCAAACCAAGCTCCGCTAGCTACAATACTAATATCCCAGCTTAACTTGCGCTTTTTTCCACTATCCACATGCCGAATGCTGCTGACTTGTTTCAGAAGAGCAGTCTCCTACAAATTGATGGTCAAGTTACTACACGTAACACATAACACATAACATATATAAATATGTACATACATATATAGATAAAGACTAGCTAACAACCCGCAAGGAAAGTATAAGCAAAGTGCCGCATTGTCTCCATTTTGTTTCTTCTTCTATACAGAATAAAAAATTGACAGCAGTCCACCTTATTGAAGAATCGGGAAATTTTATGGCATAATTTTAATTTTGAAATATCACGAACGTTACCAGGTAAATTTTACGGTATTTTAGCTTCGTTTATTCACATTCCTTATAAAAGGAAATGCGATCCAAGCGCTCCAGAGTTGATTTCGTGATAGGACGAAAATGTGTATCAAAGTATCATTCGTAACTGGAACCGACACACGGTACAAAGATAAAGGAAAATACTAAAATATTGTTCACTGGATATATACAGCAGTAGTAAGACATATGCCACTATACGGTGCTACGTTATCGATAATATAATATTACTTTCAAGAGCAAATTATGCAGAGTTCGGCGGTATAAAGCTGTTCTCGTATCTTTTTTCGAATTTATCAGCCCTACCGCTAGGGCCGCCTGTAAAAAATATTGTGAAACGGAAGAGGGTAAAATTTATTTTCCAGTAAAAGGCGGTTATTTAAGTATGCATTTACATCCAGAAAGATGTGAGTACGTCCATTTAAAATTGGAGGATTTATTCTTAGGGGATTTCTAAATTCGCCGGGAAGAATTTCTGCGAAAATATTTCGAATTGGGCTGTATCTTTATTACGACTATAAGCTTCAAGCGTACCGTGACGCGATAAGACTAACCGTGATTCGTCCTTGGAGTAACCGAAGAACACTCTTTTATTTTAATTTATTCTTAGTTAAAAATGGTTAAAAGTCCTAATGGTAGAATGAATTGTAGGGTCTCCCAATCACGATATACGACACAGGTGTACCCCTGGGAACTTCAAAGCATAGGCTAATGTATAATCTATTTCTTTTGAATCAGTTCTTTTCAGGTTTTGTCATTTAATCGTGAATTGTTTTATTTACAGGGAATTCAAAAATTCATCTCGGCCAAAAAATGGCATTAACTCGTGAACATTTTCGTGCGATCATTTTTCACAACTTTCGACGTGGATTATCACGACAAGAGTGCATCGATGAACTTAAATCTTTGTATCGCTATGAAGCACCATCCTATAGCACTGTGAAAAACTGGTACAACGAATTCAATCGCGGCCGTCGCTCGCTCAAAGACGAACCGTTGTGCCAGAAAACATCGATGCCGTACGTGAACTGATAATGCAAGACCGTCATGTAACATACCTTCAGATAGAGGCATGCCTATGCATTTCTCTCACCAGCATATATTCGATATTGCATGAACACCTGACCGTAAAAAAGGTTTGTTCTCGTTGGATCCAGCACAATTTGACAATCGCTCAAATAAGGCTCGTGTGGATTGGTGTAAAGAAATGCTGAAAAAATACGATCGTGGTGCTTCAAAAGACGTTTATAAGATCGTCACATGTGACGAATCATGGATCTATGCGTATGAGCCCGAAACAAAACAGCAATCGACCGTGTGGGTCTTCCAAGACGAACCAAATCCAACGAAAGTTGTTCGTGGAAAAAGCACTTCGAAGCAAATGGTCGCCTGTTTCTTCGGCAAAACTGGTCATGTGGCGACTGTTCCGCTTGAGCAACGTAGGACGGTCAATTCTGAGTAGTACACCACCATTTGTTTGCCTGAAGTCTTCGGAGAAATTCGAAAAACGAACAAGAGAAGACGAATCATTGTGCACCATGACAATGCGAGCTCTCACATATCGGCTCAAACCAGCGCCTTTTTGACCGGCCAAAACGTCGAATTGATGAGTCATCCGCCGTACAGCCCTGACTTGGCACCTAATGACTTCTTTTTATTCCCACACATCAAGAAAATAATGCGTGGTCAACGATTTTCGTCGCCAGAAGATGCTGTTGATGCATTCAAAAACCACGTTTTAGAGGTGTCTCAATCGGTGTGGAAAAAGTGCTTCGAAAATTGGTTTGAGCGCATGCAAAAGTGTATAAATCTTGATGGAGAATATTTTGAAAAACAATAAAACCATTTTCGTTGATAAATATTCGTATTTTCATTATTAGGCCAGAAATATATATAACAGCCGTAGTAACCTCAAGACCGACGTCTGACGCCCGCGAGGCTTCAGACAAGGGGACTCTTTTTTGTTTGTACTTTTTAACCTAATACTAGAGAAAACAATAAGAGCTAAAAAACTAAATAGAGAAAGAACAAGAGACTATAAGAGCGTACCATACAACACTGACGTATGCCGATTACCGCGCCATTAGTCTGCTTACTCCAGACTGTATAAGAAAGTGAGGTGAACGGGTCTGGTAGTGAGCGAGGGTAAGACGAAAGATCTCCCGTCATCAAATAAACGGTCTTGATTCCCAAGTTGAAGATTATTTCGCGTGTTTCTTAGAACCAGCATTAACACCAATAACAATGACAGCCTGGAAATCCAACATAGAATCACTCTCGCCAATAGGTGCTACTTTAGATAGTGTGGACATTGACAACATCTGATACATATGTCAATACTTTTTTTGTCGATACTTTCAGGGAAAGGTTTTGCGGAAGATTTATCGCTTTCTGCGCATGAGCAACGGCGGATACCACAAACGCTTTAATTATGAGTTCAATTAGATATACATATGTACGTCGACCTTGATGATAGTTCAGCGAATCAACCCATTTAATCCAGGAGGGCGATACATCGGCACTTTCTGCACTAAAGATAAGTGCGCTGATAGAACTGAGAAATTCGACAGGTTTTCATCGCATAAGGATAAATTTTTTTCGCCCGGTTACAACGATTACGCTCCATTCCGGCGGAAAGGTAAATATTGAAGAAGTTAGGCCTATCAACAAAGTATTCTTCGAAGTGTTTGTAAACTTTTAAATTTATTCCATTTCATTTAATTGTCACATACATATGTAAGTAAAATTGAGCTCAAGCACGGATGAAATACATGTCAGGGCTGCGAGGAACACCCTCTTTTATCTTCGTATTGGCAATGTGTTGACCAAATTATTTAATCTTAGTAATAGTCAATTGCTTGTAGGTTTCTTTTTAACTGCTATCGTTTGCAATGACACTAATTGGTTTTAATCAATAATACTTAAGACAAGCTGTTTCTTTTATTTACCCTTAAATGGATTAGGGAATTACAATCATCGAAGCAACTAGTATATGGCATTGATAGGGAACTTACGTACAACTCAACAAATTTACTCGTACACTCAATTTAATTGTATGCCAGTAAGCAAAAACTTAATTTATGTTAAAAAAAGTGCGTTGTTTCAATTAAATGAGAGTATTTTGTTTATTCCATATTCTGCCGACTGGGCCAAAGTTGTCCTAACTTAATAATAAGGTTTTCAATATCTTATGGGTTTACTGAATTTATTTCTCTGATTATTAGTGTACCCCTTACTACAAAAAATTATGTTTGTGTCGTAATAACAAGGTTTGATTTTTCAATAAACATATAGTTAAAATATTCCAATGTACAAAAAGTGAGAAAATTCAACTAATCGCATTGCCTGGAGCGCATTTTCTTCGCTCGGAAATCTGATATGGTCGCTGCTACAGTGGTTGATTTTGGAGCTAAATCATATTGATATTGTTCGCACCAAAAAATTTCGAGGGCGCAGAAGCAAAACGCTACTAGTGACATTAATAAACGAACTGTGCAAGTTTACTTTTCGTAGGTCGAGAATTTTAACGAAAATACAAAAAGTTTTTGCCAAACTGAATTAGAGCTGTATGATTTCTTTATTTGTTGAAAATTATTTTTGAAGTACCTATAACTTCTATACGCACGTTGGACTCGAAGAATAAATTGATGAATGTGTTAAGGAAAATGTGTTCGGGTGAGGCGAACTTAATCGCGAAGGCTATATTTTGCATATATTTTTAGGCGCAACAGTTTTGAACATAACCCATAACATTCTTTGCCATGAACTTAATTTTTTGTTTCAATTAATTTGAAGTATGTACTCGTAAGTACCAGAAGGAGAAAAGATAAAAATAAAAATTGATACCGTTATGACCAGAATGACGAGATATTTCCAGAGACCAAAAATTACTGTTATTATTTTTTCGTTATTGAAAACGTTGCCATTAGTTTAAAGAATACTTTTTACGTTTCTTCATAAGGGATATTTTTAATAAATATTTTTTTATGTTGGCCATAACGTTTATTTTCGATTTTTATTTTTTTAAATACGTTGCATTATAACAGTTAATTTCAATTAATATTTTTTTTCGTTGCCCATAAGTTTATTTTATTTTTTTATTTTTTTTACGTTGTTTGTAAAATGTATTAGCGAAACGAATTTGTTTTTGTTTTCTTACCTACGTTTCAAAAACCTTGATATGACATAGTAATAATCCCCTTATAACACTGTAGATTGCTTCTGAGTTATAGGAAACGCGTTGTATTTTCGTAGGAACACAAATTTAATAAATTATTTTAATTTTATTAAAATGCAATTGACGCAATGTGCAAAGGGACACGGAATTAATTATAAACTGTACTACAATGGGCAACCGGAAATAATTTTCGTTGTTATGACTCTGGATATTTTAACAATTTTTAAGCGGATGTAATTTTATACTGCGTCATGTTATCGAAACACATCGAGATCGGACTATGTATATCATTGCGTAGCCCCCCCGTCAACCGATTTATTCAGATAATAGATTTTGGTTCGAAGCGTAAAAAAACTTGTAATTCAAAAAATTTGTTATGTACTTGAGAGGTAAAAGGTTCTCCATCTCGTGGTTTCAAAAGTACAGGGCTATATTTTGACATCTGTCGAACCAAACACCTTTTGTTTTAGTTAATAGTCAGGCATTTATGAAAATGGATCGCTTAAGAACCGCACAACGCGTTGACGTCTCGTACTTTAAGAGGAGATTACGATGCACATAATCGTCCAACTACTCAAGCAATTGGCAAAATTTTAACGAAATTTGAAGAAACTGGATTGGTTATGGTTATAAACATTGTAAGGTTTGTGCATGATCGTTTTGCTGGATCCATCTAAAATATAGCTACTGTAAGTGAAAGTGTAGCCGAATATGTCTATTTCTCGACGTTCTCAAAAGTTGGGACTTTCTTACATAACATTACACCTACAGCCATATGAAGTCTATTGAAGCCCGCTGACATTTCTCAACGATTGGGTGCTTGAACAATAAGTGGTGGGCGACAAGGGACATTTCCCACCCGGACGATACGTAAATTAGCAAAATTGTCGCATTTGGCGTTCCGAGAATACTCAAATAATTGAAGAGAGACCATAACACCCAAAAGAAAAACTTAGTGTCTGGTGCGTTCTTTAGCCCGAAGGAGACCTTACTTCTTTGTGAACGACAACGGCGAGACGGTCACTGTCAATTCGGAGCATTATGGTCATATGATAAACGATTTTTTTGGCCTACAATTGAAGAACAACACTTGGAAAATCACTTATTTCAACAAGATGGTGTTACATGCCACACAACACGAGCAAATATGACTTTATTACGAGATAATAATCCCGGCCGAATAAGCTCTCGCCTTGGCGATATCAATTGGCTACCGAGGAGATCATGCGATTTGACATCGTTGGACTTTTTTTGTGAGCTGTGCGGAAGACCGTGTCTATGCGCGTAAACTACTTGAAACCCTATATTCTTAAAGTTATGGCTGAGATACTGCCCAATATGTGTCAAAAAGTGATCGCAAATTACCTCAAACTACGATCCGTTTGCCATAATTCACTAGGCGGTCTTGAATAGCGTCATGTTTGACATATTCGTACAATGTCAAAATTTCAGATTATATGAAAAAAGGAACTTCATGAAAAAAATAAAAATATTTTAAATACATTTTATTTCGAATGCCCAAAATGGATAACATTGTATAAGAGCTTCCCCATATTACATTTTTAACAAATCGAATTAGCTACAGTACAAATGTATGTACATTGCTTTCTTGCTTATCAAACCTCTATATACTTAATTTTTGTTTTTACTTTTTGCCTCATTTTATTATATTTTCGTTAAATTTGCTGGCTTATCTAAATATAAGGAGCAATAATAGGTGAGAACGATCATTTTCTACATTGTCTTCCACGCTTATTTATGGTTTCTTCAACGTAAAAATTCATACATACATATGGACATATCTCCTTGACCGAAATAACTTTGAACCTGAAAAGTTTTCCTACGCGTTGGTCGCTTTTTCACGTTACCGTAAATAAATTAAAGAGTGGCAACAACAAACACAAAATATACATACAACAAAGTCTTGGCAATAATCATGAATTTTAATTTTGCAGCGAATGTCTTTTCGTTATTAGCGGCAAATGTAGAAAATTTGTTATTTTTAGTTGTGAATTCCGAAGAATTTCATTTAGAAATATGTGTGTACATATGTACACATATCTATGTACATATTATCGCATTCAAATGAAAATAAACTATTCGCAAAATTTAATAAAATTTTATCAAAATTTAAATAAAAGTTCAGCCAAATACAAATATACACTTACAGTCATGACCAAAAGTATTGGCAGCCAAAATTCGGTTCTTCTTATTATTACAAAAGTACGGTTAGTTGGTGATTTTCAATTAGTTTTTGATAAATCTAAGAATACCAAATCCTTTGCAATTACTTTATCAGTCTTCTTTCAAATTTTAGAACAATCAGATAGAATAAAGACGAGAAAATGCAAGATAGCTGAGAATAGGTCAGACGAAATTCCACCACCAACGCAAACAGAAATTCGCCATGTGATTCTCTTTGGGTTTCGGCATAATTTTCAGCCAATACAAATATTCAGTGAAAGCCGAATTGGATATGAAACGATTTCACCGTCTTTAAATACTATTTCTAAGTGATACCGAAGATTCCAGACCAGACATTTTTCCGTAGAGGATGAGCCCTGAGAAGGTCGACCAAAATCTTCCACTGATGACACTAAAAATTGGGCTTGAATGCCATGGCTGTACCGCGAATATTAAGTAATCATCTGGGATACACGAAGAAATCTGCTCGATGGATACCACGAATTTTAAATGAGGCCCAAAGAGAAGCTGGACTGCATTTTGCCTAATTTTTCCTAAACAAATTCGAAAATGGTCAGTCTAGCAACTTTAGTAAAATCATTACTGGTGACGAATCTTGCTTCCATAAGTACGATCCATGGTATGGAGCCCAACAGGAGCAAACCCACCGGTAAAATCTAAGCAACAAAAATCAGCAGCAAAAGTAATGATCTCAGTCGATCGATCTAAAATCGTAGCTGCTATTCAGTCGGACGGTAACTGCAAAATGGTACACCGAATAGTGCTTACCAAAAGTTTTCAAAAATTTGTTGGAAAACAGGAAGAAAGAGGATATGCAGGCTCCACTTTTTACATCATGACAACGCGCCATCCCACACTGCTGAAATGACGAGTAATTTTATTGCGATCTCTGGGATCGAAGAATTACGTCCAGCACCATATTCCCCGGATTAAGACCTTGTTTTTACTGGTGTTTTTCAACAATTAAAAAAATAAAATTGGAAGGAAAGGTATTTAATAGCAGCGAGGAAATAATTATTTTGTAAACTGTTTTCAGAAGTGGATCTCTAGGCTTAAGAAATGCCTTGAAATCAATGGCAATTATGTAGAAAAGATAAAAAAAGGACAAAGATTACGAATAAATACAAAAAGAATTTTTACCATCTTACCGAACTTTTGTTAATTCCCTCGTTAGTATGTATGTATACACAACGAAAAAGTGAGAGACATTACCAATTAGTAGGCCCATTATTTGATTTGAATACAGCAGCGATTCTTGGGGCTTGCTTTAAAAAAGGGTTGCATATTAAGCAGCACTTATGGCCATCCATTTTGGAATCAAAGCATTTTTTAAGGATGTATATTGATTCACAACCAGGTCATCGTAGTAGCTGATTTATGATAAGGTTCAAGGAATCTGGTTAAGGGGGTCTCCTCATCAGTAGCTTACAAAAAAAGAGGTTTTTCAAGATTTTTTTTGAACATGAAAACAACAAGAGAAACAAATGATCTTTTGCATATTTTTGAACATATATTTATTCAACAAAAAAAAGTTTATTGTATGTCAAAATAATTAAAAATGGCTGATTTATGAAAAATCTTGCGCAGCAGCTCGCGATTAACAACTCAAACTCCGTGCATGATTCAGCCCGTAATTTTTATCTGAAACAAAAAATGGAAATACTTCCTTGTTCAGAAGGCTTTTTTGCAGATCATAGACTATTATGGTGATTGAAAGTTGAAATTTTAACATTTTTGTCATTTTTTTAAAAAAGTACTCGATTTTTAGTGCTTTTTCTAAGAATAATTGAGTTGATAACATTGTAAAATAAAAATTTTTTAATAAATATTTTTAGTTCAATCTATGGACAATAAAATTATCTAAAAAACGGTGTCTTACTTGTATACATAGCTTTAATGGTTCATTTTTAATCGTGCACGGAATTTTAAAAAATACGGTTTTCGGGAAATAGGCTTTAAAGTTTTTAGTTTAGCTCGCGCTTGCCCCACGCGAGACTCTACTCAGATTTGTAAATCCTAAACGAGTTTGAGTTGGACTCTCAAAATTTGCAAGAATATTCTTTAATAATAATTCTAACGATTGAAGCAAAAAAAAAAAAAAATCGATTTTTTGAAACTGACTGATGAGGAGACCCCCTTAAGGAAGGTAAAAGTACACTGGAGGCCAAAATATCAAAACAAAAATGACATTTTTTCCACATTCTGTTACTGTTTAGGAGTTTACACCCCTCTTAGTAACAACTACTGATACCTATTCAGCTTCCATTTAGGTTATTGGGTTTACCATAACCATGTACCCATAATTCATTCAACAATTTATTCAGCAGGTGGGATCGACTTATACTGTTCCACGCTTGAGGCACAAACTTTTCGGAAAAAAATTGCATGACATGAGCCAAGGGATCAGTGCCAATTAAAAAAATTTGTAAAAAAAAATTTGTTTTTAAAACTTCAACTCATAGGTATTTTTATATTTTTATAAAACTTCTAGGTAACAAAAAAAACTCTATTTGTCTCTGAAAAATCGAATTTTCTAACACGATCCACCAAAACTAGATGATTGTGTCATATCTCACTTGCAAAAAAAAAACAAAAACACTTTTTCATTTCTTTTCTGACCAGTGTAGTGCATAAAGTCGGATTTTAATGGCATTCTTCTTCAGCGTTCATCGTTGTTCTATCAGAAATATCAACAGCTCATACATAGTCGATCCACTGACGCAATTAACTGTGTTTATATGTTGATGAAGACTGTTTTAGGGCTTGTGATTTAACACCTTGCTACTTCTTCCTTCAGGGTCGCGTGAAAGATAAGGACTACGCCAACAGGCCAATGTCGAATTAAGACCTCAAAGATGGAATTCGTAAAGCTATTGAGGACATACAGCAGCCACTTTGCGATTAGGTGATGTAAAATTTCATAAACTGGATACTGTTCTGTAAGCGTGGTCGTGACGGCCCTTTGGTTGATACTGTTTTAAATTATTAATGGCACATCTTCCTCTTTACATTGAAATAAACATCCGATCATTTATCTCAAAAAATGCCATTTTTCTTTGAATATCAAAATAACACCGCTTATTGGAAAACCCTGTAAGTCAAAAGTTTTTGCCATATTCATTCTGCCACCAGTGTATATATTTCTGAATTTCAAAAGAAAAAATTCGATTATTCTTACTTTTTGTAAAATAAACATATATGTACATATAATTCATTCCACTGCTGATATTTTGGTTTGGCTTCGCCCTAACGTAGTCAAACTTCGAGGTAAGCTTAGTTAAGATCTTAAAGTATTAACAGCCATAGCTTCTTACCCTAGAGCAATTTTGAAGACATAATACGAATCTTATGAAAACATATTTTTTTCTTTTCTACAGATATTTGGAACACCTGGTGTGACGTTCGTGAGGGGACGGGTTGGGGAAGTATATCATCCAGATTGCGTGGTATCCACTGTTAAGCATGGAGGAGGCAGCATTATGATCTGGGGCTGCATGGCTCCTTGTCACAAATCAGCGACTACGATGCTTTGGTTTAGAGATAACAACGTTGTTTTGTTAGATTGGCCTGCACAGTCTCTAATCACTAATTCATTGTATTTTCACTGTTTTACTAATAAAACTTCATTACTTCACTTGTTAAAACAAAACATTCAGTAATTAGTGGGGTGCCTAATACTTTTGGCCAAGGCTGTATCTACATATGTGATATTACTACATATACATACATATATTTATACATATTGTCTGATTTGTCACAATTTTGCGGAAAATGCGTTGTGATAAGTTAATTGTGTATTTAATTGCCAAGTGAAATGTGTGGGCGTGTTTTTTTCTTTTGTATTTTGATATTTCAAATATTCACCTCGTTGTTGACCACACACTTTTGGCTCTCTTCATTAAACTGTTTATGTGTTTCGAATTTATAATTGCTTTTCATAGTAAATTTTTATAAACACACATAACATAAGTATATTTTTTTTTTATACAATATATACATACATACATATGTATGTAAAAATACGAGTATTTGAATTTTTCTTTTTCGGCTAGTTGATAGATCCCATTAGGCATCACAAATCATATACAATGTGCATTATGAATGACGCCTTTTAGTGCTTAACGTGTTTGATCGTGGCGACAATGTTGGCTAACAACAAGCAACAACGGTACTAACAACAGAGTCGACACTGTGCAAACCCAACCAAATTTAGCGCTACGCTATCGAAAGTGTATTTCTAATTTCGAATTTGAATATCAATGTGATTAACAACAGCAACAACAAAACATCAACAACAGCTGGAACACCGTCAACTGCATGCAATAAACGCTACAAACTGAGACACTGACAACTATGGACATTCGCATAAGGCAATCTTACGTGTATGAATGTGATGTATTTAGTTCGACGCCATATTTGGTGGACTTATTGTGATTTTATGCAATTAAAAAATTTTTCAATAACGAACACAACCATGCATGCATACATGATGTCGGAAAAGAAAAGAAGAGTACCGTGGCGGTATCAGCCTATGCATAATATCAAGTCGGATTAGCTTCAAAGGCATCTACAGTTTAATGAGAGTAAGCAGAGTACAGTAATTTGCAGGAATACAATTATTGATAAGACCTATATGTATATAATTTGTAGATAGAATATATGAATATACATATATAATATATAGAAAACGGGTGATCCAAGTAAACGTACTTTTTTCAATAGCCTTTTTTTTGACAGATCACGCGTGGGTCGTATCTAGCTGTCATGTTATTTTTGTTCAGTATTGTTTGGTATATCATCATGGGAAGACCTGAGCCTGAACAACGTTTACAAATCGTTGAGCTTTATTAAGAAAATTCACGTTCTGTAAATAATGTATTTCGCGGGCTTCGCTCAACTTATGGTCCATAATCGGCCTACTGAGCGTACTATTCGTTACACCATCACCCATCTTGAGATACAGCTTTCATTATTGGATAATATTCGACCGGATAGGCCACGTTTCCCATTAAATTTGAATTTTCTGTCTTTTTTTTTCTTTAAAAAAGTAGAAAACCTCGAAATGGATTGGTTTATAAATATCATTCGATATGTAACTTTTCTAAATAAAAATCAGACTTGGCAATGATTCATCTCAAAAAAGTGTTTATCAAAATTACATTTTATGCAAATATCCAATTGGTCAGTGACCAATGTGCCAATATGCAAAAAATCTTCAGAGTTGTAGTAATGGACCGGTCTATATGGATAAGATGGTTACGTGATTTATGCATCATGTGCATATTTTATTTTGGATAGAAGGGTTTCTTCTCTAGCTAGCTCGTCTGCCATGCTGGGGATGTCACTATGTCCGAGTATCTAGCAGTTCTTCCAAGATTGAAATTATACGAGATATTTAACTCCGGTAGTGAGGGTGATCCCCACACCTTTTTAGTATAGGTTACTTAAAAGGAGGTGTGTACCGCCTAGTTTATAGAATAATTAGGGTTTTTTTCTGGGTCAATATCCAACTTTTCCTTGCACCAGTTCCCTACTATGTATAGAGCATATTGAAGCAGGCCGCTTAAAGTTGTAGGATTTTAACTCTCGCTGTTAGGGCAATGTCGTCCCGGGCTGTTAAATTTTATCAGCATATTTATTGTTAGACATCACAGTAGTGGGGATAGTCAAGATTCACTATGGGATACTGGAGACTCATTTCTCGATGGGCCTCTCTAACAAATTCAGGAAGAATGTTGTTAAAAGAAACTTCAGCTTCCTTAGCCTGAGTCTAAGCTTAGAGATTATACTCTTCACATAGACATGCTTGGTAAATTTTACAATGAGGTGGGGATAAGATGCACTCAGCCCTCTGTTGGGTTGAATGATTTTATCGCCCACTCTGCGAAATACAATGTTGCTGATATCAGAGATATTCTCTTTCTACGTGGGAGTTGATAAGGATATCCAGCATTTCATCACAAGTTTGCGATAGCGGACCTCTTGGAGAAAACTTTCCTAAGTCTGTTGACTTATGCTCTGTCACTGCAGAAGGCCTTCCGACTTCGTTAAAGAGTTTTCGGTTACTCAGAGATTTCGTTATCTCATTCCATTCTATAAGGTCTTTTCTTTCCTGATGAAATAGAGAGGGCATGAGGCCTCAAAAGCGGCGTTACAGACTTTGGTGGCAAAGTCCACTGCTTCATCAACTTTCGACGATGAGTCAAGCTCACAGAGAGAAGCAGAGCTTTTCATCAGTTCTTGACTACAAGCCGAGCCTATCGCGAGAAACATTTTATACCAAGAATGCTGTAAGGACTCTCCCAAAATCCTCTTCCTATTTCTGTACGCAGCAATCGATGGTGTTCTCATGGTGAACTGGAAAAATATAAATAGATGGTCACAGAAGAAGGGTCCAT
This sequence comes from Ceratitis rosa, assembly GCA_037013455.1. Taxonomy (NCBI): domain Eukaryota; kingdom Metazoa; phylum Arthropoda; class Insecta; order Diptera; family Tephritidae; genus Ceratitis; species Ceratitis rosa. The sequence continues at coordinate 981,592 of JAWMAG010000086.1, read as the reverse complement.
TGCCAGTTTTTGATCTAGATAAAAAAGAGTTTGACACTAATGCAATGTCTACAACTTCCTTTCTAGAAAAGGTTACGAAAGTGGGTTTGTTACGACAGCTACATAGCTTCTTAGTATAAAAACCAAGTTCGCATCGTCTCCAACAACCATTGGAAACTTTTTGTAGAATATCATCGTGTGCGAAGTACGACTGGATTAACGCATCTCGATTTTAAAATTTTCTATCAATATATACATTCGTGTACATATGTACATAGTGGCGCTTTGTAACTACTAAAGCAATTTTCGGATGAGCTCAATTTTTGTTATGCGTCTTGATGTTTTTCCAACAAATGGAGGGACCTACAGTTTATATTAAGCCGCCTCCGAACGGCTGATGCTTTTTTATGAGGAGCTTTTTTATTTTCATGTCAGAAATACAGTCGGTGTTGACATTCCCTGCCGGGGGGCGACCGCAATTAGGAAATTCACCTTAATTTTTTATTTAAATAAATTTTCTATAACTTTTTGGATGCTAGTACGAACCCGAGCCTTCCGAATGGGAGTACGCAATGCTAACCACTCGGCTATCGTGGCGGCCATCATTAATATATACATATATACTGGCGCTTTATAACTGCTGATGGTTTTCTATGACGAGCCTCTATTTCATGTCAGAAATACACTCGAAGGAAAGCTTTCAATATTTCCCAGTTATCCTCAAGCATAAACTTAACTCTTTCGTAAACGCCAAACGCGTAAATAACTTCAAAAACAATTAGTTTAAAAACCAAACGTTAGATGGCCCAGCCTGTACAAATACTCTTACATAGTCATGTAAGGATACAGGCGCCAATTTATGTTTCGTTGCAAAAATCGATGACAGAGAAGCTTTGCAGAGCTCATTTGCTGTTGTCTGCCATCAATATTACATACGCATGTGCTTACAATTTACTGCTGTCATCATAAAGTAGGAAATATGGACACAAATTAAAAGAAACCTCACCATCAGCTGATCGTAAATAAGGATTTCAGAAGAAGTAGCTACCGGTTTGGTAATAAAATTTTAAATTGATATCTTGCTCCAGCAGATCACATGCGCATTGCAGATTTTTATGACACTTATACCTTCTACATATACACGTACGGCCGGGTATATTTAATCTGCGCAAATAGTACATATTTATTATACAGGCAGACACATAAACAGGAAACTATTCCTTCAGGAATATGTAGCCGGTATGCTTTTATAAACGGTTATATTACTTTATTTTAATAATAATTAATAATTAATTTAATTATATTTATTCTGTTGCGTTTCAATATTTTCACAAGCTTTGCTTTGAATATTCACTTCAAATAGCTCATACTTTCCTTTATTACGATTTTCCAAAGAACTCGACCCTTAGAAGGGTTCTGCAGATCAGTTGCCACTTGCATGTTACCCACCCATAATTTGTTGACATTCATAACAGTTAAGGTTAAGACTTGAACCAGGTCACGCCATAAACATGATATCATTTTTTGAAACCAGTGATTCACAAAACAAACTACAAAAAACTCACTCACCAACGTTCTAGGGATTACGATTTGAGGTGTTACAGAGTTAATTGTACAGCTGGTTAATGTCCTCGTAAGGCTAAAGGCTAAAATCAGCCCAAGAAGGGTGATGCACGGGACGGAGGAAGGTAGGTCCTTGTGAAATCTACTAGAGCGGTCATATAAAGGAGCGCAAATTTGGTGTTGGATTTTTAGTTGGAATATACTCCGTCGCCGAATACTAGCAGATGAACGTCTAGCCGCAATTCGCATCAAAGTGAAATTAGTGAATGGCTGATCAGACGCTTTCTATGAACGCCTAGAATATGTTTATGAGCGCTAGCCCGACACAATGTCTAATTTTTGTTTGGGGACCTTAGCGTCAGGGTAGGCAAAAAAAAAAAACTCGACTGTTATGTCAAAGTATACTTCACGAAACATCCCCAAATGGGCTGAGGGTCGAAATATGATTGTCTGTTGTACCAGTTTTCCCCACGTGAATACCGCAGAACGATGTTGAACGAGTTATACGGTAACATTGACATAGTTTAGCGAATAAAGAAACATCGTCTTCATCCGAATGGATGAAAGCACTTATGCACCAAACAGTGAAGCGAAGGAATGAATGGCGCGCTATTGTGGATTCGACTATAATCGTGTATATCAATGCAGAAAGTGAAGAACACTTTCGGAAGCTTCAACACCGCGTGTCAAAACAAATAATTATCCATAAACTTATTTATTTTTTTATTTCCATGCCGCCAGGGTCATTTAATTTATTGCTAATTATTTTCCATTGTTAATTAGAATTAACTGTAGCCGCTTTCTATTGTAAAATTTTGTTAGACAAGGACTTTCTTTCAACACAGCTACAAGAGTTTCAAACTCTTCTGTGTATTTTTACTATTTTTAATATCTAAACCAGCACGGATAAACACCCAACAAATCAATTTTTTATCTACATTTTTCTTTTTAATTTTTCTAAAAAATATATTTAATTGTCCTAAAAATATATTATAACTGATCGCCTTTGAGGCGCAAACTCAAAATAATCAGATTCTTGCTAATTCATTATAAACATTAATAATTTAAGTAAAATGTCAACTCACCTGTGTGCCACCATTGTCTCTTTGTACTTGAAATCGTGTCAGATCCTGTTTAATAGATTCGAGCGCATGGGCTGTGTATTTATTTTTGGGGCGACCCCTTTTTTCGCCCGCTGGATGCATTCTTGTGATATTTAGTAGTCATATCACACTCAACTAATTTATGCAAAAACAAAACAATTATTTTATTTATTTTTTCTAATATTGTTGATCACACAATTTTCATGTACACGTGTTAGCAATGCCCTTTCCCTTTTTACTGTTATACTGGGGACGAACTTTTTTAAAAAAAATTTAGACTTGTGTATTTCTTTATTTTCAGACTATATGTATGTTGACTTGCCGGCAGCTACGTTTGCCGGATTCTTAATATAATATTTAATCAAGATAAGTTGTATGAGATATAACTGAGTTTAAGTGATCAAGCGAGGAACAACATATGTACATACATACATATAACTACATACACAATTCCACAATTCCACATTAAAATAGTATGTTTTTATTGTATTTTTTTTCACATTTTTCATGTGCGAATTCTGCAAAAGGCACAAACACACTTAATTTGCATAATAATACACATCACTATAGCATATTATCGCTTTGCTCTTTGTTGTACAATATTTGCACTTTTCATTTATTCTTTATCAACAACTTTGAATAACAACAATTTTGCAAACTGAAACACGGTTGTGGTCGTGCATTCCTCGAAAGCTGCTCGCTGGCTCACTTTTGGTATTCTGTTTGATACGATCTGAAAAGAGAAAGATAAAATAGAATATTTAGACGGCTGGCATTCGTTTTCATAGTTGTTATAGAATAAACCACAAAATAAATAAATTGCGGCGAGAATTTCGTAAGTACGTATTTTTTTACCAATACCTATATACAGATATGCAATATATACCCTACATAAGTATGTTTACATTTATGTATTACACATCATATAAAAAATAGCTCTTTTCGGTGACCTGATAGGCAGTAACAGTCATTACGGAATTTTACTTAATCGCGTTCGGTGAGGCAAAAAGCCAGTAAAATTTGCAACGAGAGAGCGTAATTTTGACGTTTAGTTTGGAGGGGAAGTTGCAAATTCGTACTGGGAAAATTTAAGCCAGTAAATGACTTGTGATCATAAACATAGTTGCATTTTTGTCTACAAAACAAAAATTACTTAAAATAAAAATAATATTAATAGTTTAATATGAATGAGGTATTAACAAAAGAAGTAATTGCAATCAATTATAAAAGCTACAAGTTAAGCGAAAATGTGATGGCAGTGGAGTGAAATCATCGCCCGCACACCACACAGTTTGCATTGAAGAATTGGAAGTTAAGAATATTGAAGTATTAAAAAAATTTCTTGTTTTTTGTGCAAGGTGTTTCGCTTCGGGGATATTTGTGGATCGAAATTCCTCTTGAAATCCTCCAAAGGGGATCGGGAGAGGCGCCGGCCGTTCAGGAAGCTGCGAAAAATTCCTTACACTTTCTCAAATAAAACAAGACAGAGTCTTTTAAAGATTAAATTGTTCAATACTATTTGGTTAAATATGTATAACATGATATGTAGGATGCTGCCTAGGGTTGCACGCATAAACACAACGCAAGCTATTTTCCTTTAACTTAGTAAAGGGTTTGATCACTTTTGGACATTTGACAAGTAAAAACTACGCCAGTAATAAAAGTAGAACGATACACGCTTCAACAACGCATAGATATTATTAAAATTCACTATAAAGATGGTGAAAACCTGGCAGAGACGTAAAGTTAAAACATTTTTCGGTCGTTGTGAAGCACCTTGTCGGAGCGCAATTGGCGGAAAAAATTTAGCTGCTGAGACAAGTTAATGATGTAAAGAATAAAACACGTCCACGTCGCTTTAGAACCACTGATAATATTCCTCATGTACCCCAAAGTGTTGAAGAAACCCCAGGATTGTCTATTCTTGGTCTTTCTTTAGAATTAGGCACCCCACAAACGTCATTACAAAATATTTTGCATAAAGAATTGAGTTTTAAGGCATATAAAGTTCAGTTAACACAAGAACTCACGCCGGCTGCTCATAAAGAACCTCGTGTCTTTACCCATTTGGTCCTTGAAATGCATGAAAATGACCTGGAATTTCATAGAAAAATCAATTTGACTGATGAGGCCCTTTTCCATCTCTCAATGGCTAGGTCAATGAGCAAAACTGTGGCAACTGGTATTGATCTTGACAATGCTTACTTTCAACAAGGCAGCGCTACGTGCCACACAAGCAACGAAACCATTGATCTTTTAATGAAAAAGTTTCCGGACCGTGTTATCTCTCGAAGATGTGATCGGAATTTGTCATCGAGATCTTGTGATTTAACACATAGCGACTTCTTCCTTTGGAGCCACGTGAGAGATAAGGTCTACGCCAACAGGATCATCTGATCATTTATGTCAAAAAATGCCACTTTTCTTTGAATATCAAAATACCACCTCTTATTGGAGAACCCATTAGAAATCATTAGTCGCATATAAAAGAAAAATATCAGAAAAACATATTTAGTGTATATAGGTATACCTTTACGATTTGGCTGCTATTGATCATGTAGAATTAGAATACTTTTTGAATTAATTTAATAAATTAAAAAATGCTATAAAATTGATTAAAAACAGGAAACAATAGGACATTTTACGTTGATCAAAAAACGTTCAAAATTTATACCGTTTCGTTTGAAACATTTGGAAATAGTAGCCGTAAAGCAGTTATCAAAATAAATTTCTTTTGGTTTTCCCTCGAAATGATATTCTCTCGATATATGGAAATAATGGTACAAAGCGCCCCACGCTTTTCTCTTAATTATACAAGTATTTTTTTATATACTATTGTCTTAAGTTTATTTTCAAAATTATTTTCAACTTTTTAGTATAATATTCTTTAAAAGCGTGTTTTTTTAGTTTTTTTAAACTATATTTATTGGTTAGTATACTCATGTTAATATATTAATCGTAATATATATGTACATATGTATGCAGTTTGAAAAAAGTTTAAACAGCCTAAAAATGCCAGCATGATGAATCATATAACAACATTCGTGCTTTGAAATCGGGAATGTAAATTGTTAAGGCAAACATAAATAAGTTGACAAAACATAATATTTACTTTTTGTATAAATTAGCTAGCTTAGGCGCGACCGATATTTACATAGATACAAGGCTGATATTAAACGGAGATGTCAACGTGTGAGGTTTAAGTTGATTGTGATGATTAAGTTGGATCTAATCTAAGTTAAATTTTCAAAATAGCCTGTTTACAAAGTATGGGATAAGCTCATCATCGAAAATCGTTGAGAAAATGAGTGTCCAATTATTTACAGATGAGTGTTTTGGTATTTGTTGTTTTTTTATATACCTAAAAACTCTAATTTTTGTGTTAAAATACAATAAAAGTATTCAAAAATCATAAAATATATAATATATAAAATGACCAGTGACCACCGCCATATTGAAAACAAGAATTTAATAACAGTTTCTTATTTTAGGTGGTTTTAGAGAGGGTGGCCTGTAAAACCCGTGAGTATGAAGAGCTTGAGAAGCTGGTCGAAAAGAGTAATGCTCGAAAATTATACGAAAAAGAGGTGATCCTGTGACTGATGTCCAGAATATACTGAATTTATGGAGGAAACACTTTCCTGTCTGCTGAATGGTAGTAAACATGGAGATGGTGAGCCCGAAACCACATTGGATGACGATGAAACAAATGTTTAACTGCCCAACTATGAAGAAGTTCGAATAGCAATCGCTCGTTTAAAAAATTACAAAGCGGCGCGGGCCGATGATTACCGACCGAGCAATTCAAATACGGTGGCGAAGAGCTGCTAAGGAGCATGCATCAACTTTCTTGCAAAATATGTCCGACAATTGGAGCAGAAGTGTGCTCTGCCCAATGCACAGACTGCGCCAATTACCGTGGGATAAACCTCCTTAATATCACATGTAAGATACTATCGAGCGAATTTTGCGAAAGACTGAAAAAGTTCACCGCGATAGGGCCTTATCAGTGTGAATTTAGACTTGGTAAATCCACCATTGAGAAAAGCATCGATACTTTCCACCAATTTATCGATTTAAAGCTACCTTGAACAGCACAATAAGGAGCTGCCTCTACGCCGCTATGTCTGAATATGGTAACCCCGCAAAACTTATACGGCTGTGTAAACTTACGTTAAGGACCACCAAAACCTCCGTCAGGATCGGAAAGAGCCTCCTTGAGCGGTTCAATGCCAAACTTCAGAAAAAGTGATTCCTTATCGTCTAACTTTTTTAATTTATTTTCTCAAGAAACTAATACGAGTTGCAGAGCTAAATAGGGAAGGTATAATCTTCTATAAGAGCAAGAAGAAATATCTCTTGTCATCAAACAAACAGTCATCGCATTCACGACTCGACTCCCACACCACTGTTGTTAGTCATAACTTTGAAGTCGTTGATAACTTCGTCTATCTTGGAACCAGAATTAATACCAACAAGAATGACAGCCTGGAAATTCAGCGCAAAATCACTCTTGCCAACAGGTGCTAGGCGGTGTCTACGCCAGTAAAAAATAAGATGTGAACTTCATGTCATGATTGTAACAAAAATACTTCTACAGTACAACAGTGCGTATGCGTAACAAAATTAAGTTATTCTCTTGGATAAATACCAAATCAGTAACAGTTTAAATTTAGAAAAAATTTGATATCATTGCATTTCAAAAAATTACAAATGTATTTCAGAATATCAAATAAAATGAAGTTGGTTATATACGTGAGAAACCGCACACCAGAAAGCTTGCTTCGGTTATATGTACGTGTAAGTCAAAGTCCATGTGAAATGATTAAGCTTTCTGTGGTACTTTATAATTAGCTGGAGGTATACTACCCTAGTTCAGATCTAACCAGTTACTGCTACAAAAATTATGATAAATATATCAGTTATCGTCATTAATATCCTATTGATAGGCCAATATTTCTTTTACCATATATTAGCAGCAGCAGCCACTAGCTGAAGACTCATTCCGAAATGAATAAGAAAATTTCGTGTCGAAACATCGGTGGTACATTTAATATATACATATACATTTTTTGCATACATAAAAATAAAAAATAAAATAAAAAAATTAATGTCTTCCCAACCCTTGAAAATTTTTTGGGATAAAATAAAGTTTTATTTATGTATAGGTATCGGTACCTAGTATATTAACGAGTAGATTTATATTTTATTTTCTCTGCATAACTTATGTTCATAAAAATAAATTTATGTATGTATAAAATCGCATTATCTGTCCACTGTCCGCTTGGTCGTCAGCGATCAATCCGGCAGACACACTGGTGCGCACAATTGTTTAATCGTTTGACAACATTGTAAGTATTTATGAGCTTAATTTTTTTTATTGTTACTGTAGGTGTACATACATACCTACATAAGAATACATATGTATAATCGAAATGAAAATAGAAAAGTTTAAATCGTAAAGAAAAGCAGAAGTATTTGTATTGTATATATACATATATACTCGTATGTACGATAAATGTACAGTGTACGCCACTCTGACATAAAGTATGTAAACTTGGCATATTAAAAAAGCTGATCAAACCAACTTAATGAGCAACACTGTTTCCGATTAGTGGTGCCATTTAGTTTTTCTCCGAAGCAACACGGAAATATTCAACAGGACAGGAATCGTTTTGTATTTCCGACTAAGAATCAGCAAGAGTTGCAAATGCGTCCTGGGAAATTTTCAGCCAGTGGCGCAGTGGAAGTCAAGCACTCCGAATTTATTTCTGACATAAAAGAAAGACTCCTCATAAAAATCCATCGACCATTCGGAGGTGGCTTAGAATAAATTGTAGGATCCGCCATTTGTTGGAAAAACATCGAAAAGCATACAAAAAATCGGAAGAACAGCTCGGCCGAAAATCACTTAAGCGATTACAAAGTGCCAAATTATACGAGTATTCGTAAGTTTTAGCAAATAAGAAAATTATATCTACCTGAAATGAAAATAATATAACTACTTAATACCTTTACTCAATAATACTTTAAAAATGAAAAAAAAAAAAACGAACTCAATTCGCCAAACCGCTTTCTCGAAAAATCGAAATATAGAACACCAAATTCGTTGAATAATCCAACATCGATTCCGATATATTAAATTCGATGGGATTTCAGTATTATTGATCACATTAAACATCAATATGGTTGTAAATATAGTTTTAGCCATGGCTTTATTACACCTTTGAAGGCATGAGTGTTGCCCGTGAAATTTGACACCGGGCTCAATTTGCGCTAGATGAACCATTTTAATGATGAGTGTCATCAATTTAATATACATAAACAGGAATAGAAAATAATAAAGAAGGTTCAACCCAAAAGAGTTGGCAATAATAGCTCAAATTTCAAAATACTGGCATTTACAACTTACAAAAAAATAGCAAAATTAAATAATTAGAAGAAAATTTTAACGAAAGGCAAAAGTCTGAAAAGATAGTTCAAATAACTTTTGCATCCAATTTAAATTTATTTTAAATTCATATCCTATATCTTGTAAACATCCGCCGTAAACAGCCGGAATTGTGGGATAGCAATTTCCAGAAACTTTCATGCCGATAATGTGAAAAAGAGCTGGAAAATATTTCGGCGCGGGTAGTTTAAATGACTATTTCCGGAAACTTTCTGGTCGTAATGTATATATGTATGTACATATATAAAAGGCTCTGACTGACCCACAGCCCATTGATCGTAGAGATCTGAAACTTAGAGAGTGTGTTTTGCGTATGACGGAGGCCTCGGATAAGAAAGGATTTTCTGGGATGTGGACCTAGAACCGATCCATTCGAAAAAATTGAAATTATTTTGTATCGTAAAATTTTCATGTAACTTGGCTCTTTGCCTAAATTGCCATGGCAAACACTTGTTCTTTTGGGAAGTGGACTTGGTACCGATCTATTCGAAATAATTTTATTATCGTTTGATTTATACAAAGTTTTGTACTAAGGTAGCTTTAGATAATAATAATAATATGGGGAATACTTTTTCTTTCAAGAAGTAGGCCTGAGGTCGATCTATTCGAAAAATCGTGTTCACTTTACATGGTGCAGAGGTAGCTTTTTGAAGACTTGTTTGCCTGAATTAACGTCGAGACAATTTTTCTTCTAGGAAGTATTCCTGGTTTCCATTAAATGATCTGGTTTTGCTTAATATATAGAACTTAGCTCTTTGCCTATGTCAATGCATGATTTGCTTGAAATTTGAAACTTTGTGAACTCTTCGTTTAGGCTAAAATTTGTAACACTTCTCTCTTTTCCATGCGTTTAAACATAATAGTTGAAAAGTCATAATAAAAAATCGAATAAAAATCTTATTAGTAGAACCATTTTAAAATTTCACGCCATTTGTACGTATAGTTTTCCATTGAAAACTTACTTTTTTGTACAACAAGTTAAGTATTTTCCACTTTGATCAAAATATCGAGAGAGTTGTTAAGTAGTTTTCAGTAAAAACTGGTTTTCAACGTGTTTGCATTTGATAGGGGAAAAAAGCTAGTTTTAACCAAGATTAACAGAATAGAAGGCTACGACAACAAAGTCATATATTTAATGACAAAGATGAAACAATTTTGTGGATTGCCGAAGATTTTAAAATAAATTTGTATAATTTTATCTATAAAACAGTGGAACATTGTGACTATACAACTCTGAAGGCTGGCAATGTAATTTTCTGAAATCTGTACAGTATTAATTAAAACGTCCTGAATAGTCGAAAGAATGTATTTTAATTTTCAAAAACCTTTAAATTATGAAAATTAATATTGTTTTAGAACAAAAATCTCTGTAGCTAGCAACGCTATCAAATAATGTTAAAAACGTTAAAAAAAATTATCAAAATTCCAAACCCATAATTCGCATAATTTATAAAAATTTAATATGTTTGTTTATTGAGCTGCTCTAGATTACGCCAGGTTACTCTGTTTCATAAAATTGTGTTTCATGAAAACTTTGTGGCACTTATTTGCTCTACTTTTTGTGTCATGAGTCTGCTCTAAGCAGAAACAGAGTAACTCAGAGCACGATTTTCTGCTCTGACTTTTTTGGTCTCTCGGAGCAAGCAATAATTTTTTGACAGTCTCGATTAAAAAATAAAAAAAAGAAATATTCACGGGGCGCAGCGAAAAAACTTAAATAAAAGTGATAATAAAGATTATACATTTTATTAACAAAATATTAGGTGTAAAAAGAAATCCATTACTTTTGCATAAAATTTAATGGTTTAATTTTTTCTTTTCGTATCCAGCTTTATTCAAATAGTTTTTTGTGCAATCTTTAGATCTTGGGCAATAGAAACATGATTTTATCGACATTTTCGACAATTGGCCTTCCACTCCGTGAAGCATCTTTTACATCAAAATTACCGGAATGAAACCGAAATTGTACATGATTGACTGTAACAGCATCAGGAATATAAACGCTATTCACATTTTCAGCCGCCTGGCTTGAGTTTTCGCCCTTATCGAAGAAAAAATGTTAAATATAGTGTATTTTCTCTTTGCTAGTGTTCATTTTGAAGCACGCTCAAACAAAACTGAATCAACCAATTACAAAACTGTCAGAAGAGCTTTTTTTAGTAAGAAATGTCATATTTCTAACGCCATCTAGCGGAACCCGATCGGACTTACACAACAAAGAGACAGATAATGGGATTACTTTTTACTACACCTAATATATGAAAAAAAAATCTTATTTTTTTGCATAGAAATATCAAACATACCCATTTGGAAATAGTGGTCTGCTCTAACTGGAGCTGCTCTACTCGGTTTTCAGTCTCAATAAGCAAACATAGAAAACGATTTTCGAAACATATTTTCTCCTTCTGCTAAAAAGTTTGTGGAAAAATGTTTAGTCTCTTATCTCTTTAAAAATTCGAGGCGGTGTAAAAGTGGGTTATTATGAACAAAAAAATATGGCGAAGTTGGTGCGGTAACGTCAAAGCTTGTTGTAACCTTGTATTCTACAATATAAACCTTGAGTCTTATACCCGAAATAGCCATGTTACATACCGCCGTAACCGCTGACTGAAAGACGGATATGCATAGACAAGTTATCGACGTTGCTTTCAACAAATTTCATAAGTTATTTGTTCGAAAATAAAAATGGTTTGAAATAATTAATTGCGAATTCAGTTTTTCATTACTTTCAAAAAAAAAAAATTAAATTTTTTTTAGTTAATTTAAAATTTGTTTGTTAAAGTCAGTACTGGCAATCATGTATAAAAGCGAGCAAAAATCAATTCGCCGCGGGTTTCTACTGAACAAACGTCAGTAACGACATCGGCAAGCGGTGGTAACTTTATATTTACAAATGGCGCTCTCGTCACATAGGTTGTGTGACAGCTAAGTCGCTATGTTTCCGGCTAGTTGCGGTATTAACCAAGATACAAAAAATGAAGGGAGTTTCTGTCATTCATTGTTGTTGTTCAACACTAAATAAAATTATTGCATAACGTAAAAATAGTACTACCGAGCCAAGACGAATTTATAGATTGTGGAGTTGTCACATCATATGATTGCTTGTTCTTCCTTCCATTTCTACATAATACACAAACAAAATACATTGAACGCTTTTCGTTTTTGAATTTAATCTATAATTACACAAACAAAATATATAGGATTTTTGTTTTTGAATTCATGCTACTACCGTGTATAAATTTGCCTTGTGGCAGGCTTATTTTCTTAAACAAAAGAAAATATTCGAATAAAACAAAGTTCTATGCAATTTGAGCTTCAAACAAAAAATAGTAAATTTTTTTTTCATAAAAGTATATTAAATATTTTCTTGTTATAGAAGGGGCTACAAACTTTCCTTTGGGTAAATATTGTATTTGTGAAGCACAAAACAATACTAACGTGAAGATTATGCGCTATTCTTCGGACGGATAACTCCAAACGCGATCTTTGGGAACAAAAAAATTTAATTTTTAATGAAAACAAAGATAAGAAACTAATGCGCATAAGAAGTTCAAATGTAATTTAAATGCAAATGTAATCATAAAAAAATAAAAAATGTGATAGGTAAATGGTTTTAATCACTTTTTCCTGTGAAAACATGTTTTCGATGTCGATGCGAACAGAATATTAGACATGTTTTGAAAACATCAATTCGGTAATATTTTAACCATCACTTTTCACATATCCACCAGATGTCAGATGGCACACCCTGTAGATAAGCAAAATTTGTACATACTGAAAATGCATTCATAGATGTACATATGTATGTACATACATACAGTGGGTAGAAAAAGTATATTATCAAAGATAAATGTAAAGCAGCGAGGTGAATAAAATTTTAAAATTTATATTTTTTCAAACAAAATATGTTTTTTATCGAGACCATATTTCAAAGTAACAAATTAAACTATTTTCAAAATAAGAAAGAAATTCATTGATTTTATAAAAAGAAAACAGAACATAGTAAATTTCATGTAGAAAAAATAAGTTATCAATCGTTGTTGCATGGAGTTGACAAGTTTCAAACCCTTTAAATCAGCCAGATTTTGGGGTCTCTCTTCAGCTATACGCATCTTAGGATTACCCATGAATTCTCAATTGGAGACAAATCAGGGCTTTGAGGAGGCCATTTCTGTAATTTCATTTCGATTTACTGCAAAAAAAAACGCATAAATTTAAAAAAAAAATTATAGCTCTATTACTCAATTTCAAAATTAAGAAAATAAGGAATTTTTGCACCTTTAAGCAATTTTTGTAATTTATTAGCAAATTTTAATACAATAATTTTGGAAATAAACTATATATATATAATAAATATAGTTTAAAAAAACTAAAAAACACGCTTTTAAAGATTATTGTACTAAAAAGTTGAAAATAATTTTGAAAATAAACTTAAGACAATAGTATATAAAAAATACTTGTATAATTAAGAGAAAAGCGTGGGGCGCTTTGTACCATGATTTCCATATATCGAGCGCCCCACGCTTTTCTCTTAATTATACAAGTATTTTTTATATACTATTGTCTTAAGTTTATTTTCAAAATTATTTTCAACTTTTTAGTACAATATTCTTTAAAAGCGTGTTTTTTTTGTTTTTTTAAACTATATTTATTATATATATATAGTTTATTTCCAAAATTATTTTCAACTTTTTAGTTTAATATTCTTTAAAAGCGTGTTTTTTTAGTTTTTTTTAAACTATATTTATTTTATATATTTTTCTAATTAACTCTATTTTGATTTTTTTTTTCTCTGAATTAATCAGAGAACGTATAATAATTATTAGTATAGATTATTATACGTTCTCTGATTAATTTTGTTAACGCCACGATGTATGCAACGATTCGCATTTCAAATATTTCATATTGGGATCGCGTCACCGCTAAAAAGTTACAAACTGACAGACATACTGACTGACATACAAGTGAAGCTAATAAAAGCGTATTAAAAATATTGATTATTGCACTTGATCACTTACTTTTTCCACACTCTATCACTGGGCACATTTATAAAATTCCACTCGAATTTCTTACCAGACAAGCAATTGCCAATAAAATCATCAATTATGGTACTTTTATAACGGTACTTTCCGAACATATATAAAAAAAATTATATTCGATAAAGCGAACAGGCGAGAGCATTTATAGAAGCGCTGGTTGCTTTGATAACATACTTTTTCTATCTACTGTATATACACGTATGTACATAAACGTACGAACAAGCAGAACGCACAAATGTCAAACTATGCAATAATTATCAGCAACAAATGCTATTTTTATCTGACGAAGAGCTGCGCTGCTTGATTCAGCGCCTCGAATGGTGCGTTTTGAACATATTTAGATAGATATGTAACTATGTATGTATGTATACCCTTTTATTCGCGCATATTTGCAGCCGGAACGCTTGCTTTTCATTCTTACAGTGTGTCAGTTATTATATTTGAACATTTGTGGCGCTGGCAGTGGCAACGTGCCCATTTAATATTTTGCTCAGTCGAAAAGGGGTTTTCCTCAGCTTGATATACCTACATACATATAATACATATTTGTGTATACACATATGCAATTTCTTTGATGTACTTTTGTTGGTTGTCTTTGGTCTTTGCAAATCCGCATTGGAATTATTCAGATACTCACTTGGGGGAGAATAAATGTATTTAATTGCTTATGCATACATATTAAATATGCAGCCATAAGAATATTTTACATTATTAAATTTTTTTTCTTATGCCCACATATGTATATGTAAATATATATGAATGCATAATAAAGATATAAAATTATCAGTCTCTACAGCAGTTATTAAATAGGTTATTATACACGATACGTGGTTTGTATTAATACAAAAGTAGATTATTTAGAAGTTTGTACAATAAAACCTAAAAATCCTTGCCGCGTCCAATAGGAAGTTAACTGGATTTTACGTCAGAAAGTTTTCACCATCACCATCAATAATCGCACGTTAGAAATTCAACTTAAGCATATTTTTTGTTAATTAAAATAATACTAATATATTTGGAAATAACTTAAAGACGCACACCACAATTAGTAAGCGGAGTTCGGCCGAAAACCTCTAAAGCACATAACCCTGCAGGGAAAAATGCTAGTCATTATCTAACTATGAATCAGCTTGATAATAGTTGTAAACTAGTTCATTTAGACATGTTGAATTCTAAAATAAAAATATTAAACAAATGATGGCTTTAGTGATTTGTAACTCGCGTTTATAAGTACGATTGGGTTACGTTAGATGGCGTTAGAAAGGTGATACTTTGTACTCGAGAAGATAAGGGGAGAAGTGTTGCTCAATTAACTCAGTAGTGTTTGTGCCCATGTCAAAGATTGGCACCATGAAACAGAAAATACGCTATATTCTATAATTCTTTTTCGATATAGGCGAAAACGCAAGTTACGCAGCTGAAAATGTGATTGTTGTTTGAGGTCCTGATACTGAACAGTCAATCATGCACAATTTCGGTTTTGGCGATTTCGTTCCGACAATTTTGATGTAAAAGGTGCTCCAAAGTGTGGAAGGTCAATTGTCGATAATATAATTGATATCAACGAATCTGGCTGTCATGGGAGCACTCTTTCGAGTGCCCAAGAGCTAAACCTTGCACAAAAACCAGTTTGGAACCACTTGAAAAAAAATCTGGACACACAAAAAATTTCGATGTATGGAGGCCACAGAGGTTAACAAGAAAAAACCTCATTCATAGAACGGATCGACCCATTTCTAAAGTGACTGGTGATGAAAACTAACTAATTACTGCAAATTGAAATGAAAACAGCCGTTGCCAAAGGGCAGGGAGCCGGCATAGACGATCTCCAAATCAGGCTCCTCTACAGCCAAACTCTTGATTCGAATCTGTACTGTGAGCAATTGGACCGTCTGAAGGAAACAATCGTCCAGAAGCGCTCATCAGCTTTGTCCAACATGAGAAAATTTGTTTTTCATCAACACATCGCGCATCGATAGTGACTCGACAGAAGGTTCTTATGTATCCACTTTATCGACCGGACCTCACACCGAGTTATTAAAATCTGTCTTGTTTATGGCGAATGATTTGGCTGGTGAAGAATTGGTCTCAATAGAACATTGTGAAAATTGATTATCCCAAATTTTTGACATAATTCAGATAATTTGAATGGCAAATAAAACCTTCAATTGTGAGGAAAAAAATGGATTACTTTTTGCTAGACATTATATAATATATCGTTTTGAGTGTAGGTCACTGTATATTATATAATATATAGGTACGTTTAAAATTAAATATGTATATCTTATAAGTACGAAGTAGAAAAAGAAAGGATATGTGCAACAAAACTACGTTCCATCGGGCAGTGGATGGAGGGGTTACAGGGCACGTTAGGCTACATGAAGCGAGGAAAGGATCCCGGATGACCTGAAATATGACTTCATAGCTTATGGGCAATCCCCAGGCTATCGTTACGATGTGAAGAGATCTGCACACTTCAAAAGAGCTTTTAAGGAAATGTAAGTAAGCCGTGGCAGACCGTTGGGTTAATCGAATTGCCATTTATTGAGTAATAAATAAACGTTGTAGAAATTCTTTATAATTAAAAAGCTGAACAATAAATTTTGGGGCTTCTATTTAACAATCCAGTTTTCAAACTCAAAATATTTGGCAAATCATCAAGGTTTATTTACAAAAATATACATACATATATACGTAGATTCCCTTCCACTCTGGTACTGGTCAAGCCAATAACCAAAATTAGTATAAAAAATTACTTTTTCTAATTACGGTCACTCTTCGGCAAGGAATGTCAACCCCTACGAGTATATTTCTTATATGAAGCTGTTCACTAAAATCTATCCACTGTTTCGAAACGTCTTAGATCATATTGTAAACTCCTCCATTAATTGGAAAACATCAAGTCGCACAACAGAAATGAGAGTAGCTGTTAAACTTTATTTATAATTCTTTATTACAAACGCATTTACAGTACGTACAAAAATATATGTATCAATAGTAAATCACATATGTATGTATTTCAAGAATTTATTATTCATTCAGAGTTTTGCTGTAAAACTTTCTAATCGAATTCTGCAATGTACTTAGTAAAGAGCAATTGTAAAATTTATAAAATATGACAAGATTGATAGAAGAAATCCATAAGCGCATACCTTTAAATTGTTGTACGCTACATTTTTGCTAATAATATTGCAACGGCAGCGACATAATTTCACATTACCAAAGATAAATGCAATAATACAGAAAGAGAAAACCCATAAACACTGACGGAAGAGCGATCAGTGCGAATTCCAATAGCAACACATTCAATTGCAACTTTGTATATTTCTACTTATGTACATATGTTCGTATGTTTACTTACATGCATATGTATGTACCATACATGTATATTTGCAGATGTGAATGTGTAAATGGCAATCGTAAACATCACATCCACCACCTTCTCAATGTAGGAATAATAACTGACTATATATTCCACCCGTCAAGCTGAAATGTCCACTATATGACAACCAAGAGCCAAAATCCACTCAGTTGACGTTTTTATTATCCATATGTTTCATAGATTGACACGAAATGCATAGATATATACAAATATACATACAAACATATGTATCCACTCAGTTCTCTCCTGAATATCGCTCTTTACCGCACGCGATCGGTGATAATTTGTTCATTAAATGCACTTATGTAACTCTTCACAGATTCACTCTCGCGATTCAAAATTTTGTGGCTGACTTTGTTGCCGACTGTGTCCTTGTGGTCAATAATCAGTGTCAATAAACAGACTTAATTAAGCATGAATATTTATGCTGCGACTACACGACAAGCAACAGATGTGAAATTTTACACACAAACTATCTCATTGTACAGGGGTTTCCAATAAGAGGTGTTATTTTGATTTACAAAGAAAAATTGCATTTTTGAGATAAATGTAAAGAGGCCTGTTGGCGTTGAATTAATCTTTCACGTAACCCCAAAGGAAGAAGTAGCAAGGTGTTAAATCACAAGATCTCGGTGACCAAATGCGATCAACTCTTCGAGAGATAACACAGTCCGAAAACTTTTCCCTTAAGGGGTAAAGCCACTCCAGGATTTTGGAAAACCCATTTTTTTTTTTTGCTCACAGGGTACCTTTTTAAAATGAAAAAAATATATGAATTTTTTATTTTGCTGCAGCCTCTCAGAGCGTACGCTGTTTACAATGAAAACTTTAAACGCGTTTTTCTCAAAATCACATTTTTCAAACTGGGAGGACAGATTATTCGGACCCTATTGCATCGATTTATCTGAAATTTTGATGGTAGCTTCACAAATGCATTTGTTTTGGAAGTACGTAGCCGTAATGTTTTTTATATTATTTTTATATAATTTAGTGCGTATTTTTTAGTCAAAAATCAATCCTTAAAAAAAATGTGCCGCTTTCCCAAAAATTAGTTAAAAATTAAACCCGTACATACTTCCAAACACCATAGTTTGTAGATCATAAAACTTTTTGCTTTTCTGTTTTACGTCTCATACTTTAGAAGAAATCGGTCCTTCCGTGGACGCCTTCCAAAAAAACATGGATTAAAAAATAATGGACTTTATCACCGCCATTTTGTAAGAAAATCATAATTAAAGACTATTTATTTATACTTCAATATATGTTCAATGAAATTATTATTCCATTCCTACAATAAATTTTTAAAAATTAGTATATTTTTCAACCTCTAGAGTGGCTTTATCCCTTAAAAGATCGATAATTTCGTTGCGCCGTCTTGTTGAAAGCAGACGTTGTCCAGATCAATATCATCCAATTCCGGCCATAAAAAATCGATAGAGCAATGCATTCACCATAACTGTTGCTGAATGGAAAGGCTTTTCAGCAATAAATGTTGGGTTTTTCGAGCTCCAGATGCAACAGTTTTCCTCAGTGACCTAGCCATCGAGATGGAAAACCCAGATTATTTTGATGAAATTCCGGACCATTTTCACGCATTTCGAGGACCAAATCAGCAAAGACATGACGTTGTTGATGATCGACCGACCTGAGTTCTTGTGTTAATTGAACTTTATAAGCCTTAAGACAAATGTCTTTATGCAAAATACGGTGTAATGACGTTTGTGGAATGTCCACGAGGAAATATGGACAAACCTGGGTTTTCTCCAACATTTAGTGCAAAAGCAGTAATATTCTCGGTTGTTATTGAGTGACGTGCACGTGTTTTATTCTTCACATCACTAACTTGTCCCAACAGCTCCATTTTTTCAACCAATTACTGTATTGCGGTCCAACAAGCTGCTTCGCGACGACCGAAAAATGTTTTTATAGCGAATTTTAATATTTGAAATGCGTTGTTCAAACGAATATGGTTCCATTTTTATTATGGCGTAGTTTTTACATGTCAAATGTCAAAAAATTACAACGTTATGATTTTCATTACACTTTGTTTGCAAAGGAAACTATTTTGACTTCATGCATTAAAAAACACCAAATTGTTGTAATTTTTGTGTAGTTCTGGCTTTAGTCTCGATTATTTTCAACACTTTACTGCAATTTCGTCCACAATAAACCACCCCCTGCCCGAATCCGAACATTACTATGTACAGAAGAATATGACTAAATATAACGACACACATATTTATACATACATACTTACACTCTTATGCACTTACTTTTGTATGTATGTATTACAAATATGCATGCTGGCTAATAAACAACTGACTATCGACACTTATATGTACAGCCTTGGCCAAAAGTATTAGGCACCCCACTAAAATACAAGTATTCTCAAATGTGGCAACCAAAGTTACCACTTCTTTTTGTAAATGTCTTACATGGGTGTTTAATTGTTGATTAAACGAATAAATTGTGTAATATTAAAAGTCATAGCACTATGGGTAAGCTAAACCTAAAAAATTGTCATTTTTAAGAAATCCTTAAAATATTTTCGCATTTAAAATTTGAAAGTGAAAGTGTAAATTACATTTAGTGAAAAGTTACCAATCTTATAAAAACTGTTCATATTTACCGAAATGCCTAAAAAAAGTGAAATTACTTACGATGATAGAGTTAGAATTCAAGTTCTAAGTGAAGAAGGTAAGTCTCAGGTTGAGATTGCCAATTTGGTGGGATGTCCGCGCGGTCCACTGTGTTATCAGGCGATTTGTGGAGACGAAATCCCACAATAATAAATCAAAAAGTGGAAGAAAGCATCTAACCAGTAAACGAAAAGACCGAATACTTATACGCTAGTCTCTAAAGGAACGCAAAAAATCTTCTTCTGCCCTTGCAGCTGCTCTTTCGGATGAATTTAGTAAGCTAGTTAGTGCTCGAATAGCTAGAAGAAGACTTCTGACACCAGGTTTAAAAAGATGTAAAGCCCGAAAGCCGTGGCTCTCAGAAAAGAATAGGAAAAATCGTTTGGAATGGGCTCGCCGATACCAACATTTCATGGAAGAAGATTGGTCGAATGTTCTGTGGTCTTATGAATCAAACGTCGAGGTAAGCTTAGTTAAGATCGTCTTAAAGTATTAACAGCCATAGCTTCTTACCCTAGAGCAATTTTGAAGACATAACACAAATCTTATGAAAACATATTTTTTTCTTTTCTACACATATTTGGAACACCTGGTGTGACGTTCGTGAGGCGACGAGTTGGGGAAGAATATCATCCAGATTGCGTGGTACCCACTGTTAAGCATGGAGGAGGCAGCATTATGATCTGGGGCTGCATGGCTCCTTGTCACAAATCAGCGACTACGATGCTTATTTTAGAGATAACAACATTGTTTTGTTAGATTGGCCTGCACAGACTCCAGATCTTAATCCCATTGAGCACATGTGGGCTATTTTAAAACGCAAGATTAAGGAACACAGTATAACATCAAAAACTGCCTTAATTAACGAGTGGTACGCTATAAGTGCGGACAAATGTGCAAAGCTTGTACGCAGCATGCCTAGGAGAATTGCTGCCGTTATTAAATCGAAGGGTGGACCTACTAAATATTAATATTATTATCACTAATTTATGGTATTTTCACTGTTTTACTAATAAAACTTCATTACTTCCCTTGTTAAAACAAAAAATTCAGTAATTAGTGGGGTGCCTAATACTTTTGGCCAAGGCTGTACATATGTAGTATATCTATATGTATATACATACATATACCATATTTTACCCCGTCGCCTCCACTTGCACTCGAAATGTATACTGGAATGTGAATGGAATTTCAAAAATTTTTTCATCGTTTACCATTGCTTGCGCACATTTGTTTGTAAGCAAATACACACATACATCTGTGTGCGCAATCGACATTGCTTGCAGGCCCGCCAGCGAGTCAGTTAGTAAGTCGTTTCAGCTGGCGCAAACCATGTAGTAGGTGTATGCCAAGTAAGACTGGCGACGTATGTATGCAGCTAGTTCAGCAGCGTTTCAACAGTGTTTCTGTGACATAGACTGAGACGGTAGCATCGGCTGAGACTTTGGACGTCTCGTCGCCGCTGCCAGTTGAGTTTAGAGGTAGCGTATGTAACTTTTTGTTGCTCCGTGTGCGAGTTATAATCAAAGAAACATTTGAACTTACAGACATACACACTTGTTTATATGTAGTTTGTATGTGGAGTAACTCACAAAAGTATTTTATATTCGAAGACGATTAAGGAAACCTTAGATCTTTTCTATTGTTCCTAATTTATTTCAAAATATAGTTCCATGTTCCTTTAACTGTAACTACTTACTAGATAAATATGGCGGGAATAACTGAGTGGTTAGCGCAGTGCGTACTAACATTCGGAAAGTCAGGGTTCCAGTAATTGTCCGACAAACATCAAAAATTATAGAAAACTAATTTTTCTAAGTGCAGTTCCATCCTCGACAACGAACGTGTAGCTCTCCGAGTGCATTTCTGACTTGGTAACCATTATTCTGGGGAAACAATACCGAAAGGCTTTGGAATGAATTTTATAAGGTTTTGAAATAAGATCGCTGCTATTTTTTCATTCTAGGTATCTTTGAAACCATATTCGTATGTAATTTTGTGCTATCTGGTGTAGATCCTCAAGATATTCCAAAGTATTTTCATAGGGATGATAGACGAATGCCATGAGAAGGTGTTGGTAAGTGTTTTTTGCTAAGAAGTATTCATAATTTAATATCATGGGCTATGTTCCACAGGAGATCCAGGAGGTTAGATTAGTTTACAAATACATGGTTAGTGTCATACGGGGTCTCATTACAGGCAGGACATACGTTTTGTAAATCGGGTGCAAGTGTGGATAAGTTGGAATTAGGCCGTCTGCAATATCCAGATCTTAACTGAGCCAGTAATATTCGAGTCTCTCAAGGCAGCTCGAGCTCTTCGTCTGCATTAGGCGAGTACGCCGTTCACTGGAAGAGAATTCAAGAAGGTGTTGACGGACTCTAGCCGAGTGGAGTTTAAAGCGTCCCGTCCAGCGGTTCTTGTATGTAGTGCTGAGTGGAGTCCTTAAAGTCAAATTAGGCAGTGGGATTGTTGCAAAAAATGGTCTTTACCCAATGCCATAAAAGGCATCTGAGGCTGTGCAGACGCCAATGGCATAACGCTCAATAGAGCAGAGATGGGAAGAAGCAAAACAGTTCAGATAGTCAGATATCTGATGTGAACCATAAGTAGGAAGATAATTAAGTAAGGTGCTAACTGTCTTCGCGCAATATGGTTTTTAAAGTCTTTTTTCTTTGGAGTTCAACTTAGCACACGACTTCGCATCTTTACAACATTAAATTTGAATTTTTTGATGAAAAGAACACTAGCCATTCTCAACCGATCTTTATATATAATACTAGCAGACCAAGCTATCTTCGCCTCGATTTAATCACATGCCTTTATTTTACATTAAGACTGATAATAAAATATATGTAAATAGTTAAAATCTAAATGTGAATTATTTGAATGAATTCGATCAGCAGAAAGCAATATGGTAGTAGGCAAGCAACATGGGCAATTCTAGTAAAATTACTTAAATTAAACTAAGCCATTTCAGATAAGAAATGTTCAAGCAGCCCATACGAAAATAAAAAAAATTCAATCAAATTGAACCATAAAATAGATTATTAAGAACCAGTTTCTGCATGTTAATCTAAATGTTAAGCTAACAACAAACTAAATTTCAAGTTAAAGTAGGATTATCTCGCATGAATCGGTCCCCGAGGTTCTCTTAATAAAGTTGAATTTTATTTCGGTACAGCCGTTATCAATTCAAGAAAAGTATAAAATGTTTTCAACATTGTGCGAGATGGTATTAATCCAAGCCATAGAAAAGATTTTTTCGAATAGATCGGTCCTGGGTACTATTCCTGGAAACCAAAGTAATGTTCCTGCTATAAGTATAAATAACTATAAATCAAATTTTTCGAAAAGATCAGTCCCCAGTCCTATTTCCGGTGTGAAAAATAGATATTATGTTATTCCCAGACCTACTGAATATGCACATAAAATTTCATTAAAATCGGTCAAGTCGTTTCGGAGGAATATCGTGTCTAACACTGTGACAAGAAAATTTTATATATTAGATTTAATGAGTGTCGGCAACTGCACCGTATCAGCATCAACCAGGTCCTTTAACAATTTGGCAACTAGAATTCCTGTACTAATTTGGGAGCATATCTGCACTTTTCCTGCTCAGTCAGAGATGATTCACGCTAGAATTTCGTCTCACTGTGTGGCAAACCCTCGATTTGCTTCGCTATGTAGACATTATTGCATTTTGGTTACAAACATTTTTTCGCGACTAAGTATGTAAGAGAGGAGCCGCATAAGTTAGTATTAGTATATTTTTATTGTAGTCTCTTATATCGAAGTGGTTGGATAGCGATGATTAATGGTCAGGACTTCTTGGCATCGTAACGGGTCTTAATAAGGCACATTTTGAAAGGGGTTGAAAATCATCAGAGTGTACAACCCTTATAAATGTTGTGCAGCATATGTATGAAAGTTAGATAGACTGCAGGTGCCATAAAAGTACCATTTAGTCTTAGCCATTTCGACAGTATTTACTGCAGATCTCTGATAGCCACTACAACCTAACCTAAATATAAGTTTCAATGATGTTTGACATGTATTGCCTGTTAAATAATAAAAATATGTATTTCGACTTCAATATCTTATATTTTAAATTTATTGAACTTTTTGATTTCGGCCATTACATTCTTTAGTAAGCGTATTTGCCAAAAAATGAGCGCAATTGGTGCAAAAAATTGATTTGAAACCGTACTATTAGGAGTTTACTACTTGCTAGCCCCCCCGGCGGGTTAGGGTTCCAAGAATTTACCTGCGGTAAGGCATGCCTGTGGTAAGAGGAACCTAAAATCAAATAGTTCCCCACGACCCGGATTTTTATTCGGCCAAGGACTCTAACTCCCGCAACATTTTTCAAAAACTACTTTGAGGAATATTATTGCGGTTATACTAATAATAATAATAATAATAACAACATCAACATCAACATCAACAACAACAACAACAACAACAACAACATCAACATCATCAACAACAATAACAACAACAATAACAATAACAACAACAACAACAACAACAACAACAACAACAACAACAACAACAACAACAACAACAGTATCAGCGGCGACGGCGACGACGACAACAACAGCAACAACAACAACAACAGTATCAGCGACAACAACAACAACAACAACAACAACAACAACAACAACAACAACAACAACAACAACAACAGTATCAGCAGTAACAACACCAGTATCAGTAACAACAGCAACAACAACAACAGTATCAGCGACGACGACAACAACAACAACAACAACAACAACAACAACAACAACAACAACAACAACAACAACAACAGTATCAGCAGTATCAGCAGTAACAACACCAGTATCAGTAACAACAACAACAACAACAACAACAACAACAACAACAACAACAACAACAACAACAACAACAACAACAACAACAACTACTACTACTACTACTACTACTACTACTACTACTACTACTACTACTACTACTACTACTACTACTACTACTACTACTACTACTACTACTACTACTACTACTACTACTCCTACTTCTTGCTGTTCTCGCTAATTTTCTTTTCTCATTTTCATAGCAAAACTCTTTATTAAGGTTAAATTAAAGGTGCCATAGTATAAAACCAAGGTTGTAACCATTATAAAAGCTTTTACTACATTTAATATAATCGATTATTGGTACCGTAGCCATAAACAGAAACTCAAGCGATTAATTTTTGCCAAAGATAAGATTTGAAAGAAAACAAAGAAAATGCATGAAAAAATAAAAGAAAAAAATACAGAACAAAACTCACTAGTACCAGTAGTAGCAAAAAAAAAACCAAAAAAACTAAAATACCGCGGCTATGGTGAAAACCCAAAATTCAGTCAATAGCTAAGATTACGGCTTTAGCCACCGAATTATCTTATGGAATCAATAATCAGAAACAATGTTGTTCATTAAATTGGTTGAATAAACTATTATGGTATGGTTATGGCAACTCTAATTTCAGATTAAGGGAAGAAACCTAATAGTTAAAATAAATAGCCATACTATTATTTTCAGTATATCAAAAGATCATTTCGCATTCATGCTTCGCCTTCGGGAAGCTAATTATCTATCAAAAACACACTAGTTCAATTTAGTAACATAACTAGCTATTAAATGTGCGCATCCGCAATATGTGTAAGCTGTATGTCAAAAACGAACACAATTCATCAAACCATTTAAAGCACCTTGTTGCATATAGTATAATTTCTTAAAATATTGCAAAGTTATTAAACAAAACACATTCTTAACTTTTTCATGTTTCTAAAAACTAGTTCAGTTATTACTTCCGTAGTCCATAAAATATTCAACTGTTTTCATTTTTTAGCCACTATTGTAAATATGGGTTATCAATTTCAATGGAAGCACTGTAAACATAAATAAAATAATTGTTTTGCTATGCGGTATTGATGAAATAAGTTAAACCAGAAAAACTATCGAATATTTTTCGTATTTTATTCAATGTATTTATTTTCGATTGCCGGCATTTATCACTTTGCACCCTTTTTTGTTGTAAAACACAGAAATAATGATTACTTATGACATGCGACAAAAATAATAAATAAATAAATAGAAACAACACAGAAGAATAAAATAAGTTTTGTGAGTTTGCTTTAACACTGTAACTGTACATATAACCGATTAATTTTAACATTAATAAATAATTGTTATTTTAGACACTTGTTTAAATAACTTTCGACATTGTAACCCCTTTACACTGGAAAGATTGTATTTTCCTTTCTTTTTATAGCTATAAATATACTCACTATCTCAATATTAACGCACAAATTAAACACCAATAAAATCACTGCCGACTTTGCTCGTGTAAGGATTAATAAGTAGTCTTTTAAGCCGAATATACGCCATTTTCTCAAGGAAAGTATTATTTTTTTAATATCATTATATTTAAGTATTGAGTAAATTTACACACGTGAAGAATTGTTGCAATTGAGACAATCAAGTCAGACGGACAAACACCGAGCCACACGGGCCAGCATATATCAAAGTAGCGAGCAATTTATTGTACTAGATTTTGATCGTATCGTTACTATCTTATTGGGCAAACGAATGAGCAGGGAAGGGGAAAAACGAATTCCTCCTGTAGCGAACGAATAGCAGAACTCGGGGATATTCAATGAAATTCCACAACTTCAAAACGACAATACACTGGCTCACCTTTAAATTATTCACTACACAAGTATCTCATGATGATCTTTTCGCACTAAATTTGATTTTTTCAATGTTTTTGTTCGATTTCGACGCGTATTATTGGAAAATAATAGTGTTAAAATTTAGAGCACACGCAAAGAACGATGAACAATAGGCAAATGCAACGAGATGACGTTCGCTGAGTTTTCAATCGTTGAATTGAACTCGAACAGAAAAAGTTAATTCGTTTCATTTTTGTTAATGTCAAATTTACACCTATTAAAAACTTTTATCTAAAAATATTTTGTTCAATTCTCCATAAATTCTCTATAATTTGTTGTTCAATATCAAAGAAGACCTCGTTAGCAAATATACTAAAATTTGCTAAACTTTTCTTTAGACGTTGTTATTGTACTATTTCAAGTTCTCATTGTAATGTAAAATTCTGCCAAACTATGGCCGAACTGAAGTGTTAACACTACTGGTACTGGTATCAGCTGTATTAGCCTATCTAATTATTTTAGGTTATTTTCTTTTGTGATAGAATTTTAAGCGTATTGTAAACTAATTCCACAATTAGAGCAAATATTTGAAAATATGGGTAAGGTCATGTCAATGGTGGCACGTAAAGTGAATCGTTTCAATGTGGAAAATAGAGCCCATAGAGTACTGGAGCGTGACAAACCTGTGCCGGCACCGAAATTCGAATCCAATATTCAGGATATGCAACGAGCTCTTGAATGTAAATATTTAAAAGTTTATGCTCATCATTGACATAAAATATAAAATATAATTGTTTTTATGTTTTTAGTGGACCCGAACTTAATCGAAAAATTAAATAAAAAGGATCAAGCGCTTGACGATCGATTAAAAGATGTTTATGTAACTTCTGAGGATAGATTTGTGGGTTAAAAGGAGATTAATATAAATATTACAATAAATACATATATAATCTTTAAAAAATAGATTGACTATGCTGCGCAACGTACAGATCCGGATAAACCTCTTCCATTAAGTCGAAAAACTGTACAAGATTTTGAATATGGATACAGAGAACCAACTCGAGTTGTACCGGGTCGATGCACACTTCGCCAAGCTATGCAGTTTATAACAGACCATCAAAGTGATCCGGATTTATGGACAAAGCAAAGAATCGCCACAGATTACAAATTAAAAGAGAACGTTGTCGGTAAATAGCTAAGATATTATTCAAACGCCGAGAGCTTTTCTATTTACAGCAACTGTTTTAATTTTATTTCAGAAAACATTCTGTATTATTTTAAAAGTTTTAATGTATACATCCCAGATAAAGGTCAGAAGGAGCGCATACTTTCCCAAGCTAAAACTAAATTACTAGAAAATAAAAAAGAGGAGTAATGTCGGCTACATAGATTGTTTTCTGCCATTAAAGCGAAGATGGAATATTTTGCTTTTGTGAGAAAATGTAAATAATAATTTACTCTACTAACATTAAGTAGAATTCATTGTTATTAAATTTAATTACATATTGAAAAGTAGATGACGATTGATTTACGGTTAAAAAATCTGCTTTTATTTATGTTATACTATAACGTTGGGCGGGCAATTATACAAATTTAATGACTTATCCTCCGAAACAGAGATAACTTTATCATTTGATAAACTGTATTTTACGCCCCAAGCTTGATCACTATGATCCGAAAATGTGTGCATACATTTACGTTCGGCAAAGTCCCAGATTTTTACGGTCATGTCGCTAGAGGAAGATGCAAAGTGTTTACCATCCTCAGAAAATGAAACACATAGTACCCAGGATGCATGACCCGATAGGGTTCCAGCAACGTCCGAGTGAGCTCTATAAATATATTTAATGCGTTTAATACTTATAAAAACTGTTCTGCTTTATACTTACACATCATAGAGCTTCATATGACCATCATCAGAAGCAGTAAGTAACATTTGAGAATTAGGGGAGAAGCATAAACTTCGTACCGACATTGCATGGCCTTCGAGAGTTTGTGCCACTTTACCAGCAGCTACATCGAATATTGTGATGATTCCGTCTATTGCACCACTTGCTATGTATTTTCCATCTGGACTCTACAACAAAACGACCAGTAGTAGGTCGGTTACTTATGTATATACATAATATGTATTAGAACTTACATAGGCAATGCTTAAGGTAAACTTTCCATTTTGGGGATCAAGCACCTGTTCCGCTTTACCCGTTTCTACGCTATACATTGATATTTTGCCATCATTAGATCCTGATATAACATATTTATTGCAAGGAGAAAAAGCGACTGTCCACAAATCTACGGGACCAAACGAAAGCAAATTCTTTTGTTGCCCGCTTTTAGAGTCCCAAAAACATAAGCTCGAATCTAATGAGCTACTCGCAATCGCTAAAACAAGGTAATGTTTAAAAATAAGTTCTGCGTATTTCAGTCAAACTTACTTTTCCCATCAGGACTAACAGCTACTGAAACTACACCAAGTGAATGCCCTTTTAATGTATGTCGGAGTTTCAGCTGATCATCTTCTCGTATATCCCACACTTTCACTAAATCGTCTAATCCACCTGTCACAATAAAATCAACTGGTTCGGGTTTTTTTGTTCCAAACAAGGAGTCGTTGCTAGCATCCGGATCTTTTCTTTCCTCAGCATTATCAGTCTGCACATCTTCTGGTTGTAATCGCCCCCATGAACACGACCAGATCTATGATAAATAACACTTAATCATTATATCTGGTAAAAATTGTATACTATTTAATCTTACTCCATCATCGTGCGCCGCTTCTTCTTTGTGTAGTAATGAAAACTGGAATTTATAAAAAATTATGGATATAAACTTATTACTTTAAAAATAAATATTAAACCAACCATTATTACTATTCGATATAACTTAGTTATTTAAAACCAAATGTTAAAATAGGAATCCAACTTACAGCCGGAAAATGCCAAACAACCAAAATATGTGAATGTGACAGCACTAAGCTTGCCACCGAAAAAAATTTTGTGAAATGAAGGAAGATGCCACAGAAAACTTGGAAGATGTATTGTACCAAAGAACGTATTCATATACGTTCTTTGATTGTACCGACAAAGAACGTATATGAATAAGAAGCGGCAAGACTCATACGGTCTCTGTGCAAATGCGGTAGAGTCGTTTTCAGGAATTTGTGTCCTCTTCACACCATTTTTCGTCGACGATGGGGAAATATAAGCTCAATTCGCTTTGAATTTTTGCCTTTGGCGGCGATGGAAACGATGAAAACAAATTGCAAATTATGAAGGGGTAGAAATGTAGCTACAATTGTAATTATTTTATGTAAATTTTTTATTAAACTGATTTTTATCAAGTTGTAATTTCTCAATTGAAATAACTGATTTAATGTGTATTTGAATATATGTATGTACATTTAAGACCGTTGATCATGTTGTCTTGCCTCAATCTACATATGTACATACCTCAAAAATAGCAAAAATGCCGTCGGAAATTTGCATTTCACATTCATACATATATATGTACTTTGAAATATATCTGCAAATTTATTTAATATAATAATATTGTAGATACAGTCATATATCTTAATAACAAAGCTAAAATGGTTTACCAGATAAATAAAAATTTGATAATTTAAAAACAACTTTTTCAAGTACTTTATTTATGCATAAATTAATATTTTATCATATTTTTTGAAATTCATTTTAATATTTATAACAATAATAATAAAAAATAATAATAACAAATTAATGAAATCATCATATACGTTCTTTGGTATTAGCTTGAAATATTAAAGTTTTCAATAAGATGGCAGCTTGTTTTGCAATCTACTACAATTGTGGGGAATTGAACAGTATTGCATTTTGGGGCCAAATCTACCTGTCAATGCAGTCATTTCTCGTAAAACGGCACAGTTGACGGTTTTGGTGAGCGCAAACTAAATAATTCTTATTGTAGAAATAATTTTGAGTTAGAAACGATTCAATCGTTCAATAAAAGTTACAAAATATTTTCAATAAATTGAAAACACCATTTGTGAATATCATAATTACATTTATGTGCAATTAAACGAAAATAACAAATAGTTACGAAACGCCGAGTGAATACGTGCACTGAAAATACATGAAAAAGAAATTGTGTAAAAATATTACACAGGGCAAAGTAATTGGGGAATAAAATATGGCGATAGCCGGAAAAGTCTAATAAAATGGAGTGAATACAAAGTAAATAATAAATATTTATTAATTATCTGTCAAAATTAATAAAAAGTTGTGTATTTTTATATAAATAAATCGATTCCAAATACAAATAAACTTCCAATGTATTTTTGGCAATATATAAAAATACAAAAAGTTCATTCTGGTGGCGCGTGTTAATAATCAAACTTATTCGTTCAAAGCTTTTTTAGACATGTGTATGTATATTTGTAAGATACTCCTGCGCACAAGACACATCGCTTACTAGGAAGACGGTTGGACGTTCGTAACAACTCAGACAATGGACAGTACTGCCGGTGACTTATTGGAATACATATGTATATGAATGTGGAAATAAATTTTTCACAAAAGTGTATTAGTTTGTTATATATCTCCACCACTGCTAGTTGGAATTTAATTTATTTGTAAATGTTAATTTCTCGAATAGAGTAAAAATCGAAATAGTCTCCTGTGTAATGATTCTTGGCGAACTAAAGTTTAATAACTGGCTATTTTAAGGCGAAAAGTTATTTACTATTCGGGTTTGCAGTTCCGGGAGTGTATAGATTTCCTATTAAAAAACTGATTTCTATCTCTAAAAGTAGATGAGAAAGATAAAAAAATAGTGCAAGTGCAATGAAAAGTATTTTACTAGAGTTCTTGAATTATTTTCGTAATCTTTCTCAGTTGAGTCTCGTCATCACTGCTGTTTCCTTTCTCTTATTTTTATTATTATTATTTTTTGTTTCTAATGTTTTTTTATAAACAAAACTGCAACCGGTTTTTTATGATTTTTTATTCACATACACTTATGCACGTTCCCATATGACTAATTTTTTCGATGTTTGAATAGCTAGGTGTACGAACGAATATAACGCATTTGCATGTACATACATGCATATATAAAATAATAAAAGTGAAATAATAATAAAAGCGTTGGAGAATATTGAATAAGGTGAGTACCTGTGCTTAGTTTTTTGCATATAAATACATATATATGTATAAATGAATTGGTGGAGTAAAGATTATTGCTGAATTGGTATCTTTTGGTATGTATGTATGTGCTTACAGTTGTTGAACTTTTAGGTAATGTGGTTATGTATGCATGTACATCCATACATACATAAATATGTATTTATTTAAGTATTTAATTATATTTCGACTAAAAATCAGCAGTGCAAAAAGAGTAACTGCTTATATATGTACATATATAAATATTTTTGAAACCACCGTTTGTTATTATGAAAATTGGTGTAAAATATAATAAATCACAGTAGTGGGAACAAAGAAACAGAAAAACAAAGTTATAGATTTGATAAAAGTGTTTTCATTTATAATTTAAACGCCTGTTAGAAAGCCAGGTGCTAACAGCTGGCACTCTACGACTTATCGTCAACTATTCACTAGTGTGGATAGCAAACTGTGTTGGTCAAATATATGCATTAACATACCATTTGTTGAAGTTGTGTATATTGTAGTATATACGTGTACATACATATGTATGTACATGTTGTTGTTGTTGTAGGGGCTATGTTGTATGTATATATATAGTACCAATGTACGTTTAAATTTATTTTTGGATACAAGCATGCATATATTCATATCATACTTAGATTTGCGAACGGGTGTACCCTTATATGCGCATATTTATCTACATATGTATTTAAAAATAACTGGTTACCTAAATACCTAAGGGTACGCATTTATTAATATTTCATGCAGCGAATTGCTAAAATTTTAGGAATTTCTTTTGATTTTTAATTCAATTTTTAATTTGGATGGGTAGTGCAAAAATAAAATAAATTATATCTTAAATAGAAAAAGTCTATGTGTAGATATACAATAACAGTTTATTTAAAAAAAAAAATATTTATATATTTTTTTTTCAATTACTTAGAGTTTTGCCTTGCATAATTAACGTAAAATTTATTAAGCAATTTCCGGAAAAGGTATAACTTTAAATTTCCCTATATACATACATACATATGTACGTTGATTTTTAATAAATATTGTTTGGCGATAAAACAACGTTGTTTCGATATCTTATCGCCAACTGTGTATTTGTATGCACACAAAAAGTTTTGTATGTATGTACATACATACATATGTACGTATGAGAGTACAAATGCTGCAGTTATATGATAGTGACAGCAAAGGTGGGTAAATAAAGGGTACATATTATAAAATATTTAAAGTAAAAGAAGGTCTAAGCTCGGCATAAACCGAACACTACTCGTAGATACCCACTGCTTAATATGGGCATCACACGACGTTATTTTTTGCTAAGATATTTTTTAGTAAACAGCTAAGAACAAATATTTACTTTACGGACATATGTACATATATTAGAATAAACAAAGCTTCAGTGAAATTATCCGGATCGGGCTACTATTTATTTTACCTGCGGGTTGCCACATCTTTATAGTAGGGGTAGAGACGAAAATCATAATATGCGTTAATTAATAATAAATATATAAATATATTATTTATAATAATAATAAATAATATTCTATGGAAAATAAAAAAAGAAAGGTTATAATATAATTCTTAGTACAACATACATTTTAATCATGAAAATATTTATAAAAAAATACGAATAAAAATTATAATTACATTTGAAATTTATCAAAAAGACAAAAATATGATGTATTTCTCGGCATGGAAGCAATAAGATTGCAAATGACTTCCTGTGGAATACTTTTGCAGCTTCAAATAGTTTCTGTTTGCCCCCGTCCACCTCCTTGCTTCTCTGTCCATCCTCATATTGAGTATCTCCTATAGATTTCCAATTGGATTGAGATCCGGTAATTGTGCTGGCCACTTAAGGATTTTATATCAATATTTTCAGCTGCGATCCAATTAGCTACTTGTTGTGTATATATTACAAGTTTCTTGAAGATGTCCAATTTTGTTCCCACGAACATAGGAAGTATGATAGATGGATTGATCTTGTTATGGGAATTATTATGTGTACAACTTTGCTTCCGCCGTTTTCCGATAGGTGGCTGTGCCGGCTGAGGCTGGTTGAAATACATAGATGATAATGCCTTTAAAGTGAGTGTGGACAGTGCCTAACGAATTGTCGTCGCCGTTTCAGTGACAGTTGTTCTTGTTTTCGTATTATTCACGCTCGAAAATGTCCGTTTATGTGCCCAATTCTCGTCATTTGAGGGAAGTTTTACTGTTCTGTTACAATTGAAAAAAAAATGCAGCTGAAGCGCATCGAATGCTCTCAGAAACCTACGGTGATGCTGCTCTGAGTGAAAGAACGTGTCGGGAGTGGTTTCAACGTTTCAAAAATGGTGATTTCGATGTCGAAGACAAACATGGTGGTGGAAGAGAAAAAACCTTCAAAGATGAACAACTAGAAGCATTGCTTGATGAAGATTCGTGCCAAACCCATAAGCAGCTTGCCGAATCGTTGGGAGTGAGTCAGCAAGCCATTTCAAAACGTCTCAAGGCCCTGGGATTTTAATTTTGGAAAAAAACGGCGGAAGCAAAACTGTACACCTAATAATTTAAATAAAAAAATTTAGTTAAATTTTCTAATTTCGGTCGCACCTAAGCAGGGAATGTCCACCCCTCCGAGTGTATTTCGGACATGAAATAAAGGCACCTCTTAAAAAAACCATCAGCCGTTCGGAGGCGGCTTAGTTTAAATTGTAGGTCCCTCCATTTGTTGGAAAAACATCAAGACGTAAAACCACAAGCGGTCACAAAGCGCCAATGTACGGAATATGTACGTTGGGTAAAAAAAAAAACATACTCGTACATATGTACATACATACATATTGTACATACATACATACATACATACCAATATGACAATTATAAGCGTTCATAAAGTCATCAACATTTACTATTTATAACTGCCCTGAGTGACGCTGCACCGTTATATTACTTTCTTTGTTTTTCTAATATGCATTTCATAATGGCTTTGCTGGCTCCATACAATGCGAGATGCTGTACTTGTACTTGAGCTAAACTTTGTAACTGTCCAAGTTGAACTTTTTTGCTCAACGTTTACTTAGCCGAATATAAGTTTGTAGATATTTTCTTTTTTCGTTATTTTTTCTCCTATAGTTCACCTTTATCTTGAGTTCGCTTTGAGACCTCACCTGGGGTTATGTGCCGTAGTCTGCCATGTAAATTTATCGCTCTTCGCGCTCCTCACCCATTCTTCAAATCATTGAGTCATTCATTCATGGTTGCTACTACATAGTTCGCTACAAGTTTATGCTTTTGAACTGTAATTGTTCTTGTTTTGGCTTACCTAAACTGTAACTGTAAGCCAAAGTGTTTACTCATCGCGTATTCACGTGTTGCCTGCAGAAAGAATCTTACACATAAGGCAGAAAATAAATAACTATATTTTTCTTTATTTGTATTGTAGCTGGGCGAGGAATACTTCCTTAATCTTTTACATTCGCTGTATAATAAATTGAACTCTAAGATTTTGCTTCAATGTGGGGCTTCTTAAAAATATTTAGCGCAAAAGTGTACGCTGATGTTTTAAGTGGTCTGCATATCCCATATACTCAATCCGTCTTCACGTACGTATAATCTGAAGACCTAACAGCGACTCGGATCACTATCATTGTAACAGCGAGAAGCACTCATCAGCAGAATTTCCAGTTTCCTATGAACAGCAGCAAATGAAACTATCGGTTTGCGAAAAGGTCGAAAGTGCAGGGATAGATACTGAGATTTGAAGAGGAAGCAAGACACATTTGCAGACAAAAAAAAAAATAAGAAAGAGGCAGAAATTCATTAGTATAAAGAGCTTTTAAAGCTGGCCGACAAGGATAATGCTCGAAAATTCTACAAAAAGTTACGGCGACTTACAGACTCTTGTAGGACATCGAGAGGTGATGTAGTGACTGATGCCCAGAGTATACTGAATTGATGGAGGGAACACCTCTCCAGTCGGAGATGGTGAACGCTAATTTCTAATCGATGACGCTCCATTACCCTATTATGACGAGATATGGTCGGATGAAAGCATGAAAATCGATAAAAAAGGCGATATCACAGTCCGCGCCAAATTCCCGTGAAATAAGCTTCCCTAATATCTCATATAAGGTTCAATCGAGCGCGTATTGTGTGAAAGACTAAAGCCACCGTCAACAAACTGATTATATTTTATCAGTGTGGCTTTAGCCTTAGTAAATCAACACGACGATATTAATGCTCTCTCCAGACTGTATAAGGAAGAAAGTGTATGAGTCTAGTAGTGAACGAGGCAAATGGCAAGTAAGGTCCTCTCTGAACGAACAAAGACCCAACTCTACAAATCGCTTATCATTCCTGTCCTGCTATGTGGCGCGGATGTATGGACGATGACAACGTCTGTTGAGTCGGCGTTAGGAGTTATCGAGAGAAAAGTTTTGCATAAGATTTATGGTTCTCTACGAGTTGGAAAGGGCGAATACTGCAGCCGATGGAACGATGAACTGTACGAGGTATGCGGAAAGTCATTTGGTCTGGATTGATAAGAATGCTGCAGCTTTGAATGTTTTCGCTGCAGTATCCGCCGGTAGAAGCAAAAGAAGAGTAAGACCATGTAGAGAAGAACATGGTTGTACATCGTTTTTCCAATTGGCGTCAAACAACAAAAAGGAACAATGAATGGCGTGTTGTTATGGTTACTCGGCTATAATCATTTACCAAAGATTAAGTGATTCCTGTTTTTTTATTTGATAACTTTCCAAAAGAACTTTCTTCTTTTCGTATACACACAATTCTTCACAAGTTTTCTTCTCAGATATTCCAAAGAAAAAAAAAACATGCAATTCATAAATAAATAAATAAAGTCGTCGTAGGGCATCCATGATAAGCTTAAGCAATTGCTTCCACAACTACATACATACATATTTAAGTGAAAAAGTGTGTATGCATATGTAGGTATGTACTATATGTATGGGCCGAGTGAATGCACAATAAATTTTAGTTGATTATTAAGCTGCTGTCTGCCTAACAGATAACCACCCAGTTACGTAGCCCAGGCAATGAACGCGTTGGCTCAGCTGCAAGCAAAGTTCATGACCGGCGCGAAGCTCTATGCTACAACTTATAACACTATTCTGGTGTGAAGTGAAAAACAGAAAACGAAAATATAAAAAATAAAATAAAAAGAAAGAAAAAAAAAAGAAAATCGCCTGCCGTAGATAGTTACACCCATACGAGAATACATTTTTCTTTATATAAATACATACATATGTACATATATAAATGATGATGTGATACCATGTTGTTGATGATTACGACAATGACGAAGTCTCTGAATTAAATGGCTGTATTGTCTGTCCGACTATATTTTCTTCATCTTTGGCAGCTGAGCGACTAAGCAATTTCATTGTGTCGAGTAATTTATGAAATTATTTACTAGATGGATGACTCAGAAGCGCTCAATTCGCATTTATTGTATACTAGATGACTTTCAGGCGGTAAAAAGCGATTCCAACAAACATACCTACATGCAATAGTAACTAGTTGTGGAATGTTAAACGCTGTCACTTAATAATTATTTTGCGCGATTTTATCATCGCTCACAGTAAATTCCTATAATGTTGCAGCTACATTACATTTGCAATTTAGCATGAAATGTTGAGCGTTCTAAGCGTATGGGTGAAGCCGCGCTAATTCTGATGTTCATAGTCAGTTGCTGAAAATAATTAAATGCTTAGCTCTGAGCCAAGTGAGTCAAGGTCGCTGCGACGCTGCGACGACTGCCGCTTTCACCCTAAATGAACGAACGTTCACCAAATTCGAACGCCTCTGGCCTGGCGGCTATTTTCTGTGCAACCCATAAAAATAACATGTAAATATTATATGTGCGTATGCATGTACTATATATGTATGTATGTTAATATTTTTCCACATTGCATGACATCAAAGAAAAAACGTATGTATGGTACATACTGTTTGTACGTTCTCGTGCTCTGTGCGTAGCTACTCGGCGGCGTCTTGTCGTCTTCTATGCATGATGTCATGTGGTGGCTCCGAATCGGCGCGTTTGACAAAAAGGACTTTTAGTTGCTGTGTTGTGCTTGCTTCGTTGGGTAAAAATGAAAGAAATGCCATCTTATACATACATACTTATGTACAGCTGCCCACAAAAAAAAAATAGGAGTGACCCCATGAGAAAAACGAAGCTTTAAATATTCATAAACAAATAAACTAAAAAACTAGTTCTACATAAAAATGGAAGCATTCCTTGTAGTATGAGATCGTTCTAAAATTTTTACTTAAAATACATTCAAAGCTTCACAGAATAATAAGATCATTAATATTTCGTTTCGGCCTATGAGTCTATAGATCCTGGCAAACTTTTAATGGTATTCCTTACCAAGCCTCATTAGCTACATGCCATAAATCACTCAAATCGGTTGGTTTCTGTTTAGAAACGCTTTTCGTGATATCTGTTCACAGGTTTTCTATGCCACTGAGCAGGCATAACCTCAATCTCTTTGTTTCGGATCTTTATCCTGTTGATATATGTAACTATATTAATGGCATATTCCATAAGGCTTATGGTATCATTACTTCATCTATTGTAATATTTTGACATATGCCATTTGATCTATGCTATGATGCCTTCAGTTAAGTAAATTGGACCAAATTCACTACGTAAAAAGCAACCTCATATCATGATTTAGACGCGACGTATTTCATAAGTTTTTTTTTTGTAGTAAACCGCGGATTATATTCCAAAATTAATAATATCTAATTAAAAATGTCGCCAAATTATGGAATTCTACTTATTGTTATTTAAAAAATTATTAAATTATTTTTTGGAAAATAATAATAAGTGTCTCCGAGAACTAGCAAACCTGAAGTAGAATAGCGATCATCGCAATAAAAATTTCTTTCCTATTTTCACACTAATATCCTGTTATGTGTACCGCAGTATTTACATACATGTGTTTATGAAAAGTTATGCAGCCTATTATTTTGTGGACAACTGTATATATATGGTACATGCATACATATCTCAAGCGTGAGCAGGCAACGAGAGCAAAGAACTTTTGTGTCGGTTCTTTTACATATCTTTGACCTGGAACTGATAAGTAAAGTTTGTGTCTATGTATGAGTTTCTGAAATCATGCCACTGCTATACCTATATACGAATGTATCAAAAGTTAAGATAAATACTTTTGCTGATTTGTGAGTTTTTAAAGTACGAGGTGTGATCAGAAAATAAACGTTATTTTATTTTTATTATTTATTTATTTTAAATTTCAAAAAGTATTTATTTATTCATCAATAATTATCTTGTCGCCTTCAAAGTAATCCCCCTCAGATATAATACATTTATGCCAGCGTTTTTACCAATCCTCGAAACACTTCTGAAACGCATTTTTTGGTATCGCCAATAGCTCCTGTTTCGCAAAACGCTTTTCTTTCACCGGTGTCTTCAGTTTTAGGAAGAGGAAAAAGTCAGCGGGGGCCAAGTCCGGTGAATACGGTGGTTGAGGGATGATAACGAACATCTAGCCGGTGACTCTTCATTCGCTGAACGTCACCTTATAGCTCGTACAACTCAGTGTTCTGTCGTCTGTGTTATTCGCCTTTGCCAATGCGCATAAATTGTTGGCAAAACATTTCCTCATCGGATGTGAACATCTCGTTCATTCTTCTCACCGCATAGTATTGTAGTACGGGAATGATGAGTGACTTGTAGAGTTTGATTTTGGTTCGTCGATAAAGGAATTTACTTTTCAATTGCCTACCCAGTCCAAAGTAGCACCTGTTGAAAAGAGTTCTTCTGCATTGGATTTCCTTGGACCCTAGATAGATAAAATTATCTTCAACCACGGAAGTTATGAAGCGCCAACTGTTTGTTTGATGACAGGAAATATTTCGTCTTGTCAAACTTGGAGAAGGCAGAACTAACGGCGTGGTTGTAAGGTCTATGGTATCAATGTCATCGGCATACGCTAGTAGTTGTACGCTTTTGTAAAAGATTGTGACTTGTCTATTTAGTTTTGTAGCTCTTTTTTTTCTTTCCAATATCAAATTGAAGAAATCGCACGATAAAGAGTTATCCTGTCTGAAACCTCGTTTGGTATCGAGCTGCTCGGATAGGCCCTTCCCAATACTAACTGCTCTTCTGGTGTTGTCCAGCGCCTGTTTACCCAACATAAGTTTTTCAGGAATACCAAATTCGGTCCTATCGGTATAGAGGCAGTTTCTTACTGTGCTGTCGAAAGCAGCTTTGAAATCGATGAAAAGGTTATCATTTTTAAAACAAACCGCTTTATTTATCAGCAAGAACTTTTATTGCGGGTATTTCCCCATTTTACTTAAAAATAGTAAACAGTACCTCCGAAATGGTTTATTTTTCTACTTTTTAGAATTTTTTGGTTTCAGATCTATTATTTTTTCAGTTTGTATAGCAACGGTGATTTGTTGAGAAGCCAGGCAACACAATTTTACATCTAAACCACAAAAAATACTGCCGCCAATCTCACAAAACTTCTCGACTACAATACCAATTTAACAATTTGCTACGCCATTTTTTTAAGATAAATTTTAACGCCCTACATTTTCCTTGCGATTAACGTTGTGCCGGTGGTAGTCGTACTGTGTGCATCATGTCTTGTAGCAATTTGTAGCATCGTCAGCCGTTACACTTCTGACACCATTTTATTATAGATTTTCACGTTCGAACAACATATTCAGCTTTGGAGAGTGGTTTAAGTGCACTTGACTACTAATGTTTGTTTGTAAACACAAGTAAAAGGCATGCATTTCATATTGTTTTACAGCTTGTTTTTTTATTTCTTTGCTGACACTTTGTTTAAGAAAATATTAAAAATGCCAATAAATAATATAAAATATTTTAGCATAACGATTGACACATTTAAGTAACGTTTAGAACACCATGTACTGACATTGTTTGCAATAATATTTTTGTGAGCAGAAACGAATTGAATATTAAGGACATTTTTCACTGCTGTTCTATTGTGCTCTTTTTTGGATGAAAAAAAAGTGCCCCCCAGGTATCGATGAGAGAATTATTAGCAAAGGGTTTTTTACTGTATCTTTGCTTTTCGAACCACTGCTTATTTGAGCTTTGACAGATTCGCTGATATCCCCGATGTGTCAAATATTCATTACAAGGTTTGCGGTTAACGAAATGGTTGAGCTTACGCTTGAAGATAATTGAAAACTTGCTTCCAAGAAGGTGAGTTTTCAAATGCAATTTCATAAAATTGTCAATTGTCAAATTGTCGTAAAGAAAATTAATGTCAACTGGCCGTCTCGCAACTGCGATTTGACTCGGGTGCATTATTTTTTGTAAAGAACCGTGAAAGATAAGTGTCATCCCAAAATGATTCATGAGTTGAAACACGAAATCGATGTCGCCATAACAGTATTGGAGGACCACATAAACAAAAATGTATTGGAAATTAGGTCGACAGACAGAATATAATAGGCAGTCATATTATTGATGTGGTGTTTCATCATTAATCGGAATGTTGAGGCAAAAAATACTTAAAAAATATCTCTCCATCTTTTTTGCTAACAATTTAAAATAGCAAATTTTTCATAGTCCACACGATATATGCTACAGCTCAAAACTTCGTTTTTACATTTTCAAACAGTTCCAACTTTTGAGCAACACTTGTTCAGTGTTCATTACTAGAAAATGTTCGAGCAGGGAGGCTTTTACAATAATTTTAAACAAATTTCTCGGCACTCTATAACTTTATTTTATACTAAAGTTTACCAGCGACTTCGCTCGCATGCAATTTGAAAATGCATTTAATAAAGTTTTAAGTTCGTTTTTAAAATATGTAATTAATAGTAAAACCAAAATTATTATATAAAATATTTTGAATAAAATGTAAAAATTTGTATTATAATGTAATGATTTAAAGCTTTAAAGTAAATATGAAAATAAAATAAAATTACATGGTATTTTTATGAAAAGGAAATGTTCTTTGTAGACAATAGTTTTTATTTTTCCGTGGGATGTTAGAATCTCTAGGCTATTACCACCCGATTCTACTCCTGCTACCTGCAGAGTTTGACTTTAAATAAAAACCTGAAAACAACCTGTTAGTATAGTAGCCTTGATTACATTTCGATGCAATATTTACACCTATAATCTGGTACCATCGCCATAAGGTTGGTGGATTTATATTGCGTAGTGAAATAATTGCCGCTCCAACTATTAATTTTAATATGTGAGTTTGGTGACCAGTTCGCGGACTTATCGTGATTGTTATTTATGTTTTGGTAAGGTTTTTATTGTTATTCAGTTCCGGCGAATCAACATTCCTATTTTCAGGTAGAGATCTGTAAAGTCTTCTCTTAAATGGACTTTCATATTTTATGTGAATCTCAGTGGTTTTCACTGAAGAACGTAAATAAGATCGCTTAACGCATGCTTTAACCTCTTCCGTTCGGGCACTACAGGTAAAATCTTCCGGAAATCGGCTGCTAAAACAATAAGTGACTCCTCTAACAGCATAACAGATATTTCGAGCGAAGCGATCGTTAAGGCTATATGACCTATTCCATCAGGAGCATCTAAAAAAATATATCTTCAAGCTCTGTTACTATTTATATTTGAAGCTATTTCATATCAAATATTCTCTTGCCCATTTGTTATTAAGCTTTCACTATTTGACACCACTTCCGGCAAGGAATTGATATCGTAACTGATAGATCGGTTTCGAGTCAACTTTTCGGAAGGAAAAGAGTTAACCAAACCAATACCGGCAAAGAGTTATCTGTGTAAAAATATTTCATGTAAATCAAACGATTTAAAAGTAAATTAGTTTTTTTTTAATAGATCGGTCCCAGGTCCACATCCCGAAAACCCCTTTATTATCGTTGGTATACGACATACGCAGAATACACCCAGCAAGTTTCAGGTCACTACGTTTGGGGGCCTAGGATGTGGGTTTATCCTCACTCATTCAAAATAAAGCCTTTTATAACTTCTGCTCAAATATAAACGAGACTGGCTCAATAAAACAAAAACGGTTAATTATTACTCAATATTTATTTTATCCCCTTTCACTTGTAACCATTAGAGGCGATACACATATCCCACCTTTTTTTCCAATCTTCATAACACTTCTGGTAGGCCGTTTTAGGTATGGCTTTCAGTTCCTTCTTCGAATTCTCTTTTATGACTTCAATCGACTGAAAATGCTTTCCACGAAGCGGCAATTTGAGTTTAGGGAAAAGAAAAAAGTCACACGGTGCCATGTCGGGTGAATACGGTGCTTGCGGAACAATATTTACGTTGTTTTTGGTCAATTAATCGCGTACAAGACGAGACGTATGAGCAACAATTTTGGAACAAGTCGAGCAGACACACGTCTCATGCCCAAAACATCGTGAATAATGCTATGAGCGGATCCATTTGATATGTTGAGCTCACTAGCTATCTCTCTTTCAGTCACACGACGATTTTCCAACACAATTTTCTTTACTTTTTCGACGTTTTCTTCGTTTATTGACGTTGCTGGACGACGATCATGGGACAAGTTCTCCAGCGATGTACGGCAGTCCTTGAACGACTTATACCAATCAAAAATACGTGCACGTGATAGGCAAGACTCCCCATATGCCTTCTGCAACATTTTTATTGCGTCCGTCGCACTTATACCATTGGAATAACAACATTTCAAACAAACTCTTTGGCTCAACGTTAATTTCCA
This sequence comes from Ceratitis rosa, assembly GCA_037013455.1. Lineage (NCBI taxonomy): Eukaryota > Metazoa > Arthropoda > Insecta > Diptera > Tephritidae > Ceratitis > Ceratitis rosa. Next base: position 937,892 of record JAWMAG010000086.1, on the reverse strand, counting down.
TAGTAAAATTCGAAAAATACACTCGGGGTTGACTTGTTTATAGTGCCGTAAAAAAAAAACTATGTGACAAATCGCGCTCAAATTTGACATGTAAACATATAACAGTCCTGCCAACCTAAGCAAAAAAAAGTATGGCCATATGTCTTGTCCTTGTCGAGTTATGGATAAAGGCTCGTTTATATTTGAGTAGAAGGTATATATAAAGGGTGATCCATTTGTAGAAAAAAATACAGAAAATTCAAATTTTATGGAGAATGTTTATTATTAGAAAAAAGTCTAACAGTGTAGTATTAGACGATCTTGGTGGCCAATCGACGTCTTGTTGAAACCAAATGTCGCCGAGATCACGAGTTTCAATTTCAGGCGTCAAATAGTCGGTTATCATGGCGCCATATCGCCTTTGACGGTTATGTTCTCACTGACATAGTTTTTGAAGAAATATGGATCGATGATTCTACCGGCGCACCAAACCAAACCGTTGTTTTTTCTGGATGAAATGACAGCTCTTGAATCTCTTCAGGTTGCTCTTCATATCAAATACGGTAATTTTGCTGGTTTACATACAAATTGAGTCGGATGCGGTCCTCATTGCAGATCTTCTTGGAACTTTTCAAGAGCCCATAGGGCGAACCGATGTCGCTTTGGAGGGTTTACGCTTTTAATTTAAGATCTCTACGTAGAATGTGCCAAGTCGTTGCATACTTCAGTCAGAGTTTCTGAGAACGACGCCGCTATATTTTCTTTAAATGATGAAATGCCAAATAATATATATATATATATATATATATATATATATATATACATATATATAATTGCGCTTTGTAACCGCTGAAGCGATTTTCGGCCAGCTCATCCTTCAATTTGCGGTTTTTCGTCTTGATGCTTTTCCAACCAAATGGAGGGACCTACAGTTTGTACTAAGCCGCCTCCGAATGGCTGACGGTTTTTAATGCCAAACATTACTTAACAAAAATAAAGTTAGATGTAAATATGTAGATATGAAAGCATATTTCAAACGCGAAAGAAATTTTGGCAAACCAATTTTAAAATATCGCTCGGTTTGTTTAGAAGCTCGAAAATTTCAAACAAATATTTGATCAATGAAAGAGTATCGAGCTGCTCGCACCCAGACTTACCTGAACCTATCTCGCTGTCATTTCTTGAGATCAAATTAATGGTAATAAGTTTTTTCCTCTTAATTCAATTAAATTTAATTCAATAAAATTATAAACTCGCCAAATTTTTTTACTTGGTCCTACACACACTCAACCCCTCCCAATTAATTTCCGACAAGAGTCAAACTAAACTCTACTACGCTCAGCCACAACGAATGCGGGTTTTCGCTAAAATTCTATAAAATGTAAAAAAAAAAAACAATGGAATTAGGGCAAACCAAGGGTGGTATACGTACGTGTAGAGTGCGCTTTAAACGCCTACACACCTACGGATACACATGTACATATATAAGTGGTTATGTTTGCAAATAATGCACATTAAATGTTTGTATGCCAAAAATGTTATGAGTAACGTCACAAACGTCAATGCAACTCACTGAAGCATGGAAATTTTAAATATTATATGAGTGCACGTGGAAATGCGAATCTGTGCATTTACTAAGCGACTGAGTGCCTTTTTGTGCAGTCACAGCACAGAAGGGAACGTAGTAGTGCAGGAGTGCTCTGCACTCAACATAAATACGAGTACATATTTACATATTATGTATGTATATAAACATACCACATTGAAGGAAATTTACCCTGTAGAAAATGAAGAGCAAAATAAAAGAAACTTAATTAAAACTTATTTGAACTTAAATTTGAGTATTTGAAACAACATTGCTTTCTACCGCTGATTATTTAACATTTTAAACATCCATAATGTCGTCAGAAAAAGCTAACCAATTATTAGTACTATCAGCATTCGTTATGTGAGGGTGATATATTATATATATACAGGTTTTTTATTCAATATAATCTCCCTTAGTTTCAATACATGATCCTCCTATAATTTCATGCCATCCCTATAATGACTCCGGAAGCTCTACACAATACCCGTTTACGGCTGTAACAGCTCCTTCATTCAACGAAAAACGCTTTCCACGAAGGAATTGTTTCAGGTTTATGAAAAAGTAGTAGCCGCCGTAGCCTTCTGTGCTGATCGTTGTGACTTCACCTGCTTTGGAGCTGAATAACCAGTTTCAGTCAACTGTAATTGTTCTTGTTTCAAAAGAATCTAATTATTGCGCCCGTTTTTTCCATATTAAAAAATGGTCGGCTTTGCTTGCCATTCTGCTTGTTTAACGACTCAGCACAAGTTTTCCATATGGTTGGGGTTCTCAGATTGTGTTGGCCAAACCATCACCTTTACCTTAATTTTCCACAAACCACCATTTCGCCAATTTTCTAGTATATTTCTGGACGTTGTCTTTTTGGTAGAGCCACCCTATTGGCATCTCTTCTCTGGCATAAGACAACGTCGCTGTATTCAATATTTCGACATATTTTTGACTATACATTATGATAGTTACGCGGTAATAATATGAAAGGCAAATCATACTTGAAAATATTTTATTGGCTTTTAAAGTGCTTGTAATCAGTATTGGAGTTTTGCCTAACGTATTGGCTTGCACCCCTTTTTGTCAAAAATAATAATTTTACTTTCGTCGGTCGAAAGAATATTCGGCCTTTTTTTAGTGGGACATTCCAAATGTGCTTGGATAATGGAACATCCAAAAAGTTATAGAAAATTAATTTAAATAAAAAATTAAGCTAAATTTTCTAATTGCGCACAATCCTCAGTAGGAAATGTAAACCCCTCCGAGTGTATTTCTGACATTAAATAAAGCTCCTCATAAAAAAACGTCAGCCGTTCGGAGGCGACTTTTTTTAAACTGTAGGTCTCCCCATTTATTAGAAATCATTTAGACGCAAAACCACAAGTTGGAAGAGGAGCTCGGCCGAAATCACTTCAGTGGTTATAAAGCGCCAATTATATATATAATATATAGGTATATTTGAAATCATTTTAGCCGACAACCGATCATAATCTGCAACTCTTTGTTTTTTTTTTATTAATTCCCGATTTTCCTGCGAACAATGGTTTCCTCCTTCAAAAGGGGTTTTCATTAGCGACTTGACAACTTTTTTTATTAAAACGCAAACTACGTGAGATAGTTCAAAAATTCTTTTATTGGCATGAAGTACTATCAAAACAACTATGAATAGAATTCGACGTCGTTCAATGTTCACCATCCGCACGTTTGCAGCGGTCGATTCGTTGAACCCAATTTTCGATGACTCGGCCGCACATTTCGACCGATACAGTCGCTATTTCTCTTTTAATATTGACTCTGAGCTCTTCTAACGTTGCCGGCTTGTTGGCATAGACCAATGATTTGTGTACCCCAAAATCTTTACGCAAAATTCGCCATAATGTGGTCTGGGAGAAGCTCAATTCGTGAGAACGCCGTGAAATTTACTGTATTCTCCACACTTCGGGCAAATCGTAGTCTCACTGGCACGAGTACTACACCATGAATTACTAGGACGAGACTTTCGACCAACTTGGAATTTCGGTAATAAATTTTAATTATTTGTAAAACCATGATGAAAATGTTTACGGAATATTTTGACATTTAAAAATTGACAATCGGATTAAAGGTGCGTTCACAGTGGCAGTTTGTAGTTGTCCAGAAGGGTCAGTGAAAGACTATTGGGTTGCCCCAAAAGAAACTGGCAATTTTTTAAAAGAAAGTAAATAAATTTTGTTTTTTAATTTTATAATGAACTTTAATCAATTATATTATTTCCATTTTGTTGGATGACCTTTCACCATCTTTGCGGCGAGATCATTACTCCACGCTCATAGAACTTCTGGCCTCTATCTGCAAAAAACTAAACCAAGTGCGATTTTATAGCCTTGTCATTTTCGAAAGTTTTACCATTTAATGAGTTCTGCAAAGATCGAAACAAATGGTAGTCTCACGGTGCATGGTCAGGGCAATATGGTGGATGCATCAACAGTTCCCAACCAAGCTGTCTCACTTTTTGGCGAGTGACTAACGATGTATGCGGTCTATCATTGTCCTGGTGGAATATGACACCTTTTCGATTGACCAATTCTGGGTGCTTCTCGTTGATGGATGTATTCAATTTGTTCAGTTGTTCACAGTAGACATCCGAATTAATCGTTTGGTTCCTTGGAAACAGCTCAAAATATACCACACCCTTCCAATACCATATTTTTGGTGAATATCAGTCTTTGAAGTGGTTTATGGCGCTTCATCATGCTTGGATCATGATCGTTTTCGATCATTCGTTTTCATCTCCAGTTATGATTTGCTTCAAAGACGGATCATATTCATTGCGTTTAAGATGCATATCGCAAGCGTTGAAGCTTGTTAAAAGAATTTCTTTCAATTCATGTGGTACCCAAATATCAAGTTTTTTTACTAGCCCAAGACGTCGTATATGATAACGAACGGTTGATTTTGGTATACTTATCTTCTCTCCAATCTCACGCTCAGTTACAGCACGATCCGATTCGATTAAAGCCTTGATATCGTCATCATCAACTTCACTTGGCCGACCTGAACGTGGCTTATCTTTGAGTGAAAATTCTCCCGAACGGAATTCGACAAACCAACTTCGACAATTTTTTTTTAATAAATTACTAATTTATCTTAGTTTTTTTATATATAAAATACATACATTTTTAACTTTTAAAATAAAGGTTTTTATGTATGTACATAAGCAAGGGAATTCAATATACTACACGAAAACATATTCAGATGTATACATAGCGATGTATGTATGTATGTACATATGTATGTATGTATATACTCCCAGCTGGTGTAGGCATTGCCAGTTTCAAAGGCGGACAGGTGTTGTGCCGCGCAAATGCCCGCTGGTATAGGCGATGGAATGACGGCATGCAAACAGGTTAATAAGTACGAGTGCATTAGCTGGGTCGAGGCGTCCGTCACTTGCCTACAGTTACAAAGTTGGTCCATTTGTTCATTCATTTGTCGAATGGTGTGAAAAATGTTTCGTTGCAAGGGTACCACCAAACATAGTATACAAATATGTATATATAGGTATATATATGTACATTTAAAATATATATATATATGCATAAATATAGTCTATACATAAATGCAAATATGCACTTGCAAGCAAAATCAGCATTACATATGTATACTGCTATTTACTGAAGCAGACAATTGGTTTGTTGTTGTTTTGTTTTTGCTTAAATTTTCCTTTGTGGCTGATTTTGTGAATGCCAGGTGCTGTTACAGGTCGTTGGATTTTTTATTTTTTATATTTCAAATTTTATTTATAGAAATTAATAAATTTTTATGTGGTCATGTATTGAGGCCAAAATGTGCACGTATAGTACATATAAATGTCTATATATTCTCCAAACTCTGCACATAAGTTAGTAAAGTATGATATTATTCATATTTTAATTTGATTTTTTAAGAAAATATTCGTTATAAATAGTCGAAATTAAGTGTTTTTCTGTGAATAAAATTTTTATGAAATTGACTTAAAAACAAGAGAACTCCGTGAAAAGTGAAAGTTTTTATTATATTTACTACCAAACTAGTGTTTGGGTTCGTCCGACGCATCACAAGAAAATTTTGTTCAGCAATGAACCTCACTCCAAGATCAGCGACGAAGCACATCTACACTGATAAGCGCGAGACGATTGACGCCTCGGAAGAGAATATGCGGTGGGATATTTCTGATACACGGTCACAACTGCTGCGAAAATTGGTCGGAAATCGGTCCTCTCGGCTGGAATTTATTCGAGTGGTCATTTGCCTGAAATCATTTAAAAATATACATACCTATATCGCTATTGTGAGTGAAAGTGTGGCCGAAGACCTGAATGTGTACATTTCTCGACGTTCTCAAGAGGTTATACTTTCTTACGGCACAACATTTTGTACTTGGACTTGCCCCTACATCCATATAAAGTCTACCTCACACAACAACTGAAGCCCGTTCACATCGCCGTTGATATGTCCATTGGGTGTTTGAACAACAAGCAGAGGACGCCGATTTTTCGAACAAAATTATCTTCAGCGACGAGGCACATTTCTCACTCGGGGTATGCGTAAATAAGCTAAATTGTCTCATTTTGGACCCGTAAAGAGGCAATTTTTACTCGAAAAGCTTACTGTCTGGTCCGGTGATGTTCGTTATGCTCGTATATTAACCGATATTTTTGATCTGCCGAAGAGTAACCTGAGGAGAGTCCAGAGCTGCCATTTTATCCAGAAAAAACAACGGTTTGGCATGGTTTATGGGCCAGCGGAATCATCGGTCCATATTTTTTCAACAATGATGTCAGTGAAAACGTAACCGTTATTGCGCCATATAACCGACTATTTGATTCCTGAAATTGTAGCTCGTGCTCTCGGCGACATTTGGCTTCAACAAGACTGCGTCACTTCTCACATATCGCATCAATCAATGGATTTATTGAGAGAACATTTCGGTGAGCAGATAATTTCACGTTTTGGGCCGGTCGATTGGCCACCAAGATCGTGTGATATCACTCTACGTTAGACTTTTTCCTGTCGAAATGCTCTAATGACTCATCGAAAATTGGACTCAATTGATGGACCATCTAAAACGTAACCGCGGCCAAATAGATAATCTTCAAAAACTAAATGCCAAAGAATATTCTTTTGAATGATAATAAACATTCCCCATTAAATTTGAATTTTCCGAGTTTTCTCTTAGAAAAGTAGGGAACCTCGACTTATCAATAATATTTTTTTCACAGAAAACAATAACAATAAAATGAAAAAGTGCTTTATTTATATTTATAAACAATTATTTATGTGAGTAACTCTTGCTGTCTTAATTAATTATTTTTTTTGTACATACATTCACAAATTTATTTATATTTGAATACATACCCATGTCCGAATTCCCACAAGTCAATCGAATTGTAATCGATATCAATTATTTGCCATGTACTTCACCGCTCCGTCTCCAAAATTATATATACCATATTTTTTTCTATTTGTCACTTTGTTTCAAGCGAAAAGCAACAACTTAAAGAAAAAGTAAAAAACATGAATTAAGTAAAGTGCAAGCAACAAAACTGACTATTGAAGTACTCAAATTTCCTTGCATTTGTGATAAGTTCAGCCGTCCCTTCTTCCCCCTTGTGTAGTTTATTATTTTCCTTATGCCATGATTATTGCTGCGTTGCATTAGCCACCATTCGTAGGGTGTCGATGACATGACGTTGGTGCTGGCGTTTGGTGTTGGTTTCGGTGTTGTTGTGCTCACCTCTCGTCACAAGTCTGTTCAGTTGGTTAGTTGACTTTGTGCTGAAGTTTTCGCTTTTTTATTGTTATTGGATTTACTTATAAAGTGGCATACTTCACGTCGTCTTCTCAAACTGACTTTGGCTTTGTCACTTGACTTTGTCGGCGAGTGGGTCTGTTGTTTGATTCAAGGTCAAAGAGTTCGGCTTATCGTGTTACAATTTCGAAACGGTATAATATTGCACCGCATCGAGGAATGATTTAGAAGGGCTAATGAGAATGAGTGCAGCATAAATAAGGAAGAGGAAAAATCTAAACAACTGTGTGGTCGTTTGTAATGAAGACGTTTGAACTCCGTAAAGTGAGTTATGATTAAGAAGTAAGGTATGTCTAAGTCTGGGTGGAGCCAAATATTAAATACTGAGCCGAAAAGAATATTGATATTTGGTCGCATTCAGTCGGCTCGTAGATGAAACATTTAAAATTGATTCAAATAAGCTTTGCTTCAAAGTCTTGTTGTGGGTTCACACAAAAAGTAATCGAGGCGAAGCGAAGTTTCCCAGCATTTATATTTTCTGTGAACCCATTTGGGGATTTTTCGTTGTGGGGGCTGAATTTCCCACCTTGGCGTTAAAGTTGCCAAGCACGATTTTCACACAACGTTCATGAGTATGCTTCAGGCGCTCATAAAAGGTATCCTTGGTCACATCATCTTTCCGGGGTGAATGTTAGTACTCGGCGACGGACGCACCTTTGTCGATAGGACGCTGCATTTAGACTTCAGAGAACCCTTAAACTGAATAAGTCGGAGTGGTTTCACTGAAGCTTCCTCTCTTTTAGCCGATACCCAAGGCTCCACAAGGGTTGGTTACCGCATCTTGTACAAGGGTTGCTCACGCTTCCAGAGTGCGCGACGCGGACGCAAGAATAAAAATATAGCCCCGGGACTGTAAATGCATACCTAGAGGCTTGACTACACCTCATTGAATTAATCATGTGAAATTTTTTTCCCCTCATCTCAGAAACTGAGTATCGAGAAGACGCCATCGCGCGCAACATATCGAACTGTGCCCATCAATTTTATGGAAGAATTTCCGGTTTTAAAAAAATCCAACTCGTGGAAGAATTGAAGCCGAACGACCATCAAGCGTGACCTACGTTCGGTGAATGGGCCCAAACGAGATGGCTATCCCGATTTTCAAAATTTCGTTCAGCTATGAAGATAAGTTTTGGTTGAAATTATCGTGACTAGGAAACGTCGAGAGGTCGTTAAGTTAAAGTAACAGTCAATGGAGATCGCTAAAGAGCCATGATTAGTGACTTTCTTTTTTTTTTTTGGAGGATGTTGATGACGACGACCTTTAGTTCCAACGAGCCGGCGCTGCATGCCATTCAACCAACAAAACAATTAATTTATTGAAGGAACCCTTTGGTGAGCGCATTACTTTCCATCGTTGGCCTGTAGGCTTTAAAATCTGATGATTTAACCTGGACTATTTTTTGTAGGATTTTGTGAAGTCGTTTGTCTACGCAGTCAAGCCCGAGTCGATTGACGCCTTGGAAGAGAATATGCGGCGCGTTATTGCTGCAAAAAGTGATCGAAAAATCAATCTTTATAATATAGCGTTTTACATGTCTAAGAAGACACCCTCTCCAAATTTTATTAAAATTAAGAAAATGTTAATATTTATGGTACAATATATTTACTTACACTTATTCTTATAATATTGTAAATCGCTTTCAAAGAAACATTAAATACCTTAAATAAAATTTTATTCTAATAATTTCTTACTTTCTCTTTTACAGGTTTCCGCTAAAATAGAAAAATAAGCAATAATTAAATAACCGTTTACTAACTCAAATGGTGTAACACAAGAAAAATTTCAAAATTTTTTTTAGGTAAGTGTTCTAGAAATGTGGTTTTTAATTTGAGATAATTTTTTTCTTAATCAAATGTCTTAACTTTAGAAATCCACATACATATGTATGCAAATAAATCTAAATATATATGCATATACATATGTATTTACCATATTCTCTCAGCTAAGTAAGTTCAAAGTTTATTCGGTCAATAGTTGTTTAAAGAATCAGTAGCTAAATAAATTTGTTGCATTTAGAAATATATATATATATATATATGTATGTATATGTGTATAATCATAGAATAAAAATTAAAGCAGAATCGGCAAATTTGCTGAATTACTGTGAGAAAGTGCTCAGTACAAATCCTGAAGACGCTTGACAGTATGCGTATTATGTACCTATACGTACATATACACTGAAAACATTGGCTTTCATACCAACTGGCAGCCTCTTTGCAGCATAAGTAACATCTGTATGTGGCCAAAAGTACTTTTTTGATCGACTAAATGATCGACTCGTTAGCTGCGTGCAGCTAAATTTGAATATCCATGCGTATGTATGCACATACAAATGAATCTATATCTTTGTATTTAATGGCAGACATTAAAATCAGCATCTACACGTATTTTGATATACATTATAATAAATATAAATCAGTATGTATGACTTGTTAAAGTACTGAGAGTATAATGCAAGTACATAAGGTAATTTATTTTTAATTTTAATTTGCTCGGCATGTGTGGGTAAAAGATTTTTTAACACATATGCTTACATTTTTTTAGTTACAGTAAAAACTAAAAGAGAAGAAATATTAAAAGAAATTTTCAAACTATTATCGAACCATTATTTTATAGTTATTGTGAATAGGGCTGCCATTAATTTTAACTTTATATATCTGAAAGTTGTGATAAATTATTTCAAGCTATATAAAGGGTTTTCCAATAAGAGGTGTTAGTTTAAACAGCCTGCTATTCCGGTAGATGTCAGTTTTGAAGCTGTAAATTTTTCACATTTGACAAGTAAAAACTACGCCAATAATAAAAATGGAATGCATTGAAATTTTGAAAATTCACTATAAAAAAAATGAAAATATGACAGATACGGGTCGTAAAAGTAAAACATTTGTCGGTCGTCGCGAAGCCCCTTGCCTTATCGCAATACTAAAATTGGTAACATTGCAGCTGTAGCCCAAAGTGTTGAAGAAAATCTAGGTTTGTCTATTCCTACACTGTATTTTGCATAAAGATTTGGGTCTTATGGCTTATAAAGTTCAGTTAACACAAGAACTACGTCGTGTCTTTGTTGATTGGGTCCTTGGACGGCAATAAAATGATCCGGAATTTCATCGAAAAATCATCTTTCACGTGTCTACACGTATGTCAATAAGCAAAACTGACGCTTCTGAATCTCAGAAAACTAGCATGAAAACTGTTTGCTACAGTTTATGGTCCGATGGGGTTATTGAACCTTACTTTTTCGAAAATGAATGTATCGTTTACTTTCAACAAAACGGTGCTACGTAACACACAGTCAAAGAAACTATCGATCTTCTAACGGAAAAGTTTCCCGATCGTGTTATCACTTGAAAAGTTGATCGCAATTGACCACCGAGATCTTTTGATTTAACATCTTACGACTTCTTCCTTTGGGGTCACGTGAAAGATAAGGTGTACGCCAACAGACAGACCAACGTCAATTTAAGACTTCAAGAGCTGGAATTCGTGAAACTATTGAGGGCATACAGCGGCCACTTTACGATTTGGTAATGAATAATTTCATAAAAAAGCCGTGGAGGCCATTTGGTTGATTTTGTTTTTAATTATTAATGGCATTTCTTCCTCTTTTCATTGGAATAAACATCCGATCATTTATTGCTGAAAATGTAATTGTTCTATGACATTCAAAATAATACCTCTTATTGGTAAACCCTGTATATTAAAAGCTTTTTCTTGAATGACTGACGGATCAACCCACAGCCTAAACCATTAATCGTAGGAACCTAAAACTTGGAAGAAGTGTTTTGCGTATGACGTAGGCATCCGATAAGAAATAATTTTCTTGGGATAAATCGAATTTTTTTTTAAATCGTTCAATTTTCATGAAATTTTTCCGGGCAGTGGGCTTGGGAATGGAATGGAATGAATGGCGCGATGTTATAAATTCGGTTAAAATCGCGCAAGCGATGTCTACGCCAGTATAGTAAGTAAGTAGGCTTTGGGACAGATTTATTCGAAAAATTTTTACTTATCGTTCGATTTGTATGAAATTTCGTATAGAGATAGCTTCTTGTCTAAAGTAACGTCGGACCCAAATTTTCCTTCCTGATAGGTGCCTGGAATTCATTCGATGGTCCGGTTTTGCTTAATATATGGAACATAGTAGATGACTCTTTACCTATGTCAATGCATGGACATTTTTTTCCAGACCGATCTATCCGATACTTGACACATAGATTTCGTAAATCTTATTAGAACCATCTCAAAATTTCATGCGTTACTAAATAAAATAATGACCTTATTAACTTTCGGAAGTTATAATTATAATATATACTTTTTCTAGTATAATAGCTCTCGTGTTTATGTTTCAAAAATAAATAGATTTCGTATTTGAAATTTTTGTGCCACATTAATTGAAAACTCCTTAGATTGTATTTCGTGAGCCCACTGTAGGTACTTATTTATAATATAGTTATTTTGAGCATTTATCGATGCACCTACAGCAGAGTGGAAATCAATTTACTTTTAATTGGCCTCCACATTTGCAATCCAACTAATTGTTGTTCCGAACTTCGTTGTCGCGCTCTTCGGCTGCGCGTTGGGCTACTCCGCCGATTTTCGGTATACTTGAATCTTTGCCTTGATTGCGCTTTCACAAATCGCAAATTTTTAGTTTTATAACCAGTTGCGGTCGATTAAGTTTTGAAAACTTTTCGGTTATTTTCTTGTGCAGAAATTCTTAAAATAATGTAGAAACCTGGTCGTTTTTTTTAAATGATTGATTGAGTTTGTTTGTATGTTTGGAAATAAAAGCGAATAGTTGAATAAATATAATTATATACATGATAATTATGTGCATAGCCTTCAAGCATAATCACTGGCATTTAAAATATGTTAAAATAATTGTGTGAGTTATTTGAAGTAAATGAAAAAGATCTTTAAAGAAAATATTATGTAATTGAAGTTAACCACAAAATGATATCAGAAAGCGGGTAAATGAAAAGTGATTAAAACGAAATCTTAAGTGCATTTCGAACAAATAAATATATTTAACATCATATTTATAAAAATGTACGTATATGTATGTTATATAATTTGTGAATTGGCAATACTGCAAGTCAGTAACTAAATGATAACACTCTACTACATATGTTACTATACATATAACATAGCATACATATAATATAACTAAATTTATTAACGGAAAAGAAAATCTGAATAAAGTATAATCCTTAGAATAATCAAATTTAATTTGAATCACTATATGAATTGTGCATAAGAAATCGTTCTAAGAGCAACGAAATGTTCTTCTTTAAACCGCTTACACGTTTATAGCCAAGTTAACAACATTGCGGCATTCATTTCATCCCAGTGAAAATATCAAGTACAGTCAGGTCCTGCCAATTCTTTTCAACAGAGTGGAGCACTTGATCTTTCCCTGCTTCCATCGGCGGGTTCTGCATCGAAAACTTTCAAAGCTGCAGTATTCTTTTCCACACGGAATGTCAATGTTGCCGTATATATTGTACAGCTCATCATTCTATCGGCTGTGATATTCGCCATACCCAAATCACAGAGGACCATAAGTCTTACGCAAAAGATTTCTCTCGAAAACACCGGAGATAGGATTGAGGTTGTTCACGAAACGTGTTGTCGCGTCAACAGTTCTCAACGTACCGACCGCGAACCGGTCTCGTTGTACAGGAGACTACCGCCAACATTTCGAAAATAATATCCCTCCGGCTGCGAGAGCCTCAGTACACTTGATTTCTGGTCTTTGCAATCTCAATCTTTAATTTTTATTAATTCATTAATGAGTAATATTGAGAAAAGCTTTACGATGTTCTTGACTCAATGAAATATTATATTTTATTTGTTTATTTTACATTTTTATTACTTGAAAAAAAAAAGATGATCATCAAATTTGTTAGGCCAAAATTTACTCATTTGTTTTGTGTTTTGCCGTCGAATGATGATTTCAGTTGTTATGCCACTGCAAAAAAAAAAAAAAATAAATGTGTGAAAATTATAAAATAGTTTTAAAATACCGATTCTCAAGTGCCAAGTATCTCTTTATGTAGTATATATAAAAATATCATACCCAATCAACATTTAAGTGTAAGATAACATTAAAGTTAGGTTTTTTGTTTTTCAAAATTGCAATGCTGTTTCACCACCGCACATCAACTAGGGGTCCGATTGTCAATGCCCAATGAAAGTTACTTTCTGCCTTTTCAGATCATTGTTCTGTTGCGATATTTTAATTTTTGAATAAGACCATACATATGGTATATACTATATATTTTTTGGAAAGTGAAAAAATTACAACAATATACTTTATTTTAATTTCAGTTCAGTTTTTTAACTCCGGTAACATACATAGTATGTAGAGTTCTTAATATAATCTGTTGTTCCATCTCAGAAACTTAATTTTTTTTAAGAAAATTTCTTCATTGAATGTTTTACAGTATCAAGGGTATATTTTTCTATAAATAAGGTATCTTTATATATATTTTTTTTAAACGGAAATCTTGAATTCTCCACGAGATATGCACTATACCGCTGAGGTCCGTAACAACAAGTTTCCATTTTTCTGTCATCCTATCTGACTTCGGGGTACCTGAAATGAAAAAAAAAAAAAAAACGCGTGAGTAATGTATGAACTATAAAGTGACCTACGATTAAGGTAAAAAATAGAATCAAAAAAAAAAAAAAAAAAAAATGGATCGTCTTAAAGAAAGTTAATTTTAATCTGTCTGAAGTAATGCTGAATACGAGCGGATGATTAGTTTTTGAGTTACTCTGACATCATATTTCGAAAACGCTGATTCGGGAAAACCGCGTTTGAAAACACAAAAATTTACACTTCAATTTACATGACCGATCTCACGTGTTTCAGGATTACTCTGAAACTTTTACAGCTACGCAGCATATGAAGAATGTAACAAAAAATCGATTTTTTGATAGTGTCACACTGTTTATAGATTTCTCTCTTTTTAATTATTTTAAAGTCTCAATAAACTATCTGTTCCGTGCAGGGTATACGCTAAAGCGTTGAAAAAAAATAAAGAAAAAAACGTTTTTAATAGATTCTGGGGAATCTGATGAATTTAGCATTGTTTATTTTTTCTTTAGTTATGTTTTTATCTGAATTTTATTTTCTCATTGGTGTTGCGTGCAATAGTGAGATGTTGCGAGTTTGGCAGCTTTTAGAATAAATTTTCCTTCTATCGCAGCCACCAACGAGAAAATGAAAGCACTGCACTCTAAAATTAAAAGCGCGAGAAAAATGTGTACAGATGTGTAAAGTGATAAACGCGCGGTCGGTAACAGGCTGATCGCAATGCGGGGCAAAACGAAGAACGAAGTGATTTTTCTTTTTCAAAATAGAAAAGAAATAAGAAAGGTTGATTTCGGTTGCAACCGCCCTGAAAGTAAGAGTATTGTGATTTACACAACACAACAGTTCTGGGAAAACTTACGTTTGAAACGAGTAGGGAAGTGGTAAGTTCGACTGTTTTAGGGAAATTATGGACAATAGAAAAATTTCTTTAGCGATTACGCATGACGCATTGTAGTAATCTACCTGGTTATTGTAATCTAGTAGGTTTATTTTTGTATGTACTAACAAATTTAATATACCATGTGTGCTGCACAGCTGGGTATAAAAATTAAAAAAAAAAAACTACAAAAGCAATGATTCCATTTGAAATTGGAACAATCTAGAGTGTGTTAATGTTCACGAAATGTTCAATTACAGATAGATACATATGTCTGTATGTATATATGTACTCGTATGCGAGTATATGCTATAAAATTACAGCGTGTTAATACAAAAGCAACAAAAAAATGCATATAAGAACTAAAGTGTCAAACTAATTTGATTTTTTTTTAATTCTTTATGTTTTATTAAGTTTTTTATTTTATTATTGAACAAGTGAAATATTAAACAAAAAAAAAGAGTGTGTAACCCCACACCATTCACCGTTGCGCGCTGCCTTTTTAGGCTGTATTAGTTAGAGAGATTACATTTTTTATTCAGCATGAAAACAGCGACAAGTACAATGAAACTGCAAAGCTAATGAACTCTTGCACTTCTTTGCTAACTGTATCCTAAAATTTAAACAATTAACGATAGCACCTGCAAGCGCAATATGGACAGGTAAACAAATTTAAAAAATACCTACCAAATTATATTCTAAAAAGTGTGACTTTGAGACTTAATTGTGTGGTAAGCAACGAATGCAACTCAGCAACTAACATAACATAACCTCGGTCACTTTTTAGTCTGTATGACTCTCTTAAGGTTTCGTCAGGCGTAGCAATTTTTGTTTCCTTCACAGATTTTGTTGTCGACATGTGACCACGCTGAAACTAGTTTTATTTCTCTTGAAATTGCTGTCAAAGAATTTGAGTATTGTCAATGAAGATTTTTGATAAATTATTGTGAGATAAGCTAATCTTCAAAAATTTAAATTTATTTCCGGGAAATTTATACGCTAGAAATTATATTTCGAAGTTTTTCACTTAGACATGCAGTTTGAAATTAATTATTTATACCTTTATATATATATAATTGGCGCTTTGTAACCGCTGAAGCGATTTTTCGGCCGAGCTCCTCCTCCAATTTATGGTTTTGCATCTTGAAGTTTTTCCAACAAATGGAGGGACCTACAGTTTATACTAAGCCGCCTCCGAACGGCTGACGGTTTTTTACGAGGAGCCTTTTATTTCATGTCCGAAATACACTCGGAGGGGTGGACATTCCCTGCCGAGGGGCGACCGCAATTAGAAAATTTAACTTAATTTTTTATTTAAATTAATTTTCCATACCTTTTGGATATTGCTGGCACTGGGATATGAACCCGAGCCTTCCAAATGTCAGTACGCAATGCTAACCACTCGGCTCTCGCGGTCGCCTTTAGATGTAAAATTATTAACTTTTTCAGTGACTGCTCTGCATGCGTAAAGTGCAGTGATAGATTTTCTCGACATTTCCACCGTATTTTGGCCACAGTTGAAATTACTATCTAAGATTATACCGTGATATTTGACTTTGGTAAAGTGACTGATTTTCACGCCTTTTTGCTTGGGTGATTTGAATGGAAGTGGTCTAAAAATCATTTTTAGACTTAAACTTAGCACCGTAAATTGTTTTTAAATAACTAGATATATGCTCGGGTAATCAAAATTATTTGGAAATCAAATTATTGTCAGAACTCCTGTAATTATTTGTTAATATTCCATAGAAAAATATTTTTGAAAAAAAAAAATTTAGTTTTTTCTAATCTCTATACGTATTCACATTAAGAGAGTGTTTTAGCTGCTGTTGCCGATTTGAGTCAGCATAGTTATTCTTGAGTAGATGATCTAATAGCTCTTAGTAATGCATATGCATATACGCTTAGACATCTCATACAATTACCGAAATTTGGTACAAAATACATATGAAATGCTTGTGAAAATAATAAGTATGTACTCGCTTGTTAGTACCAGGGTGATCGAGCTTTGCGTGGATGCAATAAGTTTTTTTTTTGATGATTCACAATTCTCATACCTGGCCTACTCTGTATCTGTTCAATTAGGTGACAACCATATGCAACTATTGGGTGTATGCATTAACTCGTGCGGGTTTTTTTTTTCGAAAATTAAGACTTTATTGTGAAAAAATTTTCTTGATCAACTGCTAATTCTCTTGCAAGTTCTTCTTACGTCTCCAATTCTTCGTCCTGAAATTTTTTAGGCACTTTTCTTCATGTTAAAGTAATGAAGAACAACTCCCCGCAAAACACTTTATCTGGTACAAATTTCGACATTTTCAAATGAATGAAACAAATTGTTGTTCACGCTAAAACAAATGACATCTACTGAAAACGACACGAAATGACAGTACCTTTGAAATGAATATAGCCACAGATGAACACGACGCGAAATAATACTAGTAGCGCCCTCTCTTAGAAAACCGCATATCAGTAAATAAAATTTTCCCCAAAGTAGTTTTTGGGAAAGGTTGCGGGAGTACCAGTCCTTGGCCAAACAAAAATCCGGTATGTCCCGGTATAAAGACCCGACTGTCGCAGATGTTTTTGGATTTTAGTCGCTTCTTAAGACAGGCATGCTTTAATTACTTTAGTAAATTGTAAGAAAAAAAAAATTAAAACCGATTTCATCAATATCGCTATAAGTCGCTTAAGTTAATATAAATAAAATATATTGAGATTTGAATATCTAGTCAGTTAGTTGGTTAAACAGATTGCTCGCTCACGGAACACTGTTCAAGCGCACTCAGGCTTACTGGCCGGTTGTGAGACCTATTTTGGTATTGTGAAAGAGATTCTCTCACTTTTCTAGATAATCAGACCATTTAGTGTGCAATATGAAGTACAGAAGAATAATGATGTCTAGAGATTCAAGAACTGCAAAGCAATCCAAGAAGAAATTTCCAAGAAAACGATAACGGACCGCACTGTGAGCTGTGCAATGGCAACCTCATCGCTGTCTCTGCAACTGCGGCAAAAGTCGTTTGACAGGCAGTCCATCCTTCTATCATGAGTCCCCATAAGATAGTGTTTCGTTATTACGCCGATTGTTATGCTTACGGATGTCCTGTTAGAAGAAATAAAGACTTAGTTCAGTTCATTTTGATCAATGGCCAGATTTGTCTAGTCCAAGGCTTCAAGGCTTTGTAACGATGTATTTCACGTTAATCGAGAAATTTCTATTGTTTTAGTTATCAAAATAAATTTTTTTTCGTTTTTAACCGAAACGAAAAACTGTCGTTAATGTTAAATCGTTAACAGATAATCTTAGACGTTAAAGTTGAAGTGTGCTGTTAAATCATAGCAAACATCCATTTTAAAATTAACGTTAACGATAAGTCTTGAGCGATTTCAACGTGTACGATTTCATTTCGTTTTGATAACATGGCGCCGAAACGAGACGATTTCATTTCGTTGAGTTAATTTTTCTTGTTGGCGAAATGGAATGATATCGTTGCGTTTGTTGAGCACCTCTAGTCTGGTCACATTGCAGGTGAATTCACTCTGCCATCTGCTGCTGACCCTTCTGTCGAAGGCCAGTCTTAACAGAAAGTTCGGAGAGTTTACTAACAGAAGTTAGTGTCATAAATTTCTAAGTGACACTACTTTATAGATTTTTTGTATCATGAGGAATCATTCTATTGTCTGCAATCAACTCTAATTTTCACACATATTATTTTGCATTTTTTCTTCTGCGAATTGAGCAAATTTGAGAAATTCTAATGAATCTTATAGCACCAAATCTTAGTTAAGTGCTTTATAACTGCCTAAGCGTTGAAGAATATATAAATTTAATATCTGCACGAAAAATAGAAGCAGTTTTACATTGCGAATTTACATTTATATGTTACATACAAACATTGTCGAATAAGTAAAAAAAAGTAAATCATTCATTGAAAAAATCATTCACAACGAAATAAGCATCTGTATGCGTTTGTCCAAATGTTACAAAGCGAAATGGTGATAAAAGGCAACAGTTATTTTTTTATTAGCGCTTGACGATTGACCGGCCGCTCCGCTTTGTCAATCAGCCAACCTTGACCAAAAAAAGATTCGAAAAGCCCACGATAATGGCTTTACATCGAATAAGATATACGAGCGTTACATGAGGGGTCTGGTTTTTTTAAAGCCCACAGGCACACACGCTTTATACGTGTATGTACATATGGTTATTGAAATGGCCCAAAGGGAAGGCATGGATTTTAAATATATGTACATACGAGGCGTGATCAGAAAATATCCGTTATTTTAAAATTTCGCGAGTTACGTACACGTATGTTCGATTTTCGCTATTTTTTCTGTTATCTTGGTACACATATCTGTTATACATGTTGGCAATATCAGCCGGTTTGGATTGTCAGTTTGTTTTTGACAGATAAAAAGGTTAGTCGTGTTTTGATGTGCTCTTCGATTGACTATTCGAAAAAATTTATCAAAGAAACTATTAAGTTTTGTGTAAAAAATGAAACTAAATGCGCAAGAACATTTGAAATGTCTACTATGAGCTGAACACAAGTTCAGTTGTAGTATAACCGGTTTAAGGAAGGCGGGGAAGATGTCAATGACAATGCTCGTCCTGGTTGTCCGAGCACATCAACAGCGATGAAAGAAAAGCGTTTTGCTACGATTGAGGAGATAAAAGAAAAATCAAAACAGGAGCTTTTGGCGATACCAAAAACGTGCTTCAGAAGTGTTTTGAGGATTGGAAAAAACGCTGGCATAAATGTAATATATCTGAGGGGGATTACTTTGAAGGGGACAAGGTAGTTATTGATGAATAAATAAAAACATTTTGAAAAAATTGAAAATAACGGTTATTTTCTGATCACACCTCGTACACATTTTCATTTGGATTTATCATTTACATATACAACTTTTTTTCATATATTTTACTTATGATTCGAGGTAGTTTTGCCGAAAAATAATGGAATCTAAAACAACTTTATCATACTGAGCGATGACTTATCGAAACGGTTTTTTGTTTTTTTTCCTTGAAGACGTGAAAAGTCGAAAAATATTTCCTACAAAACGCGTTATTACTCACGAGTCGTGAATTCAAATTCGGACCAGATCAACAACTAAAAGGTCTTTTTTCTATCTAAAGGAGCGTGACCAGGTGTTTCAAAGTTGAAAGTAAAAATTTTACAATAAACACAAGTAAATCACAACCGAATATTAATTTCGAGAAAATTTCAATTTCTAACTGTGCCTAGAGAAACTGACGTATCTTAGTATATAGTTTTCTTACAATAATTAATTAAACGAATTATCATAATTGGCGGCTGCGGTAGCCGAGTGGTAAACATTGCGTACTGTTATTCGGAAGACCAGATCCTGGTACGACTAACATCCAAGAGTTATAGAAAATTAATTTAAATAAAAACTTAAATTTTCTAATTGCGATCCTCCCTCGGCAGGAAATTTCAAGCCCTCCGAGTATATTTATGGCATGAAATGAAAGGCTGCTCATAAAAAATCATCAGCCATTCGGAGGCGGCTTAGTATAAACTGTATACCTAATACGCTACCTAAAAGATTCCATCAACAAATTGATTTTTTCGTTGGTTGTATGGCATGTAATGCTGCTATGTTGGAACCAAAGGTCGTTCACATCAACATACTCCAATCCAAGCACAAAAAAGCTACACAAAATTTGCTTGTTAAAATCGGGATTGGTGTCTCTCGTCTTGGGCTCATTCACCGAACGTACGACGTGCTTGATTGTCGCTCGGCTTCAATTCTTGCACGAGTTGGATTTTGTAAGCCCGTAAACCGATCCTTCCGCAAAATCTGTCTGTGAATGGACACAGCTCCAATTGTTCAATTAGTTTCTAACAACAGCGTCTGCGATGTATGGTACACTCTACGCGCTTCGTAAGATACGCTTTGTTCACTATAGTAAACGTGGTGCGAAACCGATCCGTGTTTGCTCGAATTACCCACTCTGCTCGAATATTTGATCATTATTTTGGTAATAAATTTGCACGATTTTCAAACGTTGTTCCGAAGTAAGTCTGCTTATTATAAAATGTCACACCAAACTGGGCATAAATCAACCTTTTACGCTGTCAAAAATACCAACTTCGAAAAAAGTATTGTCTCGCTAAAAACCACAACTCTAAAAAACACCCTTTATATATTATATATAATTATACTGTTATTTTATGATATATACACTTTTCATTACTTCACCTAACCCTTTGGGAGTCTATATTACATTCTGGATTTGTATATGAAACATGGAAGAATTGTTTACAAAGCCCTTTTCCGGTATCAGAGGAAACACAAATTGCTGCCGCCCGAGATAAAAAAAGCTAAAGCACGACTGCATGAGTGAGTAAACATGTGTGAGTTTGTGGTGAACGCGTGTGGGCAAAATGGATACGAGTTGATAAATGATCAGACTATTGCAACCGTAACATTTCGTACCGTAAAGTGCTTATTATTGCGTGTGTGTGCACATAAATATGTATATTAATATAAACATAGTGTTGTATTTACTGCTTTACTAAGAAATTACACGAGTATATTTAATGTTAAACATTGGAAATTTTCAACATTCTGCTTAACTATTGATTTTCTATATTTATGCATATGAATTCAACTTTCAAATAAATGTGAATGTAAACAAAACATTCAATATTTAGTGTACATTTCTGAAAATTATAATTAGTACATTCGAAAGAAAGGAAAAATATTCCTACACCTCTGTTTTATAGCTTGCGATGTTTTTAGTAGATAATTTTTTTCCTCTATTGGAAGCCTCCATTATGTAAGGGGAAGGAATGAAGAAAACTTTTCTTACCGCTGACTTTTAAAGGGAAATCTACAATTTAATGTTAGAATATTTTAACGCTCTGCGATTTATTTATTCATCAATCATAACTCTCATTAATTGTTTAATTTATTTAGTCGTATTTTGATTAAAAACTCTTCAAAAATTGTTAATCAAAGTCTAAGTAACTTCTCATTTCTTTCACTGATTAACTATTCAATTTGACAAGATCAACGCCAATTTTACGAAGTTTAATTGAGAAGCTACATGGGTTTCACAGCTTCTAATCAAACATGACGGCTATGAGTATTTGCCTTTGAATATATCATAATTTCTATCCACATGTTTATCTTGAAGACAGCGAAAAGTTTGAATAAAATATTTAATTTTTTATATAAGAAAAAAATTGCTGAAAATAGACCGAAAATAATTTCTTTTCATAATGATTCCTCTAAAAATACGAAATTGCCTTTGAAATCGCTGCTCTCATTAATAATCAAGTAATAAGGAGCATGAATAGCAGTAAATCATAAACATAAATTGCAATATTAGCCTTAGTCCGAAGTATGTAAGCACTAGAAGGAAAAGATATAGATCCTTCAAAAATTGTACCGATGTGATCAGAATAACGAACTGAATATATCTAGCCATGCCCGTCAGTTTCAACGGAAATTAGTCTCTCTGTTTTGTAAAGTATTGCACTCTGAGATATGCATCTTAAGGGGTTAGGGGTAGTCAGGATTTTCAAAAAAAAAAATTTTTTTTTTTGCATTTTCGTTAAGTATAATATCTTAAAAATAATTTCAAGTTAATCCGATAATTCGTTTTTAAGTTATTCGACAAATAACAAAGAGAGCTCGGGCCTTTCAAAGCGCTGTGTGAAACTTTAAACGCGTTTTTCTCAAAACTATGTTTTTTGAACTGGTGACAACTGTAACTCGAAAACCGCTCAGTTGATTTTAATGAAATTTATACAGCTTGTAGAATTTATTTTTTTATTTTGTGAAAAATTTCGATTTTTTAAGACCAATTAACTGTTGATTTTTTCCCAAAAATCTAGAAAAAAATTTCCTGAGGCCGCCATTTTGTTAATTTTTGAAAAAAAATAAAATCCTTCGATCAGGCCCAGGATTATTTATTTATAAAACTATTTTTTTTTATCCGATTGATTTCAGATGAATCTCCAAGGACTTATGATTGTCACCGCAAGGACCTTTTTTTGGAACTGGGTTAACACAGACAGCTGTAACTTCGGAAATAAATTTTTTTTTTTTTCGAAATTTTCGTGACTTCAAGTCAAAACATTGTTTAATAATACCATATCACTACTTTTGTAAAATAAAATTATTTAATAGCAAAAAAAAAATACTGAAAATTCTCATTTTTTCGTGCCTCTGACTACCCCTAACCCCTTAAGGGGGGAGACTCATGTAAAATTTTCAAAAAATCGATTTTTTTTTTCGATATTCTGAAAGTATACTATGTTGAGCGTGTACTGACGAGCCGGAAAAAAAAATCTCGAATATTTACAAAGTTATAGCTAATACAGTGGAGCGGGCCGAAGTACGTATTGTACTGTACTGAAACTTTAAACGCGATTATCTCGAAACTACTTTTTGAAAAACTGCTCGTGTTGTAGCTCAAAAAATTATTGACCGATTTGTTTGAAATTTGATGAGGCTTTTCTCTACATTACTACCGGAAGGATAAACCTAAAACTTCGGGTATTTTTGATTGATTATTTATTTTTTTGGGGTCAAAAGGGTCAAAAAAATAGCTCAAAATCGTAACTTTTTTTTAAGGCTGATTTTATATTGGATTTTATCCTTTTCTTTTTAATTTTATAGGTTTATCCTTTCCGTTTATATGTCCTGAAAAAAAAATTTTTTTTTTGGTGTTTCAGATCAACGGTTGATGAGTGACAAATGGAGCAGTTTCGGACCTCGCGTTAGAGGCAGCCTACAAGACATCATGCTGAGCCACCATTTTGAATTAAAAAAAAAAAATTTTTTTTTGTAATCTTAAAATGTTAAATAAAGTTGTGTTAAAAGTTCTAAACAATTAAATTATTTTATCACTGTAAAAAAAAAATATTAAAAAATGACCGATTTCGAGGCATTTACATGAGTCTCCCCCCTTAAGGAAAAGGCAAACGGTGGGTTGATCAACTTTAAGATGTAACATTATGATTCCCTCTTACTCTTAACTCAGTGTAATCCTTCATAATAAACTTAGCTGGGGGAAACATATTGAAAGCAGCACCAGTAAAGCCCTCCGAATTTGGATTACCTGCCGAAGAGCTATCGTGTCAAAATGAAGGTTACGATATCATAGTGTGCAGGGGCATTACATAGGCGTTGTAATACCCATTCTTACATATAGAGCACTACCGTGGTTGGCGACATTAAAGAAAAAGTGCAGTATTAAGCCATTGCAAAAGGTGCAATGTACATCCCTCTTTTGTTTGGCAGGCACGATGAGAACTACCACAACAAAGGCCCTAAAAGTCAACCTTGACATTAGGGCAATTAACAGACAACTGATGTATGAAGCAGCGCTAACAACTAACGGCCTAAATGTTTTTTAGAGTTGGGTGTAGTCTCCGAATTGTAGCATTTAAACAATTTAAATCAGAACTCTGGCTAAACATTAAATGCGACCGAGATACGAAAACCTTCAGCCGGATAGAGTCCAGCTATTACAATCGAGATATCCATATATATACTGATGGGTCTAAATGTGAGACGAGTACAGTAGCAGGGTTCCATTGTGACGACCCTAATAACCAAGGTCGCTTCAAACACAATAACTACTACTCTGTATTCGAAGCAGAGATTGTTGGAAAACACGCTGAATATCACTTGCGTCTCATGTCACACGGATGAACGAACGAGCCAGCTTGCGAGACTCTCCATCAATAGCCTCAGACTCTTAAGCGCCTTCAAATGTTGCTTAAAACCGTGAAACACTTATTTTAAGTAGAACACTTCCACAGTAGGACGTACCACCAAATCATTGTAGGGTAGCGTGGATTCAAGACAGCCCAAACTATTGTATTACTAGCTTTAAGCAAAATAGAACTTATAATTCCTTTGAGTGTATTAACGTAGCATCCAACCCTGAGTGATCTAAGTAGAATTACCTTTATAAGTGTCCGGCCTTAAGCCGATAGAGACATCACGTCTTCCTCTTTCAACCAACCAGCTAAACAGAATCACCCAGATCGGACTACATCTTGTATCTCCCTTACAACTGGTGCTTTCGAGTATGTGAGTTCGTATCCCCCAATGAAAGCTTTTCATATTGATTTTTGAGGTGCTTTTTTAAAACGAATTTTTTACATAAAAAAAAAGTGAGTATTGATTAAACTATTATTTACTACTGATTTCCAATGTTATATTTGCTTCCATATGTTGTACATACCTACATACATGTATGCAATATACTCGTATATATTTTTCTAATGTAAATCTACAGGCATTTTCCTTTTTTAATGCTTGAATGCATTTGTGAAAGTCACAGTGTAGTAAGCACTGGCGACCACGAATGTTCCATTTCCAAGGGACTACTGAAGCGCATACGTATGAGTATGTACATATGTATGTATGTATCTAACGTACACATCCAAGTGTATATAAACACCACAGTGTGATTATACTCCCATTATTTTATGCAAGTACATAGCGCACACGGCAATGACTTTTTAACGGTGAAGGTAAACTAAATGTGGGTATTAAACACAGAATTTCATTCAATAACATACTTATATATGCGTATATATAACGTACTGAACTTATGTATGAGTTTTTCACCTACCTCTTCGCAGCTACATGTCGAGTAGGTGTTGCAGACAATCAACAACAAGAAGTGAAGAAATACAAAAAAATAAAAAACGCTAATCTGCCAAGACGAAAATCTAATTTTTTTGCTCTCTTAACCGGCTAACCCACTAGAAAGAAACAAAGAAACAAGACAAGGAACAGATATTATAACTGCCCAACATTCTCGTCTTTCTCCTGAAGTGTTAATCATACACATTTTGACATATGCATATAGGTATATGTATGTAGCATGTTTTGCATATGGTGTGTCTACATCTCAGTGTCTTTCTCCACCCACGCAGTTCCATTTTAAATTTCTAGAAACAAAATATGGAAAATATGCACGTCATTATTTTATGGCCCGAATGCCAATCAACTATGTACAGATTTACATTACATACTGTAGGAATCTACTTTAATATTTGTAACTTACAATTTTCACTTTTTCAATTTTTATGTTACCGAATTTTTAATTTCAAATATTTTCATTTTTCTGAATTATAATATTTTTAATTTTCAAACAAGCAATAAGTGATAAATAAATTTTATATTAAAAATAAATAAAGAATCAAAACTTTTTAAAATAAACTTTTAAATATATACATATACATAAATGTATATATGTGTTTGTATATTAACAAAAATGTACATAACTGAATTTTAAATTGTGAGATTTTCAAAATTTTTATGCGGAATTAACTATCATTAACTACAAAAAAAAGAATGAAGCAATAATCTATCCTGCCCGTTTGCAATCGATATTTTCACTATTTTTACTGTGGATGAGTTATCTACACAATTGAATTAATAAATTTTCTGCTGTTCTTTGACAAGAAACAAAAACAAACAATTTTGTAAAAGGCGATTCAACTTCGATCCTGCTGTAATTCATTCATTGAAATTGAATCGAACAACCGAATTTTTAAAGACAAAAGTATCAACTAACGCTTCTATCAACATCAATATCAACAATTTTCACATCAATTAAAATCACAGCAAGTTATTTATTTTCAAATATAAATATATACGAGCATTATTAATTTTAGTTAATTTTATTTCGCAATTCAAATCTTAATTTAATTTTTGTTGAAATATTTGTAAACTCCTTCTCCAAACATGCATAGATAACCCATACACACACGTAATTTTACAACAACAGAAACACAAAATGAAATCACGAACTCTAATACAGATTTAAATACAACACAAAATTTAACACAAGGCATTCATACAAATAATTTTAGACCGAATTCTAATTCTATTAAATTACCCCCGTTCTGGAATGAATGACCTGAATCATGGTTTTTGCTTGTTGAAGGACAATTTGAAATTAACAACATTTATAATGATAACATTAAATTTCAAAATGTTTTAATTGCTCTTCAACGAGAAACTATTTTCAAAATTATCGATGTTGTTAATCCACCTCCGTTGTCTAATAAATATGAAACAATTAAGAAAGTTCTTTGTGAGAGATTTTCTCTTAGTGAAGAAAAGAGATTGGACCAATTATTTTCAAATACTGAACTTGGTGATCATTCACCTTCAGAGCTTTTTAGATATATGAAATCTTTAACTGGTTCAGATTCAATTGTTAATCATGAATTACTTTTTAAATCATGGATTCGTAAACTACCTCAACAAATTCAAATTCATTTAACTTCTTCTAGTAATTAAAATAAAGATGAAATTATTATTTTGGCTCATAAAATTTTCGATTGAATGAATAAACTTCAAGTATCTTCAATAGCTTCAACTTTTAATAATAATAATATTTTAGAACAATGTATTAAAAATTTAACTGACTTAACAACTGGAATGTATTACACTTTAAAAAAAATTACAGAAGATATTAATGAATTACAAATTAGATCTAGATCTAGATCTAGAGATAGATATAGATATAGATCTAGATCAAGAAATTCATCAAGACCCAGGAATAATAATAATCAAAATAATATTTGTTGGTATCACCAAAAATTTAATAATAATGCCTTCAAATGCGTTCAACCTTGCAATTTTAAAATAAACACAAATATTTCAAATGCAAATTCTTTAAACTAAAACGTTCCATTATGACGGTGGCTGATAATGGAAATATTAATAAACTTACACGTCGCCTTTTTTTTCGATAAATATAACAAACTAAATTTTTTGATTGATACAGCCGCAATCGTTTCAGTTATACCTTCTTCAAAATTCAAATCATTTAAAAGAAATTCTGATCTTAAACTTTCAGCTGCAAATGGATCTAGGTAAATAGAAACATTTGGAACAAAACTTTTTGATTGACTTGACTTGATTTATTATTGCCGATATTTCAA
This sequence comes from Ceratitis rosa, assembly GCA_037013455.1. Taxonomy (NCBI): domain Eukaryota; kingdom Metazoa; phylum Arthropoda; class Insecta; order Diptera; family Tephritidae; genus Ceratitis; species Ceratitis rosa. Next base: position 910,066 of record JAWMAG010000086.1, on the reverse strand, counting down.
CTCCAATTATTGGTGCTAATTTTTTAGAAAAATTTGGAATTTTAGTAGACATCAAAAATAAAGAAATAACAGATTTAACAACAAAATTTAAAATTTCTGGATCTACTGGTTTTTGCGACATTTTCTCTCTTCGAATTCCCATCATTGAAAATAAATTTACGAATATTTTAAATGAATTTCCATCTATTACTTGTGAACCAGATTACACTAAACAAGTGCAACACCATACGGTTCACAGAATTGAAACGAAAGGGATTCTTCCTTTTTCTAAACCTCGTCGTCTTGATCCTATTAAATTAAAGATATAAAAAAACTGAATTCGAATTTTTAGTTAAAACTGGTATTTGTCGACCATCAAATTCACATACCGCATCTCCTCTTCATTTAGTTCCCAAAAAAGAACCAAATGATTGGAGACCATGTGGAGATTATAGAAGATTAAATTTTATATCTATTCCAGATCGATATCCGTTACCTCACATTCACGATTTAAATATTGATTTAAAAGATAAAACAATATTTTCAAAAATTGATTTAGTTCGTGCATATCATCAAATACCAATGGCTGAGGAAGATATACACAAAACAGCAATAACCACTCCTTTTGGAATGTTTGAATTTGTACGTATACCTTTCGGACTTAGAAACAGTGCTCAAGCATTTCAACGATTTATTAATGAAGTATTTTCTGGATTAGATTTTGTATTTGTTTATATCGATGATATTCTAGTAGTTAGTGATAATGAAGATCAACACATTGAACATTTAAAATCAGTATTTAAAAAACTTGAAAATTACAATTTAAATATTAATCATGCAAAGTGTGTTTTTGGAAGGAATAAATTAAATTTTCTTAGCTATGAAATTTCAAGTGAAGGGATCAGATCTTCTTTAGAACGTATTGAAACAATTTTAGAATTTGAAACAATTTTAGAATTTGAAACACCTCTGTCAATTAACAAATTACAAAAATTTTTAGGTATGGTAAATTATTATCATAGGTATATTAAAATGTTAGCAGCAGAATTAAGTCCTCTGCACGAAATGTTAACATTTACAATTAAAAATAAACTTAAAGAATTAAAATGGACAGATGAAACCACACAAGCTTTTGAAAATGTTAAAAAACTTTTCGCACAAAAAACTTTATTAACACATTTTGACAAAAACGGTCAATTATCAATTGCAGTAGATGCTTCAAATGTTGCTATTGGAGCTGTTTTACAACAAAAGAGTAATAACACATTAGAACCATTAGCATATTTTTCGCGAAAATTAATTCCAACTGAAATTAATTATTCAACATTCGATAGAGAACATTTTCTCGAGGGTAGAGTATTCACTGTTTACACTGATCATAAACTACTTACACATGTTCTAAATTCTAAAGTAGATAGATCTCCTCGTCAATTTAGACATTTAGAATATATTGCCCAATTTACTAATGACATTAGATATATTTGTGGTAAAGATAATAAAATTGCTGATACTCGTTCTCGTATCCCAGAAATTAATTCAATTACAACAAAAGACATTAATTTCCAATACCTTTATGAAGAACAACAAAAAGACGAAATACTTAAAAATATTATTTCAGATTCAAATGCTCAGAGTAATTTAGAAGAAATTAATGTACCTATTATAAATCTCAATATTTGGTGTGATGTTACACAAACACCTTTTAGACCATATGTCCCTAATTCAATGAGAAAAATTATTTTTGAAAAAATTCATTCTTTATCACATCCAAGTGTTCGAACAACTCGACGTCTCATTCAATCTAAATATTTTTGGCCTAATATGCGTAAAGAAATTAATAGTTGGACATCATCTTGCATTAACTGTCAGAAATCTAAAGTTAATAAAAACATTAAAACTCCAATTCAAAAGATTAATATTCCTTCTGGACGATTTGAACATATTCATATGGATTTAGTAGGACCTCTTCCAGTTTCAAAAGAGAATCGATATATATTAACAATCATTGACAGACATACTCGTTGGCCGGAAGCATATCCACTTAAAGACATTTCAGCTGTTTCTGTTGCAACTACATTTATTCAAAATTATGTTCCGCGTTTCGGTATCCCACTTAATATAACGGTTGATCAAGGAACACAATTTACTTCAAAATTATTTAATGAATTAACAAAGTTATTAGGTTCTCATAAAATACACACTTCTCCATATCATCCACAGTCAAATGGAATGATTGAAAGATTTCATAGAACTTTGAAAACTGCAATTACAGCATCAAATGATTCAGTTCATTGGTCTGAAATTTTACCGTGGATTCTTTTAGGTTTACGAACAGCGATTAAAGAAGATTTAAAATGTTCTTCAGCTGAATTAGTTTATGGTCAAACACTGAGGCTTCCGGGTGAACTTATTGTTTCCAATAATAATTATAATAGCGAAATCGAAAATACAAATGAAATTCTTTCTAAATTAAGAAAACATTTCTCACTTGTTCGATCGAAAGTAATACATCATAATAAAGAAAATAGTTTCATTCCTAAAAATTTAAGTACTTGTGAATATGTATTTGTTAAAGTTATTCATAAGTCTAATCTTCAACCTCCTTATGAAGGACCATTTAAAGTTATATCCAAACATAACAAAACTTTTGAAATACAATATGGAAATAAAATTAAAACAGTATCAATAGATTTACTTAAACCTGCAAACATTATGTCAACCACTTCTTCACGAAATACAACTACACTGTTAAACACCAAACAAAAAAAAGTTACATTTAACCTTAATTAATATTAATAAATATGCGTTTCACTGGAGGGGGAGTAAATGTAGGAATCTACTTTAATATTTGTAACTTACAATTTTCACTTTTTCAATTTTTATGTTACCGAATTTTTAATTTCAAATATTTTCATTTTTCTGAATTATAATATTTTTCATTTTGAAGCAGATAATAAGTATTCAATAAATTTTATTAAAAAATAAATGTTTTCTTAATTTTAAATATATAACTATAATACATGTTATCCATACATACCTACGAGTAAAAATCACTGATCGTTCTGTTCCAAGAAAGGTGTAAAGTTTCATACGATTAAAGGTGTGTGGAATTGATTTACTCCGAAAATAAAATAGCAAAATAATGTTTCTGTTTCAAAAATAGATTAAATTTTTTGATTGTTCTGCATATTAAACCACAAGAAAAGATTAGATAGAACGTCGAAGAGCAATTGATTTAAGGTTTATAAAAATTCATCGAGAAAAATAACAAGGTGACGGATCGGCGAAGACTTTTCTTAGAATAAAATTTTTTTTAACTTTTTCTTAACATTTGTAATTGAAAAAAAAAGAAAAAATCTTTCGTGAATTGTATCTGGAACGCGCACCATCCCAAAGCTGTATTTGCGGAATTTTTATTCGATCGAATAATAAATTTATGGCAATATTTTCGAGGTGTTGTAGTAATTAAGAAGGCAATAAAAAAATAATTTTTTGGAGCTGTGAAGCCCTTGGAACCATTAAGGGGTAAAGCCACTCAAAATAGACTTATTTTTTTAAATTTATTGTAGGAATATGGGAAAAGGAATATAATTTCTATTTAACCCTTTCATTGTTTCAAAATGGCGGTGATAAAGTTCATTTTTAATCCATGTTTTTTTGAAAGGCGTCCACGGGAGGACCGATTTCTTCTAAATAATAAAACAGAGAACAGAAAAACAATAAGTTTTATGATCTACAAACTACGGCACAGTTTTTTTATAGATATTGATTTTCGACCAAAAAATACGCACTAAATTATATAAAAATAATATAAAAAAGACTACGGCTACGTACTTCCAAAAAAAAATGTGTCTGTGTTGTGTTTGTGAAGTTACCATCAAAATTTCGGATAAATCGATGCAATAGGGTCCGAATAATCTGTTCCCCCAGTTTGAAAAATGTGGTTTTGAGAAAAACGCGTTTAAAGTTTTCATTGTACTCAGCGTACGCTCTGAGGGGCTGCAGCACAATAAAAAGTTCAGCTATTTGAAATATTTATTTCATTTTAAAACCTATAGCATATCGTTTCTAGAATCCAAAGGTACAAAAAAAATTGCGTTTTCCAAAATCCTAGAGTGGCTTTACCCCTTAAGAAACGACACTTTCTAGATTTTTTTGCGCTGTGTGTTCTACTTTACTTTCTCTGAATGTAATGTGTTGAATTAAAAATTAATATAAATTTTTTTGTGAAAGCTTTTTTGGCTAAACTAAAATGGCCTCTGTTCATAAAAGGTATATAAATAAATTCTTCGCCTTTTAAATTATTTTATTTCAATTGCTAATATTTTATTAAAGTGCTTATTTATATTTATATTTTTTTTTAATCACTAAAGCAAAACAATATAATTGTGTGTAATTTTGCAAGTTTGTTTTTATTTGTTGGTACGTTCGTGTGTCAAATTGCACTTTAATTATTTCAATCTTTTTTTAACTTGTGCTTTGTGAGATATTTGTACAATTTATATTTATACTATAATGTTTTGCTTCAAATTTTTTGCTCTAATTATTTTCACGCATTTACACACACGACCCACATTAACATATGTATGGTACATAAACACCATGCATACAAATATATTAGTTAATAGTTGTCTTGAGACTAGTATACTAAGTAAGCACAACTAGTCCACTAACTAACTCTTTTCCATACATTCAACTGGTATTTTTAACATAGTGGTGCCCTTCGAAGTGTGGCAATCATCAGTCGTGTCAGCTGCAAGCTAGTTAAAATTGTAAAAAAATACGGTTTGTTCCGGCTTGAACCAAAAGAGTGTCTTGAACGCCTACTATCTATAGAAATTATAAAACGTGAAAACTTTAAACTACGAAAGTATTTGCATATGGTATATTTATATATTTTTAACAAAAAAAAATTAAAATAAAAAAGCCAATTTTGTATTGCTCTTCTGATTAAGACGATTTTGGTAAAAAAATATGCCACAAGCGGAAGTTCTTTTTCTGAGGAGTTTGCTGTTTTACTGCGTGGTAAATTCATGAATATGTATTCATATGAATGAGTAATAATGTAATGAGTACATAAAGCTTACCCTGCAAACAATGCCAGTACTCCATGCGAGCTTGAAATATTTACTCCACGTGGGCAATCGAGTGATCAACTTCAGTTTATTTTCCGTATAAGAGTTAAAATCTTATTGCACACTTTCAACTTCGTTTAGTAATTGCGATCGTTAAAACACGACCAATCATCGGCTAACAACAGCGTGGTAGCGAGACGCTAGTTGACCCAATAGTTGATTACCGTGGATTACTCCAATGGATCATATGGTCCAAAAATGTTTTGCAGGGAATGTAATGAGTACGTGTATATAACGCATGAACATATGACTGCTTACATATACCATACATACATACATATATACACATGTATGTATGTATATATATTTTCAAACAATACATTATTGTTGAAATTGTAAGTTTTCCATTGATTGACGACTCAAATCAAATTATTATTACAATGTGTTTTTTTTTTAGCAATTTTTTCACTCTACATTTTCTATTGCGTTCATTGTGTAACGAAGCGCTGAAATTGTATTTTTATTCACTACTCGCGCGTATGTACATATTATTATGAGCATCTTGCGTTCGCATAGTTTGCAAAAAAAAAGATGAAATAAAACATTGTATCTTATTGCGCAGGCGCAATCCACCGGCACTCGTATTTACACAAACGAAATTCGCCAACAGCTGTTTGTTGTCTAGTAGTTTGTAATTTGTGTCTAAAGTGCAGAACAAAAAAATCTTATATGTTTGTTGTATTGGTTTTTAGTATTTTATGGGCCGAAGTTTGACGTAAACATGACACATCGTAGATGCATGTTTTGCTTTTCAAATTCTACAAATGCTAGCAGATAAGATCGATATAGAATTCGGTCCTTGTAACATTTAAATTTTTCCGGAATCTTATATTTTATAATATTTTTCTCAATTATATTATCTACCCACCTATAAAAGTATATTCTTATTTATTTATTATTTATACGAATACGTCTTATTTTTTTTAGAATTTTAATAAATGGTTTACTAAAGTTTTTAAAAACACACATATCATTTATTCTTTACACATTTTCTTTTTTGCAGGAATCGATCAACCTGAAGACGGAAAAAAATTAAAACATTTTATATAGTGAGTGAATGTGATTTTTATCTTTAAAAATAAAATAATAATAATAGTGTTAGCGTTCATAACGCCAAAGCCCGAAAAGTTCACTTTTTGTGGGTGAAGGGGTCAAACCACCGCCAGTAGTCTAGAAAGCTTTTGTAAATTAACATATTAGCATCGTAATATACAATACTTTGCCTACGCCTATTGTTTCTTAATTTGTAAGTCCGACTTCACTTTTAAATCGAACTGATGGCTACTTCTTCTTCTAGCAGGATATGCCTGCGCGTTTTGGAGTTGCCGCTTTTGTTTTACCTTGTTCTCTACCATGTCGCCGTCGCTGAGATGAGTCCGTTGTAATTACGTTTGGCAAAATAGAGCACGTGTTTTTAGTTTTGAACTTTTTACGTGAATCTTATCAAAATGAATACGATAAAACACGATTGTGTTAACCCCACGGACAGCTTTTGCTATATATGTATGTGGCCAGAATATCCCTAAATTACAGAAGAGGACAATTGCTAAAAATTAAATTATCACAAATATTTTGGGGAGCTTCTCACGTGTGTTGTCAGACTTGTGCTACAAATCTAATTAACTGGTTACATGGCAAACGATCTTCTATAACTGTTGCGGTTCCAACGATTTAGGATGACTGACACTTTAGTATGACAAATATGTCTTTCAAGGAAAAACAAGCATAATATTGAAAATACAGATATTTTTTCATCAAGACCTGTTCTTCACGGAGAAGGTTTACCAGCTCCCCCATCAAATAGTGAAGAGGATTTGGAATATGATGATGAAGGAGAACTGAAAAGTACAAAAAAAAAAAAAATGAAATTGAGCAGGATTTTTATATTTAACGCATTGAAATAGATATAGATATAAAGTCTTTGAAGTGCTTTTTTGCTTTTTTTGAAACTAAATATTTGTTTAAGAAATCCTCGCAATGTACCATATATGCAATACAAATTTTTTTTTTCAATTCAAATGGTTTGGTTAATTTGTGGGAAAATTTTCTTCGACAATTTCGTTTTCATTTGAAAATGAGTAGATGCCGCCACGCCATTCGTATGTTTACTTTTCTAATAAGCTCTGTTGGAGTGCGTAGATATCGTTGCTTTCTACATCACAACGATTGCCTAGTAGTTAGAGACTATCACTGCACTGCATGAGGTTCAGGGTTTAAATATCGCTGCGTGCGACTCATGCCGAAATCAACTAGAATACAACTAGTATAAAGCCGCGTTAAAAATACTAGTTACATTGGAAATACAATAAATGCCAAATGAACTAGTTGCTGCAAAAGGATATTAATTATCTTCGTGCATACAGGTCGTAATATTTTTATTTATTTTTAGTTTTTTTCTTGCTTATAAAAATATTATTTTATTAATGAAACTGTTTAATAATAATGTTCGGTATTTTAAATTGTAACGTGTAGTAAAAATTGCATGTAAACGAAACCCGATAAACGCAGGAAAAGCTTTGAAACAAAAAGCAGAATTTTAACCATCTACATAAACTTTATCGGTCATCGTCTAGTGAAGTTTATAAATAAAGCAATGGAATAATTGAATATTTTCACTTTATTTTCTTTAACCTCTTTTTTTTTTGTTTGGTAAAAACTGAACTGATTACTTTCTTGTACACTTTAAGCTAGCATGAGAGTAGTGTACGTATGACCAGAATCCGGAAATTTGCATCTCATATTTTTTAACTCATTTCAATACGAATCATTTGGCGGCAGGGCATGAAGCAAGCATAAACCCAAAAGGCTGAGCATAATCATAAAAGCAACGTTATTTGTCACAATTTCAAGTGGAAGCAAAATTTTAGAGCAATTTCATATTTCGCCACAAGCAATAAAATTAGCTGCGTACAAAGTGATGCCGCAGGTTTTATTATTACACACTTGAATATGCACATGTGTATATATTGTACATTTGTATACTCAATTGTATTTATAATATTATTATTCCGACAAACGTTTTGCTGGGAGTCTTTTGCTCATATGTTGTGTATAAATATTTTTGTTTTGCTTTTATTTCAGTTGCAAACATTTTTCGTTTACTTAATTGTATCATCAAGTTTATTTATCCATTCTTTTCTGGTACTCTATGCTGACCCAAATTGATGGAGCGTTATAAGTACTAATTTTTGTTTCCAATTTTAACCACATACTCATACATTTGTATATATGTCTGTAGGTGAAGATGTGTATATAAACAGCAGAAAATTATAGAAATATCGGTTAAATTTAAAAAATAATTATTAAATTCTTTAATATGATCCAAATCAAGGCTGCAATCGCAAAATAAACTCAGAAAGTCAGAATATTCCACTAAGGGGTAAGCTAACACATGAATATACGAGAATATACGAGGTTTATAAGATAATGTTTTATGCATTTAAAGTGTTCCTTAAAGAGATATCTGCGGTCATGCCGAAGTCTTTATATATAGAATACCAAAGCTCTGGCTTTTAGATGCTTTTTTGACGATTTATTGTCTCCAAAACCTCTCATCTGAACAATTCGGTTGTCCTCCGCGTTCGATGGCTTTAAGTGACATATGCAGACATAGTAGCGGAGAGGAAGCTCGTTACTGTGCTGCCGAAAGGCAAATTTAAAATCGATGAAAAGATGTGAATCTATTTTTTTTCACCGGTCTTTTTTAGATATGGCTGATGGTGAATGTCTGGTCAATGGTTAACTTACCACGTCTAATTGACGCTGGACAACGTCAAAAGTGCAATAAGAAATGGGAATGACCTCTCCGAACCGTTCGCTACGAAGCGATGTTATAAACAGGGTGACTCTTTATTGTGAGATTTCTTCAATTTGGGCTGAGTAAGCAATTGTAAAGTAAAGTCCTCTGTCGACGAACCAAAACCAAACTCTACAAGTCTTTCATCATTCCGGTCCTACTATATGTTGCAGGAGCTAATATGATATCGACATACGATAGGGCGGTCTTGAATAAAAGTTTTGCGAACGATTTATGTACGTATTGGCAACGGCGTATATCGCAAGCGATGGAACGATGAGTTGTACGAATTATACGCTAGCATTGACATAATTGAGCGAAGGGATTAAAACACTCCAGCTCCGAAAGTCAATGCTGTTCCCGCTGGTGGAAACAAAGGAAGTAGAATACCTCCACTTTTTTGGAAGTATCAGGTGGAGAGCGATCTGGTTTCACTTGGTATTTTTAATTGGCTTCTAGAAGGGAAGATGATGAAATGCTCTTTTAATCGAGTTTTGACCGATAATTTTTAGTACCAATGTGTTTAGAATACCAAATTTAATGCTCTTAAATGCTTTTTTACAGTGATCCGATCTGGTCGGTTTCGAGAAATAATACTTTAAATGTATCGGTACATCTGTGTACCAAGTTTGGTGGAAATATCTCAAAAACTGAGAGACTGGTTTGCGTACAAACAGACAGAGAACACATCAACTTAACTCCTCAACATGATAATATCGGTATAAATTTTGATCGGTATATGTATGTCTTCTACAGACCAAAGATAATACCATTTCATGTACAAGAAAAACTACATATAAACATTTTTGTTCTCGCTATCAGGATTTCAGCTTTGGAAATTTTTAGTAGTTTCAGTATCATTTATTCATGTAATTAGAAGAAAACAAGTTTATTAATTGACTTCGACGCGCCTTTTTGAATATACATATGTACCTATGTATACGGAGAATGAAATAAATATACTGTTGGTTAAATAGACATTTTCATTACATGAAAAAAAAATACAAATTAGTGATTTAAGGGCTTAATAAAATACAACCACAATTTTTCAATGAATGTATTCGTTAATAGCTTTGACCCAATGCCCAAGCAACACTTCCTCATTATTTTATACATATGCACATTATACGTATAATATATATGTACACACCTACACAAATTCTTTTAACATGTAGATTTATTAAAGTATGCCCAATAAACACAATATATTCACTTCAAATTCAAGACCAGATTGTTTATTTTTATTTTTTTTATTTGTTTTTAAATTAAAATTTTTTTTTTTAATTTTTTCGCTACGCCATTTCACTTTGAAAAAAAAAACAACGAATCCGATTCCCGAGTGATTTTTACCTGTTTCCAAAAACGAAAAAAGAGCTGAGGGGTTAAAGATTTATTACCGACGATGAAGTTAAGGAGGTAGTTCTGGCGTATTTTGAAGACAAAGAGAAAACATTTTTTTTGAGGGTATAAATTAGTATTTAAAAGATATGGAAAATGTATCCATCTTGCAGATTAATACATTGAAAAGGAAAAATATTTTTTTTTTTATTTCCGGCCCCCATATACTTAGGTTCGTTGGGTTATATTACGAGTACATGCATATGTATGCTAGTGGATATAGCATATCTCTTTCGTTTTACTTGCATACATACATACATGCAAATAGCAAATCATAATGCATGTCATTCCAATACAAAACATATGAACACATGCAGCGGTTTGTGGTATCAGTAACTATTGTAGAAACAACACCACAACCGCCACGACGTTGCCACCCAAATGTTATTTTTGGCAGTCTGGTTTGAAACAAATGACGACATAACATAGAACAAACAATACTTTATTTCACTAAATTGTTTGGTCACACGCTGATAACGCTCGAATGGCTGTGCGCTCGGTGACGGGTTCATCACCTCCGGTCTGAGGTCTTATTTTTCTAAAATGAAGAACTATTTCAATCTATTCCTTAGAAAGAAATATCGGTATTTATTATTTCGAATTCGACCATAAAATACACAATGTAACCAAAACAGCCTGCATCCACAATATACTAAAACGACGCAGCGATCTACGAACGAGCTATGTTTTTATCCAAACGATTCGATAGATAGACAAAAGCCTTCAACGTACTAAATTTCAAACAAATCGATCTTACTCTCTCATCTATTTTCGGCATTTGTTTGTTTAGATAAAAAATACATTCGTAAAAAAATCAACAAAATAAACCATACAATCATTTGTCTCAATAATAAATATTTTCACTTACCAGTGGTGTTAGTTGAAGTTAGCCGGTTTTACTAGTAGATGTCGCTAGCAATATGTATAAATTTCTATGATGTGGCATGTATGTAATTTTTTTCTATTGACATTAACCTACAAAAATACGCAAGTCACATTCCACCAAAATAATAGCGTCATATTTGTTTACCTCTGTGAATATGTCGAGTTTCGTTCCAAGTAAATCGCATTTGCGGCATTCGTTGCTTTTCTTATTTCATCAAAAGAAAAAAGCAGCAGTTGCTAGTAGAAACTTATGGTGAACATGCTCCAGTGATTAGAACATGTGAGACATGGTTTCGTCAATTTAAAAGTGGAGATTTCGATTTCGCTGGTGCAGCGAAAAAGTTCTAATCTACATCGAATTGTCACGGGGGACGAAAAATGGATTTATTTTGAGAACCCGAAGCGAAAAAAATCATGGCTTTCCCCTGGTGAAGCTGGCCCATCGACTGCAAGGCCAAATCGCTTTGGCCGTAAGACAATGCTCTGCGTTTGGTGGGACCAGTGTGGTGTGGTGTACTACGAGTTGTTAAAACCTGGTGAAACGGTGAACACGGATCGCTACCGACAAAAAATGATCAATTTGAATCATGCGTTGATCGAAACACGGTCGGAATGGGCCCGAAGACATGGCAAAGTTATCTTGCAACATGACAACGCGCCGTCTCATACCGCTAAACTGGTGAAAGACATATTTAAAACACTAAATTGGGAAATATTATTGCACCCGCCGTACTCTCCAGACCTCGCCCCGTCCGACATCGATGGGACACTCCCTTGCAGAGCAGTGCTTCGCTAATTTTGCAGAAGTCGAAAAATGGCTCGTCGAATGGTTTGCCTCGAAAGAGAAAAAGTTTGTTTGGAATGGAACCGGCAAATTTCAACTGGTAGATCGGTTCAGATTCGTTTCCCGGAAGAAAAATTGGTCCTTATCTTAACTTGAGCAATGAAGTACCTGTAAATCGAATTTTCGGAATTTTATTTTTCTGACAAGTGACAGATCTTTCAAAATTATCCAACACAGGAACACAAAAACACTCTTCATCTCTATTTTGAAAATTTGAACAAAATCGGCTAATGGTTTTCGTACATCATCTTTTAATATTAGATAAAGTAACATGTCATCCATTATTTTGTTATAGATGGCTTTGGTGCTGTAACGTGTAACGGGTGTAACCGACGGCCAGGAAAGTTTTGTTGTGTATTTGATAGGATTGGAGAAATAATCCACTATGTGCTGCTCTCCTACGTTCAAACTTTTAATTCGGTCCTGTACTGTCAGCAATTGGACCGTCTGAGGAAAGCAATCGCCCAAAAACGCCCAATTTTGGGCAACACGAGGTTAATCGTGAACATTTTCGCCATATTTTATTTTATTATTTTCTTATACAAAAAAATTCAGCAAATGTAATAGGTGATAAGGCCTTAAAAGGATCACAGTGTTGAAGTTGGTTTGTCAAATTCCGTTTGGGAGATTTTTCACTCAAAGATAAGCCACGCTCAGGTCGGCCAAGTGAAGTTGATGCTGACAATATGAAGGCTTTCGTCGAATCGGATCGTCATGTAACTGAACGTGAGATTGGAGAGAAGTTAAGTATACCAAAACCAACTGTTCATAATCATATAGGATGTCTTGGACTGGTAAATACTTGATATTTGGGCACCACATGAATTGAAAGAGACTCATTTAATAAGCCGCTTCAACGCTTTTTATGTGCATCTTAAACGCAATGATATGAATCAACTAAAAAAAAAACTTAGAAAGTTTGGCTGGGAACTGTTGATGCATCCACCATATTGCTCTGACCTTGCGCCGTCAGACTACCATTTCTTTCGATCTTTGCAGAACTCATTAAACTTTCGAACTTTCGAAAATGACGAGGCTATAAAATCGCATTTGGTTCAGTTTTTTGCAGATAAAGGGCAGAAGTTTTTTGAGCGTAAAAAAATAATGATGTTTCCGGAAAGATGGCGAAAGATCGTCCAACAAAATGGAAATTACATAATTGATTAAAGTTCATTATAAAATTAAAAAACAAAATGTATTTACTTTCTTTTAAAAAATTGCCGGTTTTTTTTGGTAATCAAATATATTTTATTCTGTATCAGATTATATTTTGCATCGTGCTGCGGAGATCCTAGAAGAAAAATTATATTACAAAAATGTCCATAGTTCCGCCATCTTAAAATTGTAAATTAAATGTTTTCTATTTAAATATGAAACTAATAATAGATCGAAACATTATAATTGTATCGCCTTTATCTCCATATAAAAAAAATTCTTGAAAACAGGTGCTTTATGCTAATATTATTTTTCTAATGATGTAAAAATATTTTTTATCTTGAAAAGTGTTGTATTTCATATACATAGGTATATATGTACATATGTATGTGCTTATATAAAGTGCATACTTATATGCTCTTTTATGTGCTCTTTTTAATTAAGCTCAGCGATTGATTGTCTAGGCATAGCGTGTGCCCACATAATCAACGCAAAACTACCGAAGCTATGCTAAATATTTTGTAGAAACTTTCAGTGAAATCCATCTAAAGCTCAAGAAAATTGTTTTGATATGCGTTTTTTGTACCAGTATGCAGGTGCTTACGGTTGTGTGGCAGCGACTCAAGTTGATTGTAATAAACAGATATGCCATAAATGCATGCATATACAAATATGAGTGTAGGTATGTATATACATACGTATATGTAAGTATGTATGTATGGTATATGTATATACGTGTATGCATATTTCAAAAGCATTAAAAATAATTACTCGCCGCTAACAATTAATGTTTACTTGTTTAACACAATTATTGTGTATATTTGTTCACCAACACCAACACTAACCATAATCAAGTAACACGATTTCAAGATGTTAAGAAATTACACAATTAACTATTAGATATAAAACCGATTCGGTTGTTTGTGTGTTTAGCCAATTATTTTGGAATTTTATTATGTTAACCCATTGTATGTAATATTATTTGTGGCATACCTTTGAAGGTTAATTTTAAATTTTTTATGTAAAAATGTTGTTCTCCATCGAAAAAGCTTTTCGCGAAATGAAACTTCAAATTATAGTTCAGAACATCGTTGATCATGCCACTAGCTTGATGCCATTGGACCAATTTAACTATATAATATTATATATTATATATTTGTATATGTGCATAACGGATGTGGATTTTTAGCTGAACTCGTTTGTAGTGTGTGTACGAGGGAGCGTTTTAATTTTCGCGGAATAGGGATAAGATGAAGAAATAACAAAATCAAATTATTTTTCCTTTTCAATATATTCCTATTATAGACGGATACATTTTTCAGATCTTTCGGTTAATTTTTTTAATGCTAATGTTTTCTCTTCATCTTCAAAATACGCCGAAATTGCCCCTTGACTTCATCATCGGTGATCCATTTTTACCCCTCAGCTCTTTTTTCATTTTTGGAAACAGTTAATAATCACTCGGGATGATTTAAAATCTCGAAGTCCACTTTCTGCAGTGCAGCCAACGCAGCGCTGCTCTTTCAGATAATTGTTTTTGCGGAGTGGTCAGCTTTCTCGGCACTTATCTTGGGTTGATCTTAATCATGTCAGCATGATCGTGCTCCGTCCTTGGTTAAATAAACTATGCCACTTGGACATCATGGCTTTTCCCGGCAGTAGTCGGCAATCACATATCATTCATTATGGTCTCTACTGGTTTTCCTTGCTTGGTAAGAAACTTTATAACAGATATTAGATTTCTCCATAAATCCGTTTTCACGAAAGCTTGAAGACAAGTTATCTATTAGCAATGAAACATCGGACTTTTACTAATTTTGAGTCACTGAATGCGTTACGATCTTAATCAGCCTAGCCACTTTCCGAGAAGTTCTCATTCCGCAAACATGTAAACGCTTCCTTCTATTTACATATGTTTTTTTTTTTAACAAATCCAAAGACCGGACCCTACAGAATTTTACAGTTGACTTTGTTTGTGACAGTTAGTAAGGTTAGACGTGTTTTTATGAGCTTCGTCCAGAAAAGTGTCAAAGAATTTGTATCAAATTTACCAAAAGGGTATGAAATGTTAAGAAATTCCTATGGTGAGATTGTATGAGTATAAGCATTTCTTAAAAAGTCGTGAACCTTTAAAGTAAGGGTCAATCACCGTATTGGAGGTATTCTGGCTTCGCTTTTCAGACTGAAAAATGCCAACTAGTATGGTCGGATGTGCAGACAATTCTGATTTTATTCTTCGATTTTACAGGCATAGCGAATTATAAATTCCTGGCCGCAGATCAAATGATCAGTAAGGGTGACTACCCACAAGTTAAAAACGGTTGGCGTGAAGCAATCTATAAAAAATGCCCATATTGTAAAAAACAGTTCCTGGCATTTCCATCGCGATATTTCACCTACTTACTGACTTTTAATGGCTTATTTATGGATTTTAGGACAAGAACAATACTGTGACGATATTTCAGCCTACATATTCACGAACCATTTCCAAAAATGTAGAATTCTTAAAGAGCAGTCGTGTTGAGGACTGTCGCCGTACGACCCTAACCATCTCTTTGTACGGCCTATAAAACCAGTTCATCTTACACATCCCTCCTTCTGGTCGCTCCCAGTCTGTTTTCCGCTCCTTACGTTAGATGAACTCGACGTCATAGACTAATTTTTGCCTGCTCCTAAACCCTAAAATACTATAAATAAATATAAATAAAAATTTTGATTACAAAATTCGTTAAATTTCAACAAGAAGTTCCTTTTTCCTTCTTATACGACGATGTCCAAGCGGCAATTAAGGCAATAACCTCAAATAGGATTGGGTCAGAGAATGTACTTAGAAGCTTGGAGGCGATAAATGTGGCGGCTGTAGGAAAGAGGTTGCATATACCTATACTATGCTGAGTTCCAAACCACAAATGCATTCCGCGAAACGAAATAGTTGATACAGTACAGGAAATACGCAAGATGCATAATGAATGGGCTGATAGACGAATAAAAGTGAGATGAATTGCAGATTATTTTCATCTCACGCGGTCTAGAAAGGGCGGTTATTGTCCTAAAAGCAGGTCTACACATGCAGGAAGTGCTGGGTAGAAGGCAAGAGTGGGACGTTGGAACATTTCCTCTGCTTCTGTCCGGCCTTATACAATATATAACTCGTCTTGGATGTCTAGGAGCTTCGAAGTTTACAGTTCAAAAGACGAGGTGAAGTATCAAAATTAGATATCGAGGCTCTCTTGAACTTCACAAGAAGAGTTGTCGCATGGCCTTTGTATGCTGGGACAGTCAGCCAGTGTTACCTAAGCTAACCTGTTTTTCCTTTAACGACTTTTTAATTTTTTGCGACCAATGCAACATTTTTGTTTTATTGTCGAATTGGTCTGCTATGTATGTATATACATATATCATTGTTTTAGCTAGCAGGAGAATGAATAACCACTATGTAAGCATTGGCGACTGTATTGCCGTTGTAAGGCAGAGGAGGTAGATGTTGCTTGACAGTGAGTCCATAGCAACGTGACGAAAGTGAAATTAAATCTTCTTTCATTGTAATTTTTTGTTTATGGTGATATGATTTTGTAGTGAAAGAAGTAAATATACATACATATTTATTTTTAGTTTGATTTACGTAAGTATAATTTAATTCTTCTAAACAAAAGGGAGCATAAAGTGTTCCAATCTCTGATTTGTTACCAAAATATTTATTTTTAAATTTATAATTTTTATAAATATTTGTTACAATGTAAAAGAGAACAAGCAATGTTGTACGCTTTGTCGTATACGCGACTTTGACGTACATGCATGCATACATACATAATACATATATATATGTACATGCGTCCGTTTGTTTCGCTTGTTCACCTGTTTGCTTTCAATTTTTTTTGTTGCAATCAATCGAATTTGAACTTCACCCCGTTGCCATGCACAAATACATATGTACTCGGATGTATGTATGCACATGCAAGTATAGTACAAAATATTATGCAATCTATACATATACAAAAGAGTGTGAAAGAAGCAATAACAAATGAGCTTTTTTCACTTAATTACCCGCAACAACAATTAGAACGAAAATTACCCATAATTACTATCGTATGTACGTAGATATACATATATACTCGTATGGTTGTATGTATATTATGTGTGTTTGTATATATGTATCTTTGCTAAGTTCAAATAAAAAGTGTTCTCCTTGCTGAGCGCACATCAATTGCACGATCGCCTTGAGGAACCCAATTTGCCATGCTATTTGCACACCTATTAATTATTGCTACTTTTTTCTTAATTATTCTGATTTCTGTATTTGTTGATTGTGAATTGTTTGCAGCAATTGACTGACTACCGTTGGCGTTCAAGTCGATCAAGTGATCGTGAATCTTTTCTAACGAACTCAGTGAGAATACATTAATTGAATTATCGTGAATGTACATGTCCGAAACAAAGTGGCTATTAGCCAGTTTAGAATATATTACAAGAATTGAAAAATTATAGATATCTTTTATAAGAACATTTCTATCGTTTCCTTTATTACTTAAGTTTTAATTATATATATTTGACTAAAATTTCTTTTTATCAATACCAAGTCACCCCAAGGGAAAATGGTTAACCAACATGTAGTAATTTGCAGTGATAGCCAAGCCGCACTAAAAGCAATATCGTCATGTACAATTAAGTCATATGTGGCATGGGAATGTGTTAAGAACCTCAATAGAGTGGGTGAACGGAACAAAGTTCAGTTCATCTGGGTTCCAGGACACATAGGTATTGAAGAAAATGAAAGCAGATAGACTCGCAATTTCTCCTACTGGACCTGAGCCATTCCTTCCCTTAGGTCTCCACTCAATTAAAGAAGAGATAAGAAGAGAGGAAAAGAGTATAAGAAACAGTTATTGGTATTGTTGCGACGGAATTAATAATACAATATTATTTAGTAAGAATAATTTAGGAATACAGTACAATGCAGACTGCATAAGCACATGCTCGGAATATGCTCCGATGAAACTTGTCGATTCTGTGAGCTGGTACCAGAACCACTGGTACACATTATATTTGGATGTGAAGAAGACACAAACACCTAGGAGTCATTCAGCCGGAGGAGAACGACATTAAATCAATCAGCCCCCCTCTAGCCTATTTAGTTTTATAAGGGCATTAGGTCTGGTTGAAATAATGTAAAGAAAGCGGAGGGCACAACAGACCACGCGGTGCTTATCCTCCTTACTAATCTATCTATCTATCTATCTATCTAAGTCACTCCCAAATGTTTGAATTTTTTTTCGGAAATCTCCATCGGGGGTCCTCGAACATTTGTATGCTCCATTGAGCAAGCAGTCCAAGAAAATAGTGTATTTTTTGGCATTTTCATAATCGAATTCTTTACACCTGGTCGCAAATTACAGTTCTCTTCAAGAACTTTATGTATTATCTCTTTTTCGATTCACATAATTAAAACATTCCCATCTGACATTTTTCCCCAATAATTTTCGCGTTAAGCGTTTCTTAAATATAATATTATATATTCTTGTTGCTCAAAAACCTTTACCATTGTAACTCTTTCCATATAATATCTTACTTGTGTAATGTTTAATGCGTTAGATGACGTTAGAAAGATGCTATTTTGTACTAAAAAAGGTAAAGGGAGAAGTGTTGATCACTTAAAAAGAGTTTCGAGTGCCACGTGAGTTATGAAGATAAATTGCAAGCGCTGAGTTTTCATCTGAGAATCTAGCCAAGATTTACGGCGAAGAGGGGTTTGTTGTATGTTTGGTGGAATTTTCAAGGAATTATCCACTTTTAGCTGCCCCCTCTGGCCAAACTCTTGATTCGTCTCTTTGAAAGAACTACTCGCTCAGAAGTGCCCAGCTTTAACGAACAGGAGGTGAACTGTGTTTCATCAGGATAACGTCACATACATCGATAGTGACTCGTCAGAAGCTCTAATACCTTGATTGGGAGGTTCTTATGCAACCATCTTATAGTCCAGACATCGTCTCAAGTGATTACCAGCTTTTCCTTTTTATGGCGAATGATTTGGGTGGTATACTGGCCTCAAGAGAAACCTTAGAAAATCAATTGTCCAATATTTTTGCCAATACTGACAAGGGTTTATACGAGAGATACTAAATGACATTACCTTCAAAATGACATTAAGTTATGCAATAAAATATTGATCAAGTAACAAGTCATCCATTGTTTTTGCATTAAATTAAAGACTTTATTTACCATAGCTAGAATTATTCGATTTATGGCAAGTAAAACTTGGTACTTTGGCAGACCTTTTTTTTTTTTAGGAAAAATAAACAAATTTTGGTAGAGTTTGCTCAGAAAATTATCTTTGTAATTGGAAAAGGAAAAAATCCAGTTTTTCGTGAACTGTATCTCAAAGACCTATATAAACTTTCATCAAAATTAACTTTTGACAACCGGCTTTGCAACCACAGTTCCGAGCCAAACGCCCTTAAAGTATAAAGCTCTGGCTCACTTGACTTTGAGCATGTACCTTGCCATGGTTGTATCTCCGAAACTTTTAACCGCTTTGACTTTTGACCCTTAAACATGGTTTATTGGTGAGCACTCGGTTTGACTCGGGCGTAAAAATTTCCGTAATGATGGCATTTTTCAAGCGCTACTTGCGTGATTACGCGGTCAGCTCCGTTCAATATGAATGTATGAAATCTCTTTTTAAGGTCATGTTAAAAGTGCATTGAAAAGTAATATGGACCGATCGGCTGATCTCCTCCTCATATTTGTGTAGTACAGTTTATAATAAGCTGCCTCCGAACGTTTGATGGATTTTTATGAATTAGAAAATAACTTAATTTTTTTATTTAAATTAATTTTTTATAATAATGTTTTTTGTTGATGTTGGTTGGCTCATTACTCGAACCCTGGCTATTAACTATTAATAGTATATCAGAGTGTACGCAAAAATTATTATATTCTTATTATTTTTAATTTGTTGTTTGTCCAACTGAAATGAGCGTCTCAAAAAGAAAAGAGGTGGCTGGCACCGATGATTTGGTCGCTTGAGGACGTGGGAAATGGAAAAATCAAAAAGATCATTGTTCTGTGAGCTTGTCAATCTGGTTTTTTTCAACGTTTCAAAAATTGAATTTTTTTAAAGTAGAAATTTGACTGTAAAATGGGAAGTCAGAAATGCAGAAGAACCAATAAGTAGTGTTATTTTGACATTCAAAGAAACTTTTCCCTTAAAACATCGATGGTTTCGTTGCTTGTGTGGCACGTAGCACCGTCATGTTGATATTGTCCAGATCAATACCATCCAATTCCGATCATTTAATCAATCTATCGATATCGCAATCCATTCATTTTCGAAAAAGTAAGTTCGAATGACCCCGACCCGACCATAAACCGCACCAAAGAGGGACACGTTGAGGATGGAGAGGCTTTTACCACAAATCCCAAGCGAAATTTTTGCTTATTGACGTATCCCATCATTAGTCCTGATGATTTTTGGAAGAAATTTTTAGAGTGAATTTTAATAATTTCAATGCGTTGCTAAAGCGTCTCCTGCTCCATTTTTATTATTGGCGTAGTTTTTACTTTCATTACAGCTTCAAAAGTGACATCTACCGGAATAGTAGACTATTAAAAATAACCCCTCTTATTGGAAAACTCCTTTATTAGGAGACTCTATAGGTGCTATAACTTTGTCCATATTTCGAATTTCGTCTTAAAATTTTTAAAGTGTATTGTTAATATATAGTACTCCAGAAAAAAGGCGTTTTTTCAAACCAAGTTACCAAAGTACTTACGACCTTAAGAAAGTTCTCTGATTCTATGTTTTCTAACTTTGCGGAAAATTACAGCAAATTTACTTTTATAGAAAAAAAAAATATATAAATAAATATTTTTCAAAAAAGCGTTTAAAATTTTTATTGAGAAAGAAAACTTGCACTTACTCCATTCCTGCACACATGTGCTGTATAATTTGCAAAGAAAAAAAAGATGAATATTCTAAAAGTGCATTGTTTAAAAGAAACACCAAAGTAGCTCCAACCGGATGTTCTATGTATGTACTTTACACTTACAAGCATACATACATATATACATATGTGCAAATATAGAAATCAATGTGCATTCGTATGAGCGAAATGTATGGGCAAAAATGAATGCAAAATAAAATAAATAAATATATCTTGGCACAGCAAGCACATATCCGACATTTTGACGTTTATGGCAATTTGACGCATTCATTCGCTACTCGCACAATGCAATTCCGGCGAAGCCATTTATAGCCACCACAAAGTTGAATAATAATCAAGTAAACGAATGCACAGGGAGGGGAGGGGTTATGGAAGAGTGAAAAGTAAAAAACTAACTCACAAACAAAGAAATGATATTGATTTTTATACCAAAACAATGAAATGCAATAAAACGCACTTTTAATTAATTTCGGCGTATGATGTTGCTTTCTTTGAATTATCTATCTACCAGTATTTTGTTTGCATAAAATATCAAATTTACGTGGGCTGTTAGGTGTAAATGCAAGTGTGTTTATTCGCAAAATGACATTCGAGAGATACAAATGCACAACTCCATCCATCCGTCTTGGCGTCATTAATCAGCTCGAATTGTGGCACAGATTCTAAAAAGTTGTCAGCTGTCAGTTGGCAATTGCAATTTGGCATTTCGTGCAATAGGTACATACTTCTCATAATAAATTGGCTTCGTGGCTGGCGCAGCAAATTAGACACTAACTGGTGAACACACTTTCTCCCGTGTCAGTTGATTATCCACTTATTTTTTGTTGTATATATTTTTTGGTTTAGTTTTTACTTTTGCTTTTAACACTACAGACGCCTTGCAAATTCATGGTTAACCTTAAAAATTTCCATTTCAGAAATACATCAACGCTTTGAGAGCAGAAGAGATTAAACAAGTGCACCAAGTGGCAGGCAGGCTGCTTGCCACATGCAACACAGCAGCGGGTCAATAAAGATATACACATAACATAACATACATGTAAGTATATCGAAACATTTAAGATGCATAAATAAATGCAAAACTAACACAACTCGGAAAATTACAAAGGTATTCAAGAAAGAAAAAAAAGATAACAAATGGGGTTCCTCCAGTTTATTCAAAGTCGCCCCCTAACGGCCGTTGGATCTTTAGGAGATTTTCAATATTGATCGAACCAGGCCTCGAACACTGGCCATCAGAATGGCAGTACTCAATGTTAACCACTCGGCTAATGGGGCAAATTAAATGAAATAAAAACAATCATAGCGCTCCATTCTTTCCTACTCTTCGCTGTTTGGCGTCAGTTGGAAATATCCGGTAAAACTAGGTCCTTCTCTACCTAATCCTATCACGGAATTGAGGTATTTCTTTCCCTCTGCTTCCACCAGCGGGTACTACATCGAATACTTTCAAAGCTGGATCACTTTCATTCATTCCGACGACATGACCTAGCCAGTGTAGTCCATGTCGCTTCATTTGCTGAACAAAATATCAATGTCCCTATATATGCACCTCGTAGAACTCATCGTTCCATCACGACTTTGAAGTTATGACGTATCAACAGGCGAGCCCGTCGATTGTTTGTTTGATGACAGAAAAAATTTTGTCTTATTCTCGTTCACTACCAGACCCTTCTTTATGAAGTCTGGAGAAAGTAGAACTCACCGCGCGGTTGTTAAGGCCTAGGATGTCAATATCATCGGCATACACTAGCAGTTGTACACCTTTGTAAAATATTTTACCTTCTCTTTTTAGTTAGGCAACTCTTATTATGCTCTCCAGCATCAAATTTAGTGATTTACACTATAAAGAGGCACCCTGTCTGAAACCTCGTTTCGTAACGAACGATTCGGAGAGGTGGTTCCCAATTCCGACTGCGCTTCTGGTGTTGTCCAGCAGCAGTTTACTCTGTCGTATAAGTTTTGCGTGGATATCGAATTCAGACAAGGCTCCGTAGGGGCAGTTTCTTAGGATCCTATCCCACGTTATTTGGCGTGGACTGTGGGTTCCCTTTTTTATGGATTAGACAGAGCACACTTAGAAGAAAGTGCTATTATAGCCGTTAGAGATATGTTCTGTGTATTTGCTAATTTGTGTTGTGTCAGTTTTGTATTTACCATGCGATTTGAAATGAAAATGAAACTTATTGACAGACATTCATAACACCATGAGCAAATGAAGTTGTGCTTATGTGTGAAATCATAATATACATTTATATTATACGTACATATATTTTCATCATGCCAATTTTTTAATTCACAAACACCATCGAAAAAGTCCAAGTTGGCGCTTATGCCAAGACATTTGTGCTTGCCGCACGTCATTGTGCGTAAATATCGTAATTTTTCACCTCACTTGCAGCGCAAGACAAGTCAAGTGCTATTGGTCGGTTGTTGCCTCCTAGCAAGCTGTTGCACAAGTTGTCAGGGTGAAATGCTTCCAAACCACAGTGTGTGTCGCGAAAAAAACAGACAAACTTCAAGCGAACTCTTATTAAGGGGGGAGACTCATGTAAATGCCTCGAAATCGGTCATTTTTTAATATTTTTTTTTACAGTGATAAAATAATTTAATTGTTTAGAACTTTTAACACAACTTTATTTAACATTTTAAGATTACAAAAAAAATTTTTTTTTTTTAATTCAAAATGGTGGCTCAGCATGATGTCTTGTAGGCTGCCTCTAACGCGAGGTCCGAAACTGCTCCATTTGTCACTCATCAACCGTTGATCTGAAACACCAAAAAAAAAAATTTTTTTTTTTAGGACATATAAACGGAAAGGATAAACCTATAAAATTAAAAAGAAAAGGATAAAATCCAATATAAAATCAGCCTTAAAAAAAAGTTACGATTTTGAACTATTTTTTTGACCCTTTTGACCCCAAAAAAATAAATAATCAATCAAAAATACCTGAAGTTTTAGGTTTATCCTTCCGGTAGTAATGTAGAGAAAAGCCTCATCAAATTTCAAACAAATCGGTCAATAATTTTTTGAGCTACAACACGAGCAGTTTTTCAAAAAGTAGTTTCGAGATAATCGCGTTTAAAGTTTCAGTACAGTACAATACGTACTTCGGCTCGCTCCACTGTATTAGCTATAACTTTGTAAATATTCGAGATTTTTTTTCCCGGCTCGTCAGTACACGCTCAACATAGTATACTTTCAGAATATCGAAAAAAAAAATCGATTTTTTGAAAATTTTACATGAGTCTCCCCCCTTAAAAACTTTGCATAGAAAAAATCAACCAACTGAGTTTGCGAAGAACTTCTTTTTCTTTATTTATTTAGAACTACTAACCACAATTTCTGACATATATATTAAGAGTTAAGAAGAATCTTCGAGGAAATTGCTTTTATTTGAATATAAATTTAGTCACACATCCTCAAAACGCGGAGACCAATTCCATCAGA
Source organism: Ceratitis rosa (assembly GCA_037013455.1). Classification (NCBI taxonomy): domain Eukaryota; kingdom Metazoa; phylum Arthropoda; class Insecta; order Diptera; family Tephritidae; genus Ceratitis; species Ceratitis rosa. The sequence goes on along the minus strand of JAWMAG010000086.1, from coordinate 885,483 downwards.
GAATTGCTTACAGGCGTTTTGACTACTATATATTATATATATTTCATGTCCGAAATACACTCGAAGGGGTGGACATTCCCTGCCGAGGGGAGACCGCAATTAGAAAATTTAACTTAATTTTTTATTTAAATTAATTTTCCATAACTTTTGGATGTTGGTGGCACCGGGATTTGAACCCTGGTCTTCCAAATGGCAGTACGCAGTGCTACCGTGACCGTTTAGACATAATTTTGTTTGAGATAATTTGAAAAAATTTAAGATATTTAAAAAAAAAACGAAAGGAACGAAGACGAAAAATAAGGTTCTCAATTCGTCGCGTACATTTTTTTAATGTATGACCACACATAAATTTTATGAGAGTGGTCCGATTGGGAAGGGTATAACTTGAAATTGGTCCCATCAATAGTTGGAAAAAAATTTAACCAGAGGTTGATTTCGATAATTATTTTTGTTTTGGCAGGATATACTTTGAATTTAGTCCCACAGAAACTTGGATAATCAGTAATTAGTGTTAACCAGAGGTGAAGGAAAAGGGCGATAATTCATTGATTTCAACATATAATCCCGCATATCCCGATGCCATGTACCATATTGTGATTTCGATAAATCTTTGTTTTTTGCATTAAGTAGAATTGACATTGAAGATGGTTCCAAAGAGACTTTTGAATAGGAAATTTTAACTAGAAGGGTTGGAAAGGGGAGATGGTTCATTGATTGGTCTCATACAAAGTTGAAAAACTTATCGTAAGAGGGGGAAAAAGGACTTTCGCTCATTAACTCATATCAAAAAAGGTATGGTTTATTGGTAATTCCGTGTTATAGATTTTTTTCTGGTCTGGTAACAGAGTCAAATTAAGGAACTTTGAACAGCTAATCGTAAAGAAGATCAGTACCACTTAGTCAACAATGAAACGCACCGTTTCCGGCAGAAAAGCTATTTATGTTGTCAATAAATTTTCATTAATCACACCAAAATTCTATGTAAAATCATGAAAAAATATAGATTATATTTGTTGAAGCCGTATATAGCTGTAAATGTTTAAAAATTTTAAGTTTTGTTTGCAAAAAAATGCCCGAAAATCCCAAAAGAACCTTTTTCATCGAAGTGGCACTTTTGGATATGTTATAAAAAATGTGGATTTTTAGAGCGCTATCAAGAGATAAATAGTTTCGTCTCATGTTATCTTTAGTGAAATCTCCAGCGATACATTAAAGATCTTGCCCCAATGCGAACTGACTCTGCTGGTTTTTCCTAACTTGTCATACTTTGAATGCTTGTATGACCCAAAGTGCGCTTCTAATGCTGTCGAAATCGAAAATGGTTACACAATCTACTGCCAGAAGCATAAGACAAATAGAACATAGAACTAGTAGAAATTTTGCAATTTTTCAAGTGCTTCAAGTATACTTACATATATACCGTTTTGACAGGTCTCACGTATATGGTAAGTGCTCTACAAAACTTTGTGCTTCCAAATATTCCCCAGCAAGACCCACTTTTACCTCACGTCAATCCCTTTCGGAATGCTGTCCCGCTTAACTTCGTGCACCCTTGACATTTTCAGGCGTAGCATAGTATCGCTCCGAAAATCATTGTTGGCAGCGCGAGAGACCGTATTGCACCTTATATGTATAGCTTCTGCTGATGCTTCGATACAAAAAAGGGAATAATAATAATACAATAGAAACTTATTGACTTCACTGTACAATTATCATACATATGAGCGCGGCCGCGGCGCTGCACTGCAAGCCATTTTTTTTGTCTCATTCATATTGCCAATGGCAGCGTCATTTCGTTGCTGTCACGTCTTAGAGTGCATTGCCTTATTGCTTTATGTAGTCTTTTTTCCCCCCTCAGACGTACAAATAAATTTCTCGGTTACGCATTGCTGCTGGAAATTTATTGCTCAAATTGTGTGCTTCGACAGAGCGGCAGACGTTGTTGCTGTCGTTGGCCGTCTTGGGAAATTAGGCGGCAATGAGAGCACAACAATTCAGTCTGTAAACGCACGTAAAATGTATGGAAAAATAAAGAAAAATGTTAAAATAAATAAGCATTACTTTAGTATATCGTGCATACATACATACATTTGTTCATACATATTTGAGTGTGTTTACATATTTGTTTAGAAAATACACGTATGTATACAAATGTACGTTTATTTTGGGGTGAAGAAATTTCCATTTTAGTAATTCTATTGTCAATGTCATTTACGCCATTTTGGCAATTTCCAAGGGACAAACACATTTTACTTTTACCGAACATTGTGCAGCTCGTTCAGTTTAATCATCGTAGCTCAGCTGCGTAAATGGGTGGTGGCGTGTTTGCCACATACAAATGAATGATTGTATTTATGTATGTACGTATGTATATATGTTGGGATTACTTTTATTTGTTTTACTTTCATTCGCTTCTTTTAGCTCTCTGTCCCAATCAGCTGTGCAAATGCAGTCGAATCACGATTGGTACAAAGGTATGTGTGTGTATGTATACATACAATACGTACGATGAGCAGCAACAGCCGTCAGCAACACTTGTTATTTCCATAATTCAGTGATCCTTCTGAAAGCTGCACACAGCCTCATCAACGTCGCTGGACCAGCTGATTAAACTTTCTTGTTTCGCTACAGCAATCGTCATCTGTTCTAAACCCGTTTCTTTGTGCTCGTGTACTCGTACAGACACTAACAACTCGCCTGTGTTTCCATTAGTTTATGAGGGCTGTTTTGGTATTTACTCGTTTACTCGTTGACGCTTTGTTAGTTCAAATAGAATTGTAAACCAATCTTATAAGGTAAAGTAGAGTTCAACAAAAGCAAAATGAAATAGTTGAAAGAAAGCTCTGTATATTATTTGTTAGTTTTCAATTTCATCTATAAGTGAAAAATTACAAAAAATAAAAAATAAAAATAAATTTCATTTAAAAAAAATATATATATTTATTCATCTTGGTATATTGATTGTGAAGCCTTCAAAATTGTCTTTCATTAGAGATTACGCATTTTTACCAGCGTTTCTTCCAGTCATCGAAAGATTTTAGTTTTTTTATTTTTGGATAAAAGAAAATGACACTCGGATTCATGCCCGGCGATTATGTAGGCTGGAACATCGTCACTGTATAGAAATCGTCTAAATATTCACGAATCCAAGAAGTGTGAGCAGGTGCATTATCGTGATGCAAAACCAATGTACTGTTTTTCACAATCACGACGTTTTTATGGATTATTTATTATTTTTTTGGCGCTTTTAAATCGCTGAAGCAATTTTCGGGCGGCTTCTCCTACAATTTGTGGTGTCGTCTTGATGTTTTTCCAAGAAATGGAGGGATCTACAGTTCATACCAAGCCGCTTCCGAATGGCCGATGGATTATGAGAAGCTTTTATTTCTGCCAGAAATACATTCGGAGATGTCGACATTCCCACTAGGCTATTGCGGCCGGCATTGTGGATTGCTTCATGCTAATGTCGTTAAACTTGTAAGCAGTACTCTTTATTGACCGTTTGACCTGGTGTCAGGAATTCAAGGCACAAAAAATCGACACAAAACACAAAAAGTTTAACCTTGTTCGTCCGCTCAAATCGGGACTTATTTGATCGCCCTACCATTCATGAACATGAATATGTACATATATTAAATTTGATTTAAAGTATGTAAGGTCCGGAAGTAGAAGAGGGATCCTGCAACATTCTAATCGACCGGATCCCGATGACAAGCTAAGTTGATTTTACTATGCTCTACTATCTGTCTGTCTGTCTGTTTGAACGCAAACTAGTTCCTCAGTTTTCAAATAATTAAACCAAACTTGGTACACAGCTGCACTATTATATTTAATCCATCATTTGTCGTTAGATCGGACCACTAAAGTATATAGTATAGTTTCTTTGATGAAAAAGAAAATTTGTCAGCGGTGGCCAAGTCCGGTGAATACGGTGGTTGAGGCATGATAACAGTTTTGTTTTTGGCCAAAAACTCACGCACATTCGTAAAAATTCCTTAACATGAGTCGAAAGATATGCCAACATCATCAGCAACCTCTCTGATAGTGGTTCGATGATTTTCCGAAATCATTTTCTTCACTGTTTCAATGTTTACATCGGTTGTTGACGTGCTCGGGCGACCAGGACGAGCATTGTCATCGGCCTTCCTTAAACCGGTTATACCACAATTGGACTTGTGTTATGCTCATAGTAGACTCGCCAAACGTCACGGTCAACATTTCGAACGTCCTTCCGCATTTAACTTAATTTTCTACATAAAACTTAATACAGTTTATTTGATCCATTTATTCGAATAGTAAAAAATCGAAGTGCACATCAAAACACGGCAAACCTTTTTATCTGTCAAAAACAAACTGACAATTCAAAATGGCTGATATTGCCAACATATATAACAGACATGTGTACCAACATAACAGAAAAAAAGCGAAATTCGAACATGCGTTAGATATATAATTGGCGCTTTGTAACCGCTGAAGCGATTTTTCGGCCGAGCTCCTCCTCCAATTTGTGGTTTTGCGTCTTGATGTTTTTCCAACAAATGGAGGGACCTACAGTTTATACTAAGCCGCCTCCGAACGGCTGACGGTTTTTTACGAGGAGCCTCTAATTTCATGTCCGAAATACACTCGGGGGGTGGACATTCCCTGCCGAGGGGCGACCGCAATTAGAAAATTTAACTTAATTTTTTATTTAAATTAATTTTCCATAACTTTTGGATGTTGCTGGCACTGGGTTATGAACCCGAACATGCGTTACTCACGAAAATTTGAAAATACCGTATATTTTCTGAACACACCTCGTATATGTAAAAAAAAAAATCCACAAAAAAACAATTTGCATTTTTTCTTTCTTCTTTCGTCCAAATTCTAATTTTTGATGTAAGGGGCTTAATCAGTGTGACAACAAAAAATAAAAGAAATAATTTGTTTTAAAGAAAACTTCTCCATTGAATGCTTTACAGTTGTTCTGAAAGAAAGTAAATATATATTTTTTTTAATTTTATAATGAACTTTAATCAATTATATTATTTCCATTTTGTTGGATGACCTTTCACTATCTTTCCGATGAGATCATTACTCCACGCTTATAGAACTTCTGGCCTCTATCTGCAAAAAACTAAACCAAGTGTGATTTTATACCCTTGTCATTTTCGAAAGTTTTACCATTTAATGAGTTCTGCAAAGATCGAAACAAATGGTAGTCTGACTGTGCAAGATCAGGGCTATAAGGTGGATGCATTAACAGTTCCCAGCCAAACTCTCTCAGTTTTTGTCGAGTGAGCAAAGATGTGTGCGGTCAAGCATTGTCCTGGTGGAATATGACACCTTTACGATTGACCAATTCTGGTCGCTTCTCGTTGATAGATGTATTCAATTTGTCCAGTTGTTCATTGTAGACATACGAATCGTTTAGTTCCGTAGAAACGGCTCACAACATATCACACCCTTCCAATCCCATCAAACTGGCAGCATAATCTTCTTTAGGTGAATATCAGCCTTTGAAGGCCTTATTATTATGCAACTTTTTAGTTTTAATTTTTTTCATTTCTGCCATTAGTTTTTATTTTATAAAAATATAATTTCATTATAATATCTTTGAGTATTCAAAGTCGCACGTGCGAACAATCGATTAATTGCCCAACGCGTTGAAAGTGTAGCGTTCTACATATTTATAACAATATTTAAAAAAAAGTGACAGATCTCCTTCCCATACCCCACGGACTCCAAGTATCTATATCAATGCACAATAGTGCGGAAATTTTCTTAAGAAAATCCGTAAATTTGTCAGCATGCGAACCGTCAATGATATGAAAACATAGATGAGCAATCATCTCATTGACAATAGAAATGGAGACGTATTGATGAGTAGACATACAGACGAACGGGCAGGCAGACGATTTGAACAGGAAAATGGACAACCTTTGTTGCTACTAAATTCATTGTTTGCAACAGATAGGGTCAACAGTACAACCGCTCGTCGGTCGTCCTCTGCGATTTTACAAGCATTAAACATGTAAACTCATTTACATACATACATCAATATATATATATATACATATGTATATATAAAATATAAATACATATGCATTTAAAATATTACAAAGAGTATGAGAGGATAAACTTAAAGGCATCTTAATTTAGTCAAATGTCTAATTGGCCCCCCACAAGCCACCAGCCACCAGCCAACAGTCTACAATTCGTCTATCCTTACTTTGTGTGTGTGTGTCTTCTCTGTGTTGTGTTTTTTTCTCTGTAGACAGTTGAAAATGCATTTCATCATTTCTTTTGTTCAAATGCCACTTACTAAGCTGAGACGAACGACCCGACAATTAATTAATGACCAGAGTACAATGGCATTTCAAGATGTGATGCCCATTGGTTGTACGCGGAATTCTGACTGTTGTTGGTAGTGGGCGGGAGGTGAGCTGAGCTGAGTTGTGGGGGCATGCGAGATGCGACACAGCATCAATAACTAAGTAGTAGGCATTAATTGCATTTAAATGAATCATTGTGACACTAATTGCTACTGCTACTACTTACTGCTCGAAATTAATCATACAGCAAATATGCATCGACATACAAATAACATTTAAGGCATTTCTTGATTCCGGACATGCGTTTGTTTAGTGTTGTTGGAATGGCAGATCGGAAATGTTTTTCATTTCGTTTAATACATATTTAATTGTATCAGTGACTTCCATAAATGCGTTGAGATCAGGGTTAAGCGTTAGCAATTTCTATGGTCATTTCATCTCACTTGTTTGTTTTTCGATCACTTAAATCGTTAATATTTTTTTTAAGTATCATTTAGTTTGCCGCATACTTTGTAGCGCCAAATTCGGCTTTGTTCAATGTCGAGTGTGAATGACGAGTGTGAATGACGAGGGCAGTGATTGTGCTTCAATTTGTGGTTTCTTATAAGAAATACAATAAAATAGCTCGTGGCGGACCATACATACCTACATACATATCCCGACGGAAAGTGTTAATTGTCTAATTATGATTTCAATAGTGATTATTAAATTTGAACAAAGGAGTTTTTATAAATGAATATTAACGAGTCAATTTGTTCATTTTATTTGGAGTAAATTGATTTTTACGTAGCCGCCGCCTTTATCAAATATCAACTTATCAAATGTGCTTGTATAGATTTTTATGCTGGAGAAATTAAATACATATACTAGAGTTTGCCCGCGACTTCGTTCGGATAGAATTTTAAAATTTTTTTCATATAGATCAGTCCCAGATCCACCACCCGGAAGAAAGAGTGCCCCCTAGTATTTTGGGCCCAAAGATACTACTGTACCAACGTTTATGTATATCAAACAATGAATACAAACTTAAACGTATAGAATAAAATAGACGTTTTAGATTCACGTGAATAGACGTTCTAGATCCATTTCCCGAAAAAAATAGTTCTCCATGACATTTTATGCAAAGAGTTAGCTGCACCAGCCATTTTCCGAAAATTCCTTCCCTATCGGGTGCATACGTCATACGCTTAGGCTGCGGGTTGATCCGTCAGTCATTCAGCACAAAGCCTTTTACACACGGTTTTCCAATGAGAGGTATTATTTTGATATGCAAAGAAAAATTATATTTTTTGAGATAAATAATTGGATGTTTATTTCAATATAATAGATATGACATTACGAATGAAAAACAATTTCAGCCAAATGGCCGCCACAGCTACGCTTACAGAACCGTATCCCTTTTATGAGATTTTCCATCACCAAATCGCAAAGTTGCTGCTGTATGCCCTCAATAGCTTCACAGAATCGACGTTGGCCTGTTGGCGTCACGTGGCCCCAAAGGAAGAAGTCACAAACTTTTCTCTTAAAAGATTTATGGTTTCGTTGCTTTTGTGGGATGTAGCGCCGTCTTCTTGAAAGTAAACATTCTCCAGAACAATACCATCCGATTCCGGCAAATCATTAATCATCCCTCGATAGCGCAATACATTCACTGTTCACCGTAGCTCGGATTTCATTTTTATTATTTTTTAACAATATATCTTGGATTTTCCGAGCCTACTGACGTAGCCATTGAGGTGGAATAGGGGTGATTTTTCGATGAAATTCCGGATTATTTTCATACATTTCAAGGACCCAATCAGCAAAGACACGACATTGTTGATGATCGGCCGGCTTGAGTTCTTGGGCTCGCTGAAATTTGTAACTTATGACTGTTACAGTAACGGGACCATAAGCACTATTCACATTTTCAGCAGCCTGACTTTCGTTTTCGCCTTTATCGTAGAAGAATTGTATAATATAGCGTATAGGTCAAACACTACTGCCATTATCATTTTTAATATAAAATATCATCATTATAAGGCCATCTAGCGCAATCAAATCGCTCTTACAGAACGCAAGATACTAATTACTAAATCCATCTAATGCAAAAATCATGCATTACTTTTACCGAGACTATATTATATTAATTTATACTTTCTTTCTTATGTATACGTATCAATATTATATAATATGTATATATAATATATATTTATTTATTAGTAAAACAATACTTTCTCAATATTGCTCAGCGCTAATAACAAATTTCCTTGTAGAAATAAATATGTTTATACTTCTTAGAGGCCAATTATGTCTTTGACCGGTTTTCTATGGGATTGATAGTAATATTTACCTCAATAAATGTATTTATTATGTAGTTTTTGTGTAATATTTTATTTTCTTTGCTCAGTCGTATTTACGTAATCTTTTCTAAGTCCACTAGTATCACCATGATTTATGATAATTTATCTATGAGCGTGTTGCTCATATTCAGTGTGCGCTTTATGCGCGTTTTGCAGCAAATTATGTCATACGAATTAATTATTTGCTTATTTATTAATTTTCGCTTTTATGTAAATTATTATTATTTTTTTCCATAATATTTACTCTTCCGGCGTGGAACTTCTTCTTTTGTTTGTTTGTTTGCTAATTTCTTTAAATTATGTAGCGCCGATTAACTTCATTTGCATGCCTTCAATTCGCGCTTATTTCTACTTAATTTTCAGCTAAGCTTTTTTTTTTGTTTTTGTTGACTTCAGTGAGTTGCGAATTTGTTTTGAATTGATTTGTTTGCTTTACGGTTAATTTATATGTCACATGGCTCAACTATTAACTGATTTATTTCGTTTACTTTGTAATTAAGAAATTGGTGTGAAGTTCAGATTTTGTTTTTGTTGTGGATATCAACAGTAATAAGTGACGGAGTAAGTCATTTGGTCAAGGCTTATTTAACACATTCGTTTTTGAAAGGACCGTAGTGTCTACGATCAGATATCACAAAATTAAAGTATTTACATATTAGGTCTAGTAAAAGTAATTTTTGCATTAAACTGAAGCTTTTCTTTAATATTTTTAGTATTATCTGATTTATGTCTATTATGCATCGTTTTGCTCGTAACTTTTTGCCATTTTGGAGGTCATGTTATTATATCTCTCTCATACAAACCCCTGTCCCTATTGGCACAACATTATGACGAATCGATTTTCGCAGGCTTCTCTTGAGGTCAATTCTAAACCATTCGCCTTGACGAAACACAATTCCCCTCCTGTTGGTAAAAACTGAGAGTTTCAGGGCGATTGCTTCTTTCAGACGGTCCAATTGCTGACAGTACAGGTCCGAATTAAGAGTTTGGCAGTAGTGGAGCTGCTCATAGTGGATGATGAATCCATGCACTAAAAATATTGCGAGAGAAGTGTTGACGAAACCTTAAGTCATTCAACTGAAAATGTGAATATTGCTTATGGTCCAGATACTGCCTGCAACAGTCAATCCTACACAATTTTGATTTGCCGATTTCGTTCCGGTAATTTTGATGTAAAAGATGCTCATGCTCCATGGTGTGGATGGCCAATTGTCGAAAATGTTTATAATATAATGGATATCGGTGAGTCTGGCCATCATGCGAACATTGTATCGACTGCCCAGGTGCTAAACATTCCACACAATACACTTTGGAACCATTTAAAAAAGGCTGAGTACGCAAAAAAGCTCTAAATAGAATGGTTGCCACATGAGATAACGAGGAGAAATCTCATAGACCAAATTTTCATTTACGAATCGCTGCTGAAAGGTTCTTATGCAACCACCTCATAGTGCCGAACTCGCACCAAGTGATAACCATCTGTTCCTGTATATGGCGAATGATTTTCTTGGCAAAGAAATGACCTCAAGAGAAGCCTATGAAAATCGATTGTCCGATTTTTTTTTGCCAATAGGGACAAGAGAGAGAGACTAATAATGGCATTAGCTTGAAAATGGCAAGAAGTTATCTAGCAAAATGGTGCATATTCCAAGAGTGATAAATAAAGCCTACAATTTAATGCAAAAATAATGGATGACTTGTTACTTGACCTAATATATTGCCACAGATATATACATACAAAGTATTGTAGATTTGTATTTGTTAGTGCTAGAGCGTTGATATATGTAAATATAACATTAATTAATTTCTAAAGACTGTCACTCTAGGCATTTTGCATTAATAATCTTTCAAACGTAAACAAATTGTAAACAACTGTTGATTAGACAGAAATATATTTCAAATATCTGCAAAATTAAAAACACAAAGTGCAATAAAATTTATTATTAAATCTTAGTTGTACAAAAAAAAGAATTTATTCCGTAGTTTCGTGAGCATGAAATGAAATGAGCGCAGGTGATAGGCGCGTACATACATACATACGTGTACATAACATATATGACAGTTTTTGTACACGAGCGTGGTAATCGAATTATGGCAAAAATTATGTTAACCATTATTGGCGCGGCAGCTGCAATGGTGACGACGGCAGCGGCGCCCGGCCAAACCTGCTTGGAAATAAAATTGGAATTGTACATTGGAACAAAATGCCAACAAAAGGACTCAAAACAAAAGTCACAAACACATTAGATAAATCTATGGTGGGACATACATATGTACATACATGTGAGAAACAAGTTTGTACTTACATACATATGTACATACGTATATTATAGGTATTTGCGAATATTTAGGTGTAGCCAGTCGAATGGCAGTCATTATGCTGCACTTAGCGCTGCAGACCACAGTCATCATTTCAAAACATGTAAACCAACAATAAGACAGGCTCGCAAACCCAGCGCAAATGATTTTCATTGATACCTGTTTCTTTCGTAGTTCATCATTTTCTTGCACGTACAGGTTGTAACTACGATCGCCGTGTTTGTGTTGTTTGTTTTTACATACAACCACGCGGTGACTGAAATACATACGAGTATATTCCCACGTTCCCAAGAGGTCTTGTAATTACCAAAATTATTGAATGGCAATGATTGCTCACAGTTCATTCAAATGATTTCATCCTTGGTAATTAATAAAACGAAAGCATTTCAAATAATTTTATTCCTAATACTGTTATTAATTTTTTATTGTCCCCTTTTATGAGGTGGAATTCCTCTTCTAATTTTCAGTGAGGTGGAAACTTTCAAATTCGTGGTTTTTGGGTCCTTACCTCCTCCCTTTACTTGCTGCAACGAGACTCACCGTCAGTATACCCGTTTGGGTTATTCGGACGTGTTGGCTGCGACGCTCAATGTTGCGCCTGAATGATTGCCTGATTCACCTTTGTTGGTTGTTGTAGGTGCGTCTCGATGTTGCTTAGCAAAGTCAGTTTTGGGTAGAGATTAGATGCTGGTTGTCAACGTCGTCATCGCGGGCTGTTATTCTGATTCGCCTGGTATCCATTGTTAATGGGATTTGACACTGCTGCACGTATCTTTTCATCGTCCGGATCCCTATAAGACCTAGACTTGTGGTAAAGGATATGCACGATTCCTTTAGAACTCGTGATCTTGACTTTCTTCTCTTGATTTCATTTCCCACTGATTTTTTCACTTTCGTAGTATTCTCTTTCGATCATCTTCGATTCACCTTCTCTTTATGCTGCATTGCTATGCTCCACTTCTCTTGTGGCTGTCGCCAGTACACATCTATCATGCGATGTTCCGATTTCTCTCTCCTCCTTGTGGGTGATGATGTTAAATAGGAAGGATTGTGAGGGAAACATTTTCTGAGAATTAGATTAGATTTTTGCTTAGACTAACATAAGCACTAGTTTTTCTTACGGTATGTGGTTCAGGAAACGACCTATTTGAGCAAATGCAATTACATGCGGCCTGGTCTTCTAGTTTATTCTAAAAAAAAAAAAAACAAACGAGTTTAACAGTTTGATTTACGTGAAATTTGGTAACTCTATGGCTCAATGGATATGGGAAGCACTTTCCCTTCCGAGAAGGGGACCTTGGACCAATCTATTCGAAACATTTTAATTTATCGCTTGATTTACATACAAACCAACAGAGGTAGCTATGGGCCTTAATCAATATGGGAACACTTTCTTTCGAGAAGTGGACCCCTGGCCGATTCAATGGCCCGGTTTTGCTAAATATGTGGAACATATGCAGGTGACTCTTTGCCAAGGTCAACATATGGTGCACTCTTCTTTCTGGAAGTGAATTAGGGACCAATCTCTTCGGAAAGATCATATACATAGAACGTTGCAGACGAAGTTGTGGGCAACCTCCAGTATCTTATGTATAAAACCCAGCAATCTACGAAAAATCTCAAAGAGTTAGCGACCGATTGACTTGAAATTTCGTTAGATTGTTTGTATGGTTCCTGGGAAGGTTTCTCCGAAAATAAAAAATGGCAAGAAGTGTACCTGGGACTGAACTGTTCGAAGAAATCTTATTTATACTTACTTGAAATTCCGTACATAGGTGGCTTTTTGCCACCTTTACTACTACTCCTTTCCGGGAAATGGACCAATGTCAATGGCAAAACCAAAAATGTGGTATTCCCACAAGTATTGAGTTAATAAAGTTATGATAAATAAATAGGATATCTATGTGCGACAGCGAAGAGTTGCCGGGTGCACCTATAAAATATATAAGACTGTTTTTTAGTTTTTCTTATCTGCAAATACTAGCAACTTACAATTTATATTTTTTTTATTATGGAACAAAAATAGTTTTTTGTAAGTAGTGACCTGTTTATTGTAAATAAAAACAGTAGTTTTGGACATTTATTACTTTACTAAACAATTTACGAACATAAACATTAATACTCGCTGATAATGGGTTGTGGTTTCGAACTATAACCAATGGAATGCACTTACTTTTATATTAGGTCAAGTAAAAAATTCGTTCGGTTTTTATTTAAGAGATGGCGTTATTGTCCATAGTCTAGTGTTTTCGTATCGCATCATGTTATACAATACGGCGCTGAAAACGTGCTTATTCGCGCAAAGAGAAAATTCTCTATATTTTACAATTTTTCTTCGATCAAGGCAAAAAAGCAGCCAAAGCGGCTGAAAAAATTTATTTAGTTTATGGGCCCGATACTGTAAACGAACGTGTAGCACAAAAGTGGTTTGCTAGGTTCCGTTCCGGTAATTTCGATGTCAAAGATGCACCACGCGTCGGGAGGCCTGTCGTCGAAAATTGCGATAAAATCATGGAAATAGTGGAAACAGACCATCACGTGAGCACTTATTTAATTGCTGAGGAACTAAAGGTAAGACAGAAAACTGTTTGGAACCATTTGCATAACCTTGGATTCAAAAAGAAGCTCGTTGTTTGGGTGCCACATGAACTAACGCAAAAAAAACATGATGGACCGAATTTCCATCTGCGAATCGCTGCTGAATCGCAATAAAATCGACCCATTTCTGAAGCATTTGATGACTGGCGATGAAAAGTGGATCACTTACGACAACGTCAAGCGAAATTGGTCATGGTCAAAACGCGGTGACCCAGCGGAAACGGTGGCCAAGCCAGGATTGACGGCCGGGAAGGTTTTGCTGTGTGTTTGGTGGGATTGGCAAGGAATTATCTACTACGAGCTGCTCCCGTATGGCCAAACGCTCAATTCGACCCTCTACTGCCAACAACTGGATCGCTTGAAGGCAGCACTCATTCAGAAGAGGCCATCTTTGATCAACATAGGCCGAATTGTGTTCCATCAGGACAACGCCAGACCACACACGTTTCTGGTGACGCGCCAGAAGCTTCAGGAGCTCGGATGGAAGGTCGTAATGCACCCAATTTATAGTCCGGACCTGGCACCAAGTCATTATCATCTTTTCCTGTCCATGGCGAACGCGCTTAATGGTAAGAAGTTTGCCTCAAGAGAGGCCTGTGAAAATTAGCTCTCCGAGCTTTTCGCCACTAGGGACGCAGCCTTCTACGAGAGGGGTATAATGAAGTTGGCATCTCGTTGGCAACAAGTTTACGAACAAAACGGCACAAAGTTATCATATTCTGAAAAATCAATAAAAAAAAACCGAACAAACTTTCTACTTGACCTAATATTTAATGAGTTCATAAGTTATCTTCTAAAATATAATATATTTTAATACCTTGATATAGAGTTTAATAGAAAAAATAACCATACATAATAAAGCGGTAATAAAAAAATTAAATATGCCTTTTCTACTTTCAGTGAACACATGATTTTTCAGGAAATCGGCTGAAAATGTGAGTATTAAATAAATATATTTACTATATGATTTTCGTTAAATTTAAATGAAATTTCTTATCTATTTGCTTAAAAAATTATTATTTTTTTTAATTCATTTGAGGAATAATTACTGTGAATGTCGACACCTTCACCAGATTTGTAGGCATTCGCCACAGCTCGCCTGACAATTGCTAGCGCGAGTCTGGCGAGCTATGATGACTCTAGCATTAGACCAATTTCCAATAATTATCTCGATTGACAAGCCTCCCGATTTCATTTCCGTAAACCATCGGACGTTTTCTAACTTTAAAAAAGCTTATTTACCTGGTTTCACAGAATTTACCGAAAAACTCTTTACTGCTCTCCCAATGCATATTCTGTAAAATAGTTGTGTCCGCTATCATCATCGCAGAGGTTCATTCTAATTTCTCTACTGAAGCTATGATTTACCTTTCAGGCGCAACTCCCTACGCCAAACCGATTTCCGGAATTCCCTTATCAGGGATCTCAATAAGGCGATTCGAAGCAGAACAAGGGGGAGGTCCTGCAACCTCTTCTCTGGGGCAACTAAGCTCTGAGCACAGTCAAATCGTTGCCTAACCGGACAAGACGCTATTTCAGCCGACTTTTTGCACTGCACCATTTGATAGGCAAAACGAAGCGGCGCATGATTTCTCCAGTGAAGATATTCAGGGGGTTGTCGGGAAGGCGAAAGCCTCCAAATCCGTCGACCTCGACGAAAAAAGCATGCTGGTGTTAAAATATCTGGGAACAGCGGGAACAGACCCTCTCACCAAGGTTGTCAATCTGCCTTTGACCACACTAATAATAGCCGATATGCGGAAAATGAGCCCAATAATACTTCTGCATGGCTTTCGAAAAGTGTACAGCACCACAACCGCAATTAACGCCATAAACACCCATATAGCCCATGGTCTTAACCAAAGCCGGTCCTGCACGAACCGTTCTGGTAGCACCGGATCTGTCAAAAGCCTGTGACAGCGTCAAACATAGTACATTGAGGAATCTTTATTACCGTCGGGGTTTAAGGGGTGGACTATGGGTCCTCCGCCAGACGGGGCTTCATTGATCTCATATGCCGATAACTCCTCGATATTGGTGTCGGGCCTGGATATCGCTGGGAAATCCTCGGCTAACCTTTTAATAACTGGACGAAGGATTGCCGACTCGAACTCGATGTGAAAGTCGATGGCATAAAAATTTCGATAACTAACAGCCCAAAGTTACTGGAAGTCACATTCGACAGCCAGCCTGCACTCCTTCACGCTGCATATGACTGCAATTGCAAAAAAAGCACAGAGCCGCAAAAAAAATGCTCAAATCGCTAGCCAGCAGCAACTGGGGAAAAGTTAAATAATTAGACACGCGACCGGTTGGACGTAAATTACGCTGCTCCCATGCACGGATGTCAGATCACCGCCCTCAGGACCGTGACTGATGACACTGAAGCATCACTTGTACTGGGAAACATCCATTCTACGAATTGAGAAGCATAATGTTATGCTATGCAAGCAATATCTGTTGGGATACTACCACCGGGATCACCACTTGCCGAATCTCCACCTGGGCATATCAGGAACGGAGTACTAGAATACACGGACTCCAATCAGCACCAAGACAGGTTTTAAACGCTATTCCCAGAGAGTCTGCCAACACCTTCTTGAACGCTTTTTCAGTAAACGGCTTACTCGGAATCCAAGCACCACCTATTGCAGACGAAGAGCTCAGGCTGTCTCGAGAGACCCAAGTAATATTGGCACAATTTAGATCTAACCTGACATTAACCTGCTCTTTTGAAACTACCCTCTTCTTCTGAGCCGACCCTTCGAAACAGCTCGTCTTCTGTACCTACAGCAATACATGTATGTACTCTTAGTTTGACATCTCGTCTAAATTTCACATTTCAGTTATGTATGGTTGTTCATATATAAATACATATGTACATATGTATGTACGTTTCTACGTAGGAGAGCAGTAAAATGTGTTTGAATAGAAAACTTATTACATCCCTACAGAATGGTGATTTTATCCTTTCCACAAGTACACATTATTCAGGAATTAGGTTAAATGTATCATTTCATACACGTACATGTGCTCAGATACCCTGCAGGGAAGAATACTAGTTGTTAACTAGAATCCAACAAATTTACATTTTTTCACCAACTAGTTCACCTTCCACCTGTTTCCCATGCAAACAACTGATATTTTTTTATCACGGCGATGTCCTACGAACTGTCAATTGTCAGTCTATGCATCAGCTTCATACTAATTAAATATCAGTTAAAATACTAGTGCGTTCATACCATTTGAGCTCTACTTCGCCTCGAACATATCTGCATCGTACAAGTCAAAAACCATTTCGATTGATTTTAGTTTGTACCAAAGAAATTCTACTACTCACCTATCTTAACCCAAAAATCAATGAGAAAGATTGTATATGTATATTGTATATGTATTTATATATTGAAATGTAAATGAACGGCCGCGGTAGTCAAGTGATTAGCATTGCGTTCTGCCATTCGGAAAACCAACATCCAAAAGATATGGAAAATTAATTTAAATAAAAAACATTTTCTAGTTGCGGTCGCCCCTCGGCAAGGGATGTCAATCCCTCGGAGTGTATTTCTGGCATGAAATAAAAGCTCCTCATAAAAAACCATCAGCCCTTCAGAGGCAGCTTAGTATAAACTGTACGTCCCTCCTTTTGTGGGAAAAAACATCAAGACGAAAAACTGCAAAATGGAGGACGAGCTCCGCCGAAAATCGCTTCAGCGGTTACAAAGCGGCAATTATATGTATAAATAAACGTTTGAACTGGTTTTAATGAAATTTTTGCGTGTGTTCAGGTAGATTTAAGAATGGTGTTGAAAAACTTTATTTCACGGGAAGTTGGGTAGGGACCAACCAACTTATTGGAAAAACGCACATATGATACTCTTTGTTGGAAATTTATCACATTATTTCTTTCTAGGAAGTGGAACAGATCTTATAATTTGTGGCCAGAGCTTATGGTTACTTATGAGTTCTATTTTTTTTGTTTCTTGAAAAAACGACAAACTCTGATATATATCTACGTATTTGTCCACGAAATACTAGTTCCAAAACTAAAATTATTCCAGATTTTATCGAAAAAATAAATGCCTATGAAAAACTGGTACCTTTTCGTTATAAGTTAGTGAGCAAAGGCTATTTGTTTGTATGAATTGAATATGTTTGTTATACACCAAAGAAATATGGTAGAAATGAAAGCTGTTTCGGAGATCAACACATCTCCTCATCAAATTTCCTCCGTCAAATGTAAACTTGTTTTTTAATAATTGAGTGCGTATTTTAAAAGTACTACTACTAAGTAATACTTACAAAGACCATAGTTTGTAGAACATAAAACTTTTTGCTTTTCTGTTCAATGTCTCATCCTTTAGAATAAATCGGTCCTCCCGGGGACGCCTTTCAAAAAAACATGGATTAAATAATGATCTTTATCACCGCCATTTTGTAACAAAATAATAATTAAAGAATATTTTTTTATACATCGCAATATGTTCAATGAAATGGTTAAATAGAAATTCTATTCCTTTTCCCAGATTTCTACAACAAATTTTTAAATATCAGTCTATTTTTCAGCCTGTAGAATGGCTTTATTACCCCTCAACAGGCGAGTGCTCTACCACTGAGCCAAAGTCAGCCATTGTAATCTTTTGTTGTAATATTCATTTCATTATTAACAAACAAATATTAAATGCGTTAATTTAGCCGCTATTTTTTTAATAGCGTGGCTAGTGAGTTTCTTTGTAATTCTGTATACTTTCAGGAGTTAATTTACTGAAAAATGTTTAAGCAGAATTTTCGCATACTAGTCTACTTTTACCCTGCATGATATGCATGACCTGCACATACTTATCTACATAGTTATGTTATTAGAGAACAAGCGGCCATTGGTTTGGCTTCAACTATGTTCGGCTACTAAAGTTCTAAACAAAAAGTTCGACCAAACATTCTTTAATTTGGAAATTATACAAAATTTTATGTTACACAATAATTTGGATAATTACACGCTTTATATTAGCTTCACTTGTATGTCAGTATGTCTGTCTGTCAGTTTGTAACTTTTTAGCGGTGACGCGATCCCAATATGAAATATTTGAAATGCGAATCGTTGCATACATCGTAGCGTTAACAAAATTAATCAGAGAACGTATAATAATCCATACTAATAATTATTATACGTTCTCTGATTAATTCAGAGAAAAAAAAATCAAAATAGAGTTAATTAGAAAAATATATAAAATAAAGGTAGTTTAAAAAAAACTAAAAAAAAAAACACGCTTTTAAAGAATATTAAACTAAAAAGTTGAAAATAATTTTGGAAATAAACTTAAGACAATAGTATATAATAAATATAGTTTAAAAAAACTAAAAAAACACGCTTTTAAAGAATATTAAACTAAAAAGTTAAAAATAAATATAGTTTAAAAAAACTAAAAAAACACGCTTTTAAAGAATATTGTACTAAAAAGTTGAAAAAAATTTTGAAAATAAACTTAAGACAATAGTATATAAAAAATACTTGTATAATTAAGAGAAAAGCGTGGGGCGCTTTGTACCATAATTTCCATATATCGAGCGCCCCACGCTTTTCTCTTAATTATACAAGTATTTTTTATATACTATTGTCTTAAGTTTATTTTCAAAATTATTTTCAACTTTTTAGTACAATATTCTTTAAAAGCGTGTTTTTTTAAACTATATTTATTTTTCTTTAAAAGCGTGTTTTTTTAGTTTTTTTAAACTATATTTATTTTATATTTTTGTACAAGTATACTGTTACCAAAGCCCGAATTTTCAGCTGGAAAACTATTTTTAAATGCCAGTCTGCCTTTCTTTCTTCGGTAGTCAATAGTTTATTAATATAATATTTTATTTTCATATTTCATTATTTTACCGAAGTTACATACATAGGTATATGTTATTTCCAAGCGATTATTGGCCCATTTGTTGTGGATAAAGTTGAAAAATCACTAAGATTTTTAAAAAAAGTATATAATTTTTCATCACCACTGTTTCCACTCTTGCCTGACTAATGAGTACACGCTGCACAACGCTTTCGCTGTAGTGAGAGCGGCTATACACAACCATCACCACCAGCCATGTGCAAGTATACTCTTTTGACCCAATTCCAAGCGCCAAGAATAAATGAACAACAAACAAAAATAAAGAAGTATAATAATAAAAAAAAAATATATTAAATTCTAGTTGTGCACTCCGCATAAACGTCGATTGTGGCATTTTCACGCGCCGTCAGCAACAACATCAACAGCAAGCAGCAGCTAAATAAAGCGGTGAGAAGAAGCGAGTGCCAATAAGTTGCCACGGCATATGCTTCTCTCAGCTGCTCTGATCGCTCTCTGTAGGTATAAAATGATTAAAAAAATATAATTGAAAGGCATTGAATAGTCGAAAACGCAACGACTTGAGAATTTTGCAAAAAAATTTCCATTGCGCGCGCCAGCAGCCAGGCAGCCAGCCAGTGAGTCTATTGAAGCAAAATGCTTCTACTTTATTGTTCTTAAGCTGCATTGCTGCATACTTTGTTTTTCTTAGGCAAACTGTTGGCGCTGACTCTGGCACTGTTCGCGTCAATTGATTTGCCCGATTTAATGAAATTGTTTTTGCATTGCTGATTTAAATTCAATCAAAGTGCTTCCTGCAGTCTGCACAGCATTGCCGCCAATAAATACTTCTCTAACAACAACAATGTTAATATTACATGTACTTACACATATATGTACTCGTATGTGTAAATGAGTATGTTTTTATTGTGTGAATATTCGCGCAATTTTATCATAGTTACATAAAGCGATTTGCACCGTTGCACCGATATTTGCTTGCTATTTATTGTTCACCCAATTTTACACACACTCGTACATACATATGAACTTACTTAAATAAGTTACAGCATTACGACAATTTATTAGAAACAGAAAATAATATTTGTTCATATATAATATAATTACTAAAAACGTGTCTAAAAAATATTGAATATCATAAACCAGATGTAGGAATTAATTAATTTCAAATTGCAAGTGAAAATGAAAATTTCGAAATTTAATTTTAAGAGCAGTCACACGCATAAAAAATTTCATGGATATGGAATTTCAAATTCTGAAAATTAGCTTATTTCACAATAATTTATCAAAAATCTTTTCTGACAATACGAGTGCAGTACGTGCAATTGTGAATTGAATTTCAGAAATCAGATTGCACAATTACGCACTACAATTTTTATATGCGACTTCATCCGCATAGAGTTCAAATAATTTTAATTTTAATAAGATTTTTATTTGGTTTTTACGGAATTTTTCTTTATTAAAACTTATAGACTAAAATATCTGAAAAAAAGAAGTTTTCCGCATATTAACCTAGGGTGGGAGCTATTTATCTATTTTGACAAAGAATTTCAAACAAATCGGACCATAAATATGAGTTTGATATAATCAGATAGATCGGTCCGCAAACCCACATATTGATCTTGAATGATTAGATTTTGTTTTACAATGACAGCAAATTTCGAAAACGTTGTTACGAGAAAATCACGTTTGAAAAAAACTTATACTGATCTCATGCGTTTTAGAATTACTCCGAAACCATTACAGTTACGCATATTTTTTTCGAAAGTATAAAGTGTCACACTGGGTTAGGCCCTTAAGCAAGGTCGCTACCCGGAGGAAGAAATAAACTACTGAAAAGGCGTTCTCTTTGTCAATTTAGGCGAAGAGTTAACTGTGTACCGAATTTCATGTTTCGAACAGATTGTCCTCAAGTCGACTTTCCGGAAAATCCTTTTTTACCGAATGCATACCTCATACGCAAAACACGCGTGGGTGGATCCGTCAGTCATTCATGACAAAGCCTTTTATACATATAGATTAAATTACTGAAACTAGTTTCAGGGTGGTACCGCGTCGCAATTGAAATTTTTTGACCGCAAAATGCATGATGGAAATAAGAATTGCTTGAATATTGCTACTTCTTGAACAACTGTTGTAGTTTATGTTTATTAAACTACAATTAGATGAAAGTAGAGAAATATGTAATGGAATGATTTCTGATTTAACGGTCATTGCTCAGATTAGATGATACCGATTGGTGGACAAAATGTGTTGATACACTAACCTAAACTACCTAATACTACTTGTCAATTGATGTAGACAAGTCCACAATTGCACTATCGTGGCTTTTTGACTTCAACGAAATTGGCAAAAGACTTTGAAGGCTGAATGGTTTTAATCAATTTTAACAATATTTTCGTTTATCTTGGGCGGCTCACCGTTTCATTAACCGATAGATTCGTTGGGAGTATAGCTACCGTATTTCTACTTACCAATTAAAAGGGGGAGAAAATTTAGTTAGTAAAAACACTTGTTCTAAAATCCATGTCTAATTTGATGAGGTGTGATAAAGAAGTAAATGTTTGATTTACAACAACTCTCGATTGGTGCCAAAGAGATACGCAAAAGCCAATATTATTGCCTTTCCAACGAGCATCTGTCTTTGACTATTCTGTATACAGCTGCATAATTTCCGTGTGCATGGCAAAATAAAAAACACAACACTAAACTTCTAAGTCGACAACTTCTTCAAACTTGATGAGATTATGTGCGATTTTCAAAATTAAACACCAAATAAATATATGACCGTTTGTGAGTCTGACAGAGCTGAAGTCAAACTGATAAAGTTTATTGAAGGTTGTCTAAGGGCGAGTATAAGTTTTCTGCTTTCCATAGTCGTGTATCTAATATTTCATCATATACTCGTATACAATTAAGCAGACTGTAAGAGTGTTGCCTCTACAAAATCTGTAAGCATGTAGGAGGACGAATATACATAAGTATCTGTAGGCTTTCGACTTGTCATTAGTGGCATAAGTCCATAACTTCTCAGCATAATAACCTCCACCCAATGAAAATGTTATTCTTGATATCATTAGAAATTAAAATAAAAAATAATTAGTTAGAAAAACACTACACTACGCACATTAAGTTTGGGCTTTTAAACATTCATCTCGCAGAATTCTAGGTGAACTTTCAAGTAATGGCTGGTAGCCAAAATACGTGTATATTTAATTTAATTTTTCTAAACAAACCAAACACTCACAGAAATGATAAATATTTTTAATTGAAACAGGCACACAGCCGTGCTGTGTGTTGTTAGTTATTTATTTTAGATGAAAATATTTTAATTCATAAAAATGCCACGCTTTCTTTCCGCATATTGTCGAAACACACGCCATTGCTGTTTAAAATTGAAATAAATAAATATAATCTAAATTGTAATCCTTTTTAATCAGCCACCTAAAATATCACTTGGCGCACAGGAACAACAACAGCAACAAAATGCAATTTTCAGTAAAGAAATAATAATAAAAAACAAAATTATTTAAATTATAAATTATACCATACATTGAAGAATCACATATTATATATAGTAAAGTCAGCATATAGGTGTGTGTGTTTAAGAAATAAAATTCATAAATAAAATATTATATATACTAACTCAGCCGCAAGGGGCGAGTCGTTGGCATTGCGTACTGCCATTCTGAAGGTTTGCCCGTGACTTCCTCCGCATGGAGTTTAATTAGTTTCATTATAACTTACGAACTATTTTCGGTTTGGAATGCACGCCCACTTCCCGGTAGAACGATTTGGATTTTTTCGAATGGATCGGTCCCAAGCCCACTTCCCGGAAACGTCTT
Organism: Ceratitis rosa; assembly: GCA_037013455.1. NCBI lineage: Eukaryota > Metazoa > Arthropoda > Insecta > Diptera > Tephritidae > Ceratitis > Ceratitis rosa. The sequence continues at coordinate 862,219 of JAWMAG010000086.1, read as the reverse complement.
TCTTGTCAGGTTCATACGTCATACGCACAACACAACCTCCATATTTCAGATCTCTACAACCAGTGGTTAAGGCTGCGGATTGATCCATCGGTTATTGAGAGCACCAAAGGGACCAGATTTTTCGCCCGGTCAATAAGGATGCCCGTTGATCAGAGGTGAATTTGTATGGTAAAAGGTTGAAGGGACTTGAAAAGTCCCTTATTAGAGGTGCCCGTTAAGGGAGTTTCACCGTATATACCTTCTGCTCAAATATAAACGAGACTACTCAATAAAACAAAAACGGTTAATTATTCTTCAATATTTATTTTATCCACTTCAAAATAGTCACCATTAGAGGCGATACACATATGCCACCTTTTTTTTCCAAACTTCATAACACTTCTGGTAGGCCGCTTTAGGTATGGTTTTCAGTTCCTTCTTCGAATTCTCTTTTATGACTTCAATCGACTGAAAATGTTTTCCAGGAAGCGGCAATTTGAGTTTAGGGAAAAGAAAAAAGTCACACGGTGCCTTAGCGGGTGAATACGGTGCTTGCGGAACAATATTTACGTTGTTTTTGGTCAAATAATCGCGTACAAGACGAGACGTATGAGCTGGCGCATTATCATGATGTAGAAACCATGACTTGTTGTCCCACAAATCCTTCCTTTTGAGACGAATATTCTCACGCAAACGCTTCAAAACGGATAAATAATATTCAGCATTAACGGATTGACCTTCTGGAAGGAATTCCGAGTGCACAACACCTTGACTATCAAAGAAAACAATGAGCATAACTTTGATTTTCGATCGACTTTGACGTGGTTTTTTGGGTTTCGGCTCATTTGGAAGGCGCCATTCAGATGACTGCTGGGCTGTTTCAACGTCGTATTCATAGACCCAAGTCTCGTCACCAGTTATGATGTGCTGGATGTCCGTATCACTCATTGTGAGCATTTCCTTGGCGACAGTTTTGCGTTCCTCTTTTTGAAGAAAATTCAACATTTTTGGAACAAATCGAGCAGACACCCAAAACATCGTGAATAATGCTATGAGCGGATCCATTTGATATGTTGAGCTCACTAGCTATCTCTCTTTCAGTCACACGACGATCTTCCAACGCAATTTTCTTTACTTTTTCGACGTTTTCTTCGTTTATTGACGTTGCTGGACGACGATCATGGGGCAAGTTCTCCAGCGATGTACGGCCGTCCTTGAACGACTTATACCAATCAAAAATACGTGCACGTGATAGGCAAGACTCCCCATATGCCTTCTGCAACATTTTCATTGCGTCCGTCGCACTTATTCCATTGGAATAACAAAATTTCAAACAAACTCTTTGCTCAACGTTAATTTCCAGAGTAAAATTCGAAAAACACACTCGAGGTTGACTTGTTTATAGTGCCGTAAAAAAAACTATGTGACAGATCGCGCTCAAATTTGACATGTAAACATATAACAGTCCTGCCAACCTAAGCAAAAAAAAGTATGGCCATATGTCTTGTCCTTGTTGAGTTATGGATAAAGTATCCGTTTATATTTGAGCAGAAGGTAGATCTAATTGTAGTCGCCTTTCAGCAGGGAACGACAAGCTCTCCGAGTATATTTCGACATGAAATATAAGCTCCTCGTAAAAATCCATCGACCATGTGTTGGAAAAAATTATGATACATACCACAAATTGGAGACAGTGTTCTGCCGAAATTCACTTCAGCGGTTAGAAAGAGCAAATTATATATACATATATATTGTTGAATAAATCGGCCGAAAATAAATATCCTTTACCTTCCCACAGACTGCAAGAGGAAAAAGAAACCCCGATTCTTGCAAAGCATACATTTTGTAGACTTAGCGAATAGCCTTAATGTAGACAATGGCTAGGAGGGCATTCCCAATGCAACTTTAATATTATTCATCGACAAAAGTTGAAAGTAACGAATTATTTGGAAGTTTTAGTTAAATGTACCCATAATAGATTAATTCAAAGTACTACTTCAATTTCATTTTTTTAAGATATATTACGAATAATAATACAATAATAATAATAATTAATGGACCCCAGCTGCACACTCGAAACGCTCGTTCCGACCAGCTACACTCATATACATTTCTGTTTGAGATAGGAATCTGAAGGTACTAGAGCTCCAGATACCCGGGTATCGAGCATTGTGAGCAGCTCGATACTTGCTCGATACTCGTTCGTTGCTCAACTGCTCAAATGATAATTTGAAACTTTTCAAATTTTAATTTTGTTTGTCAAAATTTCTTCAACATCGATAACAATGTCAGCCTTGAAATCCAAAGCGAAATGGCTCTTGTCAACAGGTTCTACTTTGGTCTGAGTAGACAATTGAAAAGTGAAATCCTCTCTCTACGTTATAAGTCTACGGTCCTATCAAAATGAAATTTTTGTTTGTTGTAAACTTAAAATATTTAGCAAAATAAGAAATAATAAGAAACAGGCATTGCCGAAAGAAAAATGATTATAAAACTTCACCAAGAAAGCCAAAACTACCGGAAAATAGGAAAAACTGTGGGTAGAGCATGGACATCAGTTCGCACAGTTGTTATAAACTTAAAAGAGACAGGAATTTTAACTTCGAAACCAAGAGCTGGCCGATCTTCCAAACAAACACATAGGAAAACACGAAGTGTACTGTCTCTTGTAAAGGCAAATGCGAGGATGACAGCGTCCAAAGTAGCCCTAAACGTTCGGCAAAAGTTTAAAAAGATAATGAGAGATTCTACCGCTCGAAGAATTTTAAAGAAAGCAGGATACAATGGAGGTGTCGCTCGAAAGAAACAGTACATATCTTTAATAAATCGACAAATAAGTACGTAAACATACCACCAGAAATTTGGAAACAAAATTTATTTGCTGATGAAAGCGAATTGTTTGGAGAAATACAGTTACAGCGCTCAACAAAGAAAATCTCGTCCCCACTGTCAAGCATGGTGAGACTACAAAGCTTGTTAATTCCATGTAAAACAGAGGATACCCAACTCATTACGTGTTTTATTTTTTACAAACCTTTACATTATATCGATTTTTGAATATCTTTTCATTTATGGGCGTAGACTTTTGGCGCCTATAACTCTGATCTATACGTGTATGCCGGAAACTGAATTTATTTTTTTAACTGCAAATAGTACATAGAAAAATGTTACTTAAAAAAGCTCTATTGAAGTAACATAGAAATTATCATTTTTTGAAAATAGGAAACTTCAATGCCAATCCAAGGTACTGTTATGTGGTATTTGCATACATGTATGATATAAATATATACATATACCTATATATGTTTTTAAAGTTCTCCCTGCAGGGGAAGCTATTTAAAATACACCTAACCAACTAAATATCGAAACTAATTCACTCCGCTGCACAGCAATTTTGCCCGTTTAAGTATTTTTAAATCGTCTATGAATAGAATAAAAATGTAAACAAAAACAAATCTTTACATACGGATGAGCATATCAATCAGTTGTCTGTAGCTTGACTGTACATATGTACATACATATATACGTGTATGTGTGTAATCTTGCGCCTCATTTGAAATATGAGCATTTCGCCCGGTCCGACTTGGCTCGTCTGGTAAAATTGTTAAGTGTTGAAAGAATTTTTTTAGACATACATGTGTACATATAAATATACTTACATATATAAATATTTATTAAATATATTTCTTCAAGCACTACAATGTTCACGGTGTTGGCACACAATGTACCGATTTCAACATTGCTTTTGTAGAATGAATTTTAAATATTTTTTATAATAAATGCAAATGATAGTGAGAATAAAATTTTCATGATTTTGAAAAAAATCAAAATTTTTGGTGAAATTACCAATAAAAAATCTTTTAAGTTGGGGGAAATTGTTTACAATAATACCTTTGTGTCTGAAATATTTTATGAAAAATTTAATAAACAAACAAAATTATTTTCTTTTGGTATGTATGCATGTATATATGTATGTATTATAGGTTCATATGTGGGAGCATTTTTAAATTCTCGGAATTATGTTTTCACCACTAGAACTTAACACCATGAACATCCGGATGATCCATGAGCTCAACCAAGACCGGACCTGTGCGGGAACTGTCCTGGTAGCACTGAATGTGTCAAAAGTGTTTGACACCGTCAACCACTCAGTGCTACTATCGGACATTGAGAATTTTTCATTAGTGCTGAGGTTGAAGAGGTGGTCGACAGTCATCGGTAGAGCTTCGAGGTCAAAATTCTAACCTTCATAAGATTAAGCAATGGATTCCGCAGGGTGGTACCCTCTCTCGCTTCTGTTTAATTTTTACATCTCGAAGCTCTCTCTTGAACCAGAAGGCGTTTCATTGATTTCATAAACCAATGACTGTTCGATATTGGCGCCTGTCACTGGGTTGGATATTCGGCAGCCTGCACTCCTCCACTCCTCAAATGGCTGCTATTGCCTCTAAAGTACAGAGCCGTTACAAAATCCTCAAATCTTTAGTCGGCAGCATCTGGATAAAAAACAAAAGCAATCGTCTAGACGGTTGTAAATTACGTTGTTACAATATGAATGCCGCGGATTACCGAGGCGCTTATGAGAAAGTTACAAGCACATCGGAACACCGCCCTTAAGACCGTAACAGGAAACCCTCTAACTCCTACCTCAGCATCACTGGCACAGTAAAGCATGTATGATACGATTTAAACACAACCCCAACAGACATTTAAAGAAGATCTGGATACAGTTGTCGACTTAGTTCCTACCTATCCAGATTTTATCCCGACATACATAACGTATGTCGTACGACACTAACCACATGCTCGCATTGCCCCATACATATCCTAATCTAACCCCTCTTTCCGTCTTGTCTGAACCCGTCGAAACAACCCATTTCCTGCACCTCCCGTTGGAAGATCTCGCTAACTTGGACTAGTCTCGCCTTCTCCTAAGCGGGGTAAGAGAACTGCTACAATAACAACAGTGGAACATCAGTTTTCAAGTGGTTTCCACCAAAAACTGGTTTTCGATGTGTTTTCGTTTGACAGTTTTTATATGGCGAAAACTGTTATCAGTAACTAATAGTTCTAGCATTTTTGTTATTAATGTCAAATAATAGTCGATAACATCGCTAAAAACAAAAAATATGGTATCTACGACTCTTTGAGCAACAACAACAACGATAACATAAATATTATTGTTACGATAAAGTATAGTATTTTATGACAACAAGAGCACTTATTGTGCTTCTTTTAAGTGTTAACATGCATTATAGTTTTTTATCAATAGGTCTTATTGTAGTTTCAAAAAGCGAAGTTCGAATGTCTTATCGATGTATGTATGAGTATTTAAATATATGTATTATAATAATGCTTGTATGTTATTGTTTTGTTACTGTCTTATCTATAAACTGCCTATTCGGATAAGAGAGCAAAAGATTGTATACTCGTAGATAAGAGCGGGACTCAAGACTTCGCAGAACAAAAAGGTTATAATTAAAATAAAACAATACACTTATTTTTATTTTTCTATTTGCTCTTCCTCAATTACAATACATTTGAGTCGATTAAAGGACTATTCAAAAATGTATATGTGTATACAGTGATGAACTAAAATATTGGCACAGCAAGGCCACTTTGACCACTTATGAAAACATTTCTGCAACTATTTTCACTTCAATTCATTGGATTATCTTTTATGTTAAATTAATACTAATTATAAATGATAAAAGTACTCATTTTCACCAAACAAAAGTATTGGCACACTTCATAAAAACATTATAATAAAATGGTATAATATTAACGAAATTAAGATTTTGTAGTCAAGCTTTTATGTTTAATGACAGCTTCCAAACGCTTTTGCATCGATGAGACCAATTTTTGTGTGGTTTCTGTGCCAATATTCTGCCATTCCTCCGCCAGTGCCACCTTCAACTCTTTTTTTTTTCATTTATAATTAGTATTAATTTAACATAAAAGATAATAAAATGAATTGAAGTGAAAATAGTTGGAAATGTGTCCCTCTGTCTAGCATTTTTTTTTTTCGGAATTTCATAAGTGGTCAAAAAAGGTGTTAAAGTTAGTTGAACTATCTTGCTGTGCCAATACTTTAGTTCATCACAGTATGTATAATCCATCCTTGAGGACCATTCCCTCATCTGAGATAAAAATCATAACAAATACATTGAATAAATAAAGTCGCCTAGTTACGACTACATTAGACCAATTCCTTGTCTCAACTCTTGAATGCCTTCTTTAAACTTGGTTATTTTCCGAAAGTTTGGGGAAAAATGGTAAATAATCATGACAGCCAAATCCGGGAAAGACGCAAGGGTGTCGGCCAACTAGCTTGCTGCCCTTTCTTTCCAAACTTTTTGAAGTGCTACTATCCAAAATATCTCCTTTTCTTCACGAACACGAATCCATAACAAATTATCAATTCCGTTTACACGAAAAATGGCACTGTAGAACAAGTCCATCGCATTACCAATGAGATCAGGAAATCATTAGAGTTGAAAGAGTATTGCTTAACCATATTTCTTGATGTGGCTCAAGCATTCGATTAGGTATGGCACGAAGGACTTGTATACAAAATTAAGATGACTTTTTGCCACAAAAAATTTCCATCAGATCATCATGTCATAGCTTACTAAGGGTAGGTATGTAGTTAAAGTATAGGAATTTATCTCAGAGGAATTTGAAATTATGGCTGGTGTTCCTCAGGGTAGCGTTTCGGGACCAATTCTGTATGTCTTGTTTGCTGCAGACGTTCCAACAAGCGCAAACGTACCAATCTCGGCATTCGCAGACAATACTGCTACTTTATGTAGAAGCAAGTGCTTAATAAAGGTCTCAAATACACTAAATAAATATCACTTAAAACTTATTGGAAGTTGGGTGTCAAACTGGCTCCTCCAAGTGAAGGACCAAAGGTGTAAGCATGTCACGTTGACTCTAAAGGCAGAAGCATGCTCAATAGTAGCGGCAAACAACGTACTCATCCTCTTAAGTAATTGAAGTTGCATACCTTGGCATCTACCAAGATAGGCGATTGATCTGGAACGTCTAAAATACATATCTGCTATAATACAACAACTTAAACTTAAAATCGCCAGCCTGAATTGGCAATTGGGTTAATATTCAGCTCTGTACTTGGATCAGAACATTATTTTATATATCCCAATCAGAAAACCAATCTGGAATACAATTATGGGGAACTGCGTCTTCAACTAAAATCCATAAAATCCAGCGATTTCAATTAAAAACGCTACGGAATCTCACGGATACAGCGTGGTATATGCGAAAATATTCAAAGTGACAAATAAGTGGAAAAAATATCTGTCCAAACTGGAAAATCATCGGAATCCCCTAGCGAACGTTTTATCTATTCTGCCCAGCAAGCTGAACACGTTTTCAAAGAAGGGATCTGCCAGTTTTTTGAAGAACAACGTCATACCTGTCGTACATTACTACTTTAAAACCTACTAGAAAAATGGTGATTGAAACGTGGCCACGTGCCGTGTGTTAAAAGGAGATTATAGTGCACATAATCATTTAACTACTCAAGCAGTTGGTACAATTTTAAAGGAACTTTTGAGAAACTGGATCGGTTCCAGATATTATAAGGCCTGTGCATTATCATTCTGTTCGGTTGACCACAAATAGGGCTACTGTAAGTGAAAGTGTAGCCGAATACCCGAATATGTATATTTCTCGACGCTCTCAAGAGCTTTCTCACGTCTTGGCAATAGTCAACTGACCGCCGAAGTCGTGCGATTTGACATCGTTGGACCTTTTTTTTTGTGGGGCTACGGGAAAGACTGTATTTACTTTAAGGTGGAGGCCTAAACACAACACGATGTACTGTTTCTCATATAATACCAAAACTATTTTTGCATTTATTTCTCGCAACATTGATAACCATGTAAATATGTATGAAATATTCTAAAACAATTGGCCAATTTGGCAATCACGGCACCAATTGGTGTACAAAACTCCTCCACATAGACATTATGAATGTCTATATGTTTATGTGAGTATATTTCCCAAATTTGCGCACTATTTCCGACCACATATAATGGATAATAATTTCCGGTCTGACTTTGGCATTATTAAAAATACACCAAAAGTCAAAACTACGTTGAAATTGAACAGATGCTTATAATAAAGATGTACATATGCACATTATATGTATGTTAATTGAATTAACGGTCACAATGAGTACTTTCATAAGCAAATTTGATGATAAATGAAAAATAAAATTTTCAGAAAAGCCTTTATGAATCATTGAACCATTCAACATGTGCGAATGCATTTATTTAAAAAAAAAAGTTCACTATCTAATACGGAATATTTTCTTAAAATAAATATATTGCAGAATTCGTACATTTTCAGGGTCGTTTCTACTGACAATGTGGTTTTAATATTCTCCAATATAAATATAAAACAACTTTCATCGATTAAAATTACCTTGAACCATCAGCTTGTAATACCAAATGGTCTTATTTAATGCATTTATTTCCACACTCGTGAATTTATATGATATTTGTATAGTACATATATGTACTCGTTTACATAGGTGTGCATATTTATAAATGAATACATTATATATAATTGCACGATTGTGTATGCTATAAGGACTTGTGAAGGAAATGAATATAGTTCGATTACTGGGTTGTTAAATAAAAGTCCCATGATTTGTTTTTCAACTTCTTTGAAGTAAGCACACAGTTTTTTGACTCTCTTTTAAGCACACAGTTGACTTACACCACTTCCGTCTTCCGTTTCGGCAACACTTTCTCAACAAAAATTCCAGAGAGGACCGCTGGAACATAGGTCTGTAGCGATCTTCGCCAAAGGTTTTAAACTATATGGAAAAGTAGCTTACAGAGTTTACTCTGAACCTCTTGGAATAGACTTATGTAAGTAAAATACTTCACTGCAGCGTCTTCAAGGTTGTCCGTTTCTAATACGTTAACCCAACCCATTACAATATATTCTGACAGCCATGCTGTCATTAAGTCTCTCCAATCCAATCATAGCATCTCAAAGGCTCTCAACAGTAAGGTGGCTTGGGTTTCAGGTCATAGGGACATCCCAGGAAACTGCGTAACCGACGAACTGGCAAGAAAGGGAACAGTCTTAACCACGACAAGCTCTACACATGACGTGGGCGTACCGCTATCCTCAGCAAAGAATCTGCTAAGATTAACCTTCACCATAAGGGCTAGCCGCAGACGGCAGAGCGAAACCAAGTAGAATGTTGTAAGACAAATCCGGCCTTTAATACAGGTAAACAGAATTAAGTCTTTAACAATCGGCGTAGTAACCAAACACTCTCTTTTGGGGACTCCTGGTAGAAGGATGGGCTGCTTCTCAAACAACTTCTGCCGCAGTTGTTGGACATAGATGAGGAGGAATCGGTGGAACATTACCTCTGCAACTGCCCAGCTCTCAGTGCGGCCCGTTATCGTTTTCTCGGAAATTTTTTCTTCTATTCCCTTGCGGAGCTTGCATCGGTAGGCATCATTAATCTCTGGAATTTCATAGAACAAATCAAGTGATTTGAGCATTTGAAAGGTGAAAGAAATCTTCTTAGCAGGACTAACATAGGTATCACAACGGACCAGTAGGGCTATTCGCACTTGATCAGAGCTCCGTGATCTAGCAACCTGTTAAACTAACTAACTAATTAAACACACAGTCTTGCCTTCATCTTTTGTAGATTCATCTTTGATTGTTCATATCATATATATACCTGCGTATATACATACAATGAATATATGTATAAGTTCTTTGAACATGTCATATACTCTGAATGTTTGTGCTTTGTAACCCGCTGAGGCGACTTTCGGACGAGCTCCTCTTCCGATTTGCCCTAGGCGTCTTGATGTTTTCTGATGGATTTTTATGAGGAACTTTTTATTTCAATCAGAAAAATTCATTTTCTATTATTTCGGATGTTGGTTGGGCTGTGATTCATACCCTATCTTTCCAAATGGTATGACGCATGCTAACCACTCGTCGCCATATGCTTAATTGGTATAATATAATATATTTATAATATAAGAAAACCTTATATCTCCTTTTGGCGGCAAAGTTGTTAAACCGCCTTCACCTTATCAAACCTTTTATTTAACTTATATTTACTTCACTTTTATAAAATGTTCTTTTAATTTTTTTTTATAGAAAATCTCAATTTATATATCTTCTTATTTACATACCAGGTGTGTTTGTTGAAGTTTGCCGGTTTTACTAGTAGATGTCGCTAGCAATATGTATAAATTTCTATGATTTGGCATGTATGTAATTTTTTTTCTATTGACATTAACCTACAAAAATACGCAAGTCACATTCCTCCAAAATAATAGCGTCATATTTGTTTACGTCAGTGAATATGTCGAGTTTCGTTCCAAATAAATCGCATTTGCGGCATTCGTTGCTTTTCTTATTTCATCAAAAGAAAAAAACAGCTGAAGCTCACCGGTTGCTGGTAGAAACTTATGGTGAACATGTTCCAGTGATTAGAACATGTGAGACATGGTTTCGTCAATTTAAAAGTGGAGATTTCGATTTGAAAAAGTTCGAAGACGAGGAATTGCATGTTGATCCAACCCAATCGCAACAAAAATTGGCAGAAACACTACATGTGATTCGAGGAGCAATTTGCCAACGTTTAAAAGCCATGGGAAAGATTCAGAAGTATGGAAAATGGGTGCCACATCAGCTGAACGATAGACAAACGGAAAATCGAAAAACCGTTTGTGAAATGCTGGGGGGACGAAAAATGGATTTATTTTGAGAACCCGAAGCGAAAAAAATCATGGCTTTCCCCTGGTGAAGCTGGCCCATCGACTGCAAGGCCAAATCGCTTTGGCCGTAAGACAATGCTCTGTGATTGGTGGGACCAGTGTGGTGTGGCGAACACGGATCGCTACCGACAACAAATGATCAATTTGAATCATGCCTTGATCGAAAAACGTTCGGAATGGGACCGAAGACATGGCAAAGTTATCTTGCAACATGACAAAGCGCCGTCTCATACCGCTAAACTGGTGAAAGACACATTAAAAACACTTAATTGGGAAATATTATCGCACCCGCCGTACTCTCCAGACCTCGCCCCGTCCGACTATCACCTTTTCGCATCGATGGGACACTCCCTTGCAGAGCAGTGCTTCGCTAATTTTAAAGAAGTCGAAAAATGGCTCGTCGGATGGTTTGCCTCGAAAGAGAAAAAGTTTTTTAGGAATGGTATCCATAATTTGCCTGAGAGATGGGCGAAATGTGTAGAAACCAATGGTCAATACTCTGAATAAAAAAATTTTGAGATTCCTCTGAAAATTAAGCATTTTCTTTATCGAAAAAAGCGGCAAATTTCAACTAACACACCTGGTACAAAAATCTTATGTCCGCATGGAAAAATCCAGTAGTTTCCAAAAATCTCCAGATGTTACCGACCGAATGACTTGAAATTTCTTCAGATTGTTTCTATGATACCTGGAAAGATTTACAAGACAACAAATTTCGGTAAGGGGACCGGGGACTGACCTATTCGAAAAAAACTCTTTATGTCGCCGCGGAACAGGTGTTCTCCAAAAGTTACCAACCAAATGACTTGAAATTTCGTCAGATTATTTCTATGATTCCTGAGATGTTTTTTTCCAAAAAAAAATCTGGGAACTGGACCGGGGACTGACCTATTAAAAAAATCTTATGTATAGTTCGATTTACTTGAAATTCGGTACATAGGTGTCTTTTTGCTTGGATTAACAGGAAGACTGTTCTTCTCGCCGGAAAGTGGACCAGAAACTGACTTAATAAAAAAAGTTTATTTATGGCTTACTTAAAATTTGGTGCATAGGTGGCTTTTGGCTTAGATTAACAGGAAGACTACACTTATCTCCGGGAATTTGACGAGGGACCGACCTATTCAAAAAATCTTACTTTTGGTTCGATTTATTTGAAATCCGGTAGGTAGTGACCTTTTACTTAGATTAACGTGAAGACTGTTATTCTCTCCAGAAAGTGGACAAGGGGCTGACCTATTCAAAGAAATCTTATTTATGGTTTGATTTACTTGAAACTTGGTACATACACGTAGGTGGCTTTTTGCTTAGATTAACAGGAAGATTACACTTTTCTCCGGGAAGTGGAACCAGGAACTGACCTATTAAAAAAAGTGGAACTACTCTGCTTTCCGGGGAGTGAAACGGTGACTCCCCTATTCAAATAGTCAGACTATTCCTCTCTCCATAAAGTGGAACAATGTCAATGGTTAAACCAAAAATGTTGTATTTCCACAAGTATTGAGTGAATAAAGTTATGATAAAAAGATATCCCATGATTAATTTTTCATACCCTCAATGACTAGCAGGGTACAGCTAGTATTATATATATTCATATATATCTGCATTTTTAGGTAACAAAATGTATTTAATAATTATTTTATTTATTTATTTTTGTGCTTTAAAAATAGCTACATCGTATACATACCGCACACTGAATCGAAAAACGTCACAAGTCAACATTTTTCAAAATCGTTTTTCCCCCCAAAAAAAAAAAACAGTTTATAAAACGCTTTCTAAGGACTGCAAAAAATTCTTTTTAACCACAGCCTTATGCCTGTTTTCATACCATTCCTGAACTGTTTTTTTACCATTCCTGAACATTTGAGATTTTTTGAGTTGTGACATTTTTTTGATTTTGTGTGCGATATACACGTACATATAATATTAAAATAAGCTTTCTGTTCCAAAAGAGCGGTTTTTCTTTTAGAAAGAGTACATTTTTTTTTGGCCGCAATGAATCATCACGATAAGCATCGTAATAATCTTCGCTGTCGTCAGCTTTTACCACCCACACGAAACCAACCTCTTTCTTTCTCGCAAATGAAAAATTTTGCCATTTATTGGCTGCCTCAACAAAAATGTTGTTATGTATAAAAGAAGCAACCAGTAAATACTTTCACGTACATACGTGTATGTAAATATATTTGTATAGTTGGTGACCACTGTACCATAGAAAATCATCGAATTTTGTTTTTCTTTTCTGCAAATTTGTCCCCTAGGAAATACCTACAATAAGGTAGCAAGCTATAGAGCAGTAAAATAATTAGAAGTTTGACACATATACATATATGTGTAGGCACTAATAATATATGCATATAGCATATCAGAAAGGTCACATTTATTCCGATTAAGGGGGGACATCTGAGTAACTCAAAAAAAATAAGCGGATTTTCTGGAATTTTTTTTTGACCAAACGAAAGAGCCAATCGAAATTTTTTAAAGTAGGTTTTATAATATGCGATCCGATGTACAAAATATGATTTTTTGAAAGAAATCGAAAACAAAATGGCGGCTGTGCAGCATTTCTTCGTAGGTCCTATTTTTGGGAAGGGGGTCCATGGCCGGAAAGCTAACGTCCTTAATTTTTGATCTGGAACAAAAAATAAAGTTTTGTTAGTTTCTATACATCAACAGCTATCGGCACACGTAGGATTTTTTCGATATATTGATTTTTCGCAAAATGGTGCGTGATCGAAAAAAAAGTTCAAATTTTCACGAGGAAAAAAAGTCAAAAATTTTTTATAAAAAAAAAAGTAAGCAATATAAAAAAAAATTATACGTGTGTCGATAGAGGAAGGAATTTTGAATATACTGTCAAAATTTCAGATCGATCGGTTAAGATTTGCTCGAGTTATGTTTCCGGCCGTCTAAAAAAAAGTGGTTTCGAGAAAAACGCGTTTAAAGTTATAAGGCGGTCGGAATATGCCTATGAGGCATTGCCGCAGAATGGAAAATTTGGACATTTAGACACTTTTGCCGGATTCTATCTTGTGGTATATTATTTTTAAGATCCTAAAGCATCTTTTAAATCAAAAAAAAATTTTTTTGATTTTTTCAAAATTTTACTCAGATGTCCCCCCTTAAATAAAAATAATAAATGATAGTCTAGTTTTAAATTAAACCTACTCGCTTAGCCGGGTTGTGTGCTGGGTCTGGGATCGGCCACGTAGAAACTTGCTTCAATGAAAAAATCAACAATGCCTCGGATGAGTGACCTTACCTGGATGACGATCACAGCAAGTTTATTAAGGACTGTAATCTAAGGACATGAACCTAGATGTCCGATATCATAATTGGGAGGGTGTCGCTGTCCAGCTGGTTGATGTCCTTCCTATTAAGTTAAAAAGCTGACATCATTCAAGTAGGTTCTTGTGACATTTATTACAGCGGTGTTGTTGATGTCAATTTCGTGGTTGGAGAGAGACTCCGGCGCCGAGTACGGGGATATACTCCGTTGGATGAACTTGTCCCCATAGTCCGATGGAAGAGGAAGACCATGTGACCGACCTAGGATGCCTTTTATGAGCACCTGGAGTATAGTTATGATTGCTGCTCCTGCTGCGATGTCAAATTTGTGCTTGGCGACTTTAACGCCACGAAAGGCCAAAACACAGCTGATACAATGAGGATTGCCGCGCTCAGTGGATCGACCACTATACGGGTGGAGTGGGTTAAACACCGGGAACTGAAGAGGGACGTAAGACGCATGTACTGGCGAAATAAGAAAGAGGCCGGAATGCATGAGTATGACGAGCTGAATTGGTTTGACCATGAGTAAATATTTTTTAAGAATCTCAAAATTAGTCAAACGGAAAAGGATTAATAGAGATGATGTGATTTTTAATTATCGTTTTGGCCATTTTTAATATGTTTGTGTTCAGTAATGTTTACAATTTTATCATGGCAAGATATACGCAAGAACAACGTTTACAAATAACACCAACAACAACTACTTGAAAACGATAACGATGAGGGTCACTCTCATCTGAGTGGTGCGAAGAAAATCGACAAATTATTCATGAACAATCGTTACATTCACCTAAATTGACACTTTGGTGTGGTGTTTGGTCTAGTGGAATCATCGGTTCGTACTTCTTTCGAAATGAAGCTGGTAGCACCGTTACTCTCCATGGATAGCGGTATAGATTGATGAGAACCAAAATTTTTAGGACCACAATTGGAAGAAGTTGATCTTAACAACATCTGGTTCCAACATGACGGGGCTATGTATCACGCAGCACGTGCAACCGAATTATGGCGAGAAAGGTTTGGAGATTCGATTATTTCAAGAAATTGTGACATTGAATGGCCTCTAAGAAGTTGTGATCTAATACTATTAGAATACTTTTTGTGGGGTTATTTAAAGTCATTCTTCTTCTTCTTCTTTATTGACGTTGGCACCGCTTACGCGATTATAACCGAATCAGCGCCATTTATATCTTTTTTTCGCTGTTTGGCGTCAGTTGGAAATACCAAGTGAAACCAGGTCCAGGTGGAGAGTGACCTGTCAACGGAGTGAAGGAGTGGACATCATCCACTTCCTCTGCTTCCACCAGTGGGTACTGCATCGAATATTTTCAAAGCTGGAGTGCTTTCATCCATTCGAACGATAGGACCTACTAGTGTAGCCGCTGTCTCTCCTTCCGCTGAACTACGTCAATATCATCCTATAGCGGTATTCGAAATTATCTACGACCTCGAAGTTATGACTGTCAACAGTGACGTGGGAGCCAAGTCGCGAATGCGATGACTGTTTGTTTGATGACAGGAGATATTTCGTTTTGTCCTCGTTCACTACCAGATCCATTCGCTTCGCTTCTCTATCAAGCCTGGAGAAAGCATAAATAACGGCGCGGTTGTTAAGGCCTAATGATATTAATCATCATCGGCATACGCCAGTAGTTGTAAACTCTTGTAAAAGATTGTATCATCTCTATAAAGCAATAAACCAGACTCTCTTTAAAATTCAATATTGAATGTACTATTCATGACATACGACTTGATTTAGTGGAAAAAGTGCTCAAAAATTGAGTTCATTGAATTCCTTCTAGCAAAAGAAGTCGTGATGGTCATTTGAATGATGTTATATTCAGAACTTAATTGTATCGATTGTACTTCACAGTAAATAAAAAACATTTGAGTTTCTTTAACAATTAGTGTGTTTTTTTTTTATAAGAAATCAAATCATTCTTATTGGAAAACCCCATATAATAAGAAACTACTTTTATTACACAGCTGCCGCCTAAAAATATGGTTTGTTAAAAAAAAAAAGATTTAAAAATTTTTTATTTAGATAAATGTGACTCTTTTTTTACATAGGTATATAACACAATTTAATTATTTCAAGTAAGGAAATTTTTTATTGCATTATCCTTTTTTAGAAATTTGACTTGGAATAGTTAATGTTCTGAGAATAAAAATCAAAATAATTCGTTACCTTAATTCTACGTTTGAACGAGTTTGTTCTTAGTTTACTTGATTAATTTTAAAATATTATTATTTAATTGTCCTTTATATCGACATATAAGACTTTCCCATTAAGTTGAACAAAGGCTCTAAAAAGTAAGCTGATGATGAAAGGTTGGCGACCACTAAACCCAATGATTTTGATGAATGTGCTTTTTTCCTTTCTTCATGCTTTGTTCTTTGTATATTACGGCACTTCTATTTGCATATATTTTGTTTTCGTTTGTGTGATTTATCTTTGTCTCCTTTTTGTGCGTGTTTTTTTTCGAACGGTTCAATGTTTTCTTGTTGGGTTGGTCAGTGACTCAATGTCAGTCATTGGATATTCGAGTTATCAGTAGTTTGTCTCTTTATAAATTCGACGAGAATCCACCTGAAGTCATTCAAATTTTTGATATTTGCGTGTGCATACTTTGCGCTGAGAAGTGAATTAAGTAAGTAGTATGTACGAGACTACATTTGGTGGTTATTGTACTCTGCTCTTTTTATCATAATTTGACAAACCGAAAGACAGCATTTGAAGGCTTGGCCTGTTTGTTTTTTATAAATTTATTGCAGGGCATGTTAAGCACAGTGCACTTTGATATCTACTGTCTTTTTAAAGTAATATAATTGCGTATTACTTTTACATTTTGTTTAACATTTATTTGTTTGCTTAAAAAAAAATAAATTAATTTCTTATAACATAACCTCTATTAAATAGTGTGGATAATATTTTAATTATACTATTATGTTTACCTTTTCGTATCCTTCCAGCATGAGTCGTCCATCACATCAACGCACAATGCCACAACCGAAGCCGCCGAAGCAGTACCTTACTGAGCAGGAGGCAATCGTTGCCTCCGAGCTCTTCGATCTCTTCTGTGTCGCGACGACAATGCGGCAAATTTTAGGCTTGCATCGTGACATGTGCGATATATTGGGTTTGCGTCCTTCGCCGATAAACGAATTCTATCCTATGTTGAAGGCGAAGATACGTTCGTGGAAAGCGCAGGCGCTGTGGAAGAAATTTGATGCGCGTGCAGCTCATCGTGTTTACGCGAAAGGAACAGCGTGCAATGGCACGCATGTGCTAGTCATTGGCGCAGGTCCATGTGGTCTGCGCACCGCCATTGAGGCGCAATTACTGGGTGCCAAAGTTGTCGTGCTAGAGAAACGCGATCGCATCACACGCAACAATGTGCTGCACTTATGGCCGTTCGTTATCACCGATTTACGGAATTTGGGCGCAAAGAAATTTTATGGGAAATTTTGCGCCGGCTCCATAGATCACATTTCGATTAGGCAATTACAAATTATTTTGATGAAAGTAGCGCTGCTATTGGGTGTCGAGATACATGAAAATGTGTCCTTTGAGCGAACAATTGAACCGAGTGGGGATGGATTCGGTTGGCGTGCGGCAGTAACGCCTGCGGATCATGTGGTTTCATATTATGAATTCGATGTTTTAATCGGAGCTGATGGTAAACGCAACACACTAGAAGGTTTTAGACGTAAGGAGTTTCGTGGCAAATTGGCCATTGCCATCACGGCGAATTTTATAAATAAGAAAACAGAGGCAGAGGCCAAAGCGGAGGAGATTAGTGGTGTGGCTTTTATATTTAATCAGTCCTTCTTCAAGGAGCTCTACGAGAAGACCGGTATTGATTTGGAGAATATTGTGTACTATAAAGACGAGACGCACTATTTTGTAATGACAGCGAAGAAACACAGTCTCATCGATAAGGGTGTGATTTTACAGGTGAAATGTTAATTAAAAAAAAAATCAATAAATTTTGCAATAAAATCTATCTCTTTTTAGGATTTCTCCGATCCAGCGGAACTGCTAGCGCCAGCCAATGTAAGCACCGACAAGCTGCTTGATTACGCACGCGAAGCCGCCGAGTTCTCCACCAAATATCAAATGCCAAATCTTGAATTCGCTGTGAATCATTATGGCAAACCAGATGTCGCCATGTTCGATTTCACTTCCATGTTCGCCGCGGAGACATCATGTCGTGTAATGGTGCGTCACGGTCATCGCTTGTTACAATGTTTAGTGGGTGATAGCTTGCTAGAGCCCTTCTGGCCCACAGGATCAGGTTGCGCGCGCGGTTTCCTCTCCAGTATGGATGCCGCATATGCGACCAAATTGTGGTCGAATACACGTAATAGCATACTGGGTGTGGTTGCACAGCGTGAAAGTATATACAGGTAAAATGTTATTATAAAGTATTAACAATAAAATAATCTAATAAAAACTTACTGCCTAGACTGCTCAATCAAACTACACCAGAAAATCTGCAACGTGACACTGGCTCATATACCGTTGATCCGGTATCAAGGTATCCAAATCTAAATCGCACTGCTGTCAATCCATTGCAAGTGAAAACACTTGTGGATTCAGATGATCCCAAAGTATTTGAGCAGCCAATAGGAGAAATTATTACAACACCAGCTCTGGCGGAGGCGCCAGCTCTGCTACGCAAAACGCGACGTAGTACAGGTAGGCTTTGTGTGGCACAGAAGGAAGGCAGAAATGCTATTCTATTATTAAATAAGAGAACCAGGTTTTCGAAGTCCAGTACATCCCATTTCTATCAAGCTTGCGATGAACATAGTGGCAACCAAAGCAATATGCACATTTCTTGATTTGGAGTTAGATCCAAACGGTTTCACCTAAAATAGAAAGAAATGCGTGGTAACCCATTTAAAACTGATAAAAATAACGGGTAATAAATTAAAGAGTTTAAGTAAGGCTTAAAATTTATTTTCGAGCTGACGTTAAAATTTGAGAAAATAGTCATAAATATAAAAACTAATGAGAGGATAAATATTCTAATAATATTTACTATATTTTAATTTAATATTTTAAGAGGTCAAAATTTGAGTTCTTTTCTTTTGTCATGTCTTAAATTTCTTGAATTAATAGCTTTCTGATCATTCTTGAAAAATTAATATGTACCATATAAAAGCTGTTTCGTTACATATTTAAGACGGAAAACAATGAAAATTAATAACAATAATTATTTGATTTTTTTAGACATTGTGCCTGAAGCTCTTCTTCATTGGGTCTGCACTCAATTACACATGTACGATTTCGCTAAGGATATACAGGAACCTGCCGATATACTTAAAAATGGAAAATCACTATGCGCCTTAATAAGCCGGTAAAAAGTTATTAACATAAATTCTTTTTTATCGTTAAATAAGTCACAACTCATTTATATTGTAACTTTTGTACAGATTTCGGCCGGACTTAATCGAGTATACAGCCGTACGTGACTTATCAGTTGCTGAATGTAACGAAATTGCTTTTAGAATATTAGAAACTGAATATCAACTGCCACGAATTATGACAGGCGAGAAAACCGTCGAGCTGGGAAAAGCCGACACTCGCCTCTGGTTACACTATTTGAATCAAGTGCGCGAACTATTCCGTGGGGAAGTGCCGTATTTGAAACATCCGAAAATTGACATTACTGAATTGCGTGAAAAGTATCGTCTTAATAATGCGCATGCTCAACCAGATTTCTCAAAACTTTTGCAATTCTCTACTAAACCTAAATATCCGAAAACAAAAAGTCCCATCGAGGATATGGTGGATATACCACAAGTGGTGCAGCGACGCTCAGTGTTGGATGAGGAGCGTGTGAAACGCGTGCGCAGGCATGAGCCACTGGCTGCTGGTAGTGCAGCAGCAGGCAATTCGCCACAGCAAGGTACAAGCGTAAATGAATTATAAAGGCATAAATGTGCTGATATTAAATGTTTTTTTTTTGTTGTTGCAGGTCAAACAGACACACCACGTCGTGCCAAGAAGAGAAGAAACGCAGAAAAGGCTGCAAATATTGTGAGTACCACAATTGCGGTAATAAAGGATGCTATTGTAAATTACATTTTCAGACATTGAAAAGTGATCTCAGTAAATATTCTGCAATGGAAATTAGCAGTACTATAACGTATATAAAGTTGAATTTGAATTGAAGAAGCCGCATTTGGGCATATGATAAACTCAAAAAGAAAACTTTGAAATTGTTGATATTTAATGTTTTTAAAATTTGCAATTTGATTGGATTTATTTCGATTTTAATTTTTTAAGAATTAAATAAATTTAAAATTTGATTCCATAAATATAAGGAGGAAGTTAAATTAATAGTACTATAAGGATTCCGAAATTTCAAAAAAGAAATGTAGAAATTTATAAACTGCTCAAAGAATTTTTAAAATGAACTTAAGAGATTTTTTTTTATTGCAAAGAACTTGATATTTTCTTTTTTGGCAAAGAATTTGAAATAATTAAAAAACCTTGAAAGATATATTTTAAATAACTTTCAAATACAAACTGATCACTTTCCAATTTCGTCAAAAACAAATTTATGCAGCGAACGACGAAAGAACTGTTTTAATTTGACATTTGTATATTTGATCTCATACACATATTTTTTATTGTTTGTAAATTAATTTCATTTGAAAACAAAACAAACCAAAACCATGGTGTATTATTATTTTCATAAGGTTCATATTATGCTAGACCGCCATCAGAGTACATGCATCGTCATTAATGAGTTTTCAGATCGACAATCTGAGGTATTCATCGTCACATATTATATACACATGCTATTTTTGTTTTATAATGTTTCATGCATTTTTCATGCAACCAAATCCATGCTATTAATCTACCGTTACACCTACATATATAGTACATTGAAATGTTTGTGTATATGTATCCTTTCTATGCTGCTAAACACAAAACAAAAAAAAAAAAAAAGAAAACAAAAAAAATGCATCCACTAAACAAAACTTACCTATCCATCTACTAAATGCATTCGCACACCAAAGCAGTTAAAAATGAAATCTCTTAATTATGTTTAATACGCATATATATATGTATGTATACCCATCTTTCACCCCTTTGCTCAACTTGCCATTTGCTGTTATTACAAATTATTAGGAAGAACGTCAAAAGCGTTTAGAAGAAATCGAGCAAAATCGTCAGGAGCGTCAAAGTAAACGACGTCAACAACGTTACCAACAGACGCAGAATTTTTACAAAAGTTTGCAAATGTTACAAGTCAACACCTTGCTGCGGGAAACCGATGATCCAACAGCATTCGACGACTACTCATTGTTTATATATCGCCAGCAAGCACCAGAATTCAATGATCGCGTAAAGGATTTGGAACGCAAACTGCTGTATCCTGTAAGATAGTTCGAAAAAAAAATCGTTGTTTTTGTTTTTCTGTTGCTTGCCTGCCTTGCCTGCTTGTCTGCCTGCCGCTGTGAAGGGTATAATGCTACACATATGTACAAGTTATATATGTATGCCCTGTTAACTTATTTTCCATGGAATGCTGCTGAATATGCATATAACGCAAAGGATAACGATGTTTACCGTTGATAATAAATAATAATTTTTATTAACCTGTGAGTTCTGAAAAAGTTTTACTTTAGGTGGATTTGAGTTTTCGATTTTTTGATAAAAACAAATTCGAAATGTTATTTATTTTACGCTGTAAAGCTGTAATTAGAGCTGAGCCATTAATAATTACAACAAAATCGATTTCAAATATGTCGAAATCATACATATTTTGATTCTTTTTCTTCGCTTTAAAACTCAAAATAATACTTTAAATTCAGTATTCTACCCCGAATACCTTTAAAAATTGTAAAACTGAAAATTGTGTCTGGCTTAAATTTCTTAAACACATACATATTGCGTACTGCCATTCTGAAAACCAGGGTTCGAATCTTGATTCGACCAACATCCAAAATTATAGAAAATTAATTCTTATAGTTGCGGTCGCTCCGAGTGTATTTCTGATATGAAATAAAAGCGTCTTATAAAAATCCATTGGCCGTTCGGGGCTTAGAATAAACTTTAGGTCTCAACAATTATTAGAAAACATCAAGACAAGAAAATCGCTTGAGCAGTTATAAAGTGCCAATGTATGTATTTGCATATAATAGTCACTTTATAACGGTGTGTTTTTACTGATCTTCTACGATTCATGGTGCACTCCTTGAGAGTTACCATTGGAGAGTAAAAGTGCCAATCAGACGGAGAAGAAAGGAATAAATTGATGTTTAATTTTTTATATTTAAGATAAAATTTTTATACTAAGTGCAAAAATCGCAAATAGGAAATATTTTATTTTTTATTTTGTTTGGCTCACGAAAAAGGATTTTGCAATATCTGCTTATATTTTATTTTTATAAAAATATAGGAAAATTATAAATATTTTGAAGGATTGATCTGTTATTAAATTATACATGTTCTTTTTTGTTTTTAATCGCAACTAACATCAGTGTTGGCGACTAATTTATTTGTGTAACAATTTGCAAAGTATGATTACCCCAGTGGCTAGTTTTATTTAATCATTTTGAGTTTAATTGCGTTTTCGTTGAATTATTATCTTAATTCTGTATGTATATTTATTTTTATTATGCAGATTAACATGTAGTATTATATTATTTTAACTCGAAATCGTGTTTTTTTCTTTCTCTTCATCCATAATCCACTCTCTTTTCCGTCATTTTACTTTGGTAAAAAAATTCTCGCCACCACACCCAATATTTCCCCATTTTCAATATCCCCCTCTTCGACCTCACGGCAAATCGCTGACAATCGACAAAATTCTGTACTTATGACGTATAATGCAGGATCGCAATCGCGGGGATATACCATCGGCTATGCCTCGCAATAATCCCGATGAGCAGTTTAGTGATCGCATTAAATCCATGGAACAACGTATTAGTTCGAAGAATGCCTGTGGCACAGATAAGAAACCTAAAGACTTAATGCGTGCCATTGGCAAGATCGACAGCAATGATTGGAATGTGCGCGAAATCGAGAAGAAAATCGAACAATCGAAACGAACGGAAATACACGGTCCCAAAGGACGCGAAAAAGTGCCGAAGTGGAGTAAAGAACAGTTCTTGGCGAGACAAAATAAAATGGCAAAGCCAACTCGGCAAGAGTCAGTGGAAGAGAAATTCAAAGAGATCGATCAAACGTTAAAGAATTTAGATAAACAATTGAAAGAAGGTTCAATACTTGAGGTCGGTGAACGTGGTCGCAACAAGGTTGCCTCAATTGCTGGGCAATTTGTGAAGAAAGATGATAAGACAAGCGATGAAAATCCCATCCCTGCCACAGGCAATGTTGCCCCCAAACCAGTGAGTAATGTGCTGGTGGGAGTCGACTTTACTGAGAATTTTCATGAAAGTTATTGCCACAGAATTAATTATTTTTAATTTATCTCCATCTCTATATATACTCGTACATAGCATAAACTTGCTTTGACTATAATTAAACTTATACTTTCATCACTGACAGTTCAGTAAAATCGGCCCCACAGCGTTAATTTGATTTTTTTGTGTTGTTTGGGTTTTGTATACTTATTTTGTGGATTTTTATCTTAAGCTTTCGTTTTATCGGGAAATTTCTTTAGTTTATTTTATTATATTTCAATTATTTCATTGTTTATTTATTTTTGTTTTTTTGTTATTTTTTTCGCGGAACAAGTTGTTATTTCTTTATTATTGAGCTTTATAGGTGTTAGATTTTCAAAGTGTACGTCTCATCCATTGTACATAAACTCATACTTAGCACTCATACTCAAAACATCATCATCATTTTTATTATTTTAACTAAGTACTGCAAAGAACTAATATGTCGCACCAGTTTTGTATACAAATATTTTTCAAATATTAATTATTTGTGTATTTCCCCCAACATAACAGAGCGCCAAAGTTGCGCTGGCATTCAAAAAGCAAGCCGCTTCCGAGAAGTGCCACTTC
Organism: Ceratitis rosa; assembly: GCA_037013455.1. Classification (NCBI taxonomy): domain Eukaryota; kingdom Metazoa; phylum Arthropoda; class Insecta; order Diptera; family Tephritidae; genus Ceratitis; species Ceratitis rosa. The sequence continues at coordinate 838,160 of JAWMAG010000086.1, read as the reverse complement.
TGTAAACAAACCGTTTACTTAATGGAGAAAGTCACCGCTGAAGATCTTGTATTTCATCGTTCGTGCCTGAAGTGTCATCATTGTCAGACCAATTTGCGCCCCGGTGGCTATACGTTCGATCGTGACGATCCCAATGGTCGCTTTTACTGTACTCAGCACTTTAGATTACCAGCAAAGGCTGTGCGGCCGGTGGTCAGGAAACCAGGTCAAAGGGTAAATAACAACATTTATTTCTAAACCGTCTTACATATACATTAACTACCGAAATTTTTCCGTTTCAGAAACCCACTCAGCAACAACAAGCCGCCGCTGCAGCAGCTGCTGCTTCAGACCTGGCTCTTACAGCTGGAGATGGTGCAAGCGGTGTTGTACCTTCAGCAGATTTACTAAAAACACCAGATAAGTTACGTGGTCCTGCTGATAGTGTAGTACAACTTGAGTTGATGGATCGTGGTCAAACGCCAGAACGTATTGAATTCGAAAACACTGATGCTATGTCAGATGGCGAGCCTTCGGAGGAACATATATTGGATGAGCATGAGTGGTCTGGTAGAAATTTCTTGCCTGAATCCAATCAGGACTCTGAGTCAGATCTCTCCAGTTCCGATGATTCGGACAGTGAGTCCGATGCTTATATGTTCGGTGAAGCAAATGATTCGCCGTTGGGAGCACAAACCTTACAATTGGCCACCGACTGGATTGGCAAGCAGCATTATAGTGATAGCGATGATTCAGACGACTTTTATGATTCAAGTGATGGCATTGCGGGTGAGTGGCTAGGGAAATTTCGTAAATCTTAGAGCGATTTAATAAAATTTTACATTAATTAGATTAGGATTAAAAATTAATCATGTTAATTTAGTATTTCGGTCTGTTTGAAAACTAGTATATTGGTAATTAAGATTTTTTAAAATATTAAAATTCATATGAACAGTTACTTATGTAAATTTCATATGCGACTCACTGAAAGTAGAAATCATAAACATCTAGGCCCATGCAAGAGAAAATGCATAAAGAGCGTAGATATAAATTATTCTTTTCCATTTTTAATTAGACATGAAATAAATATTTTTTTTATATTTGAGGAGAGTCATAGTGGAAATTAAATTAGCCTACGAACATATAATAATATTTTACAATATTTCTTATTACATATCAGATGATGACGGTAACGATGATACTGAAGCTGAAGGCGAAGATTTTAAAAAGGCTCGTGAGCGACGCCGAGAGGAAGTACGCTTATTGCCACTACCCGCTAATTTGCCAACTGATACCGAGACTGAGGTGAGCTTTTAAATAATTGAAGTAGTGCTTTTATTCATCGCATTTGTATAAACTATTACAAACAATATAATTTTTTTTGTATTTTTTTTTTCTTCAAACGAATGTCATCAATTATACGAACATGTAAACATATGCAAATTAATGGTGTTGGTTTCATTAATTCAAACTCTTACTTAAATTATTCGAAATTCAATAAAAACTAGGTTAATTTAACTGGTGTAAATGAAATTGGTGTTGATGATGTAGATATGGTCTTAGCAGATAATGAAGCCGCTGAAAAGTCAGTCTCAAATCAAAATATAATTCCAGATATTGATAAATGTTCTGAAAAATCGGAAGCCGATTCGGACAAATCATTCAAATCGGCTGATTCGAAGATCGGTGAAATCGCATCACTGCCTGCAGAAGGCTCGTTTTTAACATCACCACCAACGAAAGCTGACATTGAGAAGTTGGAACAGAGTACTGGTCGACGCTTTAGCGCTGAAATTGAGGCAATCAATGAAAAATTGCATCGCCTGAACAGCGTGGTAAAAATGAGTAAAGATCTCGAGACCATAGCCAAAGAGAATTTGGTAAAAAGCGATATTCTCAAAAAATTGACTATGAAAGAGAAGTGGTTGGCTGACAATTCGGCAGCCGGTTCAAACTCACTAGCACCAAAATCGGCATTTGACAACCGATTCGCGCCAAAACAGGTTATACTCAAAGAGCAGCAAAACAATAGCAAAACTCTCGGTACGAACATTTTATCTGATTCCAATCAATCGAGTGTAGCTAAAGCTGAAATGGTTTTGGAAGCTATAAAAACCGAAATAAAATCTGAAGTTGATAGAGAGGAAGACAAAGCGGATGCTCAAGCGAAACCCTATCCTCCAAAGGCTACATCACCTGAAGAATTATTGGCGAGTTTAAAAGCTGAGATTAAATCAGCCGCTCTCAATCGCCAGGGCAGCCTCAAAAGGCAACAATTAAGTCCTACAGCCAGTCCTAGCGCTAGTAAAAAACTCAGTGCAAGTACAAGTTGTTCCAATAGTTTCAAAGAGAAAGAACCAAAAAAAAATGGTGGCGAAGTAAGTCGAACAAACAGTCTTAAGCGTTCAGAGAAATTCGTATCAAAGAATGAGGCCATAGCAAATGATAGTCGCATGCAAATACAAAATATATTGGGCCTTGTAAAAAGCAACGATAAAAAGCAAGAGACCGAAACTAGCAAAGATAAACCCATTGGTCCGAATAGATCAAATTCTGACATGGGTAAATTATTTTACGATGCAGAGAGTAAGTTCTCACCGAAAGTGGATCGCCGTTTGATGCAAGAGAAATTGAAGGAAATTGAAGCGAAGAGCTTCTCCGGTACAATGGATGCTATAAAATCGCAAATGGTCATGCCAACCGTCAGCGCGCAGGCAAACCCAAGCGTCGATCTTTCGAAATACTTTCCAGATCAGAAGCAGCAAAAATCAAATTCTGCGGCAGTGAATAAAAATCAAAAGAACTTAAAAGACGTTGATTTGGCAAAATATTTTCCTAGCAGCCCTACACCACAGCGGCGCAGTACGGTAGTCACAGTAGCTGATAAATTGAAGAAGTCGCAAACGGAGAATGCCATTGTACCTGTGTCGATGCCGATTGCCGAAGCGGGCAGCAGCGAAACGAATAGAGGAAATAATAAAAACACGCCGACGGTTAAGCCGAACAAGCTTGCTCCTAAAAAGCAAGCATCACTTGATGATGCCGGATTCAGTTTACGCGATCATCAATTGGATGGTGCTGTTGACTTGTCGAAGAAAAGTGTACCTCTAATACTCAACAAAAGTGCTGCTCCGCTCAAAACTGCTTCGTCAACCACGGGTACGGCCACGGTCACAAAAACATCAGCAGCGACTGCTGCCGTGACAAAAAAGGGTAATATCAAAATCATAAAGAAAATTGTGCCTAAAAAGAAAACAGCCGGTGGTGGTATAACAGCTAAGAAAGATAATCATAAATCCATTGTGCCACGCGATGAAACGGATCGTGTACTCGATGAGATACTGCAATCCTCCGATAAGGAGATGCATTCCCCAAGTGCTGAATATTTGCAGCTATTCAATGAGGAGAAGTCCCCCAGTGAAGACGTTTCAGATAAGGTTGAGCGCATCTTTCAGGAAACTGGTATTGATTTATCTATTGCCCAACAACCAATGAATGCCAATAAAAAGCGTCTTTTGAAAACTAAATCGCTGGGTGAAGGTGAATTCGAACTCAAAAACGTTAAAGAGAAGCATCTGCAGATGGACGAATTGAAAACGAAAGAAGATGGCGATCGGCCCATCGGAGTACAGGGTTTGCTTGCACGCTTCGAGTCAATGAGTTCTGTGAAATCTTCGGAGCAGTCCTTTAAACTACGTCGTATGGAGTCCAATATGAGCAATTTGAATAAATCACGTGAATCAATAATATCGCATGATTCTTTTATGTCGCGTGAATCAGACTCCATGAGTGATTTGGAGAAAACAATGGAATATTTAAAATCCGAATGGCGTAACGAAGCAACCAATTTTCTGCAGAAAAAACGAGATAACTTCTTCTCCAAGAAACGCGCTATTGAAGAAGAAGCAGCAGCTACTCAAATAGAAGCACAAAAGAAATCCAAATACGAGAATTTGCCAGTGCAATATCGCGAGTCGAAAATCGCCAAGTTCTTCGGTATCAAGTCCAATAGATCTCCCGAAAAAACTAAACCACAGGCAAAAACCAAATCACCAGAAAAGAAGATAAACACAGCGACGACTGTGAAGAAAAGCATTTCAAATGGTGGTACAGTAAAAAAGTCGCTCTCGCCAAAAAAGCAAACAAATAAAGGTGTGGGAAAAAATGAAACAAAAATGCAGGCGTCAGCAAGTTTACAACTTCACACAAAAGATAATAAACGGAAGTCGCCATCACCGGTTAAAAATGCAAATGCAAAAATGAACAACAAAATAAACGGAAACGTCAGTAGTACAACTGTCAAAGAAGTCTCAAAGGTACAAGTTACTCCAAAGAAGTCGATATCACCGCCCAAACATCAAATGGAAGATTACGAAACAACACTCCTAGTGGAGAAAGGAAGTATAACAAGTTCAGAGCTAAAGCCTATTAATACCATGATTGACACTACAACTCTGGCAGCCACCGAATTAAAAGTTAACGGCCAAACAACCACCCAGAACCCGGATACAATAGCGGAGCCGGAATCGGTTGCGGAACATATTATATTATCGCATCAAAACTCTACGAACTCTGATACGTCAGCACCAACAACACCTGTTTTAAAGAGACGTCCTTTAGTAGAAGATATACGAAATTTACCAAAAACTGGTTGCGATAAATCACTTAGCAATTCTCGTCGTAATTCACAAACAAGCTTACATTCACGACGCTGCTCGGATGTTTCATTGCAGGAAAAGCTTGACACTGCCGCTCTAAAGTTAACGCAGATTTCGTCGAGCAATGCAAATGGCAATGTGGAAGAGTTGTTTCAAAATATTGTGGAACGTTTGTCAAATGAGCAGACTGTGTGCACTCCTAGCGGAGAGGAGTGTGATTCGCTGCGCACATCGATTAGCAAAAGTCCTAGTGCTGCGCCAACTACGGTGCGTATGCGTGGGTCGTCCGAAGATGAAAGTATTGAAAAGCTATTTAGTCAATTCTCAGATGAAATGCTGGTAAACGTAGAATTTGATTCCAATGATGAATTAATAGGAATTACACCACGCGTCCCTTTGCCAGGAAAAAGTGAGGAGAATGACGATTTTGTGGATAGACTAGAGTCACTGGAAAAGGATGAAGTCTCCATGCAGTCCCTTCCCAAACCTGTTGAATCTGCAAAAACGGCTAGCGAGAGTGCAGAAATAGCACATAAGAATGGAAATATAAAAACTGCGACGGAGGCAAAAATATTGGTTGAAGAGAGCGGTGAAAATGATCTGTCAAACCAAACCGGTACTAGAACAGGCCCATTATCATTAGAATATATACAGTCTATGCTATATATGGAAGCACCTGAAACTCCCTTCCCATCACGACCGCAACGTAGGCAGAAAAGTACTTCGTCTTCCAGCGAAGCTTCAGTGCCCATCGCTCCACAGCGGATCAAACATAAATTAGCAAAACTAAAACCCGAAAATATGCCACCATCGGTGCAGGACATAATGCAAAATGAATTCACCAAAAGTTTGACAGCTGAATTGGCAGCAACTGGTGGCATTGCACTTCAGAAATTTCCACGAAACATTTCCGAAGATGAATCAGATGAAATTAGGGAAGACAGAGAAAGTACGTATGGTTTTTCTAAGGAGATAGTTTTTGTTGAAAGTGATAATCAAAAATTAAAGGACGCCGTAACTAATAAAGATGAAAAACAGACTTTGAATACTAGACCGCTGGGTTCTTCCCAGCCGGCGTCGAAGACAAAAGAACACGACGATCCAGCCTGTGAAAATTCCGTAAGCACTGAAGTGTCAGATAATGCATTATCTACTTTGATCCAAAAGTCTGCGAGCAACTCACGTAAGGCTTCACTGGCTTCTGTTAATGGGGCAAGTAGTAGTCCTGTTTCGGAACATCCAGCTGTGGCGGTCCCTTCAAGCCCACCACGAAATATTTCGAAACCAGCCATGAGCGAAGAAAGATCAATACTCAAAGAGAGCCCACTCTTGCCACGCAAATTATCTCCACCTTCAGTCAAACAGGAAATTTTGAGCTCTAATAACTCTCCCGCTATGCAACGGAAAACATCCATTACGAAAAGTAGTCCATTGTCACAGCGCAAACTCTCGCAATCTTCCCTTAATGATATAATTCAGTCTCCAAAGAGCTCTCCCAAACACTCTCCTGTTACAAAAAGTAAATTGTCGCATGTCACCAACAACGCAATCGCCGATTCTCCACTAATGCAGTGGCGATTATCACAAGCATTGGCTGACACAGACGCGTCGACATCAACGCTTACGGATAATCAAAATGCTATAAAGGCTCATCAAAATCATCTAGAGACTGACAATCTAAAGACTAACAACGATATGCTAAATGCGCCGGCATCAAGTAAAGCGTCAAGTAAGGAACGTTCACTTGAATGGGACATGACCAAAATGCCAGCAAGCCCAATGCCACGGCGTAAATTCATTCATGCTGAACGTCGTGGCCTTGATGAAGCAAGAATCAAAGACGTTTCACCAACGAGCTCAATAAAAATACTAAATAATCTTTCGTCCAACAGTAGTGACTCCGAAGAACGTCGAATAATTGAAGATTTCGAGAAAGAGCGACGTCAAGCATTGATACAGCGTGACAAAGAATACCAAAAACTAGAGAGAAAAGAAGCTAAAAATGCACAAAAAGAAAAGGACATCCCAACCAGTAGTGTCAACAACAGTAGCAACAACTCTAAAGGCAACACTCCACGTCCAACACCGTTAAGCTCACGACGTGGCACACAAGACAGCATTAATAGTACGCAAAGAGAATGTACACCACCAAACTTTAAGAAACTTGTTATACCAACCGACACAGAAGACTTACCTTCCCTAAGCTCGCGTTGCAGTTCATTCACATTTATAGAGTTAATGAGTAATGGCGAAGCACGAGAAGCGCCGATGCCACAGAAGTTAAAAATCCCCCCAAAGCCACAACCCATAACAACACCAAAGATCGACGAACCCATAGCCGAGGTATTTCGAAACAGACCGTGGCCTAAACCCGACGGGTTCTCGCCAGAAATGGATACAAGCGACTCACCCGATACTGTAATCGAGGTGAAACGCGCCAATTCAGAACCAAAATCACCTGTCGCCGAAGTATTTCGTAATCGCAAATGGCCTGATGGCAAAACAGTTTTTGATAATAATGCCGACCAACAAGATTCGGACGATGAAGATTTAATTAGAAATTTGAAGAATTATAGAAGTAGATATAGAAAAATGCAGTCTCATTCACCACAACCGATGCGACGCAGGTTGACCAGCGATGAATTAAATGTTGAAAAAAGCGCATCAAAATCCGTATCAGATTTACATAAAAAATCGCCAAGTACGAGTGAAACTTACGAATCTGAATTGTTGCCTTTCGATCTCGGTACGCGCTCAGACCGGTCAAGCGCTGAGAACTCATCCACGCACACACCACTTAGTGGCGGAGGACTTTTGGTGCCCAAACGTCCAATTCGACACGTACCTGCAGTACAACCGCCCGAGCAATCGATGGATGCCAGCACAAGAATGCTACTCGATCGTAGTAAACGCTTGCATATTCGTAAGAGCGAGTTCATCAACGAACGTGCAGCTGAGCGTAATCCCTATTTACGTGATGTGGTGAAAGCAGAGCGCATAGAACGAGAGGCATACGATGCAGCCGAAGAGGACCTCGACTGTTATCGACCAAATAGCTATAGGAGTAATAAACCGCTGACACGTTTCCCAACGTCTCGTACGCTTGGTCGTGAGCGCAGTGGTTTGTCAAGTAGCAATTACAATTACACAGCACCCACTTATGCCACCGACTATGGGCTGAGTAACAGGCGCCTTTATGGCAGTAGAACATTACCGAGTAACACCAGCACAACAACGTCTCTAAACTACAATCCGTATATTAGTGGCAGCAGTGCGGCCTATGGTGGCAGTACACTGGGGCGCAACATGCATTTCAATGACTACACGAGGCGTAGTCCTTCGCGTCATCATGATCGTGAACACTCCAGAGAATCGTGCGTTATAGTCTAGAAGACAAATATATTTTTATTTCTTACTAATTACGAATTGCACTAAATTTCTACATTTAATGTTAGATTTTGGAGATATTAATACAATGCGAAAAATGTACAAAAAGGAAATGAAGGAAACCCAAGAAGCCTCTAAAAAGAATACAAAAAAATTAATAAATTATTAAAATAAAATACAATTCAAAGAAATTAATAATAATAAATTTAAGTAATTGTTTTTTACAAACACACACATATTTTATAAAGGCAAAAAAGAAAACCATTGAAATGAAACCAACGCCAATTTATTCACAAAAATACAATATACACTTGAATATCAAAATTCTTAATTATAAATACATTAAAAAATCCAAAACATAAACATTAACAAAAAGAAGAAAAAATAAACATTCGTTTAAATGCTCCTACGACCGACCCACCACATCGACCAACCAACGAACCAAGCAACCAACAACAACCATTCAACCAAATACGTCTACCTAACTGCCCGCCAGCTTATTTATGCTCGGTGTGCCCACAAGAACGCATAGCATATCCTTGAATGCGGTTAACAAAGTTATCTCCCACATATTCACATTTAAGCGGATAAGGAAAAGAAATACATATTGAATGAAAATCTTAATATAAAGTGCTAAGTGCGAGTTGTGATGGCTAACACTCAAAATAACGACCGGGTACGATCTCTGAAGGTAAAAAACAACTAATACTTAATCCAAGAAAATCATTCCGCTGCGCTTTAGCGATTAAGCGCCGACTGCTATACTTACACCAATTGCTTACAACTCAGTTATGCCTTTGTTTGTTCGAAGTTAAAATCGACTTTTCGATATTAACCCGGAATGATGCACATAACCAACCGTCGTCATGGGCATATTGAACTGATCATTAACCCGCCCTGTCAACGTTTTTTAACATACGTTTGTCAATTTTGCTCAGCGCATTTTATGCTAATACCTACCTCAACTTTAATTAATAATAAATTAAAACATTTTTCATCAAACAAAAACAAAACAAAAAACGCTCCTCAAGTGTACTACAATACTTGTGATCATTTGTGCTGTGTGCCTTTTCGGATCGTACCTTACTGCCGATATTTGTTTTGTAAAGAATTTAAATATCATTCTTGTTCTCATAGTTTTGCATGCCGAATCCATATGCTAAGAAACTTACCGAATACGACTTAACTCCGACTAAATCTCTAGTAACAGACCACATGCCAATGTTCTACCGTTTAATATGCCATTTTGCCGCTCTTTTTTTATAATCATTGCTTTGTTTTTTGTTTTATGACTGTGTCTTAGAGCAGACATTTACAGAGTTTTATGAATTTATAAGTGTATTTTAATAGCCGATTTAATATTGAACTAAAAAAGGAGTCGACTTAAGTGAAACACAATTTTTTAAGTAATTAATAATAAAACACATTTGCATTGCAGGTTCAAAGCGAATCGGAAAGTTCATCTCCCGATAAGGCTGAGCTTAATTCAGCAACGGAAATATCTACGGACTCGGAGTTCGATCATGATGAAGTTATACATGAGACACCCAAAATATTCATTGACGATACTCATCTCAGGAAACCCACGAAAGTTCAAGTAAGTCACAAGAATACATTTAAGGGGTTACATCTATTGTAGTTAGGAGCCCTAAAAAAGAAAATTTTCTCCGGAAATTTGGCCTTGAATTGCGCATTAAAAAAAACTTTTCATCGGTAATGGAAAAGCCTCGAGTGAGTACTAGAAAATATTGTTCAGAAGCTCGTGTAAAAACTAAAGACTAAACCGTTCAGGCGTTCTCGAGAAATCTTGCTCACCGATTTGAAAAATATAGTTTTGAGAAAAACGAGGCGTCACATCGGCTTTCAAATTCTCTGACGCGTCGTTACAAATATGCGTGTAACTTCCATAATAGCAGTTGGATCGATTTGAAATTTTCAATACATGTACATTACGAAAATGAAAATAAAAAAAAATGATTTTTCGAAAATTCTAACAAGATGTACCCCCTTAAAGTGTCCGCGATTCCAATTAAAAAGAAAACACTTTGTTGCTTATATACATACATGCATATATGTACATACAAATGACATATTACTAATACGTTTTACCGCTAGGTGAAATCTACAGTTCTTACAACGACCGCCGGCCAGCGGCAACACGTATCAACCACATCAAATAACACACACAACATGCGCGGCAGTTACCTACAAAAATATCAGGTTAACCCGCCACAGCCACAATTCAAGCCTCTAGTTCAAGTAGACCCTACGCTTTTAACGAAAAACCGTGCGCCGTTACAAAATCCACGCACTGGCGATTATCTGCTCAATAAAACGGCCAGCACCGAAGGTATAGCCTCGAAGAAGAGTTTAGAGCTTAAGAAACGTTATCTGCTTGGCGAACAGGGCAATGGCAATAAGATACAAAAATCCGGTTCCACTTCTGTACTTGATTCACGCATACGTAGTTTTCAGTCGAATATATCAGAATGTCAGAAGTTGTTGAATCCAGGCAGTGGCATTTCACCCAGCATGAAAACATTTCTGGATCGTACGAAATTGGGTGAAAATGCAAACAACGATTTAATGCGTTCGGCGACAACAAATATATTGAATGATTTGAAGGTTGAGATTACAATACAAAAGGCTTCTTCGACAGCGTCAACGGATAATGAGAAAGAAAATGTTTTTGTAAACAGTAAAAATGAGTTGAATAAAGGGATGGAGTATGCGGAGACCGTTAACACAGCATTGCTCGAGACTGTAAATAACAAAAAATCACCTTCAACACCAACTAATAACCAAACGATTTTGGGTACAATAGATTTAGTTACACCGGAACATGAGAAGCCAATATCAGTAATAGATTTAACCAAAGTAGACACACCCGCAAAGAAGTTAGAATCAAATATTGACTTCCTTAATAGTATAAATGCAGATGTGGTTGCACAGAAATTAACTTCACCAGAAAGCAATGATAACTTACTCACTGCCGATAGTAATAAAATTATAGATCTGACCTGCGAATCGCCAGTGAAGAGCGATAATACTATTATAGAAGAGTTGAAACCAGATGTTTCGAAAGATGTTAAGGAGAGTATACCCGATATATTAGGGCATATCGGCCAGGAAGCAAAATCAACACGCAGAATAAATGCATTACGACAAACAGATGATGAAGAACATCTGCTGAGTCACTGTTGTGACGAAGAAAAAATCGATTCACCAGAAAAGTTAGGGGAACAATGTGATAACGACATATTGCAAATACAAGTGCCAAATATACCGTGGAGCACACGTAAAACCGACACAATGTCATCAACAACAGGATCCAGTTGCACATCCAATTCGTCGAGTATTGAAGATATAAAGCACTTTTTATTGGAGTCAACGACTAGTCCAGACACCCAAACTGGTGGTATGGCTATTGGACATCAAGTGCCACGTGTGGAAATACACGATACGTCGGGCGCACTCATGCAAATCGATAGTCTGATGATATTGGATGGAAAATATATTGGTGATCCAGAAGACCTCAAGTATATGGAAATACCAGAAGGTGTAGTCGTGCCACAGGTACCCGCTGTCAAGACAACGGAGGTTGAGGATGACACCGAAGCAGATATGGAACCGGTTACTGCAACACCGGAGCCAGTTGAATGTACAGTTATCGAAGCAAACCAAACGAAAGTGAATGAATACGAAGATGCAAATGACGCAGAGTTAGATGAACAAGTACCGCCGCTGCCTGAAATAGGCCCACCACTACCAGAACGTGGGCCGCCAAGTATGAAAACCGTCAACCGCAAGTTCGATACTAAAAATGAAAATAAAGTAGAAAGTCTAAAAAATCTTCCTTTAATTGTCGAACAATCAGTTGAACAAACAAAAGCGGTTAAACCAGTAACATTAAATTTAAGTGCTGCACAAAAGTCACCAAACACACCAACAACACCTACTGCCACAAAGTCAAACTTAATAACGGACCGAGCTTTAATATCGCCTTTAGTGGACAGCGATGTAACACCAACAGGTGATCTTATGTCGAGAGGTTCTGACTCAGAGACGGAACTAACAGGCACAGGTCAGGTGCTGACCGAAACCGAACTATCAGATTGGACGGCAGACGATTGTATTTCAGAGAATTTTGTTGATATGGAATTTGCACTCAACTCTAATAAAGGTACAATTAAACGCAATAAAAAGGAGAAAAAGCGCATGTCTGCTGCATCAAAATTGCCAACCACAATTGAAATGCTGGGCAAAGTAAACAAAACGGCACCAGTTGCTGAGTTCGAGGGTATACTGAAGTCGATCGATATAGATGATATCGAATTCATGGACACCGGTTCAGAGGGTTCTTGTGCGGAGGCATATTCTGCTACAAACACAGCGTTGCTACGCAATCATGGTTACATGGAATTTGTGGAAACAACACCGAAGCAAACACCCACACACAAAACTATGCCCTACAAGTCGTCAGACAAAAGCCATACATCGGTGGCTGCCAAACGGGATGAGAAACTTGGAATCGACTATATCGAACAGGGTGCTTGTATATTACAAAGCGGCAACCAAGAGCATGATCTCTTAAAAACGCCGGTTAACGAAGACCCACATTTAATAGGTTTATTGACGGAGAAATCCCAACCAATTGGCCCACCTTCGATTATGACTCAATCAATGACAGATTCGAGTACATTGTACGATCTTGAAGATGATAGCTTATTTACTGCAACGCCAAATTCTCAAATTCAATTGTCCAGCGGCACTGCTGCAGCTAAGACAACAACGGAAGAGAGTGAAGCATTGACCGTTGTTACCAGCCCAATTGATTCGTCATCGCCCAAAGCGCCGGGTGTGCTCAATAGTACTTACGTTGCAGATAAGACAGCTGAACTAACAGGAGAGTCAACACCCAGCAGCTCTGATAAGAACCCTAAAACCTCACAGTCCACATGCACAACTGCGAGCACATCGAGTGCCTCATCGAACAAAGTCAATCCTCCTCCGCCATTGTCACAAGAACTTGATGCAAAATCGACATCTACACCGAAAGCAGCGCCTCGTAAACCGTCAAATGAGTTGTCCTATGAGGAGTGCGTGCGCGCTCTTCAGCAAAAAATTACACAAATTAGCACAGCTCGCGAATCCGATGTACGAAAACAACGACGTAAGAGTTCGAAAGGTGAAATGCCTGCTGGTAATTTACAAACTGTGATAGAACCAACACAATTCAATGTGCAACTCACCGAAACGGAAAGCATAACAGCAAAGCCAACTGTCAGTCCTTCTGCAGCGACGGTGGCACAAATTCACAAGGTACCTGAAATTCCGACACTTACGCGCAAATTAGAGGAGATCACAAAGGAGCGCACCAAGCAAAAGGACCTGATACATGACCTAGTCATGGACAAACTACAATCAAAGAAACAGTTAAATGCCGAAAAGCGTTTACATCGTAGCCGCCAACGTACAATGTTAACCAGCGGTTACGCAAGCGGCTCTAGTCTAAGTCCTACACCAAAAATCGCAGCGGCAGCAACAACTAGTGATACCAATTGCACCAGCCGTGCGCACTATCATGAATCGACAGTAGCAACACCTGCCACGCCTCCTACAAATGATACAGAGTTGCGTGCCACACGCACAAGTTTCAAAGAAAGCATACCGTTACAGAAATCTTCGACATATGTATCCGCCTATGGTATGTCCAGTAATTCGCCAACACGTGTTATTGGCTACCAGCAGCGACCTTTCAGCGAGCATTTGGACGGCGAACAGTTAGATGCCTTCGAAAGGTACAAACTGACGAAAACTCCGTCATTTTCTTATGGCTTGCCTATTCAATCGACCGTATCAACGCTGAAGGATGAAAATGCTTATAAATTTGTGACTCCAATAGCACCAGCACGAAATAATCGCAACCAGAAGCCACAAATGCAAGCTATAGATAATACATTTTCCACTTCAACGGAAAACTTACGCACAGAAGCACGTGCCCGTGCACGACTTAAATCCGACACAGAGCTCGGCCTGAGCCCAGAGGAGAAGATGCAATTGTTGCGGCAGCGCTTGCAGCTCGAACACCTGGTAGCTAAAAATAGTAGTAACCCAATTGCTCCCCTTAAGACTCAAGTTCCACTCAAATCACAAATGGAAATGGAACTACAAAATATACGTGATCGCCGGTTGAGTGCTTCAAAAAGCGTTAACGATCTAGTTTATATTGCGGGCAAACAGACAGACTTATCTGCCGATGTTAATTCGAATAATAAACCTGTATGCGCTACTGCCGATTTCACATCCGATCCTAATTTGCTACTTTCCTCATCGTCTATACAATCCAGTAGCGGCAGCATCAATAACAAAGCAACCGTCAAGGGTGGTGGCAAGTCTAGTCGTAGACAAAAAGATCCAGAGCGTCGTAAAAGTTTGATACAATCACTTTCCAGTTTCTTTCATAAAGATAAAAAGGATACTGGCGGTGGTTGCAGCGCAGCAACTAGCGCACTTGGCTCTGCACAGTCAGAGCGTCCGAGTACTAGTGGCAATAATGGGACAACAGGTTCGGGTGGCATTGATATGGGTGTATTTAGCCGCTTCCGCATATCTCCCAAAACTAAGGAGAAGTCTAAGGTTAGTAAACGCCTTAATTACTATACTTCAGCCTTTGTAGTCTTTATATGTGTTCTAATTGGACTTAAATATGTACATATGTGTGAATATTCTAAAAAAAAATTTAAGCATATACCATACTACTATTTATTTAATCCGTACGCAAAATTTGATGTATTTGGTGGAGGGATATATTATTGGAGGAAAAAATTGTCTAAATAATAATTAATATTCAAAATCTAAAGAAAAGTTAACAGACAATTTTGGCTGTAACCTCCAAATCAATTATCGTAACTTTTAAAATGACATATGTATTGAATTTGGATTATTTAAATGTCTGTGTGGCCAATAATTAAAGTGTGGGCTGTACTAAATAGTTACTAACCTTCGTACATATTAAACTGAGCGGTTTTCGGTGGTTGTACCACTAACTCTTTTCTTTAACATAAAGTTTTTACTAAATTTTCTTTAATTATAAACGTTTTACACCTCAGTTTAATGTGCCTATGAATGTGTGTGTATGGTATGTATATGTACATATTATATTATAACTAAAAACTCAAGTCTTAATTTTTATATAGATTATTTATCGTGACTTGACTACATATTAACCTAAACCTTTCGTTTTTCTAGTCATGCTTCGATGTCAGGAATATCGGTTTTGGTGTAAGCTCAACTGTTTTTAATCATTTACGCCTTTGTTTTGTGTTCATTTTGCTTATTACTTTGTCAAAGTTTTCTTTCGCATACATTTTTTTGGCTGTCTCAAACCTTCTGTATTATTGTAATGATTTGATGATACACAAGTGAAGGTGCTTTCACTCAAATTTTTTTTGAGATTTATTAATTATCTCATCTAAATGGGTTTTCGACTTTTGACTTTTTCCTTATTGTTGTGCTAACATTTTCATTTATTAAAAAATAGTTTTTCAAAGTTAAAAAATTTTATTATAAAAAATACAAAACATATTATTGTAAACAAAAAATCAAAGAAAAGTAAACACAAAAAACAAATAAAAGTAATAATGATTTGCATTTTATTTCTGAAATCTAGTTTACATTAAATTAAAAAAAATAATAATAATTGAAAAATGCAATCAATATCTTTATGTTAAAATTAAAATGAGACATAATGTCAAAAAATCTTTTTATGGCAATTTTATGTTGAGTGAAACTACCTTCCTTTTTTGTGAAACATGATTTTTTTTAAATAATTTGAGCACAACATAAAATTTATTTACAATAGCTAATAACACTTGTTTTTTTTTTATTAATTTCTTTTCGTAAAATTTAGTGTATAAATATTAATTTACAAAAATTTTAAGTTTTTTCATATTAGTTTTCATAGTTCTACATATATAATAAGCATTTAGTAAGTGCAGGTGTAGTTAGTATATTAATAAAAATTCTTTTTGGAAAAATTATAAAACCAGTTGTCGACAAAATTTTATAATAAAACATGGCGACCGCATTTATAAAAATTTTATTTTCTACAATTGTTAGATGTCGGTCGGACCAGTACTATTTAACCCTGGCCTTCCGAATGTTAGTACGCAATGCAAAACTCGTCTAAAGCGGCCGCCAGTTCTTTAAATTTTTAAAATTCTGTACAATGAGAGTTGATTGAAATTTAATAAATAAATTGGTTTTGGTTACGTACATAGTCATATATATTAAGACCAGAAAGTTTCCGGAAATGGTTTTTTTCCCATATTCGCGGTTTGGATGATCATGAATTTATTCCAACGGGACGCGAAAACATCCGTCGTAAACGGCCGGCATTGTGGCCCGCTATGGACGAAATTCCGAGTTTTATCATTAAGTGCTTATATTACAATATAATATGATTTTGTCCCATTTATTTACAATTTAACATAAGGGCAAGCCATTTTATACATAATTTATTATTTTTTTTGAAGATCAAAGTAAATACAAATAAGAGAAAGTACTTGGCACAATATGAAATAATTAACAAAATCAATAAAATCAACTATTGGTTTAACACATAATCACAATGTCATACCTATAATATTTGTCCATAAAGGCACATTCAAATTATAACCTTTTTTTATATTGTATACAACTCACTAAACGAATATGTTTTAATCATATCATAAAATGAAAAAACAATATAAAAAATTAAAAAGCACCCACTTGCATTGCATCATGAACATAGTTTTGAGGTTTTTCAAATACATTTATTGATTTTTGATCGGATAAAATCATCCTCTGGCAAAGGTAGTGTCTGTGCGACCTGCTCTTCTAATACGATTAACTTTTAATCGTCAACTTCAAATCATTTTAAGGTTTTGATAGAACATATTTATGGTATTTCCTTTTAGGTTGAACTTACAATTTTCATATCTGTGTTATATACGTATGATGAAGTTGTCCGATTCCAATGATTTTCGGTGACAATGTTTATTTGTATATACATGCGTAGAATACGCTTTTTTGAAGGGTTTTTGACCCAATTATTTATGAGCAAATCGCCAAATATGATGTCGTCCCCCGATTTCGATGTTTTGCGGTGACAATTATTTGTAGATAAGAGATAATAAGCTACTTTTTGAAGGAGTTTTGATCAAAGCTTCATTACTGAAAAAATTTGTGTACGCAGCTATATTTTATAGTCGTCCGATTTCTATAATTGTCAGTATTCATTTTTAGTTCCTCATATGTGTGTAAAATAGCATGTTTTACCGATTGAGGAAGGAGGAGATGTTTTTTTTTGACGGATTTATGACTCAAAATCTCAAACCTGAAAAATCGGTCATATATGTATGTATATGCTATAGTAGTCCGGACATAAGCAATCTGGCTCAATGGAAAACCCTTATCTATATACCTACACGTATGTGGAAGTACATTAAATTGTTGAAAAAAATTTATAGTTTTTCCTGAATTGAGAACGGCTTTGGCTAATTATACGTATTTAATATGAGAAGAGTTTTACAAAAGAAAATTGAACTTTATTGCAGATTTATTCGAGAAAATCTTGCTTATGATTCGATTCAGTTAAAACTTAATGGATTGGTAGCTTATCGTTCGGATTAACATTCAGAAAATTGTTATTAAAAATCTTATTAATGATTCAATTTGTCTGAAATTCTTTTGTTTTCGAGTATTGACCAGACGCCGAACAATTCGGAAAAATCGTATTGATAGTTAGGTCTGCTTGAACTTTTATTTCGTGAAAGGATTTAATTAATTTTAAGGGCAGAGTTGTTTACTTGACTAATGCGTTGTATTCTTCGTTTGCAATAGGTGATGGCATAACTGCGGGAACTCCATTCACTGGAACATCCGTCATGAAGGTTTTGACGGACTCTCGGTGAATGGCGCTTAATGCCTGTCGGTAAGCCGTCCTGTTCAACGGCTGTTGTCGATACTACTGAATACAGTCCGTTAGGAGAAGTACTGCCTTTCTGGGAAGTGGTTTCTTTGGGGGTGTACCTTACGATAGCATCTCAGCACAAATTGCTTGCACAGCCAAGCATTATAATCCTTATCTCGTAGCTTTGCTGCACACATCAGAACGTTTCCTGTCCCGGTCCAAAGGGCGGTAATTTGACAGACTTTTAGCTATAGCTTCCTCCTCGGCGCCCAGATCGGTTCTTTGTTTTTTCCCCAAGTGCTGCTGGCTAATGGTTTGATGGTTTTGTTGCGGCTCTGGAGTTTTGCGGCAATTGCGGCCGTATGCGAAGTGAACGAGTGCAGGCTGTCGAATGTGATTCCTAGTAACTTTGGGTTGTTTATAGTCGTAATTTTTGCTCCAACGTCCTTCGTCCAGCTGGTGAAGATGGTAGCCGAGGATTGTTCCGGTTATAGTCTTAATTGTCTTGCAATGAAGAAGTGGGAAAGGGCGTCGAGATAGCAGTTTACTTTCGAGAATAAGTCATCAATATTCTGGCCAGACGCCAATATCATGAACTATTAGTTCACATGGTCCGTTAGAATATCTATATACATTTTTTTAGACGACGTAGAAATACTAATAGTTAGGCATAATTGAACTTAATTTTTCATTTATCAACTAACAGTATTAAAAAAAAAAAACTATGAAATATTAGAAAATTTTTAGTTTAGTCAGATAAAGTATATATTAATATTAATTTAGAAATAAAATTAGTAAGATTTTGATAATTGTCTATTTAATTATAAAGAGGTTTTCCAATAAGAGATGTTTTTTTTTTTTTTTTTTGAATAGTCTACTATTCCGCTAGATGCCACTTTTGAGGCTGTAATTTTCAGACAGCAATAAAAATAGAACGATAATCGCTTCAACAACGTCATGAAATTATTATAATTTACTAGAAATTTTTATCGAAAAATCATCTTGACTGATGAAACCCTTTTCCATCTCGATGGCTACGGCAATAAGCAAAACTCGCATCTTGGGCTCGGAAACCCAAGATTTATTGTTTAAAAGCCTCTCCATTCTCAGCGTGTAACTATTTTGGTGCGGTTTATGGTCCGGCGGAGGCATTGTAACTTTTTCAAAAATAGAAATATATTGCACTATCGAGAGATGATGGCCGCATTCGGGTGGAATTGATCTGTACAACGTTTACCTTCAACAAGACGGCGCTAGGTGTCACACAAGCAACAAAACCATTGAACTTTTAAGGGAACAGTTTCTTTGAATATCAAAATAACACCTCTTATTGGAAAACCCTGTATTTCCTATTCATGCTCACCTCCATACATGCATATATTTTTATTTTTAATATTTTTTGTTTGTTTGCATGTTAGCTTGTTTGCCAGTCAAAGTGCGCTTAAATATGAATGTACATTAACTTATCAGTATCCGTATGTATATATAGGTATTATACATACTATATGCATTTGAGTTGTTCTAAATAAAAGTAATAGCATCTGTGAAAGCATAATGTTTTTTGTCTTTTGAATGCACTGCTTTAAATGACAGCACAATTATGGCTTAAACAATTGCACAAATAGTGTTACTTATATTCTCAACAAAAAACATGCACGTTATGTCAGCTTCTAACAAAATTATTTAGACAAGATTGCGGTTTGATTTATTTTTTATTATATTTTCTTTTTTTTTACATTTTTTTACAGAATAAATAGCTTTTATTGCACATATAGAGTAAAACAAAGTGTTCATATATGCTCCTAAAGATGTATATTTACTTCATACATATTATGTATATGTATAAGTAGTATGTATGCATGTATGCCATGGGTGAACATTCACAACTACTCTTCTCTTCTCTACACTCCACTCCACTACAAACCACTCCACAACATCACTCTACTTCATATCCACTTAATTGTGGCCAAAACTGATTGCATAAATATTATTATTTTTATAAGTACAAGAAAACGTGTATATTTACGAAACGAAGAACAATATTTTTGTTATATAATTATTTGTTGTATAATTATTATAATTTATAAAGTATATTGTTTATGTATATATTACATATATATTTATAAATATTAAAGAAATTTATATATAAATTACATAATAATATGTATAATAAATTAATTTACACAAGTTGAGATCATACATACGAGTACATAAATACAAAGAACATTTTATGAAATCACAACGAAACATTTGATTTTAGTCATAAATTTAAATAAAGTGAAGAAGGCGGTAGATAGTAAATGTGCATAAAATTATGTGATTTCTTTTAATGTCTGGATTATTTGTTTGTTTGGTGAATAAAAACACAAAGAAGAAAAATAAGTAAAAATTCTATGCCATTTTATGATTTTTAAATAGAAATTATTAAGAAAAAATTTATAATAACATTTTATATATAATTCTTACTGTGCACATCTACACAAAATGTATGTATGTATAGGTACATATCTAAATCGTCATAATTATGTACATACAATTTAATATTTACTTATATATTCTTTTAACTTTAATTTAACAAATTCGTTTACAATTCGTGTACATGTTTTATGTTTATATATGTTTTAGTGAAGGTATCCGACTTATTTTGATTTTCAATAAATTATATATAACAATTCCATTTTTTTTATCAATAATGTTTAAATTGACACGTATGATTTCATACATGGTCTTGGATTTGGGCTTATTTTTTATTGTATTTTATATTGTTAATACATTTAATATTCTTATATCCAGTATACATATTTACATATGTAGGCATAATAAAATATACATACATATGTAAGTATATAAATTTTTTATGAAGCATTATATAAATATAATTGGTCCTTTATAACCACTTAGGGACAAAACAAAGGGAGGGACTTAATGTTAATTAAGTTAAACCCCCCTGAACCGCTTATGGATTTTTATGACGGTTTCATGTCAGAAATACACACGAAGGAGTTAATATTCCCTGCAGCAGGGCGATCTCAATTAGAGAGCAAGCACTAACTAACCACTCAGCTATTGCGCTTACCAACCTAAAGCATTAGGCTTAGTTGAAAAATCACTCATGCGACTTTAGGGCTCCTATCTTGAAACAGCATTAAGACCATTAATAATGTCAACATTGAAATCTCTTACCAACAAATGATACTTTGGACTGAATAAAGAATTGAAAAGAAAATTTCTTTTCGCGACATACAAAGGCCAAACCCAACGAGTACTTCAACGTTCCTGCTCTGCTACATGGTGCGGAGTCAGCACTAGATAGAAGTTTTCGTGACAAAGGGCTTGCGGAAGGCTTATGGCGACATTGACGTAGGTCAGCGAATCAAGAGGCAGCGAAACTTCAAAGTTCCAATTCATGCATCTAGATAAAACAAATTACGAACTGAATAAACCACTTCGCCGCTTGTGAAATGATTTTCATATCCTAACTCTTGACCTCTCGGGCTCACTCTTTATCAATAAAAACAATTGTTCTAGCTTCTCACAAGAAATAACTTCTAAATGTTTTGAAATGTAATACTAAATATCAGCTTTTGGAAGTGATCTTTTCTGTAGCTGAACAGTCTTAGACCTCAACATTTAACAAACTTTTACCTCGCCAAACTCCATACATTAGGCGGAGAGCGCTTTTCATTAAATATATATTGTAATCATTGATGCCGATGTCAAGCGAATGACGAGCTGAGTTGATTCAGCCGTGCCCGCATATTCGCTCGCAATTTTTTCTTGTTCTTATTTGTTTTTGTTTATTTATTGTTATAAACTACTAGGCACACAAAATCTTTGTACATACATATTTTCTTTGATGACAATAACATTTTATTTTGTTATTAAATAATCAAATGTTATGTACATACATACAATATATGTATATTTATTTAACTTCATTTTGTAATTTTTTTGGCTCAAATACTAATATCTACATTTCTCTTGCCTCTAAGCTGTTTTGTTTAAATTAAGAAAATAGATAAAGTCCTGTACAAAAAAAAACCGAACCGCCTGAAAACTCCATTTTTTTGGCATAGTATCGAATTTATCAAGCATGTTTGAGTGCGATCTTACAACTAATTAATTCTAAACAAAATTAATTATTTTATTGTAAATGTTATAATCTGGGGATTTAATATTTAGTCGCACCCCCCTTCGGCTTAATTAACAAAACACTTGTGAGAATAAAAGAAAAAAATAACTTACTGAAATGAAACTTCCGTTCTTAAAGATGACTAGTGGTAAATTAGTCAAATTCTTTCTTACCGTAATAAGTGAAGCAGCCCCCCACCATTTTATTAACTGAGCCTTACAGTAGGCAGTAATTATTCAGTTTTGTACCTCTCGCCAGATCTACTTCTAACGTGGTGGATACCATCCGATCCAAAGAGCTCACATTCTTCCAGTGCTCGACCGGTATTGCGTTTGAGGTATTTATCAATCTCCTACGCACGAAGATGAATCTATTTCGAAGCCAGATACATACAAGAACACCTTCCTGAGGTCTGCAGAAGATTTGAATCGGTCTTGGACACACATCCATTTATCATCTGGTCTTGAGCAGGCGTCATCGTTTCGTCGTCCAAACCCGTTTCTTCAACACTGTTTAAAAAATCGGCAAAAGATGATTTGCTGAACTTTACTTTATCAGCAATTTGACGTACGCACGATTTCTATTGTGATAGTGCGAAAATTTTTCCCTTAACGACATTACCCATTTGCTTTGATCCTGGTATATTTTTTTGATACAAACACTTGTTAAGAGTCAACTATTTCACTTATTGGTTTAATAATGATACAAATATATACTGGAGCTATAAATACCCGGCTCGAAACTCGCTGGATATTCGTTCGTTGGGCAACTGCTCAAATGCTTGTGTTAAATTTCCAATTTTGAATTTTGTTTGTCAAAATTTCTTCATTATTTCAATAAAAAGAAGTTCTGCAAACAAATGTTAGCTCAAAAGGCTCGAATTGCTCGAGGTCGCGCTCGAAAATTATGAACGAGTGTGCGAGTACTTATTGCTCAAATGCTCGAGCTGCTCGAAAATGTTCGAACAAAATCTTGAGCTCTAATTTGTACCCAAAAAAAGCTACCTGTCGTTAAAAAGATTCATACTCTAGTTATACAACTTAAAATTGGAATAATTTAACTGTCCGTTTTTTTTTGCACAGGACTGTATAGATATAATAACCATTTCTATAGGCTAAAGAGTGCATTACTTCTTAATTATTGTTTATCAGCAAATAAATTAGTTCGATACTTTTGAAAAATAGAAAATTCATTTATTAAAAAAATAAAAATATATAAACATTTACGGGACCGGAAAGCTCTTTAACACACAATTTACTATAAAAGCGTTGGAACTCAAATTTTTCTTTTAACCGTTAGTCGAAAGATACTTCTTTCTTGCTTTTATTTACTTTTCTTTCAAAACATTAATTGCAAAATACCTGCGATATCATTTAAATTTTTGAATTGTATTTAAATTTACACAAGCAACAGGTGCGTTGTTTTTTTCCCAATAACACTGGTTTTTGTATTATTTAATTGAGTATTTAATGTTTTCATCATTGTTTAATTGTGTTATTGTTTAATTTAATTACAAAATTATTACGGACACAATAATTTTTAATTATTTCATATCTAATTACAAAGCACATTCTCATTATTAAATTTTTCTTCCTCTTCCTATTCATATATGTATATTAAACATGTAATAATACTAAAATCTAAATTCAATCATGTTTTCAATTTCACGCCGCTGACAATGCTGCTGAATTTTTGCTATGAAACACCATTGCGCGCGCACGGCTTAAAATCATCGTCAAAATATATGTACATGCATACAAAATAACAAAAAAACACACACACACACTAAAAAAATGATATGTATAAATTTTAATATTTACATATGTATATTCAACTGCGGAAAAATATTGGCTAAAAATGATAATAAAAAAAAAACTCAAAATCAAAACACAACAAAATCACATAATTAGGACAAAGATGACTATCCATTTGAAGCCCAATTACACAACAACAATACTGGAGCGACCAATGTGAGCTCAACAAGTAGTAATTTAGTACATTTAAACACTACACCAACAAAGAGCAACAATAAAAAGTCATCAATAGCAGCGCTCTCATCATCCAGTCCACAATTGTTTAACCACCGGCCGAATTATGTGGCGACGCATGACAGCAATGAGCCGATTCCACCGCCCATACCGCCTTTGCCACTCAATTACCAGAGATCCGATGGTTTGTTTTACACTCTCTCTCTCTCTTTTTTTTATCCACTTTACAACTTAATTTAAATGCATTGTATTTGTTTTACCTTTTTCGTATATTTTCCAAAAATAATAAACCCATGATCTATCACGAAAAAATTAAAATAACTGTGAAAAATATATAACTGTATTGCAAATATATTTTAGTAGTATAACGTTAAACTTAATGAAAGTAAAATTAATGCATTTTCCGCCTGGCTTTTAAGATGAGAGTAACGCAACCGAAACGCGTGACCAGAAGCGGCAGCGTGCCATATCGAAGGCTGTTCGACAAGCTGAGCTCAAGCGACTCAGAATCGCTCAGGAGATTCAGCGTGAGCAGGAGGAAATCGAAGTGCAATTGAGGGAGCTGGAGGCGCGTGGTGTTTTAATTGAGAAAGCATTGCGTGGCGAGGGCGAACAACATACGAGCAAGTTAGTACCAAAATTTAAATAATTTTAATATTTATTTAACTCTATGGATACACGTATATTCATTCTTCTTATTGTCAGAGATGCCAGACAATTTCAGCTCACTATTTACATATGGTAAACCTCTGTTTCCAAGACCCGCTTCCAATTTTATTTCAAAAATCAATTGGACGAATCAAGTCCCCAATTCTCCATATTTTATTATGGGTCCTATGGATAATATGAGCATATCATACACTAAATAAAAAAACGTCACAATTGAAAATTTTGCAAAATCGTATTTTCCCCCATTCCTTAAGGGGTAAAGCCACTCTAGAGGTTGAAAAATAGACTGATTTTTTTAAATTTATTGTAGGAATATGGGAAAAGGAATAGAATTTCTATTTAACCATGCCATTGAACATACATATATTGAAGTATAAAAAATATTCTTTAATTATTATTTTGTTACAAAATGGCGGTGATAAAGTCCATTATTTAATCTATGTTTTTTTGAGAGGCATCCAAGGATGAGGTCTAGAACAGAAAAGCAAAAAGTTTTATGATACAAACTAAGGTCTTTGGAAGTACGTACGGATTTAATTTTTAAGTAATTTTTGTGAAAGCGGCACACTTTTTTTTAAATTGATTTTTGACTAAAAAATACACACTCAAAGTTTACATTTAATCGAAAAAACGGCTACGTACTTCCAAAAAAAAAAACCGTATTTGTGAAGCTACCATCAAAATTTCAGATAAATCGATGCAATAGGATCCGATCTGCGAAAAATGTGATTTTGAGGAAAACGCACTTAAAGTTGTCACTGTACTCAGCGTACGCTCTGAGGGGCTGCAGTAAAAAAGAAAGTTCAGCTATTTGAAATATTTTCTTCGCTTTCAACCAGCATATTATTATTTATTATAATGCTGCCTCCTCCATGCTTAACAGTGGGTACCACGCAATCTGGATGATATTCTTCCCCAACCCGTCGCCTCACGAACGTCACACCAGGTGTTCCAAATATCTGTAGAAAAGAAAAAATTGCTCTAGGGTAAGAAGCTATGGCTGTTAATACTTTTAAGACGATCTTAACTAAGCTTACCTCGAAGTTTGATTCATCAGACTACAGAACATTCGACCAATATTCTTCCGTGAAATGTTGGTATCGGCGTGCCCATTCCCAACGATTTTTCCTAATCTTTTCTGTGAGCCACGGCTTCTTTCGGGCTTTACATCATTTTAAACATGCTTGCAGAAGTCTTCTTCTAGCTGTTCGAGCACTAACTGGTTTACTAAATTCATTCGAAAGGGCAGCTGCAAGGGCAGAAGAAAATTTTTTGCGATCCTTTAGAGACTCGCGTATAAGTATTCGGTATTCTCGTTTAATGGTTAGACGCTTTCTTCCACTTTTTGATTTATTATTGTGGGATTTCCTCTCTACATATCGCCTGATACCACATTGGACCGCGCACCGCGAACATCCCACCAAATTGACAATCTCAACCTGTGACTTACCTTCTTCATTTAGAACTTGAATTCTAACTCTATCATCGTAATTAATTTCACTTTTTTTAGGCATTTCGGTAAATATGAACTGTTTTTATAAGATTGGTAACTTTTCCCTAAATGTAATTTACACTTTCACTTTCAAATTTTAAATGCGAAAATATTTTATGAATTTCTTAAAAATTACAATTTTTAGGTTTAGTTTACCCATAGTGCTATGACTTTTAATATTACACAATTTATTCGTTTAATCAACAGTTAAACACCCATGTAAGACATTTACAAAAAGAAGTGGTAACTTTGTTAGCCACATTTAAGCTCCTTTTTGTTTGAATTTTAAAATTCTTTGTTAGCTCACAAAATTGAACCAACTTCGTCTTTAAAAATATGATTTTGCTGTTGCTGTTGTCGATCCATATTCTCTACAAAGCTTCATATGGAATATATTCACATAATCGTCCTATCGTTTATTTTCCGGACTGTATTTTCCTATTTATTTTATTTTTTTACAGTCTTGACACTACAGCAAATATTGGTAGCAACGATGAAAAATTACTAAAGGAGCTGCTGGAGATTTGGCGGAATATAAAACAGCTGAAGTAAGATTTAGCACTATTGTCGAAGTAAAAAAAAAAAAAACTCATGACTTTGTCAAACAAAAACTTTTAGAATAACTCTTTATTTTTAGATGATCTCATATTGATTTTTTTTTACTTTTGTAGAAAACGTGATGAGGAACTGGATATACGGCAACAAGAATTGCAATTGGAACACCGACATGCGCAACTGAAAGAAGAATTGAACTTGAGATTGTCTTTCAATAGTGAGTATGATTTCCAATTATTTAATTTTATACACGATACATTTAAAGGTAGTTTCATTCTCCCTGCGTGATCAGCTTCATAGCTATCTGACATAAAATGTGTTTATTTCGTGCTACCAAAATGGTTTCTTTGAATTTAAAAATATGCAAAGCCGTAAAAAAATATTTCAAAATATAATCAATTTCAAAAAAATGTAAAAAAAAATTGTGATTCGTCCGCATGGAATTTTAAAATGGTTAAAGTAAGACTTTTCGTTGGCTTCATTCGAACTAAAACCCACATTTTTCAAACAGCTCGATCACTGATCCACTTCTCGAAAGGTATAATTTCCACATATTGAACTAGGAAAAAGAGCTATCTGTTCCAAATATTAAGCAACTCGAACAATAAGTACGTTTGTCTGAATAGATCGATCTCAAGTTTACTTTCAGAGCTACCTCTGAACCATATTTCGTTTAAATCGAATGATTTTAATTTTATGTCCCAGGTTCACTTCACGGAATTTTTTTTTATCGGTTGCCTACGTTATACGCAGAACACACGCACCAAGTATGAGGTCTGTATGATCAGTGGTTTAGGCTGTGGATGGATCATGTAGGAAAAAGCCTTTATACATATAAAAAAAAATTGAAATATTGAAAAGAGAAATAATTAACCTGAACTCGTGAACTATCTTTAACTGCTTACATCCTTAGTATGTTTATATATAACATTATACATATATATATATTTATAAATTATCTGTAAAAAATTAATAAAAAAAATGCTCGCTTAGTATAAAATTTTATTTTAAAAAATATTGTCAAATAAGGTAATACAAAGTAAAGAAATATATATATCAGAATATTTACTGCGAAGACACAAACTTTAAAAAATATTCATACAAATATAAATAATTATATAAATAATTATTTTCATTGATAAATAATATTAAAATATCAACTCTTTTTCAGAATTGGACAAAAGCTCTGCGGATGTGGCAGCTGAAGGTGCTATACTAAATGAGATGTTAGAAATTGTTGCCAAACGTGCTGCTTTAAGACCAACTAGCTCTGGTACTGAACTATCTGCAGCAGTGCACCTAATGTCCTCAACATCAGCGACAGCTAATTCCGCAGATGGTGTAAATTTAATGGGTGAATGTGGACCATCAATTTATAACAACGATGAATCAAATGTAAATGACAAATATAGTTGGAAATTATTGTTCTTTTCTAACTCCACTATTTTAATTGCTTTCCTGGCCTGTTTTTGCTTTTGGTTTTTATATTATACATTATTTACTTTTTAATTTATAGTGTATATCAAGGCGAATTCATAAAGGTGAGAGCAGACGAACAAATACAACAATGACGATGTATATTGTTTTTATGGCTGATTTGGTCTTCCGAATGGCGGTGCCCAAACGTTAACCACTCGGCTACGTATAAAAATAGAAAATTAAATGAAATTGGAAAAAACAAAAATTTAGTAAAATGTTAAAAAGTAGACAATCTCTACGTTCAGTGAAAGAACAAGTTGAATTCGCTGCGGAAGTAACTTTACCTTGTTAAATTCGCCTTGATACAGTTTTTTTTTTTAATAAAAATGAAAATGTGAGATGTCTGATGTTCACATTTTTATAAACATCTGAAATTAATTTCTTATTTCTTATGCCAGCTTAATTTTTTAAATTAATATTATGTTATTTTTTTTTATTAATATATGTAAAACATTCTTCTGAATCTATATGAAAATTAGTAAAATTGTATTCTACACTTGTCGAAGACATAAGTTCGAGTCCTAGAATTCCTAAATAGATACAATTCAAATGTACAGTAATAATAATAAACATAGTGTACTTACCCTCCTATACTTACCCTTCCATCTCACCTCTATACTCATTTAAGCCTATTCGCTTTTCGTACTTACCTCCAACTCTATCCTCCTCGTTATCCGCTATACTATATATAAATAGAACTAAGGAAAATAAAGTTTAATATTGTAATTCTCTATCGCTTGCTAACACCCAGTACCCAGAACTTTTGGTTCAGGTTACTCTTCTAAGTTGCATAACCACTTTTTAATGCACACCCTTAGTGAAACTTTCAAAGAAAGTAAGCTTTCTAAGCTTGTTTCTAATACTATTTTCCATTTTAAACTAATCCAAAAAGGTAGTTGGTTGATCACCTTCAAAGATATATTTTTCAAGTGAGCATTTTCTAAGATACATAAGATCATAACTCATCAATGATTTTATTGGACTACAACCACGCTTAATATTCAGATAACATTGCATATGTAAATATACATACATATATATTATATAAAGAGTTTTCCCAAAAGTGGTGTTATTTTGAATACCCTGCTATTCCAGTAGATGTCTGTTTTGAAGCAGTAATTTTTTGACATTTGACAAGTAAAAACTACGTGGTAAAACTAAAACATTTTTCGGTCGTCGTGAGGCAGCTTGTCGGACCGCAATACAAAAATTGGTGGAAAATATGGAGCTATTGGGACAAGTTAAAGAAGTGAAGAATAAAACAAGTACACGTCGCTCAAGAACAACTGAGAATATTGCTGCTGTAGCCCAAAGTGTTGAAGAAACCCCAGGTTTGTCCATTCCTTGTTTATCTTTGGAATTGGTCATTCCACAAGCGTTATTACACCGTTTTTTGCATTAAGGCTTATAAAGTTTAGTTAATACCAGAACAAAAGCCGGCCGGTCATCAACAACGTCGTGTCTTTGCTGATTGGGTACTAGAAATGCATTAAAATAATCCGGAATTTCATCGGAAAATCATCTTGACTACATCAATAAACATAACTGTCCAATCTGTGGTTTAGAATGATTAATGGTTTTTGAATGGCCGGAATTTTTTGGTATTTATCTGGACATGGTTTACTTTCAACAAGAAAATATTACGTGCCACCTAAGCAAATAACACCTCCTACTGGAAAACCGTTTATCTCATTGATCCTAGTAATACTAACTTCACAATAATAGTTTTTCATCACAATTTCATTATTTAATTGGAGTTTGTTTTTTTTATTTAGTTTTAGTTGATTTTGGGTTTTTCTTGTGTTTATGACTTTTACACTAAAAAAAATTATAGCATTCGCTAAGACTATTAAAAAAGTAATCAACATTTATCTTTTATTCTTTATAGATTTGAAGTAAACGCTTTCCATGGAGTCTCCTCGTCTCTGAAATTTTCCATGCAATTTTAAATCTAAACAATTAACAACATTTTAACCATTAACAAAAAAAAAAAAAAAAAAAAATTACAAGAAAAACAACCCTAAACTGAGCGCAATAAGCACTTTCGAGACGTAGTCAATCTAATTAGTGCTTTAAATTTTCTTCTTGGATAACTTTTTGCTTTGGTCTCAAAAAAAAAAAAATCATATTAACTCATATTTACATAATATAAAATGCCAAACGCCTGCATAAATACATAGATTAGTAACTATTTATAGTAAACACTACTAATGAAAAAGTATGTAAAATATGTTGTAATCGAAGCCGAAATAAGATAACTCTAAAAAAAAAACGCAAACCAACTATGTGACCAAAATCTAACTATGAAACAACCATAAGTCATAAACATTAGCCTTCAACAAAAGAAGCGACATTAAAAACACACAAATACATTTAAAGTATGCGAAAGTAATGAAAAGATAGAGTAAACAAATTTTAAATGATTAAAATGTAAACACGAAGCCCAGAAATTAAAGTTTACTAGTACCCTTAGTTATGCAATTTAATAAAGGCTAATGTGCGCATGATAAATGACAAAACATTTTAAACATACATATATATATATGTATATGAATAACGTCCAGTAATCAAAAAGAAATAAAAAAATACAGAAAAGAAATCGAAATATTCGGCTAAGCCACTCTTTTGCTCACTAAAAATGCACCAATTATATTAACGATCATACCTACACATGTAAGTGTGGGCAGTATTTTATTTTCTTGATATTAAACCCAACAATACTAACGGAGTGGTATTGTATTATTTTATATACATACATACGTACATGCGTATGCACATAAGTGTTCGCCACACTTTTAGCAATTTTATATATTTAGTTGCCTTTATCTCCACGATAATTATAATGTATGAATTTTATTTATATTTTATTTTTACGAAAAGCCACTAAACAAATGATGTTTTTAGTTTCAAAATAGAGAAAATATATTTTTTGCAAAAATCCTTTTTGTATTATTTTTCAATGTGTGAGTATGTGCATATATGTAGTTAGATAGGTACATATATACATACATACATATGTATACCAATAAACATAGATATGTTTATTTGTACTTTTGTTTTAATAATAAATGTATATTTTATTTTAAATCAAAGTTGTTTTTTTTTTAATTATTTTATATGCATACATACATGTATCAGTGTGTGCAACATGACTTGCACTTTTTAACTATATATAATACATACATACCCGCACACATATAATCCGATGGCAACGGAAGTCGCAGAAAACGCTCTTCGTTGAGATTAGCACATAGGTACATAAGTATGTATGCATGTGAACGTGAATGTGTTTCGTAATATGATATAAATCAACTGTAATTATAAATGTCATACATAAATACATACGTACATCCATACCATACCTATGTATATCGAATTTACAAAGAACGGAGAATAAAAGCAAAATATTTACCAACATTTATTTTGTTAAAAAAGAAGAAGAAATTATGTATGAATTAACTTTAATAAAGTGAAAGAATCGTTTAAGTGAAATTTGTTCTCATTATTTGAGTTAGTAAAATGTTTTACTTTCCTAAAGAAAGAAATTTATTGAGTTTCCACCGAACAGTCTTCAGTAAAAATTAGACAGCAAGTTGTACACCAGCTGTTTGTTTGTTGTTAAATTTAAATCTGTTCAATTATACAGTTTAATTTTATAAAATTGTATGGAATTTTTATTTTTTTCATTGTACTAAAAATGTATTATATTTCAGCAATAATGAAATTCTACATGCTTTATAGCCGTCCAACGATAAAGATATGTTTTTCTAATAAGGACAAAGACTTATATAAAACTTTCTTTGTAAAAATTTGTCGCTAAGATTTTAGATTTCAAGGAAGGATGATTGAAATACGAATGAAAGTTTGGAATTCTTTTTTCGTGTAAGCGGACCATATTAACTCAACATTATAATAGAATTTTTTCGATTCTGTATAAAAAAAGACCGAGCAAGATTTTAATTTTGCCATCTACGTATAAATGCTACTAATATTTTATGTTGTGCATCGTCGTCGCTTCCGGAAGCTTAAGAAGTCCAATCACTATGACCGTTGCAACAAATTTTCTTTGCAATGTTTTGCGGCTCATTTGGTCGACACTGCTTTCTAGTGAATTATCAATCAATCAATCAAAATCAACTTGCCCTGTACAAAAAATAATAATATATTCTATAACGATGCCTTCTTAACTTGTAATTTCTAAACGCAAGCTGCGTTCCACTCCACTGCCACCGCAATTTCGTTTAACGAATGTCTTTACTATTGTTGGAATCATTGATATTGTTCAGTTAAATTAAACAACATTGCTTTAACCACTTAGTATTTTGATGCCATATCATTCATATTAAAGAATTAAAATTATTTGAATTTTAAATCAGTTTTGTTTTCTTGACAAAAATTCAATCATATGATCATAAATTAGCTATTGTTAATACTTGCTAGTTTTACTGGGTCAAATTTTTCCAGTACGAATTTGCCACTTTCTCTCCAATTAAACGTCAAAATTGCGCTCTCTCGTTAACAATTTTTACTGAGTTTTTGGCTCAACGAACACGATCCAGTAAGATTCAGTAACAGTTTTTACTGCCCATCTGGTCACCGAACACATCAGCCGTCTTATCGGCAGACTTGCCTTTATCAATTAAAACATTTGGGTGCTTATTTTTATTTATGGGTTGCCCCAAAAGAAAGTACATAAATTTTTTTAATTTCATAATGAACTTTATGTAATTTCCATTTTGTTGGATGACCTTTCGCCATCTTTCCAGCAGCACCATTATTACACTCTTATAAAACTTCTGGCCTTTATCTGCTAAAAACTGAACCAACCGCGATTTTATGGCCTCGTCATTTTCGAAAGTTTTACCATTTAATGAGTCCAGTTGTTCACAGTAGACATCCGAATTAATCGTTTGATTCCTTGGAAGCAGCTCAAAATATACCACACCCTTCCAATCTCACCAAACCGTCAGCATAATCTTCTTTTGCTTCTATTGGTGAATATCAGCCTTTGAAGTGGTTTATGGCGCTTCATCATGCTTGGTCCATGATAGTTTTCGATGGACGTTATTGTAAACAATCCATTATTCATCTCCAGTTATGATTTGCTTCAAAACCCAAATATACAAATTTTTTACCAGTCCAAGACGTCGTATGTGATTATGAACGGTTGATTTTGGTATACCATACTTAACTTCTCTCCAATCTCACGCTCAGTTACATGACGATCCGATTCGATTAAAGCCTTGATATCGTCATCATCAACTTCACTTCGCCGACTTCGCTTGACAAACCAACTTCGACACTGTGTTTCTTTTCAGGCCTATCATCATACAAATTATGCAACTTTTTAGCAACCTGCGCTGGCAAAAATGTTCTTTTGTAGGCTCCATATTAAAATTGACGCCAAACAAACAAATATAATAAATAAAATTACTCGTACCTTTTTCTAAAATAAGTTAAAAGAGACAGCTTATAACTGTCAAAAGAAAAAATGTAATTAAATAGTCATAAGTTGTTCAAAAAAATTGTCTGTATGAAAAATTCTTTTGTAGCAACCCATGTAGGTTGATGAGAATGGTTGACGCGGAAGGATAATCGTAGAAATGAAGCCAGATGGGAACCTATTATGATAGCTTAACCATTAATCTACGCCATCCATTCATTTAGATTTTCTAACGATTTGTTGCATGCCTGTCGTAAGATGCGACTAAAATCAAAAAGTTCCCGCGACATGCGGTTCTTTATGTCGGAATGGCTCGAATTTTTATCCCGCCAAGGAGTGGTACTCCCGCAATATTCCCCAAAAAACTACTTTGGGAAATAGTACAACAACATCAACAAACCCCCTATTATACCAACTATATTTCCTAACCAACTTAGTGTTATAGTATCCAAATCTGCAATGAACTTTCATGAGATCTTTCCATTTGTAGGAAATGTTATAAAAACTCGGATCACAAATCAGCCTAAACATACATGTGTTATAAATGTTTTTGTTTTTTAGCTTTGTACGATAGAAAAAGGAAGATATCCACTCCGTTGGGATGACCAGTTAGAGAAGGACCTGGCTGTACTTGGTATCTCCAATTTACGCCAAACAGCGAAAAAAAGGTATGAATGGTGGTGGACGAGGAAGAAACAAAACCTATTATTGCATTGTTCACGGCTAAAAAAGAGAGAGCTTTAGTGGGGACATTCCGACATATCCGGCTTAAAGCGAGTGAATATGAAACACAGTGAGTGATTGGCTGCGAGAGGGCGTCGATCTTGAATCAAGCGGCTCACTTTATAAATGTGTGCAAACTTTATCACCCATTTGCCTAGCGAGGTTGTGCGTTAGATACTAAGGACTATGATTTGAGGGCATGCACCTGGAGTGTTCGGTCCCTTAATTGAGAAAGTGCCGCTGCCATCACAGCAAGCCAAGGACTACGTTGAACGCGACAATAATAGAAACGAGGAGGTCCTTGTAGCATGTAGTACAACGGCAGTATAAAGGAGCGCAAATTTGGTGTCGGATTTGTAATGAGAAAGAATTTCAGCAGGAGAGTCCCTGCATTCACTCCGCTGGTGCCAGGAGCGTATCTGAGGGCTGCTTTGCCACGATATCAAAATTCTGTTTAGGTGACTTTAATTCCAGGGTGTGTCAGAAGTTAACTTCAGCATAACCGTCGATGACGATACATACCCCCATGGGTTGCGGCTGATCGACTTAGCCGATGTCCAAAATTTGTTAATCTGTTTTACTAGACTGCAGCATAAGAATAGCTTCAACTTGGCTATTTCCCGATCGAAAAACTTGCAAAATTGGTGAGTTTACAAAGTTTGAGAAACCAAGCTACATGGTATGGTTCGAAAACTGTACGAAAGAATTCGGCGGCTTACAGAAGGTTTCTAGCCGGAGGACCCAAAGAGTTGATCTAGCTCCTGATGCCCAGAAAATACTGATTTAATGGAAGGAGCACTTCTTCAGCCTGCTCAATGACAGTGGGAATGAAACATCAAGAAATGACGAACCCGATGCCTCAAGTGATGACAATGAAACAGACGTTAGAATTCCTGAGTATTAAGAACTTCGAATAGCAATCGCCTGCCTGAAGAACAACAAAGTGCAATTGCGTCTTGGCTTCTATGTCACTGTTGGCTGTGATAAAGTTGTATATAATTGCGTCTATCTTAAAAGCAGTATTAAAAATATCAATGATAATATCAGCTTTTAAATCCAACACAGAATCACACTTGCCAACAGGGCTGAGTAGGTAATTGAAAATAAAACTCGTCACTCGACGAACCAAAACTAAACTCTATATTGTCCCCCATCATTCCATTTCTACAAGATGGTAGAGAAGGGTGAACGATGTCGACATCCGCTGAGTCAGCACTAGCTATGAGTTTTCGGGAGAAAGGTCTGACAGAAGATTTTCCGTTCCATGCGCATTAACAATGTCGAATACTGCAACCGATGGAAGGATGAAGTTGTACGAGTTATACGGCGATATTGACATATTTCAATGCATCAAGAGAAGCCAGGTATGCTCCAACTTTGGAAGTATTCGATGCAATAGCCGCTTGTGAAAACACATAGTGGACGACCTCCAATCTGCACAAAATATTAGGTGAAGAAATACCTGACTGCATTTGGTATCTCCAATTAGCGCCAAAAGGTGAAAGGAAGAAACATACAACGCGCTGTTGTTACTTCAGCAATAATCGAGTAAACGTCGCCAGTAAAGAAGAAACATTAACTGATTCGAACTGAAGAGCTTTTGACGAGCGGTTGGCAGTGCTTACAACCATTCAAAAGGCGGCCAGGGTTCTAGCCGAGGCCAACCAATACCTAAATTTTTATAAACGGCCTTATGCTGAATATCGTCTACGTGATCGTTGACGATCGTCAATGTTCATCGTCACTTTCATCGCTTCGTCTTTGTTTAGGTATTCTGTACAAGCAATACAAACGAAACGTTGTGAATTGAGAAAATGCGGAAACCCTGTGCACGAGAAATTTATTTCTGGAATTATTGTTATATTTTCAAGCTGTGTAGTTTGCTTAAATCAATCAAACCGATTTTTAAATAAAAAAAATGGAATACAAGTTATTCTTTTCAAGCGAAAGCAATAAAGAAGAGAACAGAAATTTAAATGGTCATCCTAGAGTTTTAAGGCAACAAGCAGACGATATTTTTGTTGCCTTTTTTGTCGAGGGGATACTGTGGCCTGATGAAACATCTACTCGAGACTATTCCTCGTTTGACACACCAGGAACTCTCTCCAAATCTGTTGGCGTGTAATTGCTGCTAATATCACGCTGTATTTTATTATTATCATCATTCACACTAAATATAACACCAAATGGATTTAACAGCCCTTAAAATCCCATCCAAATTCGTAACAGATTCTTCAAGAGGAGTCAATACCATCTGCTTGTAGACCCCTCTGCCGGTTGCTCTTGACTCTTTCTTGTGGTTCATTTTAAATTTGAATTTCATCATTTTAAATTTGAAAATAAAATAGCGAAAATGATGAAACAAGAAACATTTGAATTTTTTGAATGTTTTAATATGCTTTGTCCCATCCGTTGCCATCCCGCACAGGTGGTCCTACTGCATTAATTTTTCTGGCAATAACTTCCCACTCATCTTTTAAATTGTTATTGTTGTTGTTGTTGTTGTAGCGGCTGGCGTTAGGGCAGGTTTCGTCAATATAAGTCGCCGAGGTCATCTAAAGGGAGGTCCAGGAAACGTGCTCGACGGGATTGGACCAGAGGGAGAGGGGGATTAGATGAGTCGGTTTAAGGGGGCATGTGAAGAGGTGGTTAGTGTCGTGCGGAGACTCTCCACATGCAGAGCATACGTTGGGTATGCTGGGGTCGATTCTGGATAGGTAGGCGTTTAACCTGCTACAATATCCAGATCTAAGTTGTGCAAGGGTCACGCGGGTCTTTCGAGGCAGCTCGAGCTCATTGTCTGCTATGGGTGGTGGTTTAACTCCGAGTACGCCATTCACGGGAAGGTAGTCTTTGAAGGTGTTAACTGACTCCTGGTGAATGGCGTTCAGTGCTTTTCGGTACGCCGTCCTGTCCAGCGGTTGTTGCACGTGTTGCTGGATGGTGCTCTTTAAGTCAATTACTCCCTTCCTGATGTGCCTAGGTGGAGGTTCAGCTTCAATGAGGTGCCTGCTGGGGTGCTCCCTGCGGTGGCATCCCAGTAGGAACTGCTTGCACAGCAAAGCATTATGCTTCTTAACTCGTAACATAGATGCTTCGTTGTGCAAGTGATGCTCCGGCGACATCAGGAGGTTTCCTGTCGCAGTCTTGAGGGCGGTGTTCTGGCATTCCTGTAGTTTCTTCATCTGCGTCTCGTTCGTCCCCGGCGCCCAGATCGGTGCAGCATAGCTTACGACCGGCCGGCCAATTGCTTTGTAGGTTGCCAGCAAGGTTTCTTTATCTTTACTCCAGGTGCTGCCGGCCAGCGCTGTGATTACTTTGTTGCGGCCCTGGAGTTTTGCGGTAATTACGGACGTATGCGGAGTGAAGGAATGTGACCCCTAATATCTTAGGGTTGTTTACGGTCGTAATTTTTTGGTCATCGACTTTCACGTCCAGGAAGCGTCGAGGGAGCTTCGAAGCTTCCAGGGAGCTTCGATATATAAAAATTAAACAGTAGCAGGGAGAGGGCACCACCCTGCGGAACCCCCTGTTTATTTTTTCTTAACTTTTAAATTGTGTTGGATAACGCTTGTTTGGAA
This sequence comes from Ceratitis rosa, assembly GCA_037013455.1. Lineage (NCBI taxonomy): Eukaryota > Metazoa > Arthropoda > Insecta > Diptera > Tephritidae > Ceratitis > Ceratitis rosa. The sequence continues at coordinate 800,119 of JAWMAG010000086.1, read as the reverse complement.
AACCCTAGATGAATGAGGCTTATTTTCCAATTCTGCCACAAGAATCTTAAATTTGGCTCTTGTCGTTAACCACTTTAACTTCTGCATCGTCTATTACGTTGAAGGATCGTCAGTAAAATTACTGACGATAAGAGACGACAGAAAACGATGGCGATAACGCTGACGAGCATAGCGTAACAGCGTCGTCTCACGATACTGTTAACGATTACGTTGAACGGCAACCAATTTTCTAATTGCTGCCGCCCTCGGCAGAGATAGTCAAAATCTCGAGTGTATTTCTGCCAAGAACTCCTTTTGAAGGAAGAATTCAACCAAAAATCGTATCATTATCAACTGAAAATAACATTTATTCGAGGAGGAAAGTTGAGGTTTGAAAAGCGCATTCTTGAATGTTAGTTAGAATAAACAAAATTTTTCTCGGCTATAAAAACCATGAATTTTAATACCACCTTTTCAATTTCCATTGTCAAGCCAATTTGAAGTGAATAGAATAAAGCCAACTGAATTTTTAGTATTTGCTTTCGTAATCTTCTTTATTAAACTACAAGTTGAGACCATATAGGTACATATATATATGTACACACATATTTGTATTCACCATTAAAAAATAGTTATAAATTAGTATCAATATGCAGTATACTAAGCGTTAATTGATCTGTTTGTAGATTTAGTAAATATAAATATATATGTATACATGGCTTAAACAGACAAACTATTTTTAAGCACTAAAAAGTCTTGGAAGTAGTTGTTGACTGACACACGATATTCCTCCTACGTCAATTTAAAAATCCCTAACGATGTAACAATACTACAATACCACAAAACTACTAAAAATTGCACTTGTGTATTCCACGCTCCTTCCTGCTCCTCCACGTACTGCACATCACTTCTTCTTCTTTCCCTGTCCATTTTGAGTTTGTTGTTTACTGTTGCCATTCGCCAGTGTTTCCTTGGACATATTTGGCACGCCATTTGTGGTATTATTCATTATCTTGACATTTTGGGCGTTATGTTGAGGGTCGTCAAGACTCTCAACTTCGTTCTCAGATTGGTCTGTAGAATTTGAATAGAAATAATGTTCGGGTTGTATCAGCTCAATGGCACAACGGCGAGGGAACCATCCACGAGTCGGACCATTGCGCTTAAGTTCCGGATTTCTCAACTCTATCGATTGCACAACACGTTCCCCAAACAACCAATGCTCGCGAAAGCGTGTTACCTTAATCATATCACCAGGTTCAAGGCGAATGCGTGCCTCATCAGTGCACGGCGGCGATAGGCAAACACGCAAACCTTGCGAAAACAGTGGCAGGAAACGACCTGTTGCCGGATGTACACACCTAAATGTTTTGGTGCGGGCGCGCTTCTCCGCTTTCTGTGCAATTTGTTCGCGCTACAAATAATTTACACATTATCGCATTTGGCGGAAACGTAGTTAATGAGAAATTAAAAGCAAATTAATTATGCACATACTTATTTATAAATTATAGGAAATTAGCGGAAATTTTTGATTTACCGTTAAGGTGTACTGGTCGCAGCCCTCCAACACTGGCCACGTAATGCCATCACCCTTTGATACTAGTCTTTTGTTGAACACTTGAAGTAAATTCTGCCGCCAACCCAAATCGTAAGGATAAACAAAATCATCTTCGTCTGGATTGCAGTAGCGTCTGTAGTCTGCTTTCTCCACTATCCACATTTCGATGCTGGTCTGGTTTTTCAAAATCGACTTTAACTGAAAATGGCAAATGGCAAATAGTTGTTAGTGTTAAGTGAATTTTGAATAGTTGAATAGAAAATGATTTACTTGTATGTAGAGCAACATTCCTAATGCAAGAACAACACCAATCGCCAAACCTGTGGCGAAGATAGTCATTATAATGGTGGTCATTGTGAATTGTACTGTGGCCAGATGTAGATGACCGTGTGTCAGATACCAATACCGGTGCACCCCACGATAGAAAGCGAAACCCAAAATAATTGAGGCTTGAAAACTACCCAAAATAGCGAAGGCGAGGAAGTACGTGAAATAACCATGATTCGCCCAGCCCACACAGTGATTTATCCATGGGCAATGATGATCCATTTTCTTAACACAGCGATTACCTAAATAGCGAATATGTAGAGTTGAAACGGGTAAGAAATATGTATTTTTTTATTACTAGGTAATACATACATTTGCGGCAATGATGTGAGCGGGGCGCTTTGTAACCTTCACATATCGTACAATATTGTAATTGATCAACATCCTTTGGGTTCTAAAAAAAAAGCAAACAATACAAATTACTTGCATGTAAAAATGAGATTTAGGCCCTTAGTACGACTGGTTCGGCGCCTCTATTTTAAGGGGTTACGTCTAACTAGTTAGAATTTTCAAAAAATCAATTTTTTATATATATTTTTTTATATACATATATTCAAGTAAATACTTTAAAAATTTCAAGTCGAAGCCGCCAATTTGTCAATTTCACTTCAAAAATATAATGGTCACCGCAAAACGCCTTTTTTGGGAAGGGTCCCAGAAGATCTGCTGTAGCAGCTTCAAAAACTGTTATTGTTATAAATAATAAATTGCTAACTACTCTTAAAAGGTGCCATCATATATGTACAAATTCTCAAAATATTAAAGCTAAAAGTTTCCCCGTGGAAAATCTTCATTGAGTATCGAATCTTTAGTCAAACATCTTGATAACCAAACAGCAAATATAGGGTGCGCCGTCTGTTGCGATGATATTTGAAATTTCAATAATTTTTGATTAAAACAACTTTTTTATTTATTTTTTGTTACACAAACATTATTTGCTTGCTTTCTCTTTTACTTACATCGCATTTTGAATATAATATCCAACAAATGACCTTTATTTTGGATGCATTTTGCATCTCATTTTCCAGCGTCTCGGTGGTAATAAGCGATATTTCCAAATACCTCTACAAAAAGAAGTTCGGCAGCCAGTCGAAATCGCCGCGGCTAATGTATGCTGTGGCTTCGTCCTGTTGGAACCAGAAATGGGCCATGTAATTTTCAGTCATTTCTGGAAAAACATCGCTCAGTAGCACGCGCAATTGATAGTAACGTTATTTCCAGCGTTTGTTCTCAAAAAAATACGGCCCGATGACCTTTTTGGCCGAAACGCCGCACCAACGGGTCACTTTTCGATCACGAAGACGTTCCTCGAATATCTCACGATGATTTTCGCCGGCCCGAGAGCGGCAGTTTTGCTTATTAACCGCGCCATTCAATGTGAAATGAGCTTCATCGCTCATGATGATTTTGAACCAGAACTCACCATCTCCACGGAGCATGTTGTATCGGTGTTAGTTGATTCAAGGCACAGAATAGACTGATATAACGCGTCGAACAACGTCAATATGTCAAAAAATGGCAGAACTACTCAAGTTTCAAATGATATTGCAACAGATGACGCACCCTGTAAATGGCTATGTGTTTTAATATTTTTATACTTCTGAACAGCTCCATTAAAGCTTTGGCTACAAACAAATACGAAGCATATTTAATAATGATATATGTATATGGCTTTCCATTTTGCGGTTTCGAAAATAAACGCGAATCAAATGTGATTAAAAGAGTTTATTCATGAAATTCCCTTTTTATTATAAAGTTTGAACCTTGGCATTTTATGCGGAATACCACATCACTCAAATCACCGCATAGCGAATTTTTGCACGTATTGGGCGGTATCGCAGCCATTACTTGACGAATGTTGGTTTCCAAGTGCTCAAGAATTAAAGGTTTATCTGCACTAAACACGGTCTTCCGCGTGTCAAATCGCACGACCTCGGTGACCAATTGACATCGTCAAGACGATAGATTCCGCGGACGGAAAAATTTCTCTCGCAATATAGTCATATTCGGTCATGTTGTGTGGCATGTGACAACATCTTGTTGGAACCACATATTGTCCAAGAAGTGTTCTTCAATTTCAGGCCAAAAAAGTAGGCTATCATACGACCATAAGCATTGATTACACAGTGACAATCTCGCCGTTATCGTTTTCGAAGTAGTAGGGTCCAATCACAACGCCGGGCCAAAGAGACCTGTACGCAGTTCTTAAGTCCATTCCTTAAGAAAATTGTGGTAAAAACGACTTTTGTTAAGATAAGCTACCGTACCGCAATCAGCTGGTGGAAAAAACAAGTAAATTTAATTTGTGGAGGAAAGTGGAAAAAATATCTGCAAGATGTATACAAAGAAGTGCGTAAATATTATTTATATATATTTATATTTGCCAATCACAAGTATTTGTGTTTTTCAGAGCAAAGCTGGATAGAATAAAAAAAAAAAACTAGGCGTACTGATGGCCGCCATGCAAGTTTTGCATCACCAATAGAAGGCTTGGAAATATCCTCTATTTAGAGTCAGAACTTAACTTAAGAAAGGAATCCTAAAGGAAGATTCGGCACGGACTTTCAAAATGTGAGAAGTGATAGACGACTGTTCGTGGAAAACTTCTGAATATCGCCTGAGCAGTTCGACATCCTGTATAATAAATAAAACAAGCTACATTGATTACTTACTTTCCTTAAGAAAACAATTGTTGGAATATACATTTTTCCAAGTTCGCACAGGTTACCACATTAGTTCAATAATAAAAAGGGGAACATTTATTGAAAAAAAACGTATGACGTTTTCGATTTTCTAACTTAAGAGCAGCATTCAAAACTCACATGGCTGCAAAAATATTCTTAAGCATGAACTTAAATGTTTTTATATGGAGTTTGCTCATTAAAATTAACGCACGAAACGTGGCCACGTTTAAATCACCATTTTTGTAATAGATTTTAACAATTTTAATGTGTTGTGCGGTTGTTAAATGACCCAATTTCATAAAGTTTTACAGATATCAAAATGCAGCGCTGCACTTCTGAAGCCACGAAATGGATAACCCTATATTAACTGTGGTCCGAAGTATGTACCTACCAGAAGAAGAAGAGAGAGATCAACGAAAATTTATACCGAAACAAGCCGAGTTGAGTTAGCCATATTCGTTTGTCTGTTCGCCCGTTTCAACCGAAATTGGTACGCAGATGTATTTTTACATTTAAAAGATAATTTGTCTGGACCTGATAGATCGGATCACTATAACATATGTATGTACGTTATCTATTGTCATAATACTAAAAGAAAATTCTTTTTATCGTCACTTCCCATCACAGTCGAAGATCGAAAGCATGTCATAATATTATTTGAGTCTTAAATATTACTTAAGGGGGTCTCCTCATCAGTAGCTTACAAAAAAAGAGGTTTTTCAGGATTTTTTTTGAACATGAAAACAACAAGAGAAACAAATGATCTTTTGCATATTTTTGAACATATATTTATTCAACAAAAAAAAGTTTATTGTATGTCAAAATAATTAAAAATGGCTGATTTATGAAAAATCTTGCGCAGCAGCTCGCGATTAACAACTCAAACTCCGTGCATGATTCAGCCCGTAATTTTTATCTGAAACAAAAAATGGAAATACTTCCTTGTTCAGAAGGCTTTTTTGCAGATCATAGACTATTATGGTGATTGAAAGTTGAAATTTTAACATTTTTGTCATTTTTTTAAAAAAGTACTCGATTTTTAGTGCTTTTTCTAAGAATAATTGAGTTGATAACATTGTAAAATAAAAATTTTTTAATAAATATTTTTAGTTCAATCTATGGACAATAAAATTATCTAAAAAACGGTGTCTTACTTGTATACATAGCTTTAATGGTTCATTTTTAATCGTGCACGGAATTTTAAAAAATACGGTTTTCGGGAAATAGGCTTTAAAGTTTTTAGTTTAGCTCGCGCTTGCCCCACGCGAGACTCTACTCAGATTTGTAAATCCTAAACGAGTTTGAGTTGGACTCTCAAAATTTGCAAGAATATTCTTTAATAATAATTCTAACGATTGAAGCAAAAAAAAAAAAATCGATTTTTTGAAACTGACTGATGAGGAGACCCCCTTAAGCATATTAATGGGTGCGTTCAGCGAACTTAGCGCTCAGTACTGGCATTCACTCCGGTGGATGAACGTCTAGCCACAATTCGCATCAAGACAAAATTTTTCAACACCACCCTAATTTGTGCCCACGCCCCGACGGAAGAGAAGGATGACTTGACCAAAGATGCCTTTTACGAGCGCCTCGAACACACTTATGAGCGCTGCCCCCGACACGACGTCAAAATTGTGCTTGGCGACTTCAACGCTAGGGTGGGCAAAGAAGGTATCTTTGGTACGACTGTCGGAAAATTCAGTCTCCACGACGAAACATCTCCAAATGGTCTGAGGCTGATCGACTTCGCCGGGGCCCGAAATATGGTTGTCTGTAGCACTAGATTCCAGCACAAAAAAATTCACCAAGCTACTTGGCTGTCTCCAGATCGGAAAACTTCCAACCAGATCGATCATGTTGTGATAGACGGAAGACATGTATCCAGTGTTTTAGATGTGCGTACGTTCCGAGGTCCCAACATTGACTCGGATCACTATCTTGTCGCAGCGAAGATACGCACGCGCCTCTGTGTATCGAAGAACGTCCATCAACAAACACAAGGAAGGTTCGACGTTGAAAAGCTGCAATCACAACAGACTGCCGAGCGATTTTCTACTCGACTTGCACACCTGCTCTCTGAGAGCACTCATCAGCAACCCGGTATAAGGGAACTGTGGGACGGCATTGCAAACTCCCTGCGTACAGCTGCAAACGAAACCATCGGATTTCGGAAAGGTCGCAAAAACAGCTGGTACGATGAGGATTGCCGTGCCGCAGTGGAGAGAAAACAGACTGCCTACCTCGCAACCTTGCGATCAACCACAACACGTGCGGGGTGGGATAGATACCGAGAACTGAAGAGGGAAGCAAGGCGCGTCTGCAGAGAAAAAAAGAAAGAGGCCGAGATGCGCGAGTACGAGGAGCTTGAGAAGCTGGCCGACAAGGGTAACGCTCGAAAATTCTATGAAAAGATACGGCGACTTACAGAAGGTTTCAAGACCGGAGCGAACTCTTGTAGGACCCAGGGAGGTGAGCTAGTGACAGATGCCCAGAGTATACTCGATTTATGGAGGGAGCACTTCTCCAGCCTGCTGAATGGCAGTGAACAGGAAACACGCGGAGATGGTGAACCCGAAACTCCAATTGATGACGATGGGAAAGTTGTTCCGTTACCCGACTATGAAGAAGTGCGAATAGCAATCGTCCGCTTAAAAAACAACAAAGCGGCAGGGGCCGATGGATTACCGGCCGAGCTATTCAAACACGGCGGCGAAGAGCTGATCAGGTGCATGCATCAATCAGCTCCTTTGTAAAATATGGTCGGATGAAAGCATGCCCGACGATTGGAATTTAAGTGTGCTCTGCCCGATCCACAAGAAAGGCGATCCCACAGTCTGCGCCAATTATCGTGGAATAAGCCTTCTTAATATCGCATATAAGGTCTTATCAAGCGTATTGTGTGAAAGACTAAAGCCCACCGTCAACAAACTGATTGGACCTTATCAGTGTGGCTTTAGACCTGGTAAGTCAACCATTGACCAGATATTCACCATACGCCAAATCTTGGAAAAGACCCGTGAAAAGAGAATCGACACCCACCACCTTTTCGTCGATTTTAAAGCCGCCTTCGACAGCACGAATAGGAGCTGCCTTTATGCCGCTATGTCTGAATTTGGAATCCCCGCAAAACTTATACGGCTAAGTAAACTGACGTTAAGCAACACTAAAAGCTCCGTCAGGATCGGGAAGGACCTCTCCGAGCCGTTCGATACCAAACGAGGTTTCAGACAGGGTGATTCCTTATCGTGTGACTTTTTTAATTTAATGCTGGAGAAAATAATACGAGCTGCAGAACTAAATAGAGAAGGTACAATCTTCTATAAGAGTGTACAGCTGCTGGCGTACGCCGATGATATCGACATTATTGGCCTCAACAACCGCGCCGTGAGTTCTGCTTTCTCCAGACTTGATAAAGAAGCGAAACGAATGGGTCTGGTAGTGAATGAGGGCAAGACGAAATATCTCCTGTCATCAAACAAACAGTCATCGCATTCGCGACTAGGCTCCCACGTCACTGTTGACAGTCATAACTTCGAGGTCGTAGATAATTTCGTCTATCTAGGAACCAGCATTAATACCAACAACAATGTCAGCCTTGAAATCCAACGCAGAATCACTCTTGCCAACAGGTGCTACTTTGGGCTGAGTAGGCAATTGAAAAGTAAAGCCCTCTCTCGACGAACGAAAATCAAGCTCTACAAGTCGCTCATTATACCGGTCCTAATACATGGCGCAGAAGCGTGGACGATGTCAACATCTGATGAGTCGGCTCTAGGAGTCTTCGAGAGGAAAGTTCTGCGAACGATTTATGGTCCTTTGCGCATTAGCAACGGCGAATACCGCAGACGATGGAACGATGAGCTGTACGAGCTATACGACGATATTGACATAGTTCAGCGAATGAAGAGACAGCGGCTACGCTGGCTAGGCCATGTCGTCCGAATGGATGAAAACACTCCAGCTTTGAAAATATTTGATGCAGTACCCGCTGGTGGAAGCAGAGGAAGAGGAAGACCTCCACTCCGTTGGAAAGATCAAGTAGAGAGTGACCTGGGTGCACTTGGCATTTCCAACTGGCGCCAAACAGCGAAAAGAAAAGATGAATGGCGCGCTGTAATTGCTTCGGCTATAATCGCGTAAGCGGTGCCAACGCCAATAAAGAAGAGAAGAAGAAACATGCTCAGTGGCGCTCACTATATTTGTGAGCATAAAATTTTTATGCTACTTGCTGCTGATCGGTCAACTGCTGTATATCGAAAAAAATTAACTCGCGAAAATTTAAAAATATTTTTACTTCAAAGTGCTTGTGACGATAACTTACCCGATTTTTTGGGTTGTCAAATAGATTTATTTTAGCCATCTGCACTAGAGAAACAGTTTTCCAAAGAAAGGAGTTCAAAGGAAAGGGCCAAAAAATTTTATGAAGAAACTGTGCCACGGTATATAGACGACCAATTTGCGGAACATTTTAGAATAAATAGAACAACATTTCAAGTAAGACACAATTGTGCAAATGTTAATATGCATAAAATAAATTTACTTCATAACTTCACAATCAGTTTTTCATTTGGCCGTTTCAATATTTGAAGTAGCAGTGCGTTCATGAAAATTAATCGCTCAGTAAAAGCGTTCACTGAACATGTTTACTGAGCGGTCAGTTCGGTGAACGCACCCAATGACATAAACTGGAACATTGAACAGCTTCATTCGTTTCCTAAATCTATATATGAACATTTTTACCACAACACTACAGGGCATTCTTCGCAAAAAATTAAAAGTTTCATTTATGCGTGCATTAAGCGAATTAGATACAAAAATTTCAACTTTACATATGTATGCTTGCATGAACGCACAATTTACAATTCAAAAAAGCTACGGTTTCCTCGTGAAGTCATTGATCTTCTTAAAGTTCCCGAATTACGACCGCAACTTCAAATGTCTTTTGTATCTCTACAAACCTTTAGCGCCATTTGTAATTCTAAACCTAATACTAGCCACGAGACACTTAATTAATCGATTGATTGGAAACAGATGGGAACGTAAAAACCGATAAGGACAGCTTAAGCCCTTATATAAACAATGTATGTACGAGTACAGGCAATTTATGCAATGAATAGCAAATGAAGGTACACACACAGTGATCCACGAAAGTATATTTTATGGACTTTTGTGTACAAATTTCACACTGACAACTGCAGCTTACAAAAAAAAAAGTTATTTTATATCTACACAACGAAGATGAAACTATAGGATAACACATGGGCTGAAAAGTCCCGGGCTCAACACGTTTGTTTTATACAATTTTATTACATTTGTTCGCACGCCTCTTCGTAATGCTCACTGGTTAGAAATTTCAGTCGAATGAAGAAGCTGAGACGAAGGCGTATTTTAAGGCAAAGGATAAATCTTTCTATTGTATAAACATGGAATTGTAATGTTAAAGTGTCGCTATTTGTTTGTCTAGAAAAAATGATACGATCGGTCCCACGTCCACTTCCTGGGCCTTGCTTTAATTTATGTAATAAATATAGTTAAAAAAACTAAAAAACACGCTTTTAAAGAATTTTAAACTGAAAAGTTGAAAATATTTTTGAAAATAAACTTTAGACAATAGTATATAAATATAAAAAATACTTGTACAATTGAGAGAAAAGCGTGGGACGTTTTGTGCAATAACTTTCATGTATGATCTTGGTCAAAGATTTTCGAGCAACTCGAGCATTTTGAACAAAAATTTTTAGTTTTTTCTATAATTTTACATTTATTTATACAAAGTCTAAAACTCATTGAATTACTCGTGATACAAATATTCTATAAGGTAGTTTCACTTCGAAATTTTTGACACTAAACGTCTTTGCTCAGAATTGTGTGATCTTACCACTTATAAAATATTCAACTTGGATATTTTTTTTATTACTTTTGGGGATATCTTCTAATCGTATGGATGAATTAAAATATTTGTTTCAAGCCGTCTTTCTTAGGCGGCAGAATTACAATAAGAAAAGAAATTTCTAGATTATTTTTATTATAAATAAATAAGAAAGAGCTGAAACTTTTTAATTTTTTTTCAGAAACTTGTATTCTTAGATTTTTTAGACTGTATACGAAACGTTAAGGGTTCCGGGTCTAAGGGACATACCAGGGAACTGTAAAGCCGGTGAGAATAGTTATAGACCCGGTAAACTTTGCATATGACATGGGAATACCTCTTTTTTCGCCAAAGTATCTGTTAAGGTTAACTTTCACCAGAACAGCCAAGAGCAGATGACGGTGTGAAACCACGCTCAATGTGGCCAGACAAATCTGGTCATCGATGTGAACAGAACTAATTCTTTACTTCTTCTAAAGAGTGCTTCCATAAGCATAACAACCCGCGAAATTTTGATATTAGGGGTTGCAAAAACAAAATAATACGTATTTTTTGACGTTTAAACATTTAAACAATATTAAGACACTCTACATAAATTTTATTTATTTTATTTTATTTTAGCTTTTTCAAGAGAAGAGGGTAGCACGGAAAAGACAAAACATGTTTAATGTCGGATAGCTATGAAGCCTACCGCAAAGAGAAACTGAAACTACCTTTAAGTTATTGTATCATGGAATCAAGGTTTATAGAACACAAGGTTACGACAAGAGCGAAATAATATGTTTAATGACGAAGTTGGTTAAACTTTGTGGGCCGCCGAAGATTTTAAAATAAATTCTTTTAATTTTATCTAAAAATTTAAAACAAATTAACATTTTGACTATAGAATTCTAAAGCCTTGCATCACAATTTTTTAAAATTAATAATAATCACAATTAAAATGTTCTGAATAGTTTTATGACGAACCAATGTATTTAAGTTTTTAAAAAATTTTCAATTATAAAAATTAATATTATTTTTTAACAAAAATTTTTATAGCTAGCAACTATAACTTTAAGCGTCATGTAATACGAATGGCATGAGAAAATAATGTCAAAAACGTTAAAAATTATCAAAATTCAAAGCGAACGCGCAATATTATAAAATATATAATAAAAATCCCGATTTTCGCATATTTTCTTTGTCTGCTAAAGAGCTTTTGTGAAATGGATGCTCCACATCTTGTGAAAAAATCGTGTTTAAAAATTCGAATGGTGAAAAAGTGTGCAGTAGGATATTGTGGACAAAAATTAAAAAAAAAAAAAAAAAAATTAAGTGAGTAATTTATATTAACATTTTTTGAAAAATTAAAACAAACATGCGATATAGTAGAATATTCGTTATCTGCTCCATTTTATGAATTTAATGATACAATTTGTTGGGCTGAAACCCTGAAGTTTTGACATTAAGAAAACTTGAATTCATCGGATAGGTAACAATATAATATATCTGCAAGAATGAAGTATTGATTTGCAAAAAAAAAAATGGTACTTATGTATTAAATTTGTGTAAATATTTGGTTTTATTCGGCCACCTCGACCTTGGTTTGACCAAAACCTTGCACGGTAGTTTATTTTTCGCTCATTTTTGCGCCATCTTTTATTAAAAAAGTGGTGAAATATGTGACTGCGGTGGCGGTAGTCCGTAAAATCAAAAACAAAATTTGTATAATTTGTGTTTTCTTTTGCATAAGAAATTTTTCCCATATTTACATACATAAACATTTTTGAAAGAAAAAAAATATTTCATTTTATTATATAAATATCAAATCCCACTTACTTTATATACACGTATGATGAAGTTGGGTTGGTGACTTCAACGGTTGTCGTAACCTTGTATTCTATATGTTTATAGAAATTTATAGAAAATCTGACAGACAGTTGAGCATCGAGCGAGCATCGAGCGAATATCTGCTCGTACTGCTCGATACCCGGGTAACTAGAGCTATACTAAGTACGAAACTTTTCATTTCGTGAGAGGAAATTTCGGTATTTACGTCTTTAATTGCAATTTTACTCTATTAAGTTTAAACATTACAATAATTTCTTTAATAAAATTTTTCTTTTATTCTTTTTATATTAAAACAGTAGCGCCTCTCGCACATCTGCTGTGATGAATGCACCCCCGATCTGAAACCCCTGCCAACATTAAATATGAGATGGAGGAACGCTCTCAGTTGCAATATGAGCGTATTTGAGTAAGTTCCGTATCCAGTCAAAATTGTATCCAGTCAAAAAATAGAGAATACGTTGGAGGAATAAAGAAAATTTTTGAGTAAAAAAACGATTGTTCTTTGAATGCTTGGGAATGCCAGTCCATGTGTTAACACGAAGGAAAATGTAATAAACCATTGTAAATAACACAATAAGCTATACAAAAAAACCGAGAGCAGTACCAAAATGTGTGAGAGTGAGAAAAAGATGTCAAGTAATGAGGGAAAATTTTAGAAAACCCCCGTATATATCAACTCCAAATAATAATCCTACGCTACAACAACAGCACGAAACCAAAGAGCGCACGATAAAATTCAAAAAGTGTCCGTAAAGTGATCTTCACGGCCGTGTGGCGCGCATAATCCAACAATTTTTAAATTTATAAAAAAAAAACATTGTCATCCAATCGCCCACAAACACAGAGCAAAAGGTTTATTTTCTTGAAGTGACTCAGACCGACCATATAAATCCATACATATATATATATAATTGGCGCTTTGTAACCGCTTAAGCGATTTTCGGCCGAGCTCCTCCTCCAATTTGTGGTTTTGCGCCTTTATTTTTTTCCCAACAAATGGAGGGACCTACAGTTTATACTAAGCCACCTCCGAACGGCTGATGGTTTTTTTACGAGGAGCCTTGTTTTTTTTTATTTCATGTCCGAAATACACTCGGAGGGGTGAACATTCCCTGCCGAGGGGCGACCGCAATTAGAAAATTTAACTTAATTGGGATTTGAACCCGAGCCTTCCGAATGTCAGTGCGCAATGCTAACCACCCTTATTCGAATGGAATCTGAATTTGAAATGTCTACAGCACATGACCTGAAAAAGCAAAAGTTTTGTTTGTTCAGATAACAGTAGTTAGATTGAAATAACGTCGTATCCACTGTTATAAATTTTGGTGGTTCTTTCGTGGTAAAAGAGCTAAATATCGTCTCAAGAAGCGGTCCATTATGTTTTTTTGCGTTAGTTCGTGTGGCACCCAAACATCGAGCTTTTTTTTTGAATCCAAGGCTATGCAAATGGTTCCAAACGGTTTTCTGGCTTATCTTTAGTTCCTCAGCAATTAAATAAGTGCTCACGTGACGGTCTGTTTCCACTATTTCCATGATTTTATCGTAATTTTCGACGACAGGCCTCCCGACGCGTGGTGCATCTTTGACATCGAAATTACCGGAGCGGAACCTAGCAAACCACTTTTGTGCTACACGTTCGTTTACAGTATCGGGCCCATAAACTAAATTAATTTTTTCAGCCGTTTTTGCTGCTTTTTTGCCTTGAGCGAAGAAAAATGTTAAAATATAGCGAATTTTCTCTTTGCTGGTGTCCATCTTTGACGCGCACAGCGCTCACAACGTACTGAGTCAATCAATCGAAAAACTGTCAAAGACAAAGTTTTAGCGCGAATAAACACGTTTTCAGCGCCGTATAGTATGACATGATGCGGCACGTTACACTATTACTATGGACAATAACGCCATCTTTTAGATAAAAACGGAATGAAATTTTTACTTGACCTAATATATGGATATTTTCATTAGGCATGTACCATAGTGCACCCATTACTATTCTCAATCTTTTCGATTGGAATCTTTGTATTATATCTAGATTCGTTTCACAAGCTATAACACATAACTGGATTCCATACATCCATTTAGGTTTTGTAGTCGCATTTTAAAGAAGTATCTTGTTTTCAACATTGAGTCCAGAATTCTTGCTTAAAACCCAAAGCGAACTAGAAAATTTAAGCTTCAGCTGCATTTTATTTTTTGACGGAAATGTGTCGCTTCCAATTTAATCACCTATCCAAGTGAACGCCAAGATATGTGATTTCGTTAGCTTATGAGCACATTGTTGAGCTTGACGACACGACACGTTCTTGGCCTTAATGTAAAAGTTATGTGTTTGCACTTATTTTCATTAACTTTTATGCGCCACTTTGCTAGTCATTCTTCCATTAGTTTAAGGTGCTGCTCTAAAACTTGTGTGGCTGTATTGGGTTATTTGTGCCCACTTATTATAGCAATATCATCCGCAAATGTTGACGTAATTACTTTGTCACTCGTAGGAATATCTGCGATGAACATAATATACAATATTGATCCAAGAACACAGGCATACCTGCCGTGTTTGAATACTCCTCTATTATGTATTCATTTACATTTACAGTCGCCTGTTTATGAGCAGGATTCAGGATATTGTGGAACGTTTTAGTTAATGATTTTTTTAATTTTATGAATGAGGCCATCATGCCACATCTTATCAAGTGCATGAGCGAGATAAAGAGAAATAGCCAGGCGATACTCCCTAGATTCGAGAACTCTTCTTATTTCATTTGTTATACGATTACTTGTTCAATTGTGTCATATCTATCACTCGATTCGAAATCTAGCAATCTTGAACGGAAGACATGTCGCTAGAGTGTTCTAGCTGTGTATACGTTTCGAGGACTTTACATCATCACTATTTTGTCATATGTAATACTTAGAAATATAATTTTCATCTGAAATGAATTCGAATTCAATCTATATTTGCATGCTTGTGTTTGAGTTAGTTTGAGTTGGCCCTTAATACCGAACAACTTTTAATAATTGTATTATTTCAAGGATATACAACACAACATAATAATTTCGTATGTAAACTAAATTTTTACTTTACTGAAGTTTTTACCACATATGTACATATGTACATACATAAAATATGTTTTACGATAATAAAAATTGCTATTAATCCGAAAGGGAAGTGTTAGAAACATTCTCGGTCGCGTGTAAGAAACAAATAATTGCCACCAAATTGATGCGGAACTTTAAATGCGCACTATAGCGTGAGCCGAAAATGGCTTCCTTTTGACTTAGTTTCCACTCAGATGGTTATCGTGTGTCACTTGCGGAGGCGTGTTCAAGCAGCCAATACAAAAGAAAGCGGACGGTGGCGTACTTTGTTTACGCTAAACTGCAACGTTTATTATGCAGAGGACCTAAAGAGTAAACATGACAGGATTATATACACGCAAACCCTCATGCACACATTCAAATTAATGTATATTTTTTATATAAAGTTGAATATGGTAATCGTTACCCGGTAGTAAAACGAAATAACACATAAAATCATATACTATATACTTATAATATATATGTATACATTTGGAGGGCCTGACAATCTCTAGCGAGATGCAACCGCAATTAGTAAAAATAATTTTTATATGTTGGTCGGACAAGGACTCGAACCCTGACCGTCCGAATGTTAGATGTGCAAATTAAGACTGCGTCGTATATATATATAATTGGCGCTTTGAAACCGATGAAACGATTTTCGGCCGAGCTCCTCCTTCAATTTGTGGTTTTGTGTCTTGATGTTTTTCCAAGAAATGGAACCATCCGAACGGCTGATGCTTTTTTCACTAGGAGACTTTATTTCATGTCAGAAATACTGTTGTCGGGGTTTACATTCCCTACCGAGGAGCGACCGCAATTAGAAAATTTAATTTAATTTTTTATTTTAAATTAATTTTCTCTAACTTTTGAATGTTGGTCGTGCCGGGATTTGAACCCTGGCCTTCCGAACGGCAGTACGTAATGCTAACCACTCGGCTATTTGCGTCTTATAGCTTCCTACAAAATGAGGGAATGTGCAATTTCGAGTCACAATGCACAATTAAGTTGCTGAAGTTTGAATATAATTTGATATTCTGAGTATACATCAAATATTTCGCTTACATGTTAGGTTCACTTAAACTTGTTTCCAAGTCAAAGATAAATTTCTTCTTATTTGGCATAGATACCATTTATTAAAGTAAACTCGAAGCCCTAATAGCACGTCAATTACTTTTTCTTGCTATTTGAAGTTAATTAAAGACACCAAGCTTTGCCAAGGTCCACTTCACTATATACTACAATTGGAATGGAGGTTTTCTTTTACTTGTTTTTTTTTCAGTATTCAACTTATTCTATGAATCTTAATTCACTAGCCTATACTTTTGATATAGACAGGATCATACATCCAAAAAGCCCAAAAACTTATGATATCATTAACTAGGAAACGAGCTTTTTCGCCGGGCTCTGACCAGATGGAGATGTGACAAATGAGTTAGCTGTATATGACATGCAAACAGATGACTAGCGTCGCGAACAAGAACGTGGAAAAGTGTCTACGTAAAAACTCGATTTCTTTGGAAAATAAAATAAGAAAGCAATTCGTGTTCCATATTGGTTCGTCTAAATTTGCATGTAGAATGTACAAACAAATCCTTATATGTATGTATGTATGTATGTACATATAGGTATATTCGCATATTTCCATACTTACTGCTTTATAAGCACATATGGAAATGGATTTTATGAATGCACTTACCTTTGGTTTCCATTTTTTAGGTAATAAACCAGGTCCTGTCAATGTTGCCATTATGTAGTTAAACGTGGTGAGCGTAGAAAACAATAAAAACAGACCCTGATGAATAAAACCACCCAAACTAGCATTCGGTGGCCACCACATTGAGTTCATGTAGAGAGCAGTTATGGTTATAACTTTTATAATACCTGAAATATATTCAAATTATTTAGAAAATATTCCATTTTTGCATTTCAACAAATATGTATATAAATATTGCCAAGAAAAAATGTTGATTAATCGGTTAACTTTTTCTGATTTTCCCCATGTTTAATTAAAACTGCAACAAATAAATTTGTAATTATTTTACGAAAATTAATAGGTATGAAAGAACTTCTTATTCAGCAAATAAGCATACTTAGATATGTATGAATAACAAAGCGTAAATGTATTTAAACATTAACTTATTACATACTTTGGTGCCGCCCACACCTGGCTCTTAGTGCTAATATGAGTAATTAAGATGTAAAAATTTTGTGGCAAGAACGCAAAAGCTGTTTTACCTTGGTTTAAAACATTATATGGTAAATGAAAAAAGTTATGGAAAAGTAAAACATAACATTAGCGCACTGTGGCACCTTATGCGAGTTGTTTATTCCCGCATTCAATAGTATTACGACTTATTTTGTAAATGTGCCTTTTCCAAAAAAAACTCTGTATTTATAAAAATAATTGCAATTATTATTCGATTTAGAATTAATAAAAGAACCTGAATTAATAAAAAACTGTTTTTAAATAATCATTAGCGTGCAGGAAAATTAAGCACGATTTTCAACACAAGTCAATTGTCCCGTCATTAGCACATTTATATCATTTAATATTTGCCACAACCATATTTTTACGCCACCCAATGTCCATAAACAAATTGAGACCAACAATAAAGGGCCAATATTGTTTAGCACTCATGAGCATGTAAGTTCCGCTGTGGATGTGGTAAGGGAAGTACAGAATTAAAAGCGTTGTAAGAAATATTTGGAGCCTTCCCGTTGAATGGAAACAATTGCTCAGATTTATTCTCCCGAATATGACAGATATTGACATTATGACCAGATTGATCTAACATACAACTCTTCATTTAAATTAATCTATCGTCACCGATTAGCATTGCGTACTGCCATTTGGAAGACCAGGGTTCGAGTCCTGGTCCGACTAATATCCAAAAATTATAGAAAATTAATTTAAATAAAAATTATGTTAAATTTTCTAATTGCGGTCGCTCCTCGGCACATGATATGAAAAAAAGGCTCGCGACAAAATGCCATCAGCCGTTCGGAGGCGGCTTAGTATAAACTGTATGTTCCTCCAAAATCAAGGCGCATTCAACAAATTGGAAGAGAACCTCGGCCGAAAATCCTTTCAGCAGTTACAAAACGCTAATTATATATATACAAATATCTCATCTCTGAGATTCCTTGCGTCATAAACGCAATGGTATGGTGAAAGATGTTTTGGCATGTACCATTTAAATTGCTATTTATTAGACAAATTTACTCTTTCGGTTGACGATACGATTCGCGGATAAGAAACTAAACACACCTTTGAAATATAAATGCGTTAAACCGACCATTTATCTTTGCTTATTTATTTGATGACAGTGTGAAGATTTATTCTGTAACTATCAGCCAGTTCGCCTGCACACATATGTATGTACATACGAGTATAAGACTCCAACTTCTCATTCGCTAATTGATCAGTGCTTTCCTTTGATTTTAGATCTTACCTAAAGCTGTTAGTGGACCCCAATGTATAAACCTCCAAATACCGTGCAATAAAGAAGCCATATTTTATACACCTTTACTTATCGAGAAAAATATATTTTTTTGTTTATATTTATTCGCTATTTTCTATTGAACGACACAAATGAAATAAACACTCAAAATAAAACCCGACTTAAATGAAAGCAAAATCGGCACTGACGTACTGAAAGCCGAAAATTTATCAAAGAACGTCAAAAATCGCAAAGACCGAAAGTAGAGTTACCATCACTTTCCAAATGTGTACTTTATTACAATATTTAAGAACAGTTTTATTTTTATTAGAGAAATGTTATATTGACTATTTCTTTTTTATAAATTAATAGATATGTACATATACACATCAAAGGACAAAGATATCCTGTGCAGTTATTTGTGGGCCGTGTTATCATATATATTGCATAATATTAGGCGCTATGTTGATTGGAACCTATTCGTATTCATTTATTTGTAAGTAAAACTGTGAAAATCATGCAGTGGATATAGATTAATTAAAGTAATTACACTTGCAATAGAAATCTTTGAATAATCAAGTAAAAGAAGTTATTTTCATTCATTTATATTATCTTAAAATTAACTTCATTAACAATAATTGTAATAGAGTCGCAAACCGATATAATCCGTAATCGGAAAGATACGGCAACTTTTCGCTTATTGCATTTGATTGAAGTGTGGAATTCGTTTTTAAAGCATAAAATTAGGTAAATTTAATATAATTATTAAAATTTTTAAGCAACTAAAAAGTGATGCCCTAAAAATCAACATACAATATTCCTAAATTGAATAGGTGCCGAAAAATATTATTGAGAAGTAGGCTAGAGCACAGTGAAATGTGACTGTGAAATATCAACAACGCACTGGGGGACGAATGCTATGGAATTTCTCCTGTTATCAAAACACGTACACGACTGAATTGTGTCTTCATTTTATTTGCGTGCAAAGTGGTGTCAATATTCTTAGATTTCAGTAATCACAAAAAGTATGCTAAATAATTTGTCCATATAACAATAATTTTGACCTTTTTTTTTTTAGAAGTGGTGCTCACTTTCTCAAAGCCAATGAATTATATGAATGTATATTCATATGTATATGATTGTGTATAGAGACTTGTTGCATTCGTTCTGGCTCTGATGTTGGAAAATGTGTGTGTATGTGTTCAATTCATTTCCTACCGAAGTGCACATATCTTTTGCGCCTCAAGATCGGTTTGCTTCCAATTTAATTTCTTTGCAAGTGTATCGCAACTTTGCTTGCTGCTTCTAGGCGTTTGCTGACGTTTACATTTTTTAAAGTAAAATTGGATTTCGAAAATTCACAGTGCCTGAAAATTGATTATGAATTTTAACTTATATAGCTTTTAGTGTTTGGAAGCCATACTAGTTTTATACTTTCAATAGAAAATTGATCCTTAAGAAGAAAGCAAATAAATAAATGCTTAAGAAGAAAGCAAATGTACGTATGTACACATACATATGCGTGTATGTGAAAATGCATTTACACAGGTGTACATAAATATGATATTTTTTTTCTGAACACACTTATATTGTATGTATTTCTTTTATTTTGGAACTAATTTCTGTTTCAGAAATATTAAGTTTTTAACTTCCGTATGTTTTTTAACTAAATTTTTCTCAGCTCGCCACCGTGATCATTATAGTGATTTGATCAGTATTACGCCCTTGAAATTGGGTATCACACTTAAATACGCAACAAGTTGGTTTATAGCCTCTCTCCAAATTTGAAGAATTATTTATCAAAAGCCCCTTGGAGTTATAATGTTAAATTAAACTTTTATTAATTATATGCTTGTATATTATTTTTCAGAAAACATGGGTGATACAAACAAAAAAAGCAGCCCGAAGGCTATAGAACTAGGTTATCATCAAAGCAGTCCTAGTAGCGCTGTAAAAATTTTAAATGAACGGGCTTCAAAGCGAACGAAGCAAAATAGTCCAGATATTAGCACACCACTAAAACATGTCAAGCTCTCTATAGGGAAAACCAAAACTCCACCTGAAAACAATGAAGACATGGATCATTACGTTTTGAAAACAATAAAAGACGAGGGCAACTCAGATGGCGGAGAAACCATAGCTTTTGTATTATCCGACAAGAATGAAAAGCCAAAAGAGATTGCAAACGCTGCAAGTGAAGTTGCCGAAGAGCTGCAAATAAGCGACGATGAGGAGGATGACGATGATAATGATGGAAAAAATGATATGGTTGAGCATGTGTGCGGAAAATGCTATAAAACTTTCAGACGTTTTAGTGTGAGTACATGAATTTTCTTGCAGCGAATGTTACTTGGACGTAAATTACAAAAAAAAAAAGAAAAAAAAATACATCTTCAATGTCTTTGACCGCAATGAATTGTGCCAACCGTCATGAATGGCACAATTTGCTATTCTATGAAATCTTTATAAGCGACTTTCATTTAAATGAAGTCATTTAATAGAGTACGCATAGGTGACTAGTTTTATTTTTCTTTTAAATAATAGGGACTTAAGAACCATATGGAATTTTGTCGCTTTGACAGTGGATATCATTTACGCAAGAATGAGATGTTAAAAAATTTGGAAAAAATCGAAAAAGATGCTATTACTATGGAAAATAAAGATATTTGCTTTTGTTGTGGAGAGAGCTATGACACATTCCATGTACGTATTCCAATAACTCTTCATAATGAAAATTGCATAAGAATATACAAAACGAAGTTCTATTATTTTTAATCACAGTTGCCAATAAATTTTGTTCGATTTGGTTTCATTAGTATTTATATTTATTTTGTTTCGTTTTAATTTTCTTTTTTTTATTGTTAATTTTTATATATCATATCAGCTGGGACATATAAATTGCCCAGATTGTCCAAAATCCTTCAAATCGCAAATGAGTTACGAACGTCACATATTTATTACACATTCTGAATTCGACACTTATCCTTGCTCCATTTGTAATGCGAAGCTGCGCAGTGAAAATTTGCTTAAACTGCACGAAGAGCAACATAAAAACAGAGGCAAGCCCTTTGCTTGTAAAATATGTGGCAAAGACTTTACACGTGCCTATCACCTTAAACGACATCAAAAGTATTCATCATGTTCGGCAAACGGGAGTGATTCTATGAAATGTAAGGTGTGCGATAAGGCTTTCTTCCGATTGGACAATTTACGTGCACATCTTAGACAGCATTTGGGTACACATGTAGCTAAGAAACCAGAATATAGATGTCCACAGTGCAAAAATTGTTTCTACAGTTTATCTACTTTAAAGTAAGTCTTATGTAATTTTTAAATTGAATTATTATTACTTAATTTAAATACACCGACTCCTTATAAAATATTTTTTAAATTTTTGCAGCATTCACACTCGAACACACACGGGAGAACGTCCTTTCGATTGTGATTTGTGTGAAAAGAAATTTCCTTCTTTAATTGCGTTGAAGAAACATCGCCGCTACCACACTGGAGAGAAGCCTTATACTTGTTCTGTGGTAAGTGTGCTGTAAAAGTTCGAAAATTTATAAGATTAACTTACGTGTATATGCTCTTGTAGTGCAATCAATCGTTTGCAGTTAAAGAGGTGTTAAACCGTCATATGAAGCGGCACACAGGAGAGCGACCGCATTCATGCCCGGAGTGTAAGAAAAGCTTTATTCAAGCATCCCAATTACGTAATCATGCTCGAACGCATATTTTGCCGTTCGAATGCTCAGAATGCGATCAAAAGTTCAAAACACAGAAACAGTAGGTTTATTTATTTAGTCTTTGCTTTAAATTTTATATACGTATACATACATATATACAACAATTACGTTTATAATAGATTGGAAAAGCATGGAAAGGTACACTTAAAAAAATGTTTAGATTGCAATAGTACATTTCTCGACCAAGCAGAATTGGAAGAACATATGGCAAAATCCACGCATAAAAGTGAGAAATTTATTCAAATTATATTTGGTCTTATGTGTGTGTGCATAAAAGTAAACTTTCTCTTCAAAACTCAACAGATACCTGCAAAACGGCTAGGAAATCAACAACACGTAGGTCTACAAAACGTAAGCGCACTGATTGTGCAGTATGCGACCAGAAGTTTGGCACTGTTAAGGAATTACAATTTCATATTCTTAAAGTTCACGAAACAGACCCTGAAGATTTTGTTAATGAAAAACCTAAAGACAATAAAACTGCTCAACCTGTAAAAGCCAGCAAAACCAATGTCTACAAAGTAGCAGAGGAAACATCAAATGAAATTCAAATTCTAAGTGAAACTGAAGGTAATGCCGCCATTATGGCTGCAGGCAATGTGAACAGCAAAGAAATTTATAATAACAATGAGGGCAACAATGGTGGTTTAGTTGTGAAAGAATTCATAGTCAATAATGTACCTGCCACTAATGAAGCGGATATTGTTTTGCATGATGAAGCATACACTGTTATACCGTTGGATGGTGATGGGCCAATTGAAACCGTTACTGCTGTGACTGTGGGCTCCATTGACATAACTACCGAGGTTAAAAAAGAGCGACGTAAATCATTGGCTGAATCACTGGCTGTGGCTATTGGAAATGACAGTGTGACTTTGAAAGAGCCGATTCAATTGAATGAAGAAGATATGAAATTAAAGGAGAATGTTGGAAAACTACTGGATATGTTGGTCGACAATAAAACTCTAAAGAAATTCGGTTGGCCAAACAACTCCGAAGAGAATGTAAGAATTTGATACATTATGCATACAAAATGTCGGAACCATATCGTATGTCATTTCATTACAAATAATTATTATTTTCTAGGTTTTGTGTCGTGTTATTGAAAATTGTGGATATAACTTAACAAAAGATGCTGAGCTGTACCGTGATTGCGATTATGCAACGAGAATGCGTGAATATGTAAAATTACTATTTACCGTAGTTATTCATAATGATTCTATTAAAGAATTATTAAATAATTATCCCATCGATGAAGTAGTTGAATATGTTTTGGGTAATGATGATGACGAAGATGATGATGGCGAAAATGGCGATGATGTGGAAAACAGAAATTTTTGAAAAATTCATACTACACATAAATGCCTTGGTTATTTTGATCTAAATATAAGATTTCTTAAAAAACATATGGTCATGAAGTTGCCTTCCCACGTTTTAGCTTTTAGAAATGAAATTTGATGTTACTATGTACAGATTTATATACATACATACACATGAATTACTATTATTGAACTTTTTACTATATGAATATATGTATATATAGGCATGCCAGCATTAAAACTATTACGTATTTTTATACAAATAAAATGAAAATTATTTTATACAGATATACACTAATACTCGGACATGCTGGAATTAAACACATTTTGTAAAATATTTTCCAAAGCAATAAATAACAATTTAATTGAATTGAAGTTATGAAATAACAGGAAAATGTGTTTTTAATGTAAAATCTTCTTTCCTAAAACCTACATACTAATATTTAATACTAAAGGATTTCAGATCGATCAAAAAAAAATAATTATTGCTCTTAGTTGTGAAGCTTCTCATGTTTGTATTACATGATTTTAGGCGTATTTTTCAGTGCCAGTACATTTAATCACTCCTGCGGCGATTAGCGCCGATATGTAATGTCTTCTCCACCTGATATTTTCAACCCAGTTAGGATTCTCCTTTGTTTCTCTTCGAAAATTTTCGAAGTCGAAGTATTTTCATTCATCCGGGGTTGACCTAGCCAGAGTAGACACGATCTTTTAATTCGCTTGACGATTTCAACGTTGTCGTATAACCACGTCAAAAACAGAAGGATGCCGTTGTTAAGTTTAAGCCATCGAGGCCATCTACCGGAAGGTCCAGGAAACGAGAGAAGGAGAGGTTGGATGAGTTGATTTTAGGGGGCATCCATCTTCGCGGGGACTGATTACGTGACGAACATAGTTGGATAAGTTTGGATAGGTAGGAGGTTAATCTGACTCTCGAGACAGCTCGTGCTCTTTGTCTAAAATAGGTAGTGGTTTGGCTCTGAGAACGTCATTCACTGGAAGAGAGTTAAGAAACACTTTGTGACGGACTCTCTGTGATGCTGAATGCAGTGATCCTGCACGGATGCCGTCTTCCTGTACACTTCTACGCCAAAAGGGCAGTAATAATAAGAATCCAAAAGTTATAGAAAATTAATTTGAATAAAAAATTAAGTTAAAGGGAATGTCAACCCCTCCGAGTGTATTTCTGACACGAAATAAAGGCTGCCCAACGCAAACCGCAAATTTGAGAAGGAGCACGGCCGAAAATCACTTCAGCGGTTAAAAAGCGCCAATTATATAAAGTGCTTGACATATATGATGTCAACTCGCCAATTTCAGGGGAGCCTTAATATTCAATTTTGAAGCCTTACCTGAGAGCTTTGATAAAACGCAATCTAGCTTAATCCGAAAGAAACAGAGGTGGTGTTCTAACGGCTCGCTCATGCCTTCCTCCTTGCATTGGCTACATGTGTAAATGCTCCTAAAGCCCAATCTGCTTGTATGGGACACCAGTAGGTTTTGGCCCGTCAATAGGTCAACAACATGGGTAGACGAAATAACCTGCTACATCAAAGTAATGAACCACTGTTCTTTTGATGACAGAAGATATTTCATATTGTTCTCGTTCACTACAAGACCCATGCCTTTCACTTCCCTGTCCAGGCAGAACTAACAGCGCGTATCTCGGGATGATGGGTCAGTTTAAAAATTCTAGTTCGAACCCATAAATAACAATAGACTCAAAAATTTCTCTTCAACTGAATTTCTTCTCCTATTGTAGTGTAGATCTACAATTTGAGGCGCTTCCAAACGTCTGATTGATTTTTAAAAGAAACTTTTAATGTCATGTCAAATATAAACTTGGAAGCATCGGCCTACCGATCACTTTTAGATCTTTTTATGGTAGGCATTGTCTGGGCATGACTCAAGCACATGACTCTCCGACTCGTTGCACTGTTACTCACTCAGTTGCTGCATCATCAAAAACTAAGCCGAAACATACCGAAACACCCACTAACAACAACACTGGGTAATGTGACCTACGTAATAATAAGCGAAAGTGAATGTTACCACGCCAACGAAAGGGCACAACAAACAGCAAGATACTCGTATGTGTAACACTTGAATTCATTAAGAATAACAATAACATTCGTGGATAATATTTCAGTGAAGAACATAAGTCGGTGTTTTATTTAACTAAATACAAAATTAAATAAATTATATATTTTAACAATGGCCGACTTGGACTCATCTGTGATAAAACGTACACAGCAAACGTTGGGAAAATATGTGAAGAAACCACCCTTAACGGAGAAATTGTTAACGAAGCCTCCATTTCGCTTCTTACATGATGTCTTCAATGCTGTAAGTTCTACATTAACTAGCTTCACATATGTATTTCAGTATGTAATTATGGTGTATAAGAATATGGCTAACCTAATTTCAAATTATAAACTTGGCAGGTTATTAAAGAGACAGGTTGTTTTACTGGCTTGTACACGCCTGAAGAGCTGAACTCGGATAATATCAAAGACCGTGATGATAAGATGAGGTTTCTGCAGAAGATGATTGATGTTATAAGTAAGTGTATTGTGCATTCCAAATTCAAAATCGCTAACATAACATTAACTCTGAATCATATTTCCTTACTTTAGAATTGACATCCAGCAAGACTCTAACGGTGAGAACCTCAAAAATAGTTGCTGGTCAAGAGCCTGAAAAAACCAATGAACTATTACAGCTAATTGGTGAGGTGATTGATAAGAAGTTAGATTGGAAAAATGCTGTAGATGAAATACTAAAAGGCAAAGATGCAGCCAAGAACGCAGTTACGTCGAAATCTAAGCCCACCGACAAGCCAATGGATAGAAAGGCTAAAGATAAAGAAAACAAGGTAAAGGAAACCAAGGCTAAAGAAACCAAAAAATTCGATAAAACTATCACGCCCACGCCTAAAAGTGAAAAGCCTTCGAAGAAACCTGTAGGAAGAGACAAGGACAAAACTGGTAAATCGCCAAAAGAACAAAAGGATAAGATTGTTAGTAAAAACGAAAAGCCTAAATCTTTAAAAACTAAAACTGATATTAAAGAAAAGAGTCCTTCGCCATTAAAACCAGAAGACACCAAGAAACAAAAGAATTTAGATTTAAAAAATACCACATCTAATGAGCCAACGAATGGCGAAACAATTGGGTTTGGTCCAATAGTAGAAGAGCAAAAGGACTCACCAGCAAAACAGAGCATTTCTAACGAAAATAATCGACGCAACAGCAAATCATTAGTACAAGACATAATGGCGTCGCAAATATTATTGGACAGTAATTCAACTATGGAAATGAATAAAGCGAATATAGAGCCATCCAATGACGCTGGAAGTCGTAAATCTTCTGCTAGGCAGAAGAGATCTTCTGGCAGCAGTCGACGATCGAGCGCCAATGTGACGTTACGTGAAAAAGTAGAGACTCCAATATCTGAGCCGCAAAATGAAAAAAAAGACGAAAATGAAAATATG
Source organism: Ceratitis rosa (assembly GCA_037013455.1). Taxonomy (NCBI): domain Eukaryota; kingdom Metazoa; phylum Arthropoda; class Insecta; order Diptera; family Tephritidae; genus Ceratitis; species Ceratitis rosa. The sequence continues at coordinate 772,793 of JAWMAG010000086.1, read as the reverse complement.
CAGAAGAATATTTTAGAGAAAGCAACAGAGGAAACAATGCTAACTAATGAGCCGCAAAATGAACAAGAGTTGGAAGCCTTACGAAGGTCAGACTCACAACCGCAAAAACCAAAAATAACTCCGCAACAAAGTCCAACTCAAACACCTATGAAGCCCATACCCCAACCTCCACTGTCAACACCCACCGAGGTTAGGCGCGAGTCAACATTTACACGGGATAATTCACGTGAAAGTACCAGTAACAATATTACAAATCGGCCACGCACCTCTTTGCGTCCGCCGAGCGCGCGTCCTGCTTCAGCCCGACCAGGTGCACCACGTAGGCGTGATCGTAACATAGAAATCGTATTACAGCCCAACGATGAGATGAAAATTTCCGGTATTAATGTAAAATTGGAGAGTTTTGGCGATCTAGATGATGATGGTGAGAATCTGGTGGTCATTGAAGATGCAAGTACTGTCGATATTGCGGAGCCGGTCGAAGATGGAGAACGTATGAGTGATACAGTCGTTGGTAATAACCTGGAACAACAAGGTCACCTGGTACAACAAATACTCGAAACACAAAAGGAATTTCTACAACAGCAAAACGGAAATAACACCTCCGGGAATAATGACAAGGTAATAATTACGCTGCCACTAGATTTTCGAAGAGAGGTGGAAGAGTGTTTTCCAGAATCTTTGTATTGTGAACATGGTAATTGAGGAGCTTAGGTGATATTTCTATGTACATATGTATATATTGACTCTTTTTCTATGTTGAAGTCATAGTCGAGCCAAAAAAAAAACTGGTAGAAATTAGTTCGGGACGGTTGGTGTTCCATGCAGTGTGTATTATGGGCCAGGGGTTCTCTACCAGTTTCAAAATCTACATTAGTTTCTATGAACAAAAGCACATTTCTAATAAATATTCTACACACGCATGTGCAAATAAATATTGGTACCGAAAATCACCGAAATGGACAATCAATTCAACCATTTTGCTCAGATATGAGATTTTGGGTCGAAAATCTGTCAAAAAGCACCTGAAAGCATGAGGTCTGGCAGCTATAAATATAGAATGAGTGTCTCAAAAGCAATGATAAATATAAATACCCCTGACTGAGATTATCTTGTCATGAAAATGATAATTTTGTTATTATTGTTATTTCTTTTTTTTTTTTTAAAAAAAAAGGAATTCATTTATTTTTTGGTTTTAGTTTTTATGGAACTGTTTCAGATATAGTGGAAAATTAATTTATTATTGTACTAATAAACTTAAGCCTAAAAGTAAATTTATAAATGTTAAAACTTAACTGAAAACGTGCTGACTCGAGTTAACTGAGAGCGTTCTTTAAATTACAGCGCTCTCATTAGAAGGCGCGAACATCTCTTCGCCGCCATCGGGAATTTTTGGAGGAGTTACACAAAGCGTTCAGTTTTGTGAGATATTTCGTTCTACTTAGTTGCACAGGTCATATGTTGGAATGTTAATCAGTACTTTGTATTCATATGTAATATTTTGGCATCTACATATTTATGAGCCTTGTTTCTAAATGTATGCCGAGATATATTGCATTGTTTGCTTGGGGAATAACTATTTAATCTAATTGTAAGACATGTTTATGGGCGTAATGTAAATGTAACGTGCTTACTCTTCTACTCATTGACTTTAATTCTCCAGTTTTCCAGCCACTCTGCGATGAGAAGAAACTGATCCTCAATCGTTTTCGATGCTTCTCCAGGGGATTAATCATGGCATAATATGGCTGTGCCATCCGGTTTGCTGGGATGTTTGCAATTTATATATATATATGAAATAGGTCCAAGAATGTTACATTGAGGAACAGCAGCTGTAACTGGAAACTGCTCAGTGCTAAATTCCGATTAATTTACGGCAAACCGCCTGTTAGTCAGATATGACTCAAAAGTATTCTAGAATTGTATAGGCAAAGTTTTATAAATTTTGTGTAATGAACCTTTATGCCAAACATTTTTGAACGCTTGTGCTAAGTCAAGAAATATTGGACAGCAAAACTCCTTGAACTCGAATGCCTTCCCAATTTCATTAAAAATCAGTTTTACTTGTTCTACAGTACCAAGTTTTACGCGAAAACCGAATTGGTGTTCATGTATCACTTTGGGAGAGAAACGGACTCAAACTCGATAAGAAATGAAGAAATGGTAATAAGAAAAAGGCACTGTTATACTATTGACGGCATGAGACAAGCAAAAAAGCTCATGGACAGGTACAATGCTAGAAAAGTTATAGACATAATATGACTTAGTAAGAATAACTTAAAAATACTCTTAGGATTTCTTACAGGACATTGTAGACATATGTATAGACTTGAAATCAGCTCTAATGAGACTTTTCGCTTGTGTGAACTACAATCAGAGACACCGGTGTACTTACTGTTTGAATGCGAAGCTGTCGCTAGAAGAAGACAAAGACATATCTGACTCATTTAGCCCAAAGAAAATCACATTAAAGCAATCAAACCTTCTAGAATGCTAGGTTTTATAGTGTGTTAGGACTGTTTGATATAATGCGAAAGAACCGGAGGGCACAATTATTTCGAATAAATAATTTGGAGAGACAGTGTAGTAAGTTTATTGGTCTGTGTGGCCTTTACCTGGTTGGGCTATCATTAGTTTCAGCGACTTCTTCCACACATTTGGAAAGAGTTCAAAGAGCGTTGCTAGTGCAACTCTTGGCAGCTCATTTCGCATATTTTGCCTGCAGATTTATATGGATTCAATTGCTGAGTCGCATTTACAACTTCCACCTGAGTTCCAAGGACGTTCTCGGTTAATTCCCGCAACATAAAATTATTAATTGCATTATTTGGTTGGAACACCTTGCTTAATAGGTAATTATAAAAACTTTAACGTGATAAAATCGAATAACGCGTTCCTGAGATATGGCTTGAGTTGAGCAATCTCAAGTTGACTTTTTTGTATTTGAAAATTGCTTAATTGATGGCTGTGAAAAAATGGACGTAGGAAACAAATTTGTCAACTAAACGATTACGATGAAAAGAACTCATGCTAAACTAGAATATTAGAGCAATTAATCTCAAGTTAGCCCTTTTTAGATTATTTTCTTTGTTTACAAAATATAAGTCAAACTTCTTATAAGGAAATCCCATTTTTTGAATAATTTATAAATTTTCTTTGGATCATAACTTCTTCTATTCACCGCTAATCAACAAAATACTTTAGCTACTTAAGGCATCAACTTTACTAAAGCAATTTATATTAAACTTATCTGCAGTGTATAGCATTATATTGGGATATTTCTATTTGAACTTACCTCTTCAGACTAAAATTTGCTAAATTCAACTTTTTTATATGTATGTAAATTGTGTGGAAAATACATTTAAATTTTCTTAGTAACCCTTGAATTAAATGTCATTACGAGTTCAAAAAAGTTCAAGTTCGCTGAATAGACCTTAATTGGGTCACCCTATTGCAATAAAGGTTTTAAAGAATTATTATTCGGCCAACTATTCAACCTAGGAGAGATTAAAAAGTTAATAATCTTACCGATATTAAGAATCGTTTTTTAATTTTGTTAGATCCCGTAACTATTGGCAGCCTAACCCATGATGAAATAATATACAGGTGTAGTAAGTAAGCAATTGTCCCTTTCCCACACGCTGCCTTAGCAAAAGATGTTGCTTTTATAGAATTATATTCCAATATTTAAATAAAAATCTTAGAAATAAAGGGAGAATTTAAAGTTTTTGATCACTGAGAGGAGTAGGCATTATTGGAGGTATTTCAATGTTTGTTTTAACGACATTCCGTTGTAAATAAGTTTTGTTCAAACTTTTTGTTTAAAAAATTATAGTAGGAACAATATAACACGTTAAGAATTGAATATAACATACATTTTGTTAAATACAAACTTACAATAAATGGATTTACGCATTTTATAATTGGCCAGTGTCGCGTTTTTAACGAAAGGGAAAATTTGTTATTGGCCTATCGGTGATCAGCGATTTTGTTTAGTTTCAAGTAATAAATTTGTAGTTACCTTGATATTGCTTTAGATCCAGTGGTTTGAAGTTAATTGTTATTTACTACATAGTCGTAAAGCGATGTTTAAAGATTATTTTAAACTGAATTGATCATCTAGACCCCTTTTATTGTGTTCATGCAAAACAAATGTTTGAGCAAAGATTTTAATACTCATTCTACCAGCTTTAATTCCTCCAAGCCTTACTTCTACATCAAGAACTAATTACTTTAAATAAATAAGTAATTTCCTTCCCCTTTTTCAGTGTAGTTTATAGCAGCTGGTGAGTAATTCTGTAGCTGTTTAGTGTAAGAGGCATAAGTATAACCGCGACCTTCCGTGATCGATCTGGGATTCAGAGCAGTGCAGACTGTCACTGGGTCTTAGTTCTGGCCGGATCAACATCCAAAATTATAGAAAATCCAAATAAAAAAAATTAACTTAATCTTTTCTAGTTGCGGTCGTCATTCGGCTGGGAATGTCACGCACTTCAATTGTGTTTCTGGCATGAAATGAAAGCTTCTCATAGAAATTTGTCAGATGTTTTCAAGGTACCTTAGAACTAAGTCTAGGTCTCTACATTTGTTGGGAAAACATCAATACGCACATCATAAATATGAGAAGGAGCTCGGCCGAAAAACACTTTAGCAATTATAAATAATAAAAATAATGTTTGTATATATACATATATAAATTTCAAAACATAATTTATTATTTTCAATATTTATATAAATCCCCCTGAAATTCCCGATTTTAGTTTCTTTCCTCCCCTTTCTCTTCAAATTCGAAAATACAACGTTGAGCTAAGGCAGTGTCAAAGTCTCTTTCTACTCTACTTACTACACCTGGTTATTATTTCATCATGGCCTAACCTACAAACTGAAGTTATATGTATTTTAAAATAAATAAAATAACTATTGGGTTGCCTCAAAAGAAACCGCGGCGTTGACAATTTTTTTGAACGGCTAGTGACTATTTAATTGTATTTTTTCTTTAGACAGTTATAAGCTGTCACTTTTAACGTGCTTTAGAAAAAAGTACGCGTCATTTTGTTTATAGGTATTTGTTTAATTGACGTCAATTTTTATATAGAGCCCACAAAAGAACATTTTCGCCATATTTTACTTTATTATTCCCTTAAAGGAAAAAAATGTAGTAATTTGTATGGTGATAAGACCTTAAAAGAAACACAGGGTCAAAGTTGGTTTGTCAAATTCCGTTCGGGAAGTTGATGATGACGATATCAAGGCTTCTATCAAATCGGATCGTCATGCATCCACCAAATAGCCCTGACCTTGCCCCGTAATACAACGATTTGTTTTGAACTTTGCAGAGCTCATTTCGAAAATGACAAGGCTATAAAATAGACTCAGTTTCTTGCAGATAAAGGCCATAAGTTCTATGAGCGTGGAATATTGATATTGCCGGAAAGATGGCGAAAGGTCATCCAACAAAATGGAAATTACATAATTGATTAAAGTCATTAAAAAATTAAAAAAAAATATATATTTACTTTCTTTTAAAAAATCACCGGTTTTTTTTGGGGCAACACAATAATAACAATTATATATAACTAGGAAGTTAAAAATGTGTTTTTGTAAGTCTCTATACCTTTCATGAGTACATAAAATTTTATGTACTGCATTCCTTTTTTACGACTCCCCTAAAATTTCATTTCTGAAAAATCTAAAATTTGGAAAAATTGGTTATATTTGTATATGTTATAGTGGTCCGATCTGACCGATTCAGACAGTCGATGTCGAATAAAACTACGTCTGCTAACTAACTTTTGTTAGAATATTTCCAAAACTAAGGGACCAATTTAGGTAGCAGACAAAAGTACAGACAGACGGATAGACGGTATACATTTTCCTGGTCTTCTCTTCCTCCTCCTTATTAAAATAGAAAGCGCACACACCCACAAGTTAATCGGTAAATTTTACTAAAAAAAAAATTATATTCGTTTTTTTTAAGTTGTTTTAACGAAAATTGGCTAAATTTACTAAATTTAAGTTACCATAAAAATGTTTTCACATGGTAATAAGGTCTTTAACTGCAGGGTACCAGTACCTAGAAGAGTAAATATAAAATATTTTATAATTTCCAGTCCTTAAATGATTTTAAACGAAATGTCCATGTTTGAAGATAATATCATCCATTATATTGAAATTAGAGCAAAAAATAGGCAATGCGTGTGTTTTGAGCACTTTAACCCCATTGTGAGCCATGAACCATCTATCAGTAGGGCAGTCCATTAACTGTTACTCCAACATTTACACATGATGATTGTGAGGTTTTTCAACAATAAATCTTGGGGTTTCCGAGCCCCAGATGCGACAGTTTTGCTTATTGATGTGGGCATCTAGGTAGAAATGAGACTAACCAGTTAAGAAGATTTTTCGATAGAATTTTTATAGTGAATTTTAATAATTTCAGTGCGTCGTTGAAGCGTGTATCGTTCTATTTTTATTACTAGCGCAGTTTTAACTTGTCAAATGTCAAACAATTCGAGCTTCGGAAGTGACATTTATCGGAGTAGCAGGCTATTCAAAATAACACCTCTTATTGGAAAACCCTTTATTAGGTTCTAAGTATACTTAGAAAATAAAATATATTTTTCAAATGCAGGATATGGAAATTTCCAATAATTTAACCGGTCGTCAAAGCTCAGCACGTCAAATGAATAATCTGCGAGATATTATTCAAAATTTGACAAAGTCGGTTAATCCGTTTGGTAAATTAATGGATTTCATACCTGAAGATATCGATGCCATGCAATTAGAATTAACCATGTGGCGGGACACATATACACAAGTGGCTAACGAACTTAGACGGGAAAAGAGGTTTGTAACAACGTGTTAATGAGATTACTTAAGTTATTTAATTTTCCATTTATAAATATCGACTAAATTTATTCACCTTATCATTTTTGTATATTTTAATTTTCTTTTCAGTCTGACCGAGTCGGCAACGGAACCGATGAAAAATCAGCTTGTCCAAATCGAAGCAAACATTAAAGAGTTCATGGAAATGATCGATGCGAGTCGTACCAAAATTTTACAAAATTCAGAGAAAATATTAAAAATGCTTACAGACTAATAAAATATATTTAAAAATAAAAAATTATTCTGCACTACATGCACCACTAAGTTATAGGATGTATTGATGGCGGCTTTTGCATATGAAAAGTAATAATTACAAATGCAATTTGTTGAACTAAGTGTGGATTCAGTTATTGTATAGCTAATCATATGTGTCCAAAATTATTCAGTCCGTTTACTGTTTTCTTTTATTAAAAAAAAATAAAAAAGTACATCATTCAAAGTATTTTCCGTCGAAAGCGACTATTTTTCCCCATCTTTCTCTTAAAAGTGATTCCCCTCTGTCCTAGTCCTATCATTAAGCCATTCTTCGATTTCTTCAAAATATCGGAACCAGTGACCTCCAAAATCATTTTGCATCCGTCGAAAAAGACAATAGTCGAGGGAGCAAGGTCTGAAGAATACGACGGGTGGAGTAAGACCTCCTATTTTCAAATAGCTTTTTTACCGTTACAGACACGTGAGGCCGAGCGTTGTCATGTTGCAAAATCACTTTCGGTCATTTCTGGCAATGATTTCAACTGGTTTTCGCAACTTATTTTACACCACATCCGTCTGTTCCCACCAGGACGATATTTTTCTTCGACGCTTGAATCAGCACTTTTGAAGCATCGGAACCACTCTCTGCATGACTTATCGGTCGGCGCAGATTCACCATGAACTCTTACAAGCATTCGATGGGATTCAGATGCACTTTACTTCCAATTAAAATATAATACAATGTTGTTGTCAGAAACAGACGCTAATTTATACTAATTATTGTCCACAGCTTGCAGGTGGAGCCGTGATCTGAAATTCAGCAGTAATTTTATTTTTACATACATACATATATTTAAAAATAAAATATTTTTTAAATAAATGAAGTACATCATATATATACATACGAGTACATATATGAAATTCTATACTCTATAATATAACGTTTAAACCTTTTCAATATTACTTTCAGTTTAGAAAATATTTGGATTCGAAATTTATATCGGCTGCTAAATATATCAAATAAGCTGGTGTCCACTGTATATCTGTTTTCACAAATTACCCACGATTGTTACACGCATGTACATATGTATAGGTATATACAATACAAAGGGCTTCAAATTGTGGTGTGCCTCAGATTATTTTCCAACAAATGAGTTATTGAAAATTTAACCTGCATAACAATTAATACGTGTTGCCAAAGATTAATGCAGACAAATTGGGTTTTTGATTACATCACTTTTTGCTTTATTTTCTCCGTGAATTGCCATAAACTTATTAATTGAATAATAATAGCGTGAATTTTAGATCGGTTTTATCTACATATCTATCTACACACATAAATTGTATTAAATTATTTTTAAACATACATACATAATCTAGGTACATTTAAAGGAACCATGTATGTCACACACGAGTGCAATAAAATAGCTTTAGATAAATTTAATCAAATGTTACTGGCACAGAAATATACCTACAACGACAAGCAATAAAACAAAATACATTTTACATATCACCATTATTTTTGTTTTGTAATTAAAACTTAAACCCATTTCTGATATAGTTACGTTATTTCGTTAATAGCATTTGATTGAAAATGTTTCTTTAAAAACGCTTTCTAATTTTCCCAAAAACACATACTAATGTACATTTATTTGCAGCACTTCATTTTCCCATTTTTGCATTCACATACAATGAATACAGTAAGTTAAGGTACGTTTGTAGACTTTGTATTCACATACATATTACGAACGGAAAAAACGAAATGAAAACGTTATCGTGTTTTACTAGCGGAAAACCGATCCATGGTTTGCTCGCTATAAATAACCATTTAAAATACAATATATTTTTTCCAACTGCAGCGCTTCCCCATATAATATATTTTTTTACATGTGATTGGTCAACACACCGTTGAAATTGCAATTAAAACATGTGCGCATAGAGATCATTGTTGTCCTACTCTGGTAGAATATTAATTTTACCAGTATGAAATGTAAATTCTAAAGTGAGAGATTAAGAAGAGTTCCACAAATTAAAGAAATGAAAAGACAATTTGTTTTTGATTTCGCTTCTTGTTTTTCAAAATAAAATTTAATGATACATAATACTCATCCGCTCCAATGCAGTAAATAAAAGGAAAATAATAATTACAAAAAAGTTTAGAACTCCAATTAAAGCTAAAGGCTAAAGTTTCTGAAAAATAAAAATAAAAAATATATGCAAACATATGTATATAAACGAATATATAAATATAAAAGACTAAATGGAAGTGGCTAATTCATAAATATACTTTAAACATTATATGTCAGTTGATTGCATACACAAATACATACGCACTTTAAAAAGTTTAACTTATTTAATTTGCTTAGATCAAAAAATACGCAAATCATTAACGCAGTAAAAATGGAGTAATAATAATAATAATAATAATAATAATTAAACATACACATACATATTTTAATTCATTATCTATCGTCTCTCAAAATTCCTGTTCAACAGCTCTTGGCTGGGTTGACATTTACTAAAAATGCAACAAAAACAAAAATTTAGCTATACACTCGCATAAGTACGTAGAGAAAACGCTAGATATTTCTTGCAACGATACCGAATAAGAAATTAGTAAAGCATACATATATGTTTTCGATTGCAATGAAAAAAAATCTTCAAAATTTCACTTTTTACATTATTTTATATTAATATTAAATAATAATTTCAGCACAGTTTCCAACATCTAAATAATTTTTCATGCTGCTATTTATGTGTATATAGTATAAAACATTTTCATTCTACTTTAGTGCTGAGGATACCTTTCAATATTATTATTAATATAATTTTTTGCTTTTTGCTGCCATATTTATACATGTTATCGTCATTATAAAGCATAGTTTAAATTTCATTAAAATTAAAATTTATATATAGGGCATTCAAAAGGTCGCAAATAAATAATTTTTTGTTCCTTATTTCTGTGCTACAATTCGAAAAAATCATCCTGCTGCTTTTCCAGTCGTTTCAATGACTTTTGAACGTGCCGTGTTTGAGTGGTATTCAATAGCTGTGCTGTATCCGATGTGCTGCCTGACGAGCTGTGGCGCTGGTGGTTTTGGTGATTTTGCCGATTTGTTTTGTAAGAATTATTTAAATGATTGTTACGTCTGTGCTGTACGAAATCGGTGGTAACAAACAAATCGTTATCACTCTGGCTGGTAATCATTCTGTAATTAAAAATTGAAAGCTTTATCAATATCTTTATTAGACAAAGAAAATGCAGTACTTAATTTATAAGAAATTGACCAAGTTTTAAAAGTGACATGCGAATAAAATTAAAAGCAAATAAAAATGACCAAATTCGCAAAATGGGTGAATGACTTTTGCTATAACTAGGATAATCTATGTTCCAATATATCCATTTTTTAATAGGAGCTTAACAAAATTCTTAGTTTCTATAGGGTAAATGTGCTAGTTACCAGACGATTAACTTTTTTTTCAACTTCATGTTCAATTTTCTTTCATACTAACAATTATGTCAAAACATTTTATACCAATTCAGAATCCTTAATTAATATATATATATATATATCGACTAAGAATGGTATTTTTTAAATTTTTTTTTTAATTCACATTAGTGAAATAAGTCGTATTTCTCTAGTGAGCCGGACGTTTCTGTTATGAACGGACAAAAAAATCCAGTAATCGGACACACATTTAATAGTCATTTTTATTGAAAATTAATTGTATTTCTTCAAAATAAGTAAATAAGTTTTGTAACATTACGGACATCGGACACACTATCCGTACATTGAAAATATACTTAATTTTCATTCAATTAACCTAATAGTCGAATTTATTAAATAAACCATTTTGCTTAAACAAAATATGTATTCTGAATTAATTATACATTAATTATCATTAAAACTAAACAGCCCACTTATATTGCTAATATTTTAAATTATTTATTTAAAAATCGCTCTCCCACTAACAAAAAACAACTTCTTCACTTTGTTTTTATATAAAATTAACAACAGTTATCTTATTTTTTGTAAAAAATGTTGATACTGTCCGGTTATCAGCTGGTGTCCGTTCACTAACACACTTACCCTACACACACCAAAAAAAAAGCAAACTTAGATAGGCCAACTTGTCAAAAATGCTAGCCAATAGTTCTATAACATCTGTTTAGCATACTTTTAGGTTTACTTTGGTGGTATTTGACAAATATGTATTTATTACCTGAAATAACCAAATGTTCATGTTTGTTGTACGCCAAAATTTTTTTAAAACTCAATTATTAAACTAAGTAAATAACAATATTTCAATATTTTACATTACTAAACAAACACTTTCATGCAATAGTTAAAAATTTCGAAACTTACTCTTTTGATTTCTCTACATATTTTCGCGATTCGGAAATTGTCGAATCGATTTTGCTTAGAAACTCATTTATGCATCTCCGATTTTCCTCCTCCGGCGTCATTGCCACCACAGAGTCCAGCGATTTGCTCTGTTTATTATTACTACTGCTGTGATTATTTAACGCAACATCGTCTTCACTGTTTTGCACTAACAATTCACCGGCTATTGAGTATGGACGAGTTGGTAGCATGGATGGACGTGGATTATTTGCCGAATCAACACTACTGGTTGGTGACGCAAAAACGCCAAGTGGATCACCAGTCGCACTGCCACAATCGGCGTTGTTTACGTCATTTTCTGCATTTATATTATTTTGTAATTCAGTGTTGTTGGTAGTTATTTCTAGAGGATTATTTTCATCGGCTTTTGGGTAGTACGGCGATGATTTATCAACAGGCACTAATAAAAACTGACGCAAAAAAAGACTGTCCGAGGCGAAGAGACGATTTGCGCGTCGTATCTGCTCCGTCTGTAAATGGGTAAGCGATAAGTGATTGATTAGTTTTTTTATGAAACACATCAATTATAGAAAGATTTAAAAGACATTTCAAACAAATCAATTCATACAAAAAATAATTATAAAATTAATAACTTCAAGTGGTAATTCAATAAAAGGTAACAGAATATATACAAAGGATGATTGATGGTAATTGCTTTGTATATAGGTATGTATGTACATATCAATAATTATGATATTAAAAATAAGAAAATTATACATTTTCATGATGCTTTATTCCTACCGAGCTCAACAGCAAACCAAAAGACAGTAACAAAATATATGTAATTAAATGTAATTAATTAAGTTTGGCCAAAACAAGTTTTAAGTATAAAAATATTGGATACTAGACATGGTACGATTAATAGAAACAGAAGGAAGACGAAATTGTGGAAAATTATGACACTGAAAACACAAAATATTTAATTTTTAATGGCACTGTTCATAAATCAATTGATTTAAAAATATTATTTTTTTTAATAAACGAAAAGTGGATATTTCTTTGTATGTATACATGTATTTACATATAATTTCAAGAAGGCATTTCTTGTACTTATTCCGGTAAAATTACTTATAAAATAATGTTCAGCTCAGGCGAAGGCTAACTAATCTTTGGCTTACGTCTGCACACATAATAAAAAGTAGTAAAATATGAACATATATATATTAAAATTATATCTAATGCAATATATGTACTTACAACATGTGTGGAGAAAATTAGACAAATAAGATACATGCTTACTAAGATACAGACATTCACGTCATGTTTAATCAAAAGGGAGATAGTGGCAGAGCTAACGTTATGAAAGTGGTTATGCAAATAAATTGTTTACTAAGTCTTATCATATTTAGATATGCTATCATGAGATACACGCAAAGGTTTAATGACAACTCGCTCTATTTTTTTAAATCATATTCTAAGTAACATAAACTTTAGATCGTGAAAAAACGATTAAATCTTTATATGTACGGCACATAAAACATCTATACCAAGCTTAACGATGCATAAAATCTCATTCATATATTATGACTACATTCAATATATTACATATCGATTTGTGTATTTCTTTCAACCGGCATTACCCTTGAGTTGTACTTTTGTTTTGGAAAAATAAATCACGTGAAATCAAATTATTGCGAAGTTTTGCATGCCTAATGACCAAAAAAACATCGTAACCAAAACAGGTTTTTCTACATATTAAAATAACGTTAAGTTGCCAGTCAGTTTTATTATTTTTTTGCATTCTTCTTGCACAACATGTGACTCCATACCTTATTATTTTCATTTCAAAATGGTCTAAAGCTCAGCAAATATGTATATATACAGTTGTGTATACATATGTATATGTATGACTGTAAATTACTTTGAAGACAAATGAAGTTTAATCAATAACATGATTTTAAACGTGAAACCAACTTGTGAAAAATTCTACGTATCTCAGCATGAGCATATATATATACATATACTACACTCTCTCACTAAACCGTTGAATCAATAGTATAAAATTTCATAAAATTTTATATAATCAAGCAACTAAGTAGGTATGTACGCTCATTTCATTATGGCTCTAACATACCGTGCATCCATATTTAAGTGCAATGCCCTGCAGTGTGTCCGTCTTTTCGACATCATGTCGTATCAGCGTTTCGTTGTTCCTCAAATTATGATTACAACAAGTGCTACCGTATTTTTTGAGTGAACGTGCAGATTCTCGAATAGATTGCTTCTCGTTAAACATCATGTAATCAGCATCATCCATATCGGGTACGATCTCATGGAACTGAAAAACAGAAAAAAAATTGTGATTAAAATTAAAAGTACAAACAAATATTTAAAACTTGATTGTCCGTACTAGGACGAGTGCTCGTCGGGGAAGCCGAGTGGTTAGCATTGCGTCATCTTGGGGTTCAAATCATGGTGTCGTACTAACATCCAAAAAGTTATAGAAAATTAATTAAAAAAAAAAAAAAATTAAGCTAAATTTTCTAATTGCGGTCGCCCCTCGGCAGGGAATGTCAACCCCTCTGAGTGTATTTCTGATATGAAATAAAGGCTCCTCATAAAAACCCATCAGACGTTCGGAGGCGGATTATAATAAACTTCATTTGTTGGAAAAATATTAAGACGCAAAACCACAAATTGGAGGAGGAGCTTGACCGAAAATCGCTTCATATGTATATATATATATATTTATATTAATATATTATACATTCATCTTGGGTCATTTAACAACTGCGGACCAATATCTTAAAAAACAAGATCTATAACCAAGATAACAGGTATGTATGTAGGTACCAGCTCCATATATGTGTGTAACGAAACCTTCGCACGTATAATGCAAAACTCATAATTTGAGCAATCAATATGTTCAGCAATGAAAGTGCAATGTTACATCGATACATACATCCATACCTGTATATGTGAATATGTTATCTACATACCTTGAAATATTTAGTAATTCAATAATTTATAATAATTTAAGTCAATTTCAAAAAATTTTTTTTTTGTATATTAAATCAGAATTTGCAAAATTTTCCACCAACAAATCACCTCCAAACTTTTACTTTCAAATGCCAAAGTTGTCCGTTGCCAAGCTTCGCTATTGCTCCACTATACCATATACTGCGCCAGAGATCGTTGCATTAGTGAGTATGCAGCCAACAAAGCGTTTAATTGTTTTCACAATGTTTTGTTAAGAAATGATTATATACATACATATGTATGTTGCACATAAGTTGAAATCCCAAAAAAAAAAAACATCAATTTAATAAAAATACACAAGTACCCATTATATTTATTTTCTTAAATTTCTGATCACTGGTTCCAAACTTTAACTACCTAAAAGCAAATGTAAAGAGCAGCGGGATGTTAACTTAACCCTGATAAAAATAATTAATGATAAAGCCCGATAACGTTTCAGAGGTAAATTATTTATTAACTGCTCCAAAATGAGTAGAAATATGTGGATCATACACAGCTGTTTGCTACTGTCAAACAAATGAATAGTAAGAAAATTTATAAAAAAAAAATTACTTAAATCCTTTAACATTTTATTATCACCGTTTTGAAAAGTTAATACAAATTAATCTTTAATACAACACAATGTTTTTCCAATTATATATTTATAATAAAAACATGTAAATAAGACTTCCAAGTTGTATTGAGATGCAACCATGTGCGTTGTCTTGCCAACAACTAATTTGTGTGAGCGAATTAGCATTTGTAGTATAATACTATAGATGTCGCTAAAGTACAACTAAAAAGTTGTGTAGAATTGTATGTAAATAGATGCAAATACAGAGAATTTATTATTTTATTATTACTATTATTATTATTATTATTATTATTATTATTATTATTATTATTATTATTATTATTATTATTATTATTATTATTATTATTATTATTATTATTACAACTTCTCTGTGCTATTCTCAGCTTCTCATTATTATAAGTTCTCTACTGGAATTGGTCTAAGCGGAAATCGCGTTGCCAACGGGTAAAACACTGATAAGTAGCGACAAATGTAGCAATTTCCGCTTAAAGTGAACAGTCACTCAAATGTATGTATGTGTAAGTCATTTGCTTGAATTAGCCGTTGTATATGGCTTCAAATTTTTGGTATTTAAAGACGTTTATTAGTAACAGATATTTGTAAGCTTTAATACTTTGGAAAACTGTTAATTGAAAATTAAAATTGCCAAAAATTTACATGTTAAGACATTCTGTTAATAAAATACATGTGTGCAGGCAATTAGACATCATATTATTTATCAACTTCATGCTAATCGATATTATTTGTTAGGTCACCCCAAAAAAATTGTAAGGTTCATCTTTTATATTTATGTACGTATGTATGTCGGTCGATGTAGCCGAGTCGTTAGCAGTGCTTACTACCATGCCGAAAGTCATGTTACTCGACGATCTTCATCAAAAATTATATAAAATTAACTTAATTTCAAAAATCATGTTAATTTTTCTAATTGCGGTCGCTCTTGAAATAAAAGCTGGTCATAAAAAATTTACTACTGTTCGAAGGTGGCTTAGAAACCAGGAAGACCTTCCAAATATATTTATGATTCTTAAGTTAGAGTGGTCAAGATCACATGTTGTTGCAACACAAATATGGTATGTATGTAACGGGTGATCCAATAGCATTTTTTCGACAGATCTGTCGCGATCGCGCGTGAGTCGTGTCAAGATGTCATGTTATTATTGGTCAATATTGTTTGGCATTTCATCATCATACAAATTGTTCAACTTTATTACGCGCGCTTCATTCAACTTATGGTCAACATAATTAACCCATCCATCTTGAGACCCAGCATTCATTATTTGGTAATATTCGACCGAATAGACCACATCCAGCACGCAGTGAAGAAAATATAGCGGTCGTAGCTGAGAGTGTGCAGGAAGACCGTGGAGAGTCGATTCGGCGCCGTTCGCAGCAACTCGGACTGACATATGGTACGACTTCGCGCATTTTACGCCAGCATGTGCAAGAACTAAAGCCGCTCTACCCTCCCAAGCGACAGCGCTTCACTCTACGGTCTCTTGAAAGTTTATTGAGAGAACACTTCAGTGAGCAGATAATTTCACGTTTTGCGCCGGTCGATTGTCCACCAAGATCGTGTGATATTACACCGTAAGACTTTTTCCTGTAGGGATATATAAATTCTTAAGTCTATGCGAACAATCCCGCTCCCATTCAGGCCTTGGAGAAAATTTGACTCAACGAATGGACCATCTGAGATGTAGCTGCGGCCTACATTTGAAAGAGATAATCTTCAAAAAATAAATACCAAAGAATGTTCTTTCGAATGATAATAAACATTCCCCATTAAATTTGAATTTCTGTGTTTTTCTTTCTTTAAAAAAGTAGGAAAACTCGAAATGGTTCACCCTTTACATGTATTTATGTATATGTTTTTATGTGGAATACATTATTAAGTGACCATGAGAAGGAACATTTGCGTAAACAATTTGGAAGCGAAGTGATAAAATCGGATGCTACGGACTCTTTTGCGGTCGCTACTTAGTTTCTAAAGCAACGCTTAATTAAAAGTGTCTACGAACTCTTAAAAAAAAGTAACGTAATCATATAAGCCTAAGAAGTGAGGAACCAGCGTGGAAATGCCGATTGCCGAAAATCATAATTAGACAGAATTCCGCAAGGCGGATGGCGAATGGCGAATGGTTAATAATCTTTTAGGAAAGAAATTTGCAACTTTAAATTCTTATCTGAAAAATATCATTATTTATCTATGTTTCCGCATTGCCACTCAACGTCCTGTGTCCAAATTGGCTTCGCTTCAAAAACAAACCAGAATCATACGGGTGAAGCTAAAAGACCGTTCTTCATGTGCACATTAGTACATATGTACATATACATACATACATACATACATATGTATATTAACGTTATCGGTGTTTGCATTAAAACGAATATTTATCAAATGTTTTTTCTAAGATCGTTTGTTTTATTAGCAAAACAATAAAAGAAAAAAGGTGCAAAATAGAATATAAAATACTTTGGGGCGGGGAGATGTATTAACTAAAACAAGCCCACGTGATGACGATGACGAGCGACGCTTGCTTACATATTTCCATTTTTTAATAAGCAATTTAAAGTTTTTTTTATTTTAATATCTTCATGAAACACAAAAATTGCTTTGAACAGCAAATGCGCACATGTGCATACATACATACATGCTATAAATACACATCCATTAGTACATTTGATGATTTTTGCAAGCAATTGCACTACAAGGCGGATTGTAAGAGGTGAATTTTTCGTTAATTAGTTATTAAACAATTTTGTGTTATTTAAGAGCATTTCGGCGATGCAAATTACTTTGAGAATCGAAATAATTGCCATCATGCGATTCACAATATCTAAACATTTTTGAACTGTGTACATGTTTTCAATAAATTATATGCCATTATTAATAAAGATGGTTTGAAATAGGATGCCGCAATAGCCGAGTGGTTAGCATTTTAAAGACCAGGCTTCGACTAACATGCAAAATTATAGAAAATTAATTTTTCTAATTGAAAGTAAACGTTGTCCAGATCAATTCAATCCAACTCTGGCCATAAAAAAATTATTAATTTATTCACCTAACCTGTTGCTCCAGCTTCATTTTCAAAAAAGTTAGGTCCAATGACTCTGCCGATCATAAACCGCACCAAACAGTTACATGTTGAGGATGGAGAGGCTTTTCAACAATAAATATTGGCTTTTTCGATCCCCATATCCCACAGCTTTGCTTATTGACGTAGCTATCGAGGTGGAAATGGGCCTCATCAGTCAAGATGATTTTTCGATGAATTTTTTACAGTGAATTTGAATAATTTCAATGCGTTGTTGAAACGTGTATCGTTTCATTTGTTTACTGGCTTAGTTTTTACTTGTCAAATATCAAATAATTACAGCTTCAATAGTGACATCTACCGGAATAGCAGGCTATTCAAAATAACACCTCTTATTGGAAAACCCTTTTTAATAATTGCACATAAGGTTTGGGCGACGCTCTTTTCACCCAAATATCTTGCATACAAAGTAACAGTGATGAATATAGTATAATGGTTTTAAATAATACGTAAAAATAACAATTTGTAAAAAAATTAAAACTATTTCTAGGCTATGCACCAGAAACTGGATCAGTTACAGATATTGTAAAGCCTCTCCATCATCGCTTTGATCGCTCCACCTCAAATATCCCTACTGTAAGTGAAAGTGTAGCCGAAGACCTCAAGACCTGGGACTTTTTTACGGCACATTATGACGTATTTTGCACTTGCACTTAAATCTACAAACATCCATATAAAGTCCAGCTTACACAACAATTGTATACATACTAGACTAATCCCATGTCAGCAAATATCAAACCAAACAAGAAAGAAGATCTGTCTTCGGTCATGCCAAAGTCTATATGGTATACGTGTATGTAACTTTCATGACCATATCAAATTTATCATTTTAAGATTAAATATGAACTCTCATATCTGATGAAATCGGTTCTATGGAGCCCCGATTACAATGATTTTCGGTAACAATGTATCTTCTACTCAAATATAAACGAGCCTTTATCCATAACTCAACAAGGACAAGACATATGGCTATACTTTTTTTTTGCTTAGGTTGCCAGGACTGTTATATGTTTACATTGAGCGCGATCTGTCACATAGTTTTTTTTTACGGCACTATAAACAAGTCAACCTCGAGTGTGTTTTTCGAATTTTACTATGGAATTAACGTTGAGCAAAAATGTTTGTTTGAAATTTTGTTATTCCAATGGAATAAGTGCGACGGACGCAAAGAAAATGTTGCAAAAGGCATATGGGGAGTCTTGCCTATCACGTGCACGTATTTTTGATTGGTATAAGTCGTTCAAGGACGGCCGTACATCGCTGGAGAACTTGCCCCATGATCGTCGTCCAGCAACGTCAATAAACGAAGAAAACGTCGAAAAAGTAAAGAAAATTGTGTTGGAAAATCGTCGTCTGACTGAATGAGAGATAGCTAGTGAGCTCAACATATCAAATGGATCCGCTCATAGCATTATTCACGATGTTTTGGGCATGAGACGTGTGTCTGCTCGACTTGTTCCAAAATTGTTGCTCATACGTCTCGTCTTGTACGCGATTATTTGACCAAAAACAACGTAAATATTGTTCCGCAAGCACCGTATTCACCCGACATGGCACCGTGTGACTTTTTTCTTTTCCCTAAACTCAAATTGCCGCTTCGTGGAAAGCATTTTCAGTCGATTAAAGTCATAAAAGAGAATTCGAAGAAGGAACTGAAAGCCATACCTAAAGCGGCCTACCAGAAGTGTTATGAAGATTGGAAAAAAGGTGGCATATGTGTATCGCCTCTAAGGGTGACTATTTTGAAGGGGATAAAATAAATATTGAAGAATAATTAACCGTTTTTGTTTTATTGAACAGTCTCGTTTATATTTGAGCAGAAGGTATTTGTAGATACGAATGAATAATACAAAATTTCATACTCTTAGATGTTTTTGGGCGAATTTTTAACCAAAACCTCATATCTGGAAAAAAATATCGGTGTATGGGAGCTATATGTTATAGTCCTTCGATTTCGGCGTATATATGCCATAGTGGTCCGATTTGGTCGGTTCCGACTAACGAACGTTTAAATGTATCAGTGTATCTGTTCACCAAGTTTGGTTGAAATATCTCAAAAGCTGAGGGACTTGTTTGCGTACAAACAGACGGGCAGGCCGACATGACTAAATCAACTCAACTCGTCAGTCTGACCCGATTCGCGAATAAATTTATGTTTCACGTCAAACCAAATGATTCTTATATGGAGAGTTTTTTTTTTATGACAGAAATACAATACACTAGAAGGGGTTGCCATTGTCAAGTAAAAAATGTATACTTAAGAAAAAAATTGTAGTAGAAAAGTACTTTTATTAAGATAAGCAACCCTACCGCAATTAGCTGGTGGAAAATAACAAATTTTTTAATAATAATAATAATGTGTTTAATTTGTGGCCAATACGAGACCAAATGACTTTATACCTGAAAAAGCGAAGTTAGCAATTGTTCTTGAGTATGTATTTCAATAAACTAATAGGGGAATGGTGTGTACTTATATTATTTTCTGGATTTCCGCCTAGTAAGCCATGTGCAAATACAATTACATTGATTACTTACTTTCCTTAAGAAAACAATTGTTAAAATATATATTTGCCAAGTTCACACAGGTTCCCACATTCGATTTTTTTTATGAAGAGGGGAACATTTTTCGAAAAAAGGTAGGACGTTATCGATTCTCTAACTTAAGAGCAGCATACCTTTTGAAGATAAGTAATTTTATTTTAAACAGATTGTTAGCTAGCCCAACACTCAAGCACACATATTTTTTAAAATACCAAAAAAAAAAAATGTGAGCGATTTTTTCTTTAGAAAGTGGTTAGCATTGCGTACTGACATTCGGAAGGCTCTGGTTCAAATACCGGTGCCACCAACATCCAAA
This sequence comes from Ceratitis rosa, assembly GCA_037013455.1. Classification (NCBI taxonomy): domain Eukaryota; kingdom Metazoa; phylum Arthropoda; class Insecta; order Diptera; family Tephritidae; genus Ceratitis; species Ceratitis rosa. Next base: position 751,796 of record JAWMAG010000086.1, on the reverse strand, counting down.
AGATATGAAAAATAAATTTAAATAAAATATTAAGTTAAATTTTCTAATTTGCGATCGCTCCTCGGCAGGGAATGTCCACCTCTCCGAGTGTATTTCGGGTATGAAATAAAGGCCCTCGTGAAAAAACCACCAGCCGTTCAAGACGCAAAACCACAAATTGGAGGAGGAGCTCGGTCGAAAATCGCTTCAGCGATTACGGATACAGGAAAACTGTAATTCCATATAATAATTCTTCTGAAAATACAAGGGGATTAACAAAAGTTCGATTAGTTGGTGACTTTCAATTTGTTTTTGTTAAATCTAAAAATACCTAACCCTTTGCAATTTCTATATTAGTCTTTCTTTCAAATTTTAGAACGATCGGCTAAAATGGAGACGAGAAAACGCAAGGAGAGGATAGGTCAGGCAAAATTCCACCACCAACGCAAACAGAAATTCGCCATGTGATTCTCTTCGGATTTCGGTGTAATTTACAACCAATACAAATATTCAGTGAATGCCAAATTGCATATGGAACGATTGCACCGTCTTTAAAGACTATTTCTAAGTGGTTCCGAAGATTCCAGACCGAACATTTTTTCGCAGAGGACGAGCCCCGAGAATGTCTACCAAAATCTTCCACTGACGACGTCACTGTAGCTCTGGTGAAGTCCAAAAATGACGAAGACCCAAGATTGATACAATAAATGATTGCTATACGTAATGAATTGGGCTTGAATGCCATGGCTGTACCGCGAATATTAACTAATCATCTGGGATACACGAAGAAATCTGCTCGGTGGGTACCAGGAATTTTAAATGAGGCCCAAAAAGAGGCTCGAGTACATTTTACTCAATTTTTCCTAAACAAATTCGAAAATGGTCAGTCTAGCAACTTTAGTAAAGTCGTTACTGGTGACGCATCTGGGTTCTATAAGTACGATCCAGAAACCAAACACCAGTCCATGGTATGGAGCCCAAAAGAAGCAAACTCACCCGTAAAATCTAAGAAACAAAAATCAGCAGCAAAAGCAATGATGTCAGTTTACTTCACCCGATCTGAAATCGTAGCTGCTATTCCATTGGAAAAGGGTCAGAGGGTAACTGCAAAATGGTACATCGAACAGTGCCAAAAGTTTTCAAAATTTGTTGGAAAACAGGAAGCGCTACTATTTATATGATGACAACGCGCCATCCCCGGATATAGCACCTTTCGATTTCTGGTTATTTCAAAAAATTAAAAAAATTTAAAAGGAAAGGTCTTTAACAGCAACGAGGAGATAATTAATGCGATTAATGCTGAACTTGATAAGCTTAAAAAGCAAGTAGACTGTCTTCAAAAGTGGATCTATAGTCTTAAGAAATGTATTGAAATCAATGGCAACTATGTAGAGAAAATAAAAAAGACAAAAATTACCCATAAATACAGAAAGAATTATTTTTTTCTGGTCGACTTACCGAACTTTTGTTAATCCCCTCGTATATGGTATCCTACTGTTTTTTAGGTCGGGATATTCATTTATCATATTTATTTTTACCTAAATCTTACGTTAGAAAATTTGGTGATATTTAACCCTCTACTGCCCATGGCTGACTGAATTGATTCAAATTGACTAGAAATATTATACTCTATTGTACTTAGCGCGCCCAGTGGATAAGCAACACAATACTGATACTGACTGGAATGTAGCACTCAACAGGATATGAAATTTGTAGAAAACTGTGTAACATTTTTTATTTGTTCAATCACGATGCAAAGTCCGTTTGCGGATTTTCTGACATACACATATTTCCTTTAAACTAAATCTAGATTAGGCGATATCACCACTGTGGTGTATGTAATCCAAGTGTTTTACAGCGCAATTTTATTTAATATATTTTTTATTGATCATTTGTTGATATTTGTACACGCCCGCATTCTCAATCATACTCCGTGGCATATACAAGTAATTATTTATACTTAAGTGAAATTTATTTAACCGCCATAATCAGGTTGACTGCTTTGTTTTGCTATTAATCTTAAAATGTCACGTTCATATGTTCGTACGTACGTATGTGTGAAATATAAATTTGTATGTACACGTATGTATGTATGTATATGTATGTCGACATTACAAATAAGCAAGTATTCATAATCAGAATAAAGAATAATCGCTCTTTGTGGTTTTCAAGGATTGTTAAAACAAAAATCAATCAAATATATTGAATTGTTTACATTCGCCAAGATATCAAGTTCATTAATTATTTAACAAAAGTTATTATGTGACTTAAATGGCAGGGAGAGGAAGTTCATACATACATATGTTTTGTTTGTAATCGAAAATGTGATGAGTATAATGCTTAATTATATCACAACTTAAGTGAACGATTTAGTGGGACGAAAAAAAAATAGATTTCAGTCTAAGACTTCCCACTTGAAAGTGGTCACTTCAACACTTAAATGACCCTAAGCGTGTATGTAATCAAAATACTTTAGTATACAGCTAATTTTTGATTAGAATAGTTATAATATTTTTTATTAATACAAGTTTATCTGCACAAATACAAGAGATGGACACTAGTGTAGCGGGACTTCTAGTACACCGCATTTATACTACAGCTCAAGATTTTGTTCGAACCTTTTCGAGCTGCTCGAGCATTTGAGCAACGAGTACTCGCACACTCGTTTATTGCTCACTGCACGAAAAATTTCGAGCTTGAGCTCGAGCAATTTAAACTTTTTCGAGCATTTTGAATAAAAAATTTAACTTTTTTCCCAAAACTTTCTTCTATACATTTAATTTTATTTATGCAAAGTGTGAAACTCATTAAATACTAAAGAAATTTTGACAAACAAAATTGAAATTTGAAAAATTTCAAACTATCGTCTGAGCAGTTGAGCACAGAGCTCTAATTTATAGTACTACCGTTTTCATGTACACCTATTGAAGCACTACTACAAATATTTATATTGTGTTTGTTTCATCGTTTTCTTCTCTTTTACCTCTTTTGTGATGACTAAACTGTGCCTCACATTTTGCATTGGTATATTTCAGAATGCAAGCAAATAACGCACACAATTTGGTTTTGTAAAAACATTCCTGCAGAGGAAAGCCAAAGTAGTTCGGGAAATTCTAGTTAAATACATAGCAGTTCACCAGTAACGGGAGTAATTATAATTTCTAACACCGTGGGTTGTTGTTATATACAATATCTAGCACACTACGGCTGAGCTCCATTCTCAGTCACACTCTGTTGTAGTGCACAAAATGGCATCCATCACTTCATCGCTACGAAAGCCGAGTGGTTAGAAGTCATTGGTTTAGCGCGTTGGGTTCGAGCTTCGATATGCAGGCAAATTCATTTTGGTTTTCTTTTTTATTTTTGGCTATGTAGAAATTTTCATTACCACATCATGCGTATGTGGTTGTTAATTTACTTTTTTTAGTACTCCACGGCTGAATTTCATTTCCTAATAAGCTCTGTGAAGTATCCAACTCTAGTTGGTCTCTACATTATAACGATAGTCTAGTGGTTAATGGTTAACAATTTTTTTTTTATACACAAATTCATTTATTTACTGGATCTGCTTTAATATTAGCCTAACAGTAAGTGTACAAATCTTAAGAACTAAATTACAAACATGATAGCTCGAGTTATGTAACTTTGAGCCCTTTTCAAACTACGGCGCTCTCCTTAGAAGGCGAGAACATCTCTTCGCTGCAGGCGGGAACTTCTTGTTGGGTTGCATAAAGCATTAGCTAGCGGGTTTGGATGATTTCTCAGCTTTGTGAAGTACTTCGTCTTCTTTCAATTTCAGGCTTAACCAGTAAAATACCAAGGTCTTTGTGAATATTTACGTTACGAACGTACCAACGTAGCGCGTGAAGTTCATGGATCGAGCTTCTCTGCGGGCATACTCAATTATATTTTTATTTTTTATTTTTGACAGTTCGTAGGACATCGCCATGTTAAAAATACCAGTTTGCTTTGCTTAAATGGTAAATACATAGATGAAAGGGGAACTAACCTTAACCCCTTAAAATAAATATACACTGTGTGTTGTTAGTAATCGAGCGCTTATTATTTTACCATTTTTCTTTTATTTACCACAACATTCTAGCAAGAAATTATCAAAAAGTGTTGGCTCATGCTAATAAAAAATTGTTTGAGAATTTAACAGAATTCTCACTGATAAACGCTACGCAAAAGAAGAGCTAACGAGTGGAAGTAGCAGAAAAAAGCAAATAACGTTATCCAGGACCAGCTACCGATTACAAGTTCATATAATAATATTAATTTATTACTCTTAATAAGCAAGTAAAGTCATATAAATTTTTTATATTGTGTTTCTTATTGATTAAAGTTTATCCTGTAAAAACAAGAAACTTTCTCTCATAATCACTATAAAAAGCGACTGGAGCTGATGGCTTGCCGTCTGAGCTATTTAAACATTGCGATAAAGAACTCCATTTGTTGGAAAAACACACAAATTGGAGGAGGGGCTCTGCTGAAAATCGCTTCAGCGGTTACAAAGCGCCAATTATATTATATATAGTATATATAAAGAACTGACAAGGTGCATGCATCAGCTTCTTTGCAGAATATGGTCGGACGAAAGCACGCCCGAATATTTTCTTTATTTAATAATAACACATTAATACCAGCATTTACACCAATAATAATGTCAGCCTTGAAATCCACCGCATAATTCCCGTCCTGCTCTTGGTTCAGAGGGGTGGACGATGTCACATCCTATGAGTCGACCTTGGGAGTCTATGCTATCCTTTTGCTAACGACAAATACCGTAGACGCAAACTATGCAAATATAGTTCAGAGACAGCGGCTACGCTGGCAAGGTCAAGTCAGAGGAAAAGAAGACCTCCACTCCGTTGGAAAGATCAGATGGAGAGCGGTCTGACTTCACTTGGTATTTACAACTGGCGTCAAACAGCGGAGAGAAGGAACGAACGAAGGAACGAATTCATAATGATTAGAGGTTTTATATCTCAACTTCATAATTACGCAATTCAATTTCTCTTATTTTTCTTCTTAAATTTATTTTTCCTATTTGTTTCTTAAATTTTTAACTAAGTAATAACATCATCATCAGAATGGGGATAAAAATTAATTCGGTCCGTTTTTTGTGTTCAAAAAGTGTTTTTTATTAGAAAAAAAATGAAGAATACATCATTCAGGACGCACTTTGTGTTCAACGCTAAAATCATCGCTTTTAAAGCGTCGAAATCACTCTCTGCGTGGCTTAGCAACCGACGCACCATGAACTACCACATGCATTCGATGGGCTTCAGGTGCGCTTTTTTCCAATGAAAATGGAAAATCAAAACTTCCCGACAAAAAAAAAACAATGTTGTTGTCAGAAATAGCCCCCGAAGCACATTAATTATTTTAGACAGATGAGAAACCTTTCAATGAAATAGGTAATCGCTTCCAAAATCGGCCACAACTTGCAGGTGGAGCCATCTTTAGAGAACGGACCGAATTAATTTGTACCCCTAATAAAATCGTCATCGATAGCATTCGATAGCATTTTCATATATTCTTTTTCACAGCGCTGAACATCAATTCAAATTAAACACATTGTTTTTAATGGTAATACCTGATACAGCAATTTCAACGTATGAAATAAACTTTTAACACTTCAGTTCTGAAGTATTATTATACGAGTATAATAAAATTAAAATAAACAATCTTCTAATGACTCAGCGGTACAATATAAATTGCGCATTCCTAACAAATTATCGATACTTTCTAAAGCCCGGGAGTTCAGAAAACAGAAAAATATCTAAAACATTTTATGAGGTAGGATCAAGAGAAAACAAGCTAAATTAAAGTTATGCTCATATATACATAACTACCATATGTCATAAAACGAAGATAATTCACATTCGTAATGTTAATCAAACTAAGGTATCAAATAAATAATTTTATTATCAACGAAAACATTAATGATAGCTTCCGCTGCAAAGGCGGTAAAATTATACAATAGAAACAATTGATAAGAAAATGAATATAAATAGTTCAATAGGTGCACTTATATACATGGATGTTTATATTGTCTATCTTTTGAGTAAATATAGACTCTACTATTTAAGACTTAAAATACTTGGGAAACGTCATAAAGAGGTATCCAAAAAAATTAGTACAACATATTATCCAGATATGAATATGCACACCCATATATAATAACAGCGCCAACAAAGCAGGGCAGCTTCTCACGGGGGTTGCGAAAGCATTCGTGCTTTATCGTTTTATGATTTGGTATCCAGCGCTGGAATCAGAATTCTACACCCGTGGCGTTAAGTCCACTTACCGTCGGTGCGAACTTCGTGCTGCTTTCCGCACTGTAACCGAACAAACAGCCTAAATTATTACTGGGATATTACTCCTTGACATCGCTCCGAGGGAACATATTCAAATATCATAACTTAGACGAGAAAAACGGAGCAACTGTATCAAAAGCACCGAAAGATTTTTGTCTATAGCCCGTGGGCTGATAAGATGAATTAATAGTGCAAAGGGAAGCTGGAATCACCATCTGATATCAAATCTAGTGGTATGACTTCCATTAGACCAAATGGAAATGCCTAGATTGCAGTTAGCAGTGCATCATCAACGGACACTTATGTTGATCAAGTAACTTACCTGCTGGGTACATATTGACAAGACGGTTGAAAAATGACGACAACAGACGATACCGACTCAGACTATTGAGCTATAAGCTCCAACGGCTACCTGACGGAATACTGAATGGTAGTACCAAGAGTTACCGTACGGGTGAGGGTGGTTTTAGTAGGTTAAGGTTTCCCGCTGACGGATTAAGGCTTTCGAAGCTTTCCATACTCTACAAAAATAAAAAAACATATAATACACATATGTAATGTTATTTGCAGCATTGCATTTTTTTAATTACTCAAGGATAAATTACCACCAAAATTAAACTTTAGTTTATTCATTGATTTGCAATTATTCTACCAAAATCGCAGGGATAGTTAAACGAACAACATGTGTAATAACCGCAGGAAGTATCTAACTATTTTATATTGAGAAATTAAGCTGAATTGAAAAACAACTGATTGCAAATATCCTGTTATATTTTTCATTTTAATTTTTAATTATTTGGAACTGCTTTTATTGAAATTCTGTCCTGCAAAAATCTCCTTTTGTGGTAGAGAAAATCTGATCAAATTTTCCATTATTTGTGCTAAATGCTTTATTTAGCCGACGATACGACGCTTAACGAACTTATAGCATCTATACGTGAGGGTGTCGTAGTACGTAGTACGGGTTTTCCAATAAGGAGTGTTCTCTTGATATTTATAGAAACTATCACCTTAAAAGATCGCTTTTTGCGTTGCTTGTCTTGAAAGTAAATGTTGTCCAGATCAATACCATCCAATCATTTATCATCTCTCGATAGCGTAATCCATTCATTTTCGAAAAAGTAAGGTCCAATGACCCCGCCCCAAACAGTTACATGTTGAGGATGGAGAGGTTTTTCAACAATAAACCTTAGGTTTTTGGAGTCACAGATGCGACAGTTTTGTTTATTGTCGTAGCTATCGAGGTGGAAAAGAGCCTCGTCAATTTTAATAATTTGAATGAGTTGTTGAAGCTTTTAACTTCTTTAATATGAGAATAATTAGATAAAGTTTTATAATGATTCCCTACTTCCCTTGGAAGTACAAAAGTCATATTTTCTTCACTAAAATCAAGTTACAGACTTGCATTGTGATTAGCCTGCATAAGAAAAAATCATATTCAGAAGAGCTTTATGCTCCGAATTTTGTATCAACAGATTTTGTATCAACCCATAAACATATGGACTATTATAAATAACAGTGTTATATGACTTGATTACAGTTTGTAATATTTATAGTTAGTAATATTTATACAATAGTTATAAAGCTATGTGCCAATGCGGATAGGTATAGTAAATCAGCTTCTAGACCTTATCAGGATCATCATTACAGGAAATGTTGATACCAGTCGGGTATCCTAACAGGCGGTTCATATATTGTATTCTCTTATCGCACTATCCAATAACAAAAAATTAGTGAAAAGTCAAAACACAATCACATTATTAATTTGAAAAACGGTTAATGGCCATGACCAGACCAACATACAAAATAATAGAAAACGTTTTTTCTGAATGCGGTCGCCCTTCTACAGTGAATGTGAGCCCCCCGAACAAATTATGGTATTAAAAAAAAACCACTAAAAACTGTAAGTTCCTCCATAAGTCGGCACTAAGAGTTTTCGAAACAACACAAAAACCTGTGCCTTTGTATTGTACATTGGCAACTGCGAATATCACAGACGATGGGCGACAGAACTCCAGATTTGACAGTTTCGTTGCAGTACCCGACAATCGAAGGGGAAGAAGCGGAAGAATTGTATTCCATTCAGGTGAAGAAAGATGTAGCTTTACTTAGTGTTAATACAGGGAAGGAGTTTTTTGCGGAATTTTGATTCGCTAAGGAAAAAATTCGCTTAAATTTGTAATGAATGTAACCACCACAAGTTTTACCTTGCTTCTTCATATTAATTTGTAATGAAATTAGAATCTTCGTATCTAAAAGTAAATTTATTATAAATATTATATAAATGGTCCAGTATCAAGCCTTGAAATTATTCAATAAATATCCAGATGTAAACCCATTACTTTATACATACGTGTATGTACTACTTATTTACAACAAGATGCACAACTGTTTATTTCTACATATAGCAAATGATGCATATTTTAAATCAATTTGTGCCAATCTAAATCTGTACAACCATATATGAACAACTAATTTATTACATATTTTATATGTATTACCGATGTATATTTTATATTGTACGAGTATATATGTACATATACCATATATTGGTTGCTGCGGTGGCCGAGTGGTTAGCATTCCGCACTGCCATTCGGAAACCCCGGGTTCAAATTCTGGTACGACCAACATCCAAAAGTTATGGATAATTAATTTAAATAAAATATTAAGTTAAATTTTCTAATTGCAGAGACTGTCAACCCCTCCGAGTATACTTAAAAAAAAATCCATCAGCCGTTCGGAGGCGTCTTAGTATAAACTGTAGGTCCCCCATTTGTTGGAAAAACATCTAGACGCAAGACCACAAATTGGAGGAGTCCGGCCGAAAATCGCTTCAGTGGTTATACCATAAAGCGCCAATACATATACATATACGCGTATATATATATTGTTCAAAAACAACATGTTCATACATATTTCTAAAATATTCAACTTACTTTTATGCAGTGGAATAACCACATGTTTGAATAGAATAATCATATAGTATGAATCATAAATTAATATTGTATTTATTATATACATATTTGTATGTATATGATATTCTTCAGATAGTAAGTGTATGTATGTCGGTATATATTATATGCATGTATGATTTCTTGTAACAATCGTTCGATATCAATAAGAAAAATAATAGTTAAACCTTTGTTGCTAAAAGAGATAGTCATTGGTTAGATACATGCTATATACATATACATATATATATATATATAAATATAATGTATGTGCATATAATATTAACCACATATGTGAGTATGTTATCATATGGTTTATATTAATTTAGTGGTGCTTAAAACACATATGTATGTGCATTTAACTACACATATACACAACAATATAAAGTACATGTGTATATGCACACAAACATTTATTATGCATATACTAAATAAATAATAATTAAAATATTATTCCATAAAATTATACCAATAATTTACTAGATAATGCATGACGTTAAATATGTCCTCCACTGTGAAGTGTACCACAATGTGAGTGTGCGAATGTGTATACTCATTTCGAAACTATAAATTATAAAATAGAAAATAAAATTTGGCAGTGTCAGTGATAGTATTTAGCAAATCAATAAATATTAATTCCTTACTTTACCAACATTAAATCACACGGTTTATAATATTTAACTGATATATTTGTTTTTAATTCCCTTTGACTTCTTTGTCTTTTCTGAAACCGATAAGAACGTGACATTTTATTTACGTGATAAAATTGAGATTACTGATTTAAACCGCAATGTAGCTCACCTGCAAAAGTCACGAATTAACTATTCAATTTTACAAATAATTTACGTAAACATTTTTTCACAGTTGGTAGATTCTCGACAGTCACAAGTAAAAGTTTGTAATTTATTTCCAACAGAAATGAGATGCAATCCTACCAGGGGATTCCATTAATGAATTTAATTAATTAAATAGACAAGGTTTGATTTTAAGTAGTGTATGTCGGTTTGTATGAACTGGTTGGAACAACCGCTAAGAATCCCCTGACAACAACAGACGTCAAAGTATGGTAAACGGGGTTTTCTCAAAATACTATGCTGAGACGGATTTGATGAATTTAGAATTTCGCGTATATACAACATCAAAAATTACACAATTGTTATTAAAATTGCCCTACGTAGGTATGTATGGCGTGAATCAGTGTTTAAGTTTTTATTTCATGATGAACTGAATAATTGGTTATTCAAAAAGAGTGTGGTATTGTTAAAGATTTGATTTCTTAAATATTTTTATTTATATTTTAGATGATATAAAAAAAGAAAAATATGTTACACATTTTCCATTTGACAAATCCAGAGTCATAACTGTTATAAGAAATATGTAAAAAAATTGGGCAGTTACTGTTATATTGTAAAAATAAATTTTTTCACTTTTAAGTAAAGATTATTTTAGATTTTTATTTTTTTTTACGTTGCCTCATAACAGTTATTCTCAACGAAATTGTTGCCCATTGTAGTACAGTTCATAATTAATTTCATGTCTCTTTGCACATTGCGTCAATTGCGTGTTAATAAAATTAAATTATTTTTTTTAAATTTGTGTTCCTACGAAAATACAACGCGTTTCTTATGACTCGGAACCAATCTACAGTGTTGTAGGGGGGTTATTAATATGTCATATCCGTATGATAAAGGGTTTTGAAACGGTTTCTTATTCTGTATCACATTGGCTATGGCCGGAAATACAATGAAACATTTTCATAAAAAAAATGGCGGAAATTTTAATTTTTTTACCCTTTTTTAAATTTTAACAATTGTTTATAAATTTTTTTAATAACAATGAATATTTCTGGTTGTAGTACCGACCATAGAAAGACATTTTAGGAGTAAAATGTCGTTTAGTTCATGATAAGTTCAATAGGTTCTAAATAAGAGTGTCGCTCAGTTAAAAAAACCGCTCTCCCTCTTCTATACATACTTCTTGGACCTTCGGGACTAAATCTATATTATTTCTAAGAGTATTTTCTAGCAATTTACAGGAAAAAATTTAGATTTTTTGAAAAATTTTTAGTGGAACCTGGCCTTAAAATGTAAAACTCAACTACTTATTCTTATATTTCAAACATTTTCATTATTTCAAAGTTGAAAATTAAATTATTATAAATTTATATTTATTGTACATATGTATCTACATAGGTACATGCAATAAGTACATATGTATGTATTTATTATTTTTGGTTATACCTATATGGTAGATGGAAGGATGTGCATCGCGACCGTTGGTCTCTTGTGTTCTCTTATTTTTATAGCATTACATCGCTCAGCCCTAAGTCCCCCAGGAGCAATAACATATACGTATATGTATGTAGAATACATATATTTATAAACAATAAATGTAGTATGATACAAAAAAGTATTTTATGGGTATGTACATTAAAAAATCTACCATTTTTAAATAAAAATATGTGGAGAATTTTCTTATATAATATTTTGAAATGTTTAATCATTCAAGAATCCCTTATTATATTGTATTTTCCAACCCCTTTTAGTGGACTTCATTGAGTGTAGATATGCCTTTCATGATTGTTGGATTACAACTTTAATGCAGCTGATTCAACGTTAACCGTTTTAGGTAAAAATGTCTTCGAAATTATGAAAAGCCTTCTCGAAAAGGAATGACTGTTTACACCTGATAGAAGGTTTTCGTTTCCCGGTCACACCATACGTTTATCTGTCATTACTTTATGTATACAACGTCTCTCAAAGTGAGAAGGCTGGACAAATTATTATAATAATAACAAGCCCAACGGTTACCCTTCTCACATGACACGAAGGACGCAATCCGCATGACACACGGAATATGCCGAATCACGAAAACCAAGAGTATGTTAAGCGTCGAGATTTAAAACTGCTCAGCTACAGACAAGCAATTTCATCAGCTGAAATATAGGATTAATTATACTACCATGGAAATTTAGAGAGTTGCTTATTAAGAAAGGTTAGTATAGTATTTTTCGTAACAAAAAGTAAGTCTGTCAAATCAAATGCTCAGGAATAACAATTAAAATCTAGATATAACTGGCAACATGGTTTATATCGCTCAAAATTTGTTTTAAGGATTAAGGAGTTAAGTTATTCAAAGTTTTATACACAACTTTTTTCAGATTTCAGCCTCAGAAGCATCAATAATTATTTTTATTCTTATTAAACTTTTTTTAAACTCACGTGATAGAGAGCCAACTTGTTATTTGTATATTTAAATAATGCAAATTTCATGCACGATCAATTCAACAAATAAATTTATTCAATTATAAATATGGCAAAATAATTATATATTCGCTATTGAATGCATACAAATATATGCAGAATCAAATTTGTATTTATATATCTAGCTTTAAAAATATAATAAAGAATTAGCGCTTAAGCTGCTCTCGGACGAGCTACCCATCTGATATGTGCTGTTAATCTGTATGATTTTCCAGCATTGTAGATGTTATTTAGACCAGGACTCGAACCCATCACACTTCGGCAAAAAGAACACACTGCTACACACTTGGCTACCTGTATATGTCTTCGAATGCATATTCTTATAAACACGCTTAAGTTGTACCGTTGTAACCAACGATTTTTAATGCTCGTAGCCCGTAGCCTGTGGCGTTCATTTTGTTTTCAACTTAAGTTCACACGCTGCGCATGATTAAAGTTTTCTGATCAATTACTATTTAAAGTGGAGATAAATACATTGGTGACCGACTAACGAACATACTATATATACATTTGTACAGAATTAAGTAGGGTTGAATATTATAACTTTACGAAAGGCAGTGGCATGGACGATACTACTCAAAAGTTGCATTTTCGGTGGCTCAAGGAGTACATATATACATTTGAAATTCCTGTCTTTTAGAGACGAGCTACCAAAATATGAATCACAGATCATACATAACATTGAGGCACAAACTCCTTTTGCTTTAGACATGGAAACAAAACTATTTGCTTCTTAGCGAGATCTGAGATAAATTTCAGTTTTCATTTATAAATATGAATTCTGGGCCAAAGTTTATACAAAGTCTTGATTAGTCATTTTTATCAATAAAGTTGTCATTTATATCAGAATCATTTCAAAATTGGATTATCGCTTTATTACGTAAAAATATCTATGTATGTACATATGTAGATATGTGTATATGTGCGGTGACTTGCCATATTTATTTAACTTTTTTAGATTAATATTATTTTTTTGTTTATTTGCATTTGTGGTAATTCAAGTAACAAAAAAGGCAAACTTTCGAAATTGTCAGTCAGTTAAATTTGTCAGATTAGTTAAATTTGTATAATTTTTCAATTTAGAATACATAGGTATATGTAAGTACATATGTTTTGAGTATCAGGTTCAAGATACCACTTTCATAGAAGTTAATAAAAGCGAAAAGAGAACTGGAGAATGGAAGTAGAAGAAGGCAAAACAAGATAATAATAAATAATCATAATAGCAAGCCTCCATTTGGTAAACATGATTTCATGATTTTCATGTAATGTTTAGTACAATTTTGCGAATACGTAACCGTAACGTGTACTCAGCGTTCAGACCTGGTTTTCATCTCGGGCTGTTGTGTTCACATTGTATTAGTATACCCAATCGCTGGGACAGAAAGGGAGAGACCGATAACTACAACATGTTCTAGAGCAACATATTCGTTATCGATAACATTTATACTGAACTTAGTAGGACTATATGCGAGGAATCAATGGGTACATAAGCGCGAAGCAAACATAGGCTAGCTTGGTCTGTTGAATAGCGAAGTGACAACATTGTGTGCTCCCAATAAATAAGCTGTACAACGAATTTGGTGACTTTTATTTAACAATTCATTCAGAAAAATCAATACAAATAGATATAAAAATATTGAATAATTGAATTAAAATCGATGCACATATTTTATATTGTTAGCTAAGAATGTGGTTTGTACATACTTAGCAATAAGGCATGTGGGCATTTAAAAATAGTTCGCAATCATGTCACATATATAATATACGAGTATGTAGCATTGTAGAGCATATTCACTGTTTAGTTTTATCCACTTACTGCACTGTTTATTAAATTTGTTTAAATAAATTTTATAAATTATTAATGAATTGGCATCATTTAATAATAAAATAAAATTTAATGTAAAACTCTGAACTAAAACTAAACAAAGTATAGAGGTTGTACATAAAAAAATAAAAATGTAAAAATTAATTTTTTGTTTTGCTTATTAGAACCACCCTAATATGTATGCATACAAAAATCTGAATTCAAATCTCAAGATTACACAAAGATTCATAATGGACATACATAAATATAAATATACCTGTATTATACACATATATACATACTTAGCTGAACATATGTACATATGCAGATATTTACAAACTAACATAACCTTAACCCCATCAAAATAAAACAATGCGATAATTGCAAAACTTCAACATAGTAGAGTTTAAGCTTACGCTTACGAGATTGCTTTGTTGTTGTAAATAATGTTATTTAAAATTTTTTATTTTAATATACTCGTACATACCTACATACGCGTATAAGTTATTATTTATTCTTAGTAAAAAAGACGTCAGCATTTTAAGCCGCAAAATTTGCTCAAAAGCATTAACTGACGTCTCAAGGCTTATTTGTGGTATCCAGAACCAAACGATGTGTATATGTAGAGTTAAAGATAGATATACATATGTACATAAATGTACGAGTTCAAAACGCTTAATAGCATACATACATACATACAAGTATGAAAATATATCTGTATATTTGATGACTTTATTCCTCTGTGTAAAACCCAGTACATATTTTTCATATCAATGTATGTAGTATATATGTATGTATGTGTGTACAAAAATTTTTATATCGATTTTCACATTGATTTATTGTTCATGTGGGAGTAATACAAATCCTTTTATTGTTGTTTTTTCTTTTGGTTGTTATAAATATTAAAAAATACTATATTTGACATACACACTCGTACATACATATGCAGCGAATGTATGCAATAAAATTTCATTGAAAGCACTCTAGAAATTTTATTTTACAAGATACCGAAAATTCAGTTCCTACTCCTTTGTGATCTTTGTTTGATATAAATATATATATAAATTATATGTATGTTCTTTATTAAACAAAGATCAGGAATATATTCTGAAGCGATTTTCGGCCAAGTTCCTCCTCCGCCATTATGTGTCTTTGTTTTGCATTTTGATATTTTCCCAACTAATGGAAGGAAATACTAAGCCGTGGGAAATGTGAGAAATGCACTCGGAGGGGTTGACATTTCCTGCTGAGAGACGACCATAATTAGAAATTAAATTAAATTAATTGATTTTCTAGAATTTTTAGATGTTGGTTGAACCAGGATTCGATCCACACACAATGATAAACTCTGCTATTGCAGCCGCCAGTTCAAATGCCCCACATTGTATATACTTATGTATATCTATCAATATATTTATACACCTTTAATCATTCGCAGTAAAAATGGTCAGATTGTTAAGAATTCTAAGTAAACATTTGTATATATTGTAAACATTATCAATTGTTCAGAATTTATTTTCTTTGTGTTTCGTTGATACCTTCATTGAATATAAAACTGATTTCGATACAAGAGTTTTGGTGAAATTTATGGCATAAAGGTCCCGTCAGACGTAGCAATTAATTAATTTTAAATTCTATATCAAAATTACAAATTTCGAAATTTAATTGCAAGAGTAGTCACACTTAGCATAAAACACTTCATGGAAATTCAATTAGTTTATTTCACAATAATATATCAAAAATCTTTTTTGAGTGTGGAATCCAACGTGAACAAATCTTTTTTACAGTCTTACGTTCATGCAATATTGAATGTATGCTGGTCCCACTAATGCCTATAATTGCCTCAAGCTTATGTTAGGTCACATGTCGATCTTGCAATATCAGTTTGCGCATCAACATTTCCGAAACAACAATTGAACAAGAACAATTTCCGGAATTCACTTAATTCGTCTCAGATTTATCTATGACCACAATTAAATTTACCATACCATTTAATCGATAAAAATTGAGTTTAGTTCATCGATGCACTGAGTTAATCGACATACTTCGAAAGTTGTAAAAACTAATCGCACAAAAATATGAGCAATTTATGGTAACTCCAATTTTTACCTATGCAGAATATCTTAAGTTGCTGTAAGCAAAACAAATATCGCTCGTGTGTCAAAATGTTCTAAGTATGTATATCGTCAAAAATGTCAAACTTTACGTTAAAGTTGTCAGTTGCTAGAGCAACACTAGGGTAGCCAAATACCGAAACATATAAGGCAACTCTCGTACATATATCCGATTTAATTATATTTATAATACACCCAATCGCAATATTATAGCCGCACCAAATCTAACTTAATGATTTGGATAAATAGGGGCAATATTTTCACTGTCAGGTTCAGATACTACCTAGGCATTGTCCATAAATCACGTAGCTCGGCTAAGAGTTGAGAGGGATTGGTGTAAATGCTACGCTATAGCCATGTAACCTTAGAAAGAAGCAGAAGTAATAGTACGTAGTTTTCTTCAGATGAAATAAATACTTATAATAATTAAATATTTAAAACAAATAAATATTGTACTTAATAATGATTTATTAACTGTGCAAGATATTTATTAAGTTGTATGATAATTAAAAAAATATATATTAGAAAAATATAATATAATGCATTATTCAATAAAATAAAATACTTTTTAATAAATATGTTACAGAAAACGAGTGGAAGTGTGGGAATAGGAGGGAGAAAGCATAGGATAGACCACGTTAGGGAAGGAGGGTTCCTGGGAGGATTAAAATATGACCACGTAGTTCATGCAAAATCTCCTAACTACGGGTAATTAAGTATATATATATATAAAATATATGGCTTTCAGGAATCGCGGTTATAATTTTACAAAGCAGGTACTTTCAATTCGATTCTCATATAGTGTCTTCACCATTTTGTACTTCTTGTACTTTAAATTATGCAGGTGAACCTGTTGCGGTTATAATTTTGGGATGGGGTGTAGTGTTCATTTGATACTCGTATTATGATAGTTATTAAATAGTTAATAAGTGGTTAGTATGCAGAATAATACTTGTATATTTCAATTGTGTTTATTTATTTATTTTTTTTTTTGATATTTATCTATTAAAAAACTTGCAGGCCTAATAGTAAATAATGAGTGAAACATTTTTCAGGCCATCAAACAACAACATTTGCTGGCTAAAAGTCGATTTCGAGCACTTTTCCCCATATTTTTACACGGCTATATCTCAGCGGCCGCGATAGCCGAGTGGTTAGCATTTTCGGAAGGCTCGGGTTCATATCCCAGTGCCAGCAACATCCAAAAGGTATGGAAAATTAATTTAAATAAAAAATTAAGTTAAATTTTCTAATTCCGGTCGCCCCTCGGCAGGGAATGTCCATCCCTCCGGCGGCTTAGTATTAGTATAAACTGTAGGTCCCTCCATTTGTTGGAAAAACATCAAGACGCAAAACCACAAATTGGAGGAGGAGCTCGGCCGAAAAATCGCTTCAGCGGTTACAAAGCGCCAATTATATATATATATATACCTATATATATCTCAGTAAGCGTAAGGAATATTGTCTTGGTGCATTCAACAAAGTATTCAATGAGAGAAATAAATAAATAATAATAAAAATTTAATAAAATTAAGGGAAAAATGGTCAGTCGAAATTAAACTAAAATACGTTTACATGAGGTTCTTGAAGTTGCTTTTGTTTAAATAAATATAAATAAACGTACACTTAATGTATGTATATGTGTGCATGAAATGTATGTATGTGCATGTGTGTACATATACATATGTGACCGCGTTAATGTGCAAAAATGCATGAAATTAATTTGTTCAAATTTGTTACGCCATCAAATGTGATATTTTCAATTAAATGTTTTTATATGCGTTACGTGGAGGGCTCTTAACATTAGAAATCAAGGTTGTGAAGCAACAGGTATTCGAATATTCTTACATACGAGTATACATACATATGTACGCCACAATGAGCAGATACAGTATGCAAAACAACATGCATACAATAATAAAGTGTATCAATGAACGCCAAATGAGTAGTGATAAAGACATTATTAAAACAAATGCACACAGCCTTGACTCCATGATATTCAATTTTAGGTGAATAAGAATACTTATGTATGTATCTCAGTGTATTTATGTACATTGGTAAATATATTTACATATACATATGTATATATATACATATGTAATATGCTTTGTAACTGCTAAAGTGATTTTCGGCCAAGCTCCTCGTGGCTGGACGAAGCTTTTGGTTCATGCCAGAAATACGCTAAGAGGTCTTGACATTCCCTGCCAAGGGGGCCCCCAATTAATTTTGAATGTTGATCAAACTAAAAGACTCGAACCCTGGCCTTCCCAAAGGCAGTGCGCAATGCTAAGGTGTAGTATAAAGAAATCCATTATTTTTTCAACAAGTTTAAGGCTTTAATTACCATAGTTAGAATGATCCGATTAAGGTCAAATATGCGCCGTTTTGTTCGATAACTTGTTACCCTTTTAAAGCTTCTCTCTTTGAAGCACTCGTTCCTATTGGCTAAAAATTGAGACAGTCGAATTTTTCACCAGCAAAATTGTTTGCCATGGACAGGAACAGATAGTAATCACTTGGTGCCAGGCCCGAACTATAAGCTGGATGCACAAGAACCTCCAAACCAAGCTCCCGGAGCTTTTGGCGAGTCACTACAATGCGTGTGGCCAGACGTTGTTCTGATGGAACACAATTCCTCCTATTCGCTAAAGCTGGCGGCTTCTGGGCGATTGCTTCCTTTAGATGGTCCAATTGTTTGCAAGTACAGTTCCGAGTTAAGAGTTTTGCCGCATGGGAGCAGTTCATAGTAGAAAATTCCCTGCCAATCCCACCAAACACACAGCAAAACATTCCTGGCCGTCAATCCTGGCATGGCCACCGTTTCCGCCGGCTCACCGCGTTTCGACCACGACCGTTTTCATTGACGTTGTCGTAAGTGATCCACTTTTCATCGCCAGTCATCAACCGCTTCAGAAATGGGTCGATTTTTTTGTGATTCAGCAGCGAGTAGCAGATGGAAATTCGATCCATGACGTTCTTTTGCGTTAACTCGTGTGGCATCCATGCATCGAGCTTCTTTTCATATCCAGCCTTATTCAAATGGTTTCAAATGGTTTTTTATGCAATCTTTAGTTCTTGTGCAATCGAAACAGTGCTTACATGACGGTCGGACTCGACAATGTCCATGATTTTATCGACATATCCGACAATTGGCGTTCCAGTGCGTGGTGCATCCTCGACATCGAAATTACCGGAACGTAATCGGCGAAACCTAAATTGCGCGTGATTGGCTGCTGCAGTTTCAGGACCATTTACGCATTCGCATTTTCAGCCGCCTGGCTTGCGTTTTCGCCCTTATCGAAGAAAACATTTTTTAATATAAAAAATCGTCTTTCTAACGGAATCTAGCGGAACCCGATCGAACTTATACCATACAACGTAAGAGATAATTCTATTAGAAATATAATGGATTTCTTTTTACTACACCTAATATATGTAGGTATATACAAAAGTATGAGTCAATTTTCTTATCCTCATAACAAAGTCGTGCTTAATTAAAATGAGCTGAGTTAACTTTGATAAGGCCCTGTTTCTTACATTTAAGTGTTATTGTTTAGGTTTTGAATACTTAATTTTACGATTTCATTTTGTAAATAAACTGCATGACATTGTTAGCAAAACAAGTTTTCATTTGCATAAATACAAAAGTACCCAGTTGAAAACTTATTTTTTTGGTGTATGCGGTAGCCGAGTGGTTAGCATTGCTTACTGACATTCGGAAGGCTCGGGTTCAAATCCCGGTGCCACCAACATCCAAAAAAAAGTTATAGAAAATTAATTTAAATAAAAAATTAAGTAACATTTCTTCATTTCGGAAACGACTTAGTTTAAACTGTAGGTCCCTCCATTTGTTGGAAAAACATCAAGACGCAATACCACAAATTGGAGGAGGAACTCGGGCGAAAAATTGCTTCAGCGATTACAAAGCGCCGATTATAGGTATATATATAAATTTTTGAATGCGATGCAAGGGGGTAAGAAAGAGATATGAAATATTATTTATTTACAGCCATCTCATTTTCACCATTCGATTCGAATTCACTTTATTGCAGCTGAAAGCGTTCCCTCATCTCATGTTCTAATGTTAGCAAAACTGTCAGATCGGGGAACATTCAACAGCTAATGTGAAAAAGACACTAGTCCATTATGTAAATGAATAAAAATCAACAGAAACTTGTTTCAGCAGGTAATATATAATGTTCCATTGTTTTGCAATAAAAAGTGGAATAAATTTGAAATTAAGGACGTCTAGAGTATTTCTTGTTCGTAATAAAATGCCCAAAAAAAAAACTCTACAAATCCCAAGAAGTTATTTCTCTGTCACAGTGGCGCTCCACGAAATGAAGAACTTCATGTCTAGTTATCTTTACCACATTATGTATTAAAAAATTTCTTGTGAAAGTGAATGAATGTGCTCTCATTTTCGCAAATTTTATCATCGATAAAAGCCATCTCGTTTTTAACCACACTCTTTGTACTTACACTACTTTTTAGTTACACTCTGTTATCGTTTTGGCAGTTCACAGACAGCTGTTGTTAAAATTTACTTTCAGTTTGAACTTTGTCTGAATTTTTCGAGGTATCCATAGGCAATCGTTAAAAATATGAATGTTTCAACAAATAAATAATTCAAAAATACTTGAATGATATCCTACAAATACCAGAAAATTGTTAGAAAAACATGCACTGAGCGAAAACTTGTACATTGGAACACTTTTCTCCCTTTCAATTCATTCACAATAATTCATAAAAATGTATATGGATGTGAAAGCATGAATTATACGATTTCAATCCGAATCCGAAACGAAATTTTTGAATAAGAAAATGGAAGCACGGCTATTAATTACAAAATGTAATTATAAATATGCTTGATAGGGTACCATATATGTTCTTATATATGAATGTAATAGGTCTAAAAGTAATCCATTAATTTTATAACAGATGGATTTAGTGATCTGTATCTTACGTTCTATAAGCGTGATTGAATTACGCTGGATTGCGCTAGAAAGATGATTTTATGTATTAAAAAAGATGACGGGAGAAGTGTTGATCACCTAACTCAGTAGTGTTTGAGAGCATAACCAAGATGGACTCCAGCAAAGAGAAAATACACTATATTATAAAATTGCTCAACGATAAAGGCGAAAACGCCTTGTCAGGCAGCTGAAATGAAATAAAAAATCACTTACAGCAACGTCAAACGAAAACGGTCGTGGTCGAAGGGCAGTGAGTTGCGAATATCTCCAAGCTATGAAGTTTGGTGGGATTGGCGAAGAATAATCCACGATGAGTAGCTAGCATACGGCCTAATTCGTATCTGTACTGTCAGTAATTGGACCCTCTGAAGGGAGCAATTGGCCAGAAGCGTCCAGCTGTGAGAACAGGAGGGGAATTGTGTTTCATCAGGATAACCAGGGTAACGTCAAACCACACACACCGATAGTAACTCGCCAAAAACTCCGAGGACTTGGTTAGGATGTTCTAACACATCCCCCTTTTAGTCCGAACCACGCACCAAGCGATTACCATCTATTTCTATCTATGGCGAACGATTTGGCTGGTATAGAATTTACCTCAAGAGAAGAATATGAAAATCGATTGTTCCAATTTTTTACTAATAGGGACAAACGTTTCTATAAGAGAGACATAATGACATTACCTTCAAAATGCAAAAATAATGGATAATTTTAACGAGACCAATATATTAATGAACACCCCCTGGTAGAAATTCGACCTTTTTTTTCAAAGGAATACACGAATAATAGAGTCCATTTTTGATTTTTTTGTAAATAGGTGCATACATCCATCGCTAATATATTATTCATATACTCTATATAACGGCAAATCAAATGTGCCTCGCTCAGGCTATATATGTACATATGCACAGTTGGTTAGTATCAATCGAAAACCGTATCGCAATACATTTGAAATTAACGGAGACGAATTAATTAGTTGATTTAAATGGAGAACTTATACCAGAGAACTTAGAATATTGTAAGGTATCTGCTTATGTCTATACTGTTCTAATTTTTATTCAGAATAATTTAATTTACTTTCAAAAATTTTAAAACCTCCAAAAACGAGGCGGCTAACGGTTCATCCCTTTATACTCTACTTCGTTAGGCGAACTATCTCTTAACCGCTGTAATTCGAGCTCACAAAGAAAAAAATATAATATTGCGTTGCCCCATACAGACGGCGTTGACAATTTTTTTGAACAGCTTGTGACTATTTAATTGTATGTTTTCTTTTGACAGCTATAAGCTGTCACTTTTAGCTTGCATTAGAAAAGAAGTACGAGTCATTTTTTACATTTGTTTGTTTGGCGTCAATTTTAATATGGAGCCCCCAAAAGAACATTCTCGCCATATTTTACAGCGTAGGTTGATAAATAGTTGCATAATTTGTATGGTGATAAGGCCATAAAAGAGACGCAGTGTGGAAGTTGGTTTGTCAAATTCCGTTCGGAAGATTTTTCACTCAAAGATAAACCAGGTTCAGGTCATCCAAGTGAAGTTGATAATGATGATATCAAGGCTTTAATCGAATCAAATCGTCATGTAACCGAATGTGAGATTGGAGAGACGTTAAGTATACCAAAATCAACCGTTCCTAATCATATACGACGTCTTGGACTGGTTATTTGGGTACCACATGAATTGAAAGAAATTCTTTAAACAAGCCGCTTCAACTCTTGTGGTACGCATTTTAAACGCAATGAATATGATCCGTTTTTGAAACAAATCATAACTGGTGATGAAAAATGGATTGTTTACAATAACGTCATGATACAAGCATGATGGAGCGCCACAAGCCACTTCAAAGGCTGATATTCACCAAAAGAAGATTATGCTGCAGATAAAGGCCAGAAGTTCTATGAGCGTGGACTAATGATGTTGCCGGAAAGATGGCGAAAGGTCATCCAACAAAATGAAGATTACATAATTGATTAAAGTTCATTATAAAAACAATTAAAATTCAATGGGTTTTCGTTTTTTTTCGAACAAAGGTGTCTGGAAAAAGAAGTCTGATGAGGAAACCTGGTGGTGAAAAAGCATCTAAAAATTATTTATATTCACGATAAATATTGAATTTTGTAAATTTATGAACAAACAATTACACTCAATTTACAGCCATTGTAATAAAATTTTTATTATTATTATTTTTATTTATTTATTTTTTTTTGTTTGATGAAACACTTTGCAACGGTAAAAAGTATTATATTTCTCATTATCGAAACATATTGAATAAAATCAATTAAAATGAGTTTTCAAATATAGAATGCGAGTCACATTTATGTATATACATATGTATATCGTCAATATACATATAAATTTAAGTGCATACACACACATAGTTAGCAACAGGCAACTTGAAACTATTTCAAACCGATCACATTTCATACCTCTATATACACGTACATTATGTGCTTACGTCAAATATACCTACATACATACGTAAGCACGGAAATTCCTCTTCGCCTGCAATTTGTGAATTGCGGTTACCCTCAACGTCAAATAGGAAACATACTTGCTTGAACTATCTCTGAACGTAATAGTTATATAAAACCATATATAGTTTATCTATTTAAACATAATTATGCATCTGTTTAAGACCCTAGTGTACTTCCATTATTTTCCAAATAAATGGTTTTCCAATAATAGGTGTTTTTTTGAATAGCCTTATATTCCGGTAGATGTCACTTTTCTAGATTTAACTTTTTCCCATTTGGCAAGTAAAAAGTACACCAGTAATAAAAATGGAACGATATACTCTTCAACAGCGCATTATTAAAATTCAATTTCATCGAAAAATAATATTGACTAATGAGGTAAATTTCCACCTCGATGGCTACGCCAATAAGCAAAACTGTAACATCTGATGCACGGAAAGCCCAAGATTTGTTGTTGAAAAATTTCTCCAACGTCTACATGTAATTGTTTGGTGCGGTTTATGGTCCGGCGGGGTCATTGTTCTTTGAATTTTGATATTCTCTCCTCTTACTGGAAAACTCTTATTGGAAAACTTTTCAGACTGGCATCAGCCTAGATGATCCTAACTTAAATCAGCAATATTATTATGTAACCCATGAGTCCACTAATACATATTAGTTTATATGCGCTTAAGTAAGATGCCGAGTTCATACTAACGAAAATTATTAGTAAAAACTGGATTGATCAGGGAAAATGTCATTAAAATAGGAGAACACAATGAACCTAACGTTCACGCTCGATCACACTTGTCGAGCCGTTTTCGGTTTTCGCGAAACATAACGCCTTGGCTATGCTGAATTAATCTTAGTTTCGATGTCATCATCTGTTATAATAAACAATTTTGCATCGTCGTTGACTTCACTTAGGAACTCCTGAGCAACTTCTAAAGCCAAAATACTGAAAAAAATTTAATTGCATGATCCAATGAATATACCAACATCATCAGTGACCTAATTGAGATACGGCGAATGTTCATCGTTTTCATCGGTTTTTGATGTGCTGAGACGTCATCTTCAATATCTTCACGGCCTTCTTATAAACGCTTTGATACAAGTTCTTTACTCAGTTATTTCCACAAACGAAAATGGCCGAGTACTTGAAACACGTCTAAACTTAGAGGCTGTTACAGGGAAGATCAACAATGAAAACTTAAGGTATTATCAACTTCAGGGGTGTGTTTCACAATCGAACTCGTCAAGCCCGCGAAATTTAAAGATTAGAGTTATTTTCCCCTTTCACGGCTTACATTTGTATATTATGTATATCATTATCGACGATAATGTTAATAATATTTTCCTATTCCAACATAAAAAAATTTGTCCGAGAATTCATTCGCATTGAGTTTTCAGATGGCACTAATAAGATTTTCATTACGTCATCTATTTTTTATAGCTTATAAACTATTATGTTAAAACGTATGAGAAAGAAAGAAATAAGAATTTTCCACATATTAGTCTAGGCAAGGAGCTTTTGGAGTCGAAAATTGCTTTAGCAGTTACAAAGCGCTTTCTATGTTCTAGATATAAAGCAAATCGAGCCATAAATAAGGTTTTTTGAGATAGATTGGTCTCGGAATGAAAATTTATCCACATATTATATGAACTTTGACAAAGACCATAAATACGATTTTTCGAATAGATCGACCACATACTCACACCTCCAAAGAAAAAGTGTTCCCATATTAATTTAGGCCTAAAGCCAAGCAATAAATAAAAAAAAAATTGTTCGAATAAATAATAAATAGATCGGTCCCAGGTCCACTTTCTGGAAGAAAAAGTATTTTGCATGTTTATTTAGGAAAGACTCCCTTCAAGTTTGAGATCTCTACGATCAGCGATTTAGGATGTGGGTTGATCGCTCAGTCATTTATATATATAGATATATATGTTTGTACATATATAAAAAACTTATATAATAAGTTCAACGCCAAACATTGATGAATATACACACGTTTTAATTATGTGTAGTCAACATTGAGCTCTTTCCAAATTTTTTTCGAGTGGGCTGCATATAATATTTGCGATAAGATACATATGTATGTAGAGTAAATGTGCCGATTACCGGTCGATTCACTTTTTTTCTACTTCACGCTCAATTTTCTTTCATACTATCAATTATGTCAAAGCATTTGATTATACAAGTTAAGGATTTTTAATTATTTAAGAATGGCTATTTTTATAAATATTGTTTAGTTCTTTTTTCGTAAAAGGCATAAGTCGTTTTTCTCTAGTTTTTTTTTTTTTTTTTTTGATAAACGGACGATAAACATCCAGCAAGCAAACACCTATTTGACATTTTTATTGAAAATTAGTAGAATAATCTTAAAAATAAGTAAATATATTTGTTGTATTAGGATACATCCATATGTATATTTCAACAAAAAATAAGCAGCTGAGTTTCGCCTGACAGTTTCCGGGACCTTCACAAAGCAATTAAATAAAATTGGTGCCTGTTTTTTGATTTATTGCAAATGTCCGCCTTCGTACGGGTAGAGTAGTATCTCACATACTTGTTTGCAATCTATTATTCAATTAAATGGTTGACATATTTTAAAAACAAAAACTTAGTTTTTCATAACATCCAAGGTAATTTTAATATTTTTTTGATTATGTTTAAAGGTCGTATTTTTTACGAAGATATTCATAGCATACACGTATGGCTAAGCTTTCTTTTTCGGTTAAATATGATTGTGGATCCAATTTGTAAGGAAACTCTAGAATTTAAAATATTTTGGAAGGAGGATTAGGTATTCCTGTAAATAATACCATACTACATTCTCTTTATTAGAAACTCTTTTTTCTCGCCAATTTTTTTTTTTTTAATAAAAACTTAAGTGAAATATAACGTAAAGAATAAAGAAACAACGTGCTGTACGAGCACTGGAAGAAATATTTTTCCCATATATATATAATATACTCAGTTACCGGACACATTGTCCGCACATTGAAAATTAGCTTAATTTTCATTCCATTCACCAGACAGTCAAATTTATATAAAAAAAACTACTTCTTGAACAAAATATGTATTCCGAATTGATCATATATTAGTTATAAATAAAACTAAACTCTATCAAGCCCACTTCTATTATTAACATTTTATAATTCTTTATTTAAAAATCTCTCTTCCACTAACAAAAAAATAACTTGTTCACCCTTTTCCCTAGGTACACCAAGTAAAACCATTTAAACAAAGGCGGTGATGAAATTACATAAGAATGTAACTTTTTATAAGATTATAAATTATTTCCTGCTTCGATTGCATTTATTTTTGATATACAATTATTAACAGTTTTTTTTATTTTTGTTTAAAACCTTGTTGTTGTTGTAACCGCAAAATATTCGCCGAATCGGTTTTCGGGGAATATTGCGGGAGTGACTGTCCTTGGCCGGATAAAAATCCGGATCGTTCCGGTATGAAGACCCGACTGTCGCGGGAACTATTGGATTTTAGTCGCCTTACGACAAGCATACCTTACCACGGCTAAATTCTTGAGCTCTTAACCCGCAGGGGAAAACCTTAATACTGTCCGGTTACTTGGTGGTGTCCGTTCACTAGCGCACTTACCCTATTTACGTATGTGTATTTTTTTTAACTTGTGCTTATAAATAGTTCTTGTGTTTTCGTTTCGTACCCATATATCCTACATACTCGTACTTATGTTTATATACCAGTATATCTGTACATATGTTTATACGAGTGTGTGATTTGAAACTTACCTGAGAATGGAGTTTCCAATCTTTGTACGCTTTTACAATGTAATCCATTTTGTTTTTGTATATTCTCTTCAGTGTTCAACACTGGAATGGAAATGTGTTAACCACCAATTAATTTCTGGAAAAATATCTGAGTCACGATCGTCTTTTACTTCTTCACACTTTCGGCGACAGTAAAACTTTCGCAGCTGATCTTAAGTTATGTACATAAGTATATATGTATGTTTACTTGAGAGTATTGTTAACACATGTTTGTGGATTTGTATACAAAAGTTTGGTCACCTAACATAAGCGTTTTTTGATTGTTTATTTTTATTTTTATTTGACTTTTATAAATAAATTTTTTTATGCGATTGGATCTACCAAAAACGTTTTCATTTATATTTTTTTGTTAAATTGTTGTTGTATTATTGTATTATTATTAATTTTTTTTTTTGTGTTACGAAAACTTAACCAAACGTTAGATTTTTATAAACCGTATTTGTTTTGTATTTTTCTGATGTTTAAAGGTAAACGACTTGCGCTGAACCTCACTTAACTGTTGTTACTACGTACGTGTTTTATAGTACACTGTGACTGTTAACGATAGCCGTATTGTGTAGGCAGTCGTACCTCAGAGAACTAAGCGTTGTTGTTGACGTGCTGCAAATTATAATTCTGCATGGGAAATCACCGTTTCATTGGAAAATTGTAAAAATGTTAAACAATGTGCCAGCAACATCACTCCAAAGACCTCGAAAGCGTAGTATGTTTGTATGTATGTATGTATGTATGAGAAACAATGAGGAGGAATAACACCACGTTTCACGCAAATCACTGAAATTATGGCTAAAAGGCGTATATTTTAATATTTGTAAGTGTTCTGATAGCGTTTTTTTAAATTTTTTTCTTTAATTCACAGACTGATCCTCGCCAATTTATGTACTTGCCTTACATCAGCACATGCTTTAGCGTACGTACTTACACATATGCACATATGTATTTATAAACACTAGTATTGTGTTTCATATAACCGGTGTGCGTGGCAAAAAACGCTAGTTTTGTGTCTTTTTTAATTAATTTTTTTTTTGATTGTTATGTGTAAAATAATGGTTGATTTTTTTTTTTTGAAAACAATATAACCACTGTTTTGGAGAATGTCTGCTATAGAATCCGGCTTACGCGCCACAAATTAAACAAATTTTCTATTGAACTGACCGTTCAACAGCTGTCTGATCGTCGTGACAAACTGTACATATATGTACATATGTATATATGTGTGTATGTATAACACTTTTGACTGGCTTCAAGTCAGTTAGTGAGTGAGTGATCAAGTAAGTATGTTGGAGTAAGAGTCTCGTCTCAACGATAATACTCGTAGCGCGCACAACTAACTCCGATTCGCGATTGATACCGACTGACTGAATATGCACTCTACTGACAACGACAACGACTAGTTGCTGGCATCTCTACCGACTTTCTGCTGGCATATACTACTTACCTATCTACCTACTTATTTACACCTACCTACCTACAGCTGTTCCAGCTGGCGCCCCAGTGAAACACCTACGAAGTTGTGCGTCCGCTGTTTGGCAAGACGGTGACGGTGGGGGAGGAACCGGTGTGACGATGGAGAGCGCTTAAACGCCAGAATTTACATATGTTTGCTTGTGTGAATATACTTGGTTGTACTCATATGAACATTCATATGCAAAATAAACATACATACATACATAGATATGTATATGTATGTATGCATATTAAATGATTAACAAAATTATTCGAGTATCAAACAAGAAACATCCACAAAGCTTTGTTGTTTTTGCAGGTGCGGCATTTTTTTATCCTCTCCTCGACCTTACCTAGTATACGAATACTTATGTATTTTATATACATACATACATACATACGCATGCCTCTTTAAGTTCTTTTTTTTTTTGCCAAAAATATATAAAAATTTTATGCGACAGTGAAGAGATCATTTTGATCTTATTTCAGTCGGTGTGTATTCGTCAGAACCTCGCCACGTTGCGCGCCATTTGTCATTGTAGTAGTGCTATTCATTGGTTGTGGTTGTGTAGCCGTCGACGTCGTTGTCGTTGTCGTTGAAGCTTGTTTAACTTTATTGTTGCGAATACTCTATTTTTGTTAAAACAAAAGCGAGAGACATTTCAGTTAGCGAAGGAGCGAACACTTTGTATTTGTGTAGCTTCTAACTAGTATATTTAACATGGCTAAAACGTCTGCGGACTGAGAGATATAGCGATATGAAGAGGGAAGGAGAAGATGAATGTGATGTGTTTTAACAAATGTTTCGTAAACACATTTGTTCTTTGTCTATAGCTAATAATTTCTAGTTCTAATTGCTTAAACACTGAATTAAGTCTCCAATGAGTGCTGAATCTAGTATATTTTAGCGGTCAGTTTTTGTCCTCAGGGGTGACCACAGACACTGCCGTTTAAACAAATACCAACTGAGACTTTGTTTATTTGTGATTTGTAGTTACTAGAGAGAATCTGAAGAGCGTTTGAGATTGCGGCTAAAAGAGTAATGTTGTTGAATGAAAGAGAGTCTGTAACTACACTCGTATACTAAATATTTATACTTTCACATTGATTATGCTTTTTTTTCATAATTCGCATGCGTATCTGGTGCAAACGTAAAGCTAAAGTAAAATAAAAAAGTAAAAAACCGTAAGTGTTTTAATATTTCTCTATTAGTCACAAGCTAATTACATACATACATATGGTATATACACACATAAATATAACGTATAGATTAAGTATGTTTGATAAATATATAAATAAATAAATGCAAAAACAATATTAGGAGAGCATATTTAGTGCGGTTGTGGTTTTGAGAGAACGACTCTATTTATTGACGCTTTCGACTTGCTGGCCAAATGGTGTTTTCTTTCATTGATAACATTCACTGAAAAACTAGTAAATCATTGAAAAAATTTAATAAGAAAAAAATTTGGAAACTTTGATTTATATTTATTGAAATGTCAATATCAATATCAATATTAACAAAAAATATATTGCCCTAACACAAAAAGAATCAATTTAGAATGAACCTGTGGAACAATTGGTTGGAAATACCAAGTGAAACCAGGTCGCTCACCCCCCTATCCTTACATATTTCGAGATCCGGCGAAGTCGATCAACCTCAAGCCGTTTAAGGGGGGAGACTCATGTAAATGCCTCGAAATCGGTCATTTTTTAATATTTTTTTTTACAGTGATAAAATAATTTAATTGTTTAGAACTTTTAACACAACTTTATTTAACATTTTAAGATTACAAAAAAAAATTTTTTTTTTTTTAATTCAAAATGGTGGCTCAGCATGATGTCTTGTAGGCTGCCTCTAACGCGAGGTCCGAAACTGCTCCATTTGTCACTCATCAACCGTTGATCTGAAACACCAAAAAAAAAAATATTTTTTTTTCAGGACATATAAACGGAAAGGATAAACCTATAAAATTAAAAAGAAAGGGATAAAATCCAATATAAAATCAGCCTTAAAAAAAGTTACGATTTTGAGCTATTTTTTCGACCCTTTTGACCCCAAAAAAATAAATAATCAATCAAAAATACCTGAAGTTTTAGGTTTATCCTTCCGGTAGCAATGTAGAGAAAAGCCTCATCAAATTTCAAACAAATCGGTCAATAATTTTTTGAGCTACAACACGAGCAGTTTTTCAAAAAGTAGTTTCGAGATAATCGCGTTTAAAGTTTCAGTACACAGTACAGTTCAGCACGGCCCGCTCCACTGTATTAGCTATAACTTTGTAAATATTCGAGATTTTTTTTTCCGGCTCGTCAGTACACGCTCAACATAGTATACTTTCAGAATATCGAAAAAAATAAAAATCGATTTTTTGAAAATTTTACATGAGTCTCCCCCCTTAAGGATATTTCATCATGCAGCGGAATTTTCCCGACTGTTGTGCCAAAAATACCTTCCTTACCCACCCTGGCATTAAAGTCGCCAAGCACAATTTTCGCATCGTGACAGAGCTCATAGAAAGCGTACTTAGTCACTTTAAACCAGGAGAAATCAGAGGTCTGCCTCTCCACGAGAAAGAAAAAAATTCACCTATTGAACCTACAATTCTTAGGATGTAATAACATAGTACCTTCCAATTCAATAAAGTAACTCGGAGTAATTCTTGATAAAAAAAATACTTATCTGGGGGAAACATATTGACAACAGTACCAACCAAGCTCTCGGAATTCGGATTACCTGCAGCAGGGCTATTGCGTCTGCGAGCCCAAATGGTGCATTGGCTTTACACAAGAGTAGCAAGACTAACAGCTAGTCACCTAAATATCCTAGATAGTTGGGTCTAGATTCCTACTGTACAGAACTTTTCGGCATACAGGAAGTTATAAGAAAACTCAGGACATTTACAGTGTGACCGAGGAAAGGAAACCTGCAAGCCACCGACTCCTTCCCTGGCCGAGAAAAATGGGCAAAAGGCAAGGCCATTGTTAATACTGGCACGGGGCTTGGTTCACAATAATACAAGTGGTTAATTATAACCAAATAAGCCTTCCACCTACAAGCCAATCCGACTTAGTAGGATTGGTGTATGAGCTACAGATTTTCCTCAGGATATCAGATGTGATTATGTTCACTTATGGATTGGAAAAATAGTCATTGGTATTGTTTGTTACTTTTAAAGTTGCTGGCTCAGAGAGTGCTGAGCGTTAGGTGTATTTTTTTTTTTTGCTAATTTCAGCCTTTAAAATACTTTGATTATGGATTTAGGACATATTTTGTAAATATGTACATATTTAAATAAGGGAGCATCCATAAACCACATAGTTCGGTCAAGAGAGGAGAGGGGTTAGTTTAAATGTTACGCTATGGGCACGTAAACGGAGAGGGGAGTTGAGATCACAACTATGAAGTTTTCAGAAACAATTGCTTAATATACATAAGTGAACAGATTATAAATGATTATTTAACTGTTACTAATTTTTTATTAAGTCTTATGATATATTAAATAGAAAATTACTTATTACATAAATATATTATAATAGTGTTATTGACGTTTGTACACTCACTGGGCCCAACATCGACTCGGACAACTATATTGTCCCAGCGAAGATGCGCACCCGCCTCTGTGCAGAAAAGAATTCCCATCAGCAAACTTAAGGAAGGTTCGTAGTCGAAAGGCGAGAGCACGGCTATCTGAGAGTACTGATGCAACTCGGTATAAGGGAACTGTGCGATGGAATTTCAAGCTCCCTACAAACAGCTGCAAACGAAACTATTGGTTTTTGAAAAGGTGACAAAAACAGCTAGTATGATGAGGAAGTGTCGCGGTGGAGAGAAGGCAGGCTGCCTACCTCGCAATGTTGCGATTCACCACTATATGATAAGCTGAGGCCGACAAAGGTAAGGCTCGAAAATTTCAAGAAAAAATACGGCGACTTAGAGATGGTTTCAATACCTGAGCAGACTCTTGGAACGATGAGCTATACGAGATATACAACGACATTGGCATACATATGTAGCGAATCAAAGGGGAAGATCTCTACTCCGTTGAAGAGACCAGATAGAGAAGGACCTGGCTATACATGGTATTTCCATTTGGCGCCAATTGCGAAAATAAGAAATGAATGGCGCACTGCTTTTTACACGGCTATAATCGCATTAACGATGTCTACACCAGTAAAGAAGGTTGAAAATATATTATTCATTTCAAATAAATATATCTAAATAAATATGTAAAACGAAGTGTGAAACAAAACCACATTCCATCAGGCGGAGGAGGGAGGGGTAGCAACGACGGCCACGTTGGGCTGCTTATTGGGAGGGAGGAGGTCCACCCAATCAAAAGCTTGAGTTACGTATGGATACCGCAACTGAGTATAAGCAATTTAAAAGCAAAGGAATTTGTTTAAATTGTAGCCATAGCGAAAATATGAAAATTGAGTAAAGCCTACTTATTTACATATACTCGTACATACTCGTATACCTAGTAAGTACATATGTGTGTAGGTGTTTGTTTGCAAAAGAAAATGGAGCTGGTGATTATTTTGTACGCTTGTGATTGGACTCGTAGCACTCGATCAGTTCTATATTTTGTTTTATTTATTGGAAGTGACTCGTCGTTTTTTTTAACCAATTCCATAGAGAAATTTATAAATATAAAAGTGTCATTCGATAAGAAAGGCAAATAAATACTTCACTTGGCGTAAAAGATTTTGGGTTGAACGAAGGGAAGTTATATTTCATAAATATTTATCAAATCATTCCTTTTCGTAAACATACGGGAAAGTTGCATTCTGTCAAAAAGTCCCTGAAATAATCATTTAAAAAGACCGTTTAAAGGGATTATCAATATTTTCTTGGTTGAGGTAAATGTCCTCTGTACTGGCATTGAGTTTGAACGTCCAGTAATGGGGTAAAAGTGCTCAAAACTTGCCTATTTCTATATAACTGATTATATTACCTTCAAATTTTGGCGCTTTGTTTAAAATTGTTCAAAAAATTGGGCAATAGGAAAATATTTCTAGTGACTCTTTCCAGGTACTGACGTCCTGTAGTCGGAAATCATGATTCCTAATACATCAACGTATTCATAAGGAA
Organism: Ceratitis rosa; assembly: GCA_037013455.1. Lineage (NCBI taxonomy): Eukaryota > Metazoa > Arthropoda > Insecta > Diptera > Tephritidae > Ceratitis > Ceratitis rosa. The sequence continues at coordinate 717,570 of JAWMAG010000086.1, read as the reverse complement.
ATGCATTCATTCAACATTTTCCAACTGATTCGGGTTAATTACTAATTATACATGCCAAGTACCATAAACCTCAAAGTCCTTACCATATGAAAACTTTTTATGTTAAAATAAATTTAGAAATTTAGTCGATAAAGAAGAGCATTTTTCATTTAAAAACTTTCTAAAAATGAATATAAACTTTTTTATTTTTTAGTAAAATTTACCGATTAACTTCTTCTCCAGTATGCTTTTTATCTGTCTGCCCGTCTGTCTCACTTTCCATCTCTCTGGTCCCTTAGCTTAGGAGGTAATTAAACCAAACTGGGTTAGCAGATATATATTAATACGACATCAATTGTCGGAACCGGACAGATTAGACCACTATAACATTTACGTACATAACTGAATTTCCGATCCTTAGATTTTCGGTAATAAAACCATCTAAAAAGCATTTAAGAGCGTGAAATTAGACTACATACACACGTATATGTATAACTTCAAATAACTATTTTAATGAGAATCATCTAAATTGGACTTTCTTAAGTCGATTTTTCAGATATGAAATTTTAGATTAAAACATACAAAAAGTATGCAGTAGATAAAATTGCATAACTTCATATAAATTATAGAGATTTTTAATTTCCTGTAAAATTATTAATTCTCGAATCTCTTCTGACATCTGATTTGTTTGTTTGGTTGGTTGGCAATTGGATGACCCAATCAAGGCCCACTAATTTGAATGTTTTTGGACTCGTAATGGCATTTAACACACAATTTATATATAAAAAAGTTCCAATTTAGTAAATTTTGGTCTGAAGAACTAAGTCCGAATTGAAATATCTTAATATATACCATAGAGCTCTGCAGATATACGAATTGTAGCTTTATTAAAAATTATACCTTATGGATCTAAGGTATTTTGCTGATCTGCCATGAGGAAAAAACGTTATAATTTTTAATAAAAGAAAATCGAAACACCGGTTTGATTGCAGTAATATTCTGGCATAACAGGGAAAACTGACTCATTTAGTTGAAAAATCCCTTTTCTACAGACATTTTTCTACAGCCATCAATTAACAATTATCAAACACAAAAAAATCAATCCGAGATTGATCAACTTTGAATGGTCATATCTCAGGAATATATATAATTCGATTTTATTACGGTAAAGCTTTTCTGATTACCTAATACACATTTGTAGACTAGATAAAGCTTGCTATTTTAAATTTTTTTCACTTTTTCCGCATTATGCGTCGTTTCGTTTGTATCTTTATAGAAAACGCGTACATTTCAGTGGTATAGTGCATTTTACAGTGGTCGAGATGTAGTGGAACATATGATGTGCATTGTTCTAAATGGATATTAATATTGTCAACTGAAGGTAACATTGGTAAATTGAAGGAAATGGTGACGGAAAACCGTCATTTAATTCTGAAAGACGCCGCTCGATTATTGCGAAGAACTTGAATTTTCTTTCAAAACTCAATCGTGAAGAGGTCGCAAAAGATACACCAGAATCAACCAGACAGTTCAGATCCCAAAATCATAAAAAATCATTGAACTGGTTATGAAGCATAGAAGTACGAATTTGGTATGCAAACCAATTAACAGCTTCGGAATGACGTCAACCAGAAAATAAATTAAAAAATATTTTATTGATTGAATCATTCGTTGGCAAAGGTTTATTATTTTGTCAGTGCATACTTTGAAGACGATACAATAAATTGAAATGAATAATAAATATTTTATGCTTTCTAAGTTCTTCTTAAGTTTGCAATAACGTTTTCTGTGATTTCAAGCTATATTAGTTGCATTCTAAAACTGCACACGAAATGGTTTTAATTAAAGGAAACCCCTTACTCGTCCTGTCATTGAAATTGCATATAAAATTTGAAATCGATCTTATTTTCAGAGTCTGATCTCTCACACTAGGTAAATAGGGCGCTTTCCACATATACACATTTAAAGTTATATTGTAGTAGTTAGTGAGATCGCGAGTAATGTGTATATTCTTAGAAAAAAATTCATAGGGGTGACAAGCTTAAATCCACCGTAATGTTTTGAACGAAATCCCCAGCAGGCACGCATCCACGCATTGGCCCTCCGGCGACGATTCAAGACTGTAGATCTATTTATAGAAAAGAACATCAAGACGGACACTAAAAATTATGAAAAATCTGTTATGAAAGATACTTAGAACAGGCACAAGTGAATCGATAGTTATTTAAAATACTATGTACACCAGCTGAATACATACGAGCCAGAAGTACCTTCTATCTCTTCCGCCAGCCACCAATTTCTGAGCTCCCGTAAACGTTGTTTGGGCTCCTAAATACCTCAATAATGATAACCCTCTACAGATTATGTTCAGATCAGCCAGTGTCACTTGTTTATTAAATAAATCCAGTTTTTTTTAAATAAAATATGTCACAAGAGTTGAAAATTTCACTGTGATTTCAGTACCAGTCGCAGTGCCTACTTTTTATTTGTTTATCTGTGTGTTTTGTACTACGTTTTGAGCCATAGAAGAAGCGGCGACAGGAGCTTCGTATCAAAAACACGCTAATTTAATTATCACACAAAAATAATTGATTGCGCATACAGGAGTACGTACATACATACTCGTATGTAACACAAGTACAAATGTTCATACAAATACTTATATACATATTCGTATTACGTACAAATATGTACATGCATACATATGTCTGAGGTAGATAAGTATGTATGTAAATGTAACACTTAATTTGCGATTTAAAAAATTTGTCACAGCAAGTGTAAACTAATTCACAGCAAAATATGAATGTATGTACATATGTGCATTTGAAAAGGCTACATACATAGTATATTAGATTTCCACTTCTCTATGAAAGTCTGACTGAAGTATATTCATATGTACACGTATGTGGATGGCTGCCAAATGTTATGACTTTTCAGAATTCCAACTATATTATTAGTGACATAATAAACATATATTGTATGTAGATATCCTTTTCCAAAACTCTTAAACTCTAGTGGACCACTAATCATTCGGATATCTTAGCCGGTCACAACTGCTACGTATATCTACCTCACCTAGAGAGCATAGTATTAGTTTTTGATTGGCTTATTCAAAAGGTTACTCCAAGCACACTTTCTCCAACTCTGATGGTAATTTTCAGCACAATACGTACATGTATGGCGGCCGTAATTTCGAAAATTAATTTGAAAAGATTTTTTTTTTTTTCAATTAGAGTTGTTTCCCGTCAGGGAAACCCAACACCACTGAATGTTTTTCTGACATTAAATAAAAACTCCTCATATAAAAAGCATTTTGGAGCCGGCTTAAAATAAACTGTAAATACCTCCTTTTGTAGAAAAAACATCAAGATGCAAGACCACAAATTTGAGAAGAATTTCGGCTGAAATTCGCTTAAGTGGTTACAAAGCACCAATTATATGCTGTGTACATATTGTACATAAGAGCGTACAGCTTATAGAGTATGCCGTTGATATGATCTACTTTCTCCTGTCTGGATAAGGAAACGAGGCGGGTGGAACTGGTAGTGAATAAAGGCATGATGAAATAGCTTATGTCATCAAGCATACAGCACATTCGCATTTCGCAAAGTGACGTGAAAACTTTTGACAATCATACACACTTTTATTTTGTAGATAACTTCGTCTATCTCGGAAACAGTATCAACACCAATAACACTGTCAGTCCGGAAATACAACGCCGAGTGCACATTTGGACTGAGTAGGAAAAAGAAGCAAATTATATACATAAACTGTAGGTCCCTCCATTTGTTGGAAAATCATAAAAAGGCAAATTCACAAATTGGGAGAGGAGCTCGGCCGAAAATCGCTTCAGCGGTTACAAAGTGTCAATCATATACAGTGAAACCTCTGTAAGTCGAACCTCGATAAGTCGAAAACCTCTCCAACTCGAAGAAATATTTCATCCCCTTCCCTACAAGCCGTAAAACCTCCGTTACTCGAAATTTTAACCCTCTATTACTCGAAATACTCGGCGAGTCCCTAGAAGCTATTTCTGTATATTTTTACTCTCCGTAACTCGAATACCTACACTCAGACTTCTGTATCTCGAATATTGAATTAATTTTGACTATAGTTTGACTTGCAAGCTGGTGGAGGGAGAGAACAGACTATAGTTTTCTCACTCCCCCCAGTAGCTTGAAAAGCTAATGATTTGATTGGCGCGCAGCTACTTGCGACTTTTTCAAGAAGCTGAGGATGCGAAGCTCAAATTTTTACTTATTCTCTTTCGCTGCAACTACGATCACTACCTACAATCTGCCGTAAAACAGTTTTTATAACGAACTGATAAGCAATGAGTGTGAAACGTAAACTTAAAACTCTGAGTCTTGCTGAAAAACTGCAAGTACTCGAAGCAGTAAAAATTTGTCAAAAAAAGACGGATGTTGCACAACAGTTTGAGCATGTATGTATGTATGTGTATTAAGTGGTCTCGCAATTAAACAAAAATTATTTTTAATGAATTAAATTTAATTAACGAAAAAAAATGTTCTTTTATTAATATTTTAAATGAAATAGTAAGCACGTCTATATAAATAAAATTATTTCCACTTGAAAAAAAAATTAAAAACAAAACTTGTTTTAAAATTAATTTAAAAAAAAATTAAGAAGACATAATTTTTAATTTAAATATTTTTAATTCAAATACATATATTTATTTGACTTTCTCATTTCTGTTTGTCCCCTCCTTAACTCGAAATCCTCTGTAACTCGAAAACTCTATAACTCGAATTTTTTTTCCGCTCCCTTCGAGTTCGAGTTATAGAGGTTCCACTGTATATATATTTGTATATGTAATTATACGCGTCCTGTTATATAGTTCAGTAGCGTGGACGATGTTGACATCCAAAGAGTAGGCTTAGGAGTCTTCGAGAGAAAGGTTTGGCGGTAGATTTATGGTCTTGTGGGTATAGGCGACGGCGAATACCACAGAGAGACAGCAGTTAGGCTGGCTAAAATATATCGTTCGAATGGATTGAAACACTTCCGCTCTGAAAGTATTCGATCTAGGAACCGCTGGTGAAAGTAGAGGAAGAGGAACGACCTGGTTTTGCTTGGTTTCTCCAATAGGCGCCAGTTTACCGATTCAACTATCAGTATCCACGCTCTTCTTTTGTACTATATAGCAATAGCTAAATTTCTTTTAATGAACCCAACAGTCAACATTTCTAAAATTTCGATTTCGCTAGGTTCGAAAATCTTTATTGGTAGTGCTGCATACGTTAGTTTATATAGAAATCATATTTATTAGTAAATTATTTTGACTTTTTTATTTTTCGACCACCTGCTTAAACCTACCTGTCTTTTATTTTCATAATTACTTTCTGAACTACGTATTGTATTGATTTGAGAATTAACTTTTTTTGGGCTTATTTGGAACAGGCTTGTTTAATTTTTTCATTAGAGCTGTTTTTCAGTTAGCGGTTTCCACAATCGTCATATAACATCCCTGCGGCAGGAGATTTTAGTTGAGACACTTTTAAAGGGTTTCGAGGGTTTTCAAAGAGGCGATACTTTTTTACGCGCGATGTAACGCGTACTGCGTCCAATATTCAGTCAACGTAATCGCCTAGCAGAGTCGGTAGCTAGAGCGGCCGTGGATAGTTTTCGCATCACGTTTACTCTAGTGGGTAATGCATTTCTTCAATGATGCCGTGAAGTGTACACGGCTCTTGCTGCTATAAAACTGGGTATCGAAGTAGAGTAATGAGTACATCCAACAAATAGAGATGTGCCCATCCACCTTATGTCAGGACCATCAAGCGCGTCGCACGTTCGGTGAATGAGCCCAAAACGAGATGGCCACCAATGAAGCTTACTTTTAATAGAATTGGTACATTAACAAACAAAATTGCCGCATTCGGTATAACGATAATCCACAAGCCATTGTTCAGACACCGTTATATCATCAAAAAATCCTAGTTGCCTTATGGGCAGAGGGAATTATTGATCCATATTTCTTCAAATATTAAGCCGTTCATAATATTATAATCAATTTGAAATGCTATAGAGCCATGATTAATAACTTATTCGTGCCTGAATTGAAGGATGTTGATGTGGACGAACTTCGGTTCCAGCAAAATGGCTCTACATACCATAGAGCACAACGAAACAATGCATTTATTAAAGGTAACTCTTGGTGAGCGCATTATCTCGTGGCGTGGGACTGTCGCATGGCCTTCAAGATCGTGCGATTCAACAGATTCAACAGCAACCGGACTATTTTTCGTGGGGTTATACGAAGTCGATTGTCTACGCAGTCAAACCCGATACGATTGACATTGCGAGTTATAAATTCATTTCAACGTAAATAAATAATGTAAATTAAAATTTCACATTTGGTCTACTAAAATATTTTAATAAACACTTTTCATATAAATTATATGGGATATGTCTTTAAAAAGGTATAGCATCCAAGTAGCCGAGTGAACGAGTATTGGTTCCAATTCACATAATATGTGCGAGTATATGTATATTCATAAAATAGGTATATATGTATATATATATAATATATATATATATATATATATATAATTGACGCTTTTTAACTGCTGAAGCGATTTTCGGTCGAGCTCCTCCTCCAATTTGTGGTTTTACGTATTGATGTTTTTCCAACAAATGGAGGGAGCTACTGTTTATATTAAGACGCCTCCGAACGGTTGATGGTTTTTTATGAGGAGCCTCTATTTCATGTCAAAAATGCACTCGGAGGGGTTGACATTCCCTGCCGAGGGGCGACCGCAATTAGAAAATTTTATTTTATTTTTTATTTAAATTAATTAAACCCGAGCCTTCCGAATGGCAGTACGCAATGCTAACCACTCGGCTATCGCGGTCGATTTCGAGGTTTCAAAAGAACAGAGCTGTATTTTAACATCTGTTAAACTTAACTATCAAACCAAACATATTTTAATATATCTTTTCTGAAAATGGATCGCTTAACAACCGTAACCCGTTAAAATTGTTAAATCCTACGATAAAAATGGTGATTCAAACGTGGCCTCTTTTCGTCCTATAAAAGGATATTATATGAATAATAATATAAATATGAGCGATTTTTGGCCGAGCTTCTACTCCGATTTGTGGTTTTGCGTCTTGATGTTTTTTTAACAAAATGCAGGGACCAGCAGTTTATAATAAGCCGCCTCCGGACGGCTGATGGTTTTTTGTGAGGAGCTTTTTATTTCAGGTTACTCGGAGGACACTTCTCGTAAAAAGAAAATTACGCTGAACCATTATTGCATACAAAATTTCATCAAAACCCGTCAAACCGTTTAGACGCGCATTTTGAGACCTCAGTTGAAGCTCTGTAACTACATAAATAGCCGAATCCGAATGTATGTGTTTAGGTTATTCGGAGCCAACCTTCACCTTTTATTTATATTTTTTTTATATACAAGTTAACACGCTTCAGTCGCATTCGTTGTGGTAACGCTCCCGCGGTCACCCATTGCACGTGCCGCAGCATTAGCGCCTTTTAATTTCATAACAAAATGTAACGAGATACATTTCCATCTGCATTCCATAACATACCCGTGGGAAACCAAGGCCAAAGCCAGTCTCAGACAACCGGTTATACAACTTCTGCGCTGCTGCCGCGAAACAACGGTAATATAAAGGACTACGATCCCAGCGGACGGCCAGTGGAGTTTGGGACGGGCTTTAATTTAAAGGGTGATCCATTTTGAGGTTCCCTACTTTTTTAAAAAGAAAAACACAGGAAATTCAAATTTAAAGTGGAATATTTAATATCATTCGAAAGAACATTCTTTGGCATTTATTTTTTGAAATTTATCTCTAAGAAATGTTGGCCGCGTTGGTCTATACATTGAGTCCAATTTAACGGTCACTCGTTCGAGCATTTCGACTGATAACCAGGGAATGACGCGCGTGATGTTTTGCTCCAAGGCCTGAATCGAAGCGGGATTGTTCGCATAGATGTTAGTTTTTACATATCGCTGGAGGAAAAAGTCTAACGGTGTAATATCACACGATCTTAGTGGCCAATCGATCGGCCCAAAACGTGAAATTATCTGCTCACTGAAGTGTTCACTCAATAAATCCATTGGTTGATGCGATGTGTGGGAAGTGGCGTCGTCTTGTTGAAACCAAATTTCGCCGTGATCACGAGCTTCAATTTCAGACATCAAATAGTCGGTTATCATGGTGCGATAACGGTCGCCATTGACGGTTACGTTCTCACCGGCATCATTTTTGATTCCATCCGTCCACAAACTACACCAAACCGTTTTTTTCCTGGATGAAATCGCAGCACTTAAATCTATTCAGGTTATTCTTCGCCCCAAATGCAGCAATTTTGCTTGTTTTCAAATCCATTGAACCAGAAATGGGATTAACAAAATTTGGCTCGAAAACGTCGGATCTTCATGAAACTTTTCAAGAGCCCATAGAGCAAAGTGATATCGCTTGGGAAGGTTGAACGGCTCCAGTTCTCGACGTAAAATTCATCCGAGTCATTCCATACGTCAGTCTGAGATGCTGTGAACGGCTATTGAAAAAAGTACCTCTACTTAATGTTAATTAAAATTGATGTGAAGAACTTGTTTCCCTTGTTTTATTTCTTGATTGCTGATGACTCATAATACTACGTCTGATTGTAACTCAATCTCTCAATCTTTGGAATATTGAAATCTGTCTAAAAAACTATATAAATGTTAAATCCTTAAGGGGTTAGGAGTAGTCAGAATTTTCAAAAAATCAAATTTTTTTTTGCATTTTCGTTAAGTATAATATCTTAAAAATAATCTCTGAAAATTTCAAGTTAATCCGATAATTCGTTTTTAAGTTATTCGACAAATAACAAAGAGAGCTCGGGCCTTTCAAAGCGCTAGTGTGAAACTTGAAACGCGTTTTTCTCAAAACTATGTTTTTTGAACTGGTGACAACTGTAACTCGAAGACCGCTCAGTTGATTTTAATGAAATTTATACAGCTTTTAGAATACATAATAAACTCGGGCCTTTATTGAAGTATTTTTTTTTTTGAAAAATTTCGATTTTTTAAGACCAATTAACTGTTGATTTTTTCCCAAAAATCTAGACAAAAATTTCCTGAGGCCGCCATTTTGTTAATTTTTGAAAAAAAATCTTTGGATCAGGCCCAGGATTATTTATTTATAAAACTAATTTTTTTTATCCGATTTATTTCATATGAATCTCCAAGGACTTATGATTGTCACCGCAAGGGCCTTTTTTTGGAACTGGGATAACACAGACAGCTGTAACTTCGGAAATAATTTTTTTTTTTGAAATTTTCGTGACTTCAAGTCAAAACATTGTTTAATAATACCATATCACTACTTTTGTAAAATAAAATTATTTAATAGCAAAAAAAAAAATACTGAATATTCTCATTTTTTCGTGCCTCTGACTACCCCTAACCCCTTAAAGCATAAACTGTTTCGAACATTTTCTGCGCTGTTGACAAGTGTACTTGCTGCGCCTGTCAATTGGATAGGCCATTATGTACATACTCATATATTTGAATAATTGTGTATGTTTGTCATAGCGATAATGAAGATAATAAATTGGGCAAAGCGTTTGCTGAAAAAATTGATTATCGCCTATATTCGTTATTATCAATCCAATTCCACAATCTCTTTTACTCATCATCAGCTGCATAAAAAGTGAATAATCAGAAAATTACAAACCCTTGACAAAAATGAGCAAAGCCAAACGTCGTATATTATCGTGTGTGTATGTATAGCATTCATATACTCGTACATGCATACGAGTATGTGAATGTGTTAAACGGTGGAGATATGAATAAAGAAAATATCGTATGTATTTTATTTATGTATTTATTTATTTATTATTATTACGTAAAAACTGTAATTTTTAACAAGTAATATTACTTCATTTGTATATACTCACGTTTGTATGTATGCATACATGCTATTAGTTTTGCAAATACGAACGAAAAATTTCCACCTACTCGTATATACATATGTTTGTATGTACGTGTAATTAATTTTTAAATGACAAACCTTTTATTAGCATTATTTATAACACTAGTTACTTACATATATATTTCATTTCATACATATTACGTGCACAAAAAGGTTGAGATTTTAAAATTTTGATAGATGAGGGTAAAAGTGTGACGATTATACACAAACGTCAATTTATTACGACCTATAGTATAAGGTTAGACCTGCATCTAGATATGCAGTTACAGTAGCAAACCTGCGTTCAACTCTTACCATTACGGTCTCGTCGACACCCCGGAAGCATAAGCAACCATTGTGCAAGGATTCTCCTCTTTAGTGGCGCCTCTCCCGCATATTCGGCTTATCGGTTCATTGAAATCATAATGGGAATGCGCGTTCGTATTGAAACAAGGGGTAAGTAGTATACTTATGTATCAAATCGTGGAGTGTGTTGTGCTCTAGGCTTGGGAGCCACCACGTAAAACCTAACTCCAATGAAAACAATAACAAAGCACTGGATGAGATCTTGCACTTTGATAACCCCAACAGCAGTCGGAGACTTAACCACCAACACGATTCAAGATTCATTTCTAAGTCTTCAAGCTGCCATCTTCATAGCAGCTAAGATCCTGCTTACATTTCCCAAACATAAAAGGAGTAATTACGAAGCTTTAATGTAACCCCTGGAAAGGCATATTGATAGCGAGATTAAGCTAATGGAAAAATCTTGGGAAAATATCTCGAAATAGTAAAGATCCACAGATTTGTGAATGAAATACGCGATACATAGGTATCCGAAGCGCGTGTCATACGATAGATAAAGGAAACGGATAAAAGCAACGGTGTTTAGGTAAAAAATCCTGATGTGATAGAGAAGATTCTAAAAACGTTGAGATCAATCGTAGAAAAAAGTTGTGATTCCGTTGAAATGTTCGAACCATTTCGTGTGCCTTATAAAAGCAAAGAGATTGCCAATTTTCGCTGAAGCTAGCTCAGCGAGACAATCGAAGAGTGTTTCTCAAAGAACTTGTGTCGCCCATATGGCAAGGCTGAACAGTGACATAGGTAGTGTTCAATAGACTCTTCCGCTTCTACGACCCTACAGCTATGACTTTCCGCGTGAAGCCAAGCCCTATTAAACAGTGACCTGTTATTATGCCTGTCGTTATGTTAATGGAGAACCGGTCTAAAGGAATAACATGTTTTGATTTTTTCGCGTCCAATTTTTGCCATAACTATCTGGCCTCGTTGCTCGTGATCTCATTCAGCCATTAGTCTGCTTCTTTGGCAAAGGCCAGCTTTGGCGTGAAGGACTTAAACCTGCATATTGTGCATGTATATTGTGGATAGAAGGGTTCTTTTTCTTGCTAGTTCTGCTGCAATTGTAATTGCTTGGGATGTCACTGTGTCCGAGCACCTCGACCAGGGCAGTGTTACATTTAGTGGAGAGTTTGTTCAGGTTGTTTCTACATTTTATAACCACTTTTCATGTGGTACTTGTAGAGATATGATGACAGCTTGAGTATTGGAATATATCGTAACTGATTGTCCTGGTGCCGTAGATTTGGTGCTTCCATAATTGCAAAGAGTTCTGCTTGGAAGACGTTGCAGTGGTCTGCTAGTCTCATGCTCATATTTATTGAAATTGTCCTTAGGAACATTGGGTGCAACTGTGGAAAATCAGAGCCCGACTGTAAGAAGGACTTTCAGCAAGCATGAAGAAGACGAAAACGCATAGCCGAGAAAGATGAACCAACTTCTACTCAATCTTTAAAACGATCCAGCCAAGGAAAGTACGCTGGCTCCTATGATTGAATGCTCCATAATCTCTATCTCTCAAAAAAGCAAGCAAGAGGAGTAATAATATTTTTTTAGGGTATAGGAATGGACAAAGCGATATGAATTCATCAAATCCTATCATTCGACCTGGCTTGGTCACTAGTATAAATAAATAAATACAGCACCCGAAGCCAAGTCGAGGATAGCAACTAATGAGAACACTCAGATTATAGGAAAAATAATATTTGAAGTCATTATCGAAAATACAGCAGTATTACATACATAGGTACATCAGTTTAAAGTAGAGCAAATTGTTGATGAAATAATAATTGGTTTAGAATTTCTCCTTGATCAAGTTAGAGGATCATGGAAAGTAAAATATGGAAGTACTGCAAGATTTTAATTACGAACAAGGGGTCGAATTCCGGAAATTTTGAAAAAATGTCATAAGAGTCCCACTGGAGAACCTAGGCCACAAGATGACCATAGGCAAAATAAAACAAAGATTCTACTGGAGTAATCATGAAACGATAAGGCGATGAGCTCCGAAGAATTTTAAGAAGCAGATTTATTGTTGCTTTATATTACCCAACGAAAGAAATAGTTGTCCTCGAAATTTCAATGTAACTGAGGAAGTCCATATAAAGTAATTATACCCCTGAATGAAATGTATTGCATCCAAACCAAGAGACCAGATAGAAGCGGTCACTTGGAAAGACTTCCAACGCTTGTGAAAAGTGTGGAAAGGAAGAGGCTAATAATCGCAGCACATGAATAAAATGTTCGTTATCGAGAACACGAAGTATTGGGGAAATCATCGTAGCTTAATTTAACAAAATCGTGAAGTGAAACTAAGAGGCGTGTATATAAAAGCGTTGAATGAGTAAATTACGGTTGGCATCAAAATATATTTTCTTTGCTTCGGTGAATTTGTCTTGAAACTGATAACCTAGAAATTAAATAGTCTTGGCAGCCCTAACTTTTGCACAGCAGATGGCGCCAATTTATTTCGCTGAATACAGTTGTCAGAATTTGACACTACGGTTATTACATTATATTTTTTCGTGTTGCAGCAATTATACATATAATGCAAATTTCTTTCGAGGACGCTTCAGATAATAAACAAGAATAAGATACTAAACTATTTATATTTATCATGTCGTATCAACTATACAGAAACACAACGTTAGGAAATACTTTGCAGGAAAGCCTTGATGAACTCATTCAGGTAAGCAAACAATTCGAATTTTTAAGAAAATAAATCAGTCCAATTGCATTTGTTTTTTATAGTATGGACACATTACGCCAACATTGGCCTTCAAGGTACTTTTACAGTTTGACAAATCCATCAATACAGCTCTTAACCAACGGGTTAAAGCTCGAGTTACATTCAAGGCTAACAAACTAAATACATACCGCTTCTGTGACAATGTGTGGACCCTTATGTTGAACGAAGTGGAATTCAGGGAGGTTCACGAATTCGCTAAAGTAGATAAAGTTAAAATTGTCGCTTGTGACGGAAAAAGTGGAGAATTTAATGCATAATATACTAAAATTATAAAAAATTAAAGGACTGTATACTGATATCTCGCAAATCACATTAATGCATTGAAACATACTTGATCAGGCAGAGCAACAAATATATTAATAAAACAATGTAGGGGGTCAAATATTTCATAACATTAGAAAGATAATTTACATATAAAAATAAAAAAGTTTTTCATAACAAAAATATGTGTTTTTGCATTGAAATGTTAAAAAAAAATGTGGGAATTGGATAAATCATTAAAGTTATATGACTTTTCGGTGACTGATGGGCGGTAACAATTTTGACATGTTATTGGCTAATTCTCACCGAGCAGAGCTTATCTTTGCTTCAGCCTTTGTAGGCAAACAAAAGTCTTGTGGCAAGAATCGGTAATAAACACAATTTTTTTTAGGAATATATGTTGGCTAGACTTTGTAATCTTTTCTTTTTCAAAAGCACTTAGTTATATATATGTATATTAATAATATCTCTTTTTAATATACCATATTAACTCGTTTTTTAAAAAAACATCTAATCTTGGCCAGTCTGTTTAACTTAATGTACAGTTCATCCGAAGTACATACACAGGTGAATACTATATATTCACATCCTTTTATTTTGAATTGTATGATTAAGTCATGATTTCCTAAAGTAATCGGCAAACACGCTTTTATAATTACTTTCAGTTGCTTTGAAGTGTCAATTTCTATTCTACTATTTAGGCCATTTTTATGCCAAACACAATATACAGCTAACGGTACATTAACTATGCCACTATAATAAAAAGTAACACTATTAAATTAGTTTTACAATTTTGCATACATGTTTATAAACACATACATATATAAAAACCCTACCTGCGGGTTAGGGGTTCATGAATTTACCCGCGGTAAGGCATGCCTATCGTAAGGGGCGATTAAAATCCAATAGTTCCTGCGACAGTCGGTTTTTTATATCGGAACGACACGGATTTTTTCTCCGGCCAAGGACTGCCACTGCCGCAACGTTCCTCAAAAATTACTTTGAGGAATATTTTTGCGGTTACAACAACAACAACATAAAACCCTTCAACATTAGTATATTGGCGATGGATCTACTACTTTACGTAACATATGTATGTATTTAATTTATATATTTGGTAAGAAAAGGATCAGCATGAATTTCAAGATGCCTTAAAAGAAGGTGAAAATTATAATGAATTATTCAAGATTTTATATTTATACATAAAATGTTGGTCGATATACACTTGATAATAATTTAGGACTTCGTTCTTTGCTGGGAAAATCAACATTCAGGTCAGTCCCTTCAATTCAAACTGTTTGTAATATAACCGCATCTTCCAGGGAATGAACTCATTATAGACATGTCATTGAACTTACCATTGTAAGTAACAAACTAAATTGCATAAGCCTCATAAATGACCCATCCTATAAATATTTATGAACTGGAGCAGTATTTTAGTTATGGAACCGAGTGCTACTGATATATTTCTATACTTGAACAGATGTATTTGTTTCATACCTTCATGGGAAAGCTTTATAAGTTTTTTTGAATCAATTTGAAAACATTCCTGTTCGTCGTTTTAATTAATTATTAATTATTCAAAAACAGTTAAATATATATAAATATATTCATCCACCACCATAAAAAAGAGAAAAATTATGCACATGTATACAATAATATATGAAGAAGGGAAATGAAAATTATAATTTTTACTTTAAGGGAACTTTAAAATCAATGCCAAATGTCCAATGAAAAGAAATGGCAACGCTCCTATACAAATGTATGATTCGTTTTCCTAAAGGGTATGTAATTACAATTTTATACATACATAAATATGTCTCAACGTTATCAGTAATAAATTGCTCCAGTTTTCGTTTTAGAAAGCGGTGATTTGAAATTTGCAAAGATCCAACTCAAACCGGTTTTGTATTCCGGCAAGATCTTTCGCCTTACATATAAATAAATGAAATAGACAATACACGTTTAGCTTATGTGAGCATAACATCATGTTTACGAATCTATAACATTAGAGTAGATACTTTTTACTTATTGTTCATGAACACTTGTAAATAACAAATTAAGCCATTTATTTCATTATGCCAGAAAAAAACAATGTGTGTAAAAACAACGTAAGTTTTTGCTTTCTACTAAGCGATAACAGCAACCAGTCAAAACAAAATAAATATGAAACATCACTTAGTGACAACAACGTGTTGTTACTTTCATCCGATTTGTGACTCTTTATATACAAGTGTTGATGAAATTTTCTGTATCAATATCAGATTATTGCACCCAAATTGTTACTAAGGGAACGCTGTTGAAAAATTAGCATAAACAATTTATTTACATGTCGACGTCTCATCGTCAATAGAATAGTATTATTTAGTATCAGTGTCGTTACATAAAGCCCACCACACACTTTATGCTGAGGCTTCACTTTATATATAAATAAAACTAATGAATGTTTTTTTATTTAACAATTCACTATTTTGTGTGTATTTATTCATATTTAATTTTTTATAATATCAATATTTGTACAATCAACCACATTGTTTTATTTCAATATTATCAGTATTCAATACTTTTTAAATTAATAGTAATTCCCTACTCAATAATTTCTTACATATTGTTATTGCTTTTTGCATGCAACAGTTATAAAATTTTGCTATAAATATGTATGAATGTACATGTATTAGGCACTTAATAAACATAAATTCTTTAAAACAATTAAAAAAGTAACATGACTCCCTCTGCCTCATTGTGTCACATCAGTTGAGAGAAATCCATAATGTAATACTGTGCTCGTTGGTGGACTTCAGTACGAAGAACATTGCCTCCAAAGCCAATGACATTATCTGCAGGTGGTGATGCTTCCAAATCAGTTGCACCGTCTCCGATCATAGTTATAATTGCATCTGGATGACAACGTTTAATAATCGACACTGCTTCTGCTTTACCACCACTTTTTGAAGTAGGCTGTGTTGTATCAAAGCTTGCGTAGTCACCATTAAAATAAAATGTTAATTTATTTGCAAATACATGATTTCTTGGTATCCCCAATTCATCAGCAATGGGATCTATTAGACAATGAAACCCTCCGGATATTAAATAAATCTCTTTTCCTTCTAATTTCAATTTTTCCATAAAAGTTCGAATATTTTTCGTTAAGGTACACGGACGTTGCTGGAGAAATTCAATGATTTGATTTTTCCTTGGCTGTATAATATTTAATCTAATATTTAGTGCATCTTGGAAAGTCATACCTCCTCCCATAGCTTCTTTAGTGACTCGTGCCACTTCCGACCCTTTACCGCAAAAATCAGCTAATTCATCAATACCTTCTTCACATATTACTGTAGAATCTACATCAAAACAGATTACATCTGATTGTTCAACGATCTCAGCGGCACGTTCAGCGTTTTTGCTTGACTTCCATGCATCACGGTTAGCAACTGTAGCCAAAGGTCTGTTTAGTTCGTTATTATTGTCAGCACACGAAAAGCCAGAATTACTTTTTGTTGTTGTAGATTGACCAGCCCCTGCAAATGCATCATTTAACAGACTCCCGCTCCTTGCCACACGTACCGAGCCCATAGTCATACGATTCATTGTTTATTCTCAAATTACGCTAGTTACGTCAATTGTGAACAAATTGATGTTAAACTTATCTTGTTTACAAATGCACTTGTTTGCTTTGTTGACGCCTTGAAGTGATTATATTGCACTCACGTTATTTTCTTTTAATATTTGAAATTACGCCACGAAAAAGGCTTGTTTTTTATCTTAAGGCTTTTTGGTCGGACGTCTTCTTTTGTTGTTAGTTTCGTATATTCAATATTTCAATTTATAATTAGACAAAATAATATGACTCTGGCAAGATATGTTTAATGTGGAAAACCTAGCGCGCAAATGAAACAGTATACATTCTTTGTTCAATTCTTAAATGAAATCAATGTGCAAATTTTCTAAAATTTAAATATTCCATGTGTCTTCCAAATGGAAATTCCAACATAAATCAGCCTTAAAAAACATATGTTAATAGAGCTGCCAAACTTTATTATTTTATATAAAATTGTTTACTATGATACACGAAATCAAAGAAATGATAATCATATAGGTTCTTTGTTAATGTCAAAGAACGTATATTAATATATTCTTTGTTAATGTGTACAAAGTCTTATTGCATGCAAGATATATACGCGAGGGGTTGACTGACTCAAGTCCCTATATGTAGGAATTCAATCGACTGTCCAGATCTTAGTTTCTCAGTTTTATATGGGTTTTTCGAGGCAACGCGAGCTCTTCGTCTGCAGTAGGCGATGCTTGGATTCATACGAAGAGAGTGCATCAAGGTGTTGACGGACTCTCTCTGAACGACGTTTAAAGCCTGTCGTTACACCGTCGTGGCCAGCGACTCTTGTCTATAGGGCTGAATGAAGTCGGAATATGTACTTTATCAATGAAAACATGTTAAACTTTGGCATTATTATTCACAAAAAGTTGCCAAATACTGCGCAATGTTTATTGCTTCAAAAATATTGAATAATAGAACACCCTGCACCTCGAATACACTTCGTATTTGTTCACATATGTTATAACATGCTCATCTAAAATAGTTATAAAATAACATATATGGTAATATAATAAAAATGTTTTCTTTAATTTCTTCAATGAGATCGTTGTTGGTTCGCCAGCAAAATGTGGATAAATTAAGAAGCCTTCATACGACACTATTATGTGAAGCCGCACGTAAAGGCACAAGAGAAAAGGCCCGTAAGAAGAAAGTAAAAGTTGAAGTAAAGAAAGTGGGATTTATACCACATAACCAAAGGGACAAGAAGTAATTATACAATGAAACGAAGTCGCAAAGAAAATATTTAATAACTAAAATAATTTTTTAGAGTTAATTTACAGCGTCAAAATTTACACTTCGATGATTCGTGGAAGCAAGTGCCTCAAGACAATGTTTATGTATTGAAATATTACCGCTGGCCGGTATATACAGTAGCCGAGGCTATACAATGTCACCGTGAAACACATCATCCAAGTATATATAATGTACCAAATGCGCCATTGAACGTTGAAATAGAATTGGATATGCAGGCAGAGAAAAAAAATCGTTTCGTTGACAACTTTCAGCGTATGGCAATGATTCCACATAAGTTTGATCATGGAGAGGAACGTAAAATCCTCGTTTTCACAAAAGGAAATGTATGTTATTTAAAAACTTTTTTCTTACATTTATATTATACGTAATTTTTATAATGCAGGAGGAAATCAGTGAAGCTCGCAATGCAGGTGCATCACTTGTAGGAGGTATTGAGCTCATTAAAGATATCACAAATGGAGAGTTATTGCTGAGTGACTATCAATTTGTAATTGCTCATCCTAATATTTTACCTGAATTAATAGCATTACGGGGATTAATGAAACGAAAGTTTCCCAATCCGAGAAGTGAAACACTTGGCACAAATTTAGCTGAGATGATCGAACGGTTTTCGAACGGTATAAGCTATTCAGCTACCAAAGATGAACATCAACAAGATTTTGGTTTGATATCGACTTCTGTCGGAACTTTGGACATGGATACCACAAAATTGGAAGAAAATTTACGTTCCTTACTCGATGATGTGAATTCAGTACGTCCTAAGCGGGATGGAGAGCACTTTATAAAACGTGTGTTACTCAAAAGCCCGCCTAGTAGTGAGCGGCTTAAAATTGATGCATTTCAATACATACCAGAATTTTACGTCAAAACACCGAACAAAACTTCTGCAAAATCAAATGAAGCTGTTGATCAAGATGACGAATCTAGTGAAAAACAGCAAGCCATTTCAGCACAATAATTATTTTAAATTACAAATTTGTGCATAAATAAATAAAAAATCTAACTAATTGATGAACAACATCAACAAATTTCTATTATATATGTATATGTATATGCTTTACGCAGGAAAAAAATTATTTAATATGTTATTACTAAAAAGATTTTTTGGTTTATTAAAAGTACCAGTGAGGAGTTTATGGAAAGTTGTTAAAATTAATGCAATATTAATTCAAGCCCAAATACAGACTTTTCTTTATCATTTACATCACAAGTGTCCAATAAAAAGATTGCGCATATAGATATATGGTATACATTTATGTATATACAATATATGTATGTATTTGGTCTAAAATACTAAAAAGAAATTATCTTAGTATTGCGTTCGAAAATCGCATGTATTGTAAACGAATTCAACTTTTATTGCTATGCTTTTTGTGTAGTGCTTCCACGTTCATGCTGACGTTGTATTTCAAGTTGCTTTACACGTGTGTATGCGGCACTGGCTAATAAAATAATAAAATTCGATGTCCACCATAAACCCGACTTTGTATCATTATACCATTGTGTGGCTATAACGGTTTGAGCGCAAGCCTTTGCTGTTCCAGATATGTTATGTGTCAATGGTGAAGTCACCTATAATAATGAAATAAAATTTATAAATACTATAATTTCTCATTATTTGTGAAACTACCTTTATCTCTAACACTGTTACAAATCCTATTGCGAAGCCGCACAGGCCACCAACAACCATAGCACCTATAAACCACGGAGCGAAAATATGCTCGTAATTAAGGATTGCATTGACTTCGCCATTCATTAAAATTAGTGGCAAGAAAAGGAAGCTTGAATAAACATTATTGTAGAAGCTTAGTAGCAGAACTTCCTGTTGAACATGTACTAAAGATTTTTTGGTTTGAATAGAATACCATGCCAATATAAGCGATCCCATAACTCCATAGATTGTGCCTCGAAGAGAAAATTGTGCAGTTATACTCTCCTGATCCACTCCCAATAAAAAACCAAAAACAACAAAAACGCAGCAAATTAATGCTTTATAACTTGTTTTCTGTCGCAAAAGTGTATAAGTTAGTACAACATTGAATACTATTGTCAATGAACGGCCAATGTAGTAAAATGCTACTCCAACATATTTAAGACACAAATTGTTTGTGCCTACCATTAGCGTAAACAATATGGAAAGCGGCAAAATCTAAATGCATAACACCAACACATATTAAAATAAGATATCAGCTTCATTATTAAAAATGTTTATACCTTTCGAAATATGTCTACGTCAAATGGATTACCAGCCGGAAATGTGATAACATTTGGGTATCGTCGACCCAACATACTCAAAAGGCCGCATAGACAGGCTGTGAGTAGACATTGAAACCAGCAGACAAACAGGGGCGCATCTAAATTTACCGTGTCGCTACTAAGCAGCAGTTTATTTACAAACACCGTACATATGGAAACCGTCCTGTAACCATCAGTATTAGGAAATTCATTATAATCAAAAGTATTGTAATTTCAATTTCTTACCAATAGAGAGCAACGACAAAAAATATTTTTAGATATTTATTCACCAAGTAATTGTGTTCAGACATGCTAGTATACATGGCGATGATTTATTCAATAAATTGTGTTTAGAAACATTAAAATGATAAATGATAAATACTATGCTTCAGAAACACTACATTGATAACAATGAAACAGCTGTATAAATTGTTCATGATGTTTTTTTTATTTTGTTTATGGCGGTGTCAAAAAGTCAGTAAAAATTCACATAAGGGCTCTTTCTCGCCTTGCCTCACAGTGGCGTTTTGACAGTTATTATCGAAGCATAGTGTAATGATTTTACTAAATATTAGGTCGATCACTTGATTGTTAAATAAATATCCCAAGATTTATTTCTCAGTTTATTTATTGCAAACACACACAGTTAACTATTTCAGTTTACTAACTATACAACTTTCTATAAACACACAGCAAAGCTGACTATTGCTCAACACCAATGTTGTCACCACCGAGTTCCAAACTCAACTGAATATGCTAGTGACCGATGTTTACCGCCGCTCTTATACATCTAACGATTTCCCCTTCTTCCAGAACATGCTCACCACACCTCGTCGCTTTATTTTCAGAATTGGAAGTACAATACTTAAGAGATATGGAACACAATCGAGGAACGCCAAGATGAGCTCCAGGACAAAAGTGAATGCGGTTGAAGAACATCTCCGGAACATGCAAATCAATCGTCTAACGATTTGGACGAACGCTATCAGGTCTTCGAGCTCCGTTGCATTAAATGGACCTGCAGCAGAAATGTCACATTAATGCGAGCAGTAAAACCAGAAATCTGAAGGAAGTACAGACACACCCAGCTTAAAACGTAAGCAAATCGAAAGTCAACATTTGCTGAAATTGTTCTGGCATGTGAAGCATGTTTGGTCACGATTCTTCTAACAGCAAAAAGGAGCATAAGGTAGAAGAAACCTCGAAAACTGCTGACTGGAAGGAGGAGCTGAAATATGTAAACGAAACTGTCGGACAGTAGCAAAGTGAAATCACGGTTTGGTAAGACAAGGGTTTGGTGTTGTTTTCTATTCCTAACGGAGGAAAAGATTGTCTCCGGGATCTCAGTGCAATTGGAAAGGTCAATAAAAAGTTATAAGACGGCCGAATGATAGGGTGTTTCGAATACTGGCCAAGCGGTAGACCAAGGAACCATATTAAGATAGTCTATATAGAGAGATTCACAATATTGGGAAAAGTGTGTCTGATCGGGACGATCAAACTTAGGTGAAGGGTAGTGTGGAGAAGATGTCAAATATGAATGTGAGAAATAAGATCCCGGTTACTAAAACATGTTATAGACCGGGAGTATCGAATATTCTTTATCGAGAACAAACAATAAAGAACCTTCTAGTGATGCGTGCGAAAAATCATTAGGTATATAAGAGCGGGGTAAAGTAGAACGGAGTGCACAGGAGAATAAACTGTATGTTATTATTTATATGTATTTAAAATAAAGAAGCATAAAAACAAATCTTGGGATTTTGATTTAACTATTCAGTAATTTGAAAAATCATTAAAGCGAAGTTAGTAAAATCGTTCCAATATTTCCGTTAACATCGACTATTATCAAAACTGTTCGTTCTCCAACGTAACGGTTAAACACATCTTCCTGTGATAAACGTAAATTACCTCTTATTAGATACTAAAGTTAATATGTCTAATTTGGAGTCTGATGACCAGGATTGGTTCAATAAAGATGAAGATGAGATTTTGCAGGACTTGCAAACTAAAGTAAACATTGACAGCTCTAAAAATGAAAGAGTAGAATATATACACGGCTCTTCGGAGACAGGTAATGACAATTTTAATATTTAGTTCGGTTATTATTAGTGTTTTTCCTTGTAAATATAATATAATTTCAGACGAGTACCTTCAACAAAAAAGATTGGAAGCTTCGTCCAATATTTCTAATGTCGTCAAGTCTAGAAAGCTTACAACAGCAGATATGCGAAAATCATTAGATATGGAACCATTAGACACTTTCCTCTTTCTTATAACCAACGAATCTAACTTTTTTGTTGATCAAATAAGTGTAAGTGACGGGTTGGACCGAACAACTTTATACCTACGCATTTGGTCTCGAATATGTAAGCTGGAATTGCCCGGTTTTCACAACGATCTATTGATATATTTGTCTAAAAACGAAGTATTTATGGAGCAATTGCGTATTGTTGCCACTAAACTTTTCTGTAAAAAATTTAATGCTTTATGGAAAGACGACGCAGTTATAAACGAGATTCTAGCTGCTATGAGCTCCCTAATTGGACGTTTGCACAAAAGCCAGCTTTTAACTTCAAAAGTTTTTTATGTAATACGCCACATTAAGAGATTAATTGAGGACAGTGATAATCCTAATATCGTGCAACGGCCGGAATGTGACCATTTATTTCTTGAGTTGAATAAAGTGATGCGGGGAGAAAAGACAGAACTAAAGGAGAAAACTGAAGTAAAAAAATTATAATTTGATCTAAATCAAAGTAATTGGTATTCTGTTTTAGATTTATCCGTCACCGGAGGAACTATGTGCGAATGCAATTGAATGTACAGAAAGTGTAAAAAGTATAGAAACTACTGATAATATGGAAGTATTGGAATACATAACGATGCAGAAAGAAAGTCTACGTGAAGATTTTATGATTCCCTTACGTGAGTTTGTTATCAAATTAAAAGATCAGTCTCCTCTGTCACATGGACCAGAAATCTATGAGAATGTATGCATTGTTCTTAACAAGGATTTTGTTAATGTCAAACGTCATGAAATGATGTTCATTGATGTACTCGGTAAAGAACGACCGGTTAACGGAAATGATGAGGTAGTTTCTCGTAAAATGAAGGCGAATTTATCGGCTATTAAAACCGGGGCATTACTTCTACTGACAACAGATAGGAGCTTTGAAAATCTAATTTTAGCTACAGTTACATACACCGATGGGGAATTGGTTGGTTTAGGATATGTAAGATAAATATATTTATAATTTTTTTTTAGCAAACTTAACCAGCTTTGTGATAAATAGATTAGCATTGAAATTGTGCACTGTTACAATATAGCAACAATATATGATCGACCTTTCTTAATGTTCGAAACACCGGCCTTCTTTGAACCGTATAACAATGTGTACAAGTACTTGAATGGTTATGGCGATGACGATCTTCCCATGAAGCAATATATTATAAATGGACAGGTAACAACAGGCTACAAATAAAATATTAATTAAGAAGTAAATTTTTTAGTATTACCTTTACAGAAAGAAGTATGTTTACCTCGATACCTAAAACCAAATAAATCGTATACTTTTGAAGGCGAATCATTTAAAATAAATGCAACACAATCGGACAAACCGAAAAAACTGCCCCTGAATGAATCGCAGTGGAAAGCATATCGGGAAGCCTTAACGAAAGAATTTTCTCTAATACAGGGGCCACCAGGTACAGGTAAAACACACTTATCCGTGCAGTTAGCTCGTACACTAATTAAAAATGCGAAAACACCTATTGTATTGGTCACTTACACTAATGATTCGTTGGATAAGTTTTTATTGAAATTGTCTGAATATACTAGCAACATTTTGCGTTTCGGAAGCCAAACACGTGTACCAGAACTTTCAAAATTCAATTTAAAGCACGAATCTAATCAGAAAGAAATGGCGAATCCCCATCTTAAACGCCTT
Organism: Ceratitis rosa; assembly: GCA_037013455.1. NCBI lineage: Eukaryota > Metazoa > Arthropoda > Insecta > Diptera > Tephritidae > Ceratitis > Ceratitis rosa. The sequence continues at coordinate 693,221 of JAWMAG010000086.1, read as the reverse complement.
TATTATAACACTAATGAAGAGTTTAAGGCGAAATTTCGAAAAATGCAAGAAATTCTTACACAGTTCGACGGTAGTGAGGAATCTTACCAGAGTTTTTTAGCTGCGCAACATGCTGTTAGCGAAGTTAATGAGAAACTAAAAACTATACGCATAATGTTTCAGTTTTATACAGCACAAAAAGCTGATATTATAGCAATGACTTCAACTTGTGCAGCTAGAATTAATTTTCTATTTCGTTTGCTCCAAAGTAAAATAAGTAAGTTACTCGTAAAGTAGTTATTTTCATAAAAATGGTAACTACTGTTCATTTTTTTAATTACTCACAGTTATCTTTGAAGAGGCAGCGGAAATTTTAGAGGCACATGTCCTGGCCTGCTTAACGCCATTCACCGAACATGTTATAATGATTGGTGATCACATGCAATTAAAGCCTTATACCTCTACCTATCACCATAGTAACTCTTATCGATTGAATATTTCTCTATTTGAACGGTTGTTTGTAAAGAATATGAAAGGACCAACACTCGACATACAATATCGTATGCGCCCTTGCATTGCAGAACTAATTCAACCCACATTTTATACTGTGCTCAATCATGATGATAGTGTAAAGAAATATCCTAATGTGCGTAATATGGGGAAGGATTTATATTTTTGTACACATAATAAAAGTGAATTTCAATCGCAGGTATGTACATATATATAAATGTATGTTTGTATATGTTTAAGAATTGGGTATTTTTGTATTTTTCAACTGTATATGGAGCTGTTTCAATATTTATAATTGATCAAATGCACATGCAGTCAACCAAAGTGATTATGCGAATTTCGATGTGGATGTAGATGACAAACGGTGAGGGAATAATATGGAGGGGTATGTGCAACAACTGCTGACTCAGATCGTCAGTGGTTTGGGGTGGAAAAGTTATTACCCATTTCCGTGCTTCTTTTGATCATTTTCGTTAACTTTAAATTTAAAATAAAAACATATATATATATTTATATACATATATTTTTTGTTGCACTTTTATCAGATATTCATTTTTACCGAATTAACAAATGTAATAAGTCATCTTTTATTACAGGATGAATGCTCAATATATAATGAATATGAGGCAAACAAAATCATAGACTTGGCAAAATATTTAATTACAGAAGCTGCTTATACTGCAAATGATATTGTAATACTAAGTCCTTATGCCAAGCAAATAGAACGCCTTAAGTCCATGGTAAAAAAATTATTAGCCCATTTAATTTATTCATTTAATATATGCAACACATTAAAACTTTTAAGTTTTCAGATTAATAATTATTTCGAAGATACCAAACCAAATGTATCCACTGTGGATAGTTTCCAAGGGCTAGAGGCCAATATCGTACTGCTATCATTGGTGAGAAGTAACACTAAAGGCCAAATAGGATTTCTCAAAGAGAAGAATCGTATTTGTGTGGCATTATCGCGTGCCAAGCTGGGCTTATATATAATTGGAAATATGCCGCTATTGGCAAAATGCAGTGAAACATGGCGGTCAATTGAAGAGAAACTCATAGCACAGGAAGCCATAGGGAATAAGTTTCCAATATTGAATGAGAAAAAAACATTTTTAAGTTAAGAATATAAAGTGATCAACTTAATAATAGTATAATTTCACTTAAAGTTGATGTTCACTTACCTTTGGAATATTTGAAATAAAACGAAAAACACTATAAATTTTGACAGTTTGACTTGAGAATTTATTTATTATATATATTATTATTTCTTAATTCTTAAGAAATTTTTCATTTTATTATTATTTAATTCTTTTGCTATTATGTATTTATTTATGTATTCATAACCACCTTTAAGCTACACTACTATGATAAAATTTTACCGGATTTATTTATGTTTTTGGCTTTCCTTCTTACGTTGCGGTGATTTGTATTTATGCTTTTTTTATGCATGTATACATATGTATTTTATTGATACGGTTTATTTGAGTACTTATTTGTAGATAAATAAATGATTTAAGGTATATGCAAAATTAAAAGTTTCATGTAGAAGTTAATTGTTGAATATGTATGTCTTCGCCACTCTTTGCATGTGCAATAAATAGTCTCACAATTAATATAGAAATAAATTAAACGCATATGAGTACAATGGTTTGATTTTGATGCACGTTGCAATGAAATGGACTGATTCTTTTGGTAACTACATTTACGCCATAGACAGATGAGACGTGAATTTTGAAATGTTAAACAGTGTACGCACGTTTTAAAGGAAGTCTTTATTTTTAAAGATAATAATATTGAGTTGTGAATAGGCTTTGTACGGCATTGGAGCATATAGTGTTCCATTTATAAATAAACACATAGTTAACAGTATTAAAACACTAGCTCTTTCTTCAATCTTTATATGTAAATAATCAAACTTAAATATTTGAAATATTAGCTAAAAAAAAATTGATTTCCGATAAAGTATATGCGGGGATGTATATATTTGTATATAGAATAATACATATACATAATAGAAATTACTTCTATACACATATACGAGTATACAAATAAATTAAAATAAATTTTTATTTAGATTTCCAAGTTAAATAAAAAAGGGTTCGCACGGTTATCTAAATGTGAACAGGAGACGATTTAACGACGTTTTATCAGAACCTTGTCAATCCAAAAAGGAATACTTTTGTTCGGCACAATACTTCTACCCTTCTTTCTTTCCGACCCTTTAAACATATTTATGTTGTATTTTATTTATTTAACATTTTCAATGCCTATAACCAATTGTTTTACTTTATTTTTGAATGAGTAAAATAAAATACTTTAAACGATTATTATGATATAACATTTTTAGCATTTATTTGATTTTTTATGTATGTATGTATGTATTTATTATGCAATTTGAATCTACCACGCTTTGTTCCAACCATCGCTCTAATTACATTTTTGGCTGCTTGTCTTTATAAAAATACATGTATGTATGGATGTATCTTTGTATATATTCGGCGAATGTTTTATGATATCTGTTTTCGTATTAGTTATTGTATTTTTTCTTTATTTTGTTTTTTATTACAATACTTTGATTAATATTTTTTTGTCAATTTTGCATAACAATTTTTAGTATGTTTTATTTTGTATTATTCCTCTGTGTTTGAATATTATTTTCATTTAATGTAAAAAATAAACATAAATTACGCAAGTGTGTCCTGTAAGCATTTTAGTTATTATCTATATGTTAAATAACAATAAGTTATTTAAACGTATTGTTTATCCAATCAAAACTTCTATTTGGAAATGCAAAAATGCTCTTCAATTTCTCATATACATATACATATATTATTTTACGGTTTTATTTTCTTTATTTATGTTTTTTTTATAATATTTTTACCATTAGCTTGTACAATTCTAGGCTAGGTTGTATGTGTGTGTGTTTTGTTTTTAGTTTTTGTGTGATTTTAAAAGACTTATCTATGCTGGTAATACAATTAATTGTGTTTTAACTTTTAAAATTGAAATAAAATTATTACTTAAATACATTTTCACCAAAAAAAAAAAAAAAACGAAAAATAGAAAATTCAACTGTGAGCATACGATTTTGAATTAACAAGCGAAACGTTGGAAGAAGCGATGAACGCAGCTGGTGCGGTTTTCCGAAATTTTCCTTTGCAATCTCTCTCATAGAATGATTTGCTGCGTGACAGACTACAACTTTTATACTTATAATTAGGGTATATTTAAAAGAAAGTAAATGCTAACTACAAAATAAAGCAGTATTACATACATATATATATTTGTATTGTAAAAATTTAAAGTAACTTTAAGGTATGTAAACTTAGAAAATTCTATTTCAAGCTTAAAATTAGGCTCATTTATTTAGTTATATGTATATGTTTAGCATAAACGATGAGGCCGATCGTAAGTCAAGTGTTTCAAATTATACGCGAGGGGCAATTTCAAAAATGATACTGTGTGTATTAATACACTCTAATAGAATTTTGAAATTTCTTAAGATAAAGTTTGAGCTATAAAAGTTGTATATGAATTACTACTTAGTATCTGCCAGCTTATTTATAGAAATAAATGATTTTCCAAATTCCACGACATTTCATGGAAGGACGGACTAATCATAGTTAAAAAAGAAGAGTTACAGATTGGGCAAGCTAGAGAGATGGGAGGTCATATATGGTATATTAGAATAAGAATAATACGCAAACAGTGGTTGTGCCAGTACGTTAAAGTAGTTGAAGTAATTAAATTTAAGCAAAATAAAATAGTCCAGAAAGTAGAAAAAGAAATTAATTATAGAGAAGTTGAACTTAATTAAATTCGATTAGAAAAAAAAGAAGTTAGTGGAAAACTTAGATGAAGCAACAATTTACACACATCGCCACGTAGAATCTCTCCATCAAACTAGCTTGCTACTTCGTGTCTTTGACACACACATACATAAATATACTAAGCTTAACAATAGCAAATAGTTTTGATGAAATTGGTTTGTTGTAAATAAAAGGAAATTATGAGGAAGTCAATCAGGAAGTTACCAAATTTTGTGGTCATAAACCATCATGAACGAGGAGGAGGAAGGGGAAGATGTGGGATGGGTGCAGGGTTTATTATAGTACTACGTATTTATTAGCTTTAAAACTTAAAATGTATGCACATACATACATGTAAATATTCATCTTATTTGCTTTGTTGTTGATTTTCGACAAATTCATTCACGGTGTTGGCGTTTTATACATTGTTGCTTTGGTTGTTTTTTTTTTTAAGGATGTACAACAGTTTTATATTTATTTTCTGAATTGGTATACGAGGCGATGTATACATATATTATTTATATATGCATGTAGGTATGTGTGTGGTATGAATCTTCATATGACTTTTAATTCCTGTGGATTACTGCCATTTCGACAATTATATGTATATGTGCACTGCTATAAATGTGTATGTAGAAGGTCGACGTTTCTTTGTTTTTATTCTTTTGATGTTATCTACTTATTTATGTAAGTTTTTTTGTTTGTAAGTTTGTTTGTGGTCTTTACGCGGCGGTTAGCAGTTGGTAAACTTACGTCCTCCCGTTGCTATTTACAACAGCTGCATTAAAATAATGCATGTTGTTGTTGTTGCTGTTGTTGCAGCTTTCTGTGATTAACAACTTTTTATTGCTACCGTCGATTAATCAGCCCATTAGGGGGCGCTTGTTGTCCAGCCGTATGCATAAGTTCCAATTCGACCAGTAATGGGAAATGATCCGATGGTATGTGAGGATGCGGACAGCCCACAACTTTATTCTCACGCAACCAATCATTCGAAATGGGACCCAACAAACCGAGCGGTACCATACCCGTTTTCGTATAGAATATATAATCGATGATACCTTTGAAATCAAACGTGTAGTTAGTGTGTGGCATTATGTCCTCACTATAGGCGGATGCCAACTTAAAGGAATGCGTAAACTCGCTAGTGTCATTCGAGAGTAAACGTTGCAGGCACGACTTATAGCCCATGTCCTTGAAGTCCTGATGATCCATTGCTACACGTCCCTTGCCGAGAAATTCGATAACACCGGAATCGGGTAATGAATTGAAATCACCACACAGCAACAATTGAACACTATTCATGTCATTCTTGTGACCGGGCCTAAAACTGTGACTTGCCTCGTCGATAATTGTCTTGAGCTCATTGCTTAACATCATCGTTTGAATGAGTTTTACATCGCAGAATTCCGGATCCCAGTGAATATGTGCAGTGCATACGAGTAAGGGTTGAGAAATTTGGGTTACCTCCGTCATCGGATCCCAGGCATTCTCCTTCACCTTCAGCAGTGCTGCCAAACCAATATTGTCCTTAGGCATTACACGATTCAACATGTTGTCAGAGCCCTCAGCGTTGGCCATGGCCAATTGATTGAATTCGATTAAATGTTCCTTAATTAACGTGAACCTGCGAAAAGCGGAATAAGAAATAAGAGACATTAGTCATTTAGTCTTTAGAAAACCTATGTACATATAACCCCTGTACATTATCGTTTGGCCTTGTAAGTTCCCTCTAGCAAAATTGGTAAGCCCTTACTTTTTGGAAGCAAAGTGGTAATGCAGATCGGCAAAAAAAAAAAATATAGCAAACACAAATTCTCTCAAGTAAAAATGAAAACAAATACACAAAAAACTTTTTGTGCGTATTTGTTGTTGCTCTGTTGAGCAAGTAAGAACTATACTTAGCATAATTATAAATACTTTTTACTATTAGTAAATTTTGTATATCATCGCATATTAAAAAAAAAAAATAATAATAAAAGTGATTAATAATAAGGTTTTTCCAATAAGTGGTGTTAGTGAGTTTCCTGAATAACCTGCTGTTCCAGTAGATGTCACTTTTGACACCTGACATTTGACCAGTAAAAACTACGCCAGTAATAAAAATGTAATGATTACTAGAATTACAGCACTCCTTTTACAAGATGTGCAGACAGTTCTAATTTATATAATTGATTATAATTATTATTTATTCAATGTTAACATTGGAATAATATACATATCATATTTAACCATAGTATGCTATAAACGAATTTTTTTTTAAATGGTATGTGCATTTTCTATATTTCTTTGGCAAGCATGAATCCATAAAGATGTAGAGTATTCATTTTGTGGAGTTTGAAAAAATAATCAAACTCCCTTTTCTATGTACATACAAAACGGCGGATTACTTCAACAAGAATGCCTAACAGGAATGAACTGGGAAAAACAAACGAGATTAGTACTGTATCTACTCAAATCTACGGTAGCAGAAATATGACTTACGATAAATTCTAATAGTCAAGCTGCCATCGGATCTCTACAGTGCAACAAAGTGGGTATAAAATGTAGAAGCAATCTGAAAAAACTCTCGACTAAATGCAACACTGCCATAGTTTGGGTACCCGGACACCCCAAGCAATTGAACGCAGACGAACTAGTGAGAGAAGGAGCCCTTCTATCCCGAATGAACCATGTGCACGATGCAGGTTTACCTTTGTTATGGCAAGGAATATGAAAACACTAGATGGTAGATTGAGACCACGTGCAACGTGACCAGACAGCTATGGTTTCATGGAAAAATAGACTTTTCGTCTAATGATTTTTGCCACAGACGAAGATTCTATAAAACACTAACACTTTTATGTCAGTCACGCTGAGCTAGTTTCAGATAAAACTAGCAATCTCGTTGCTTTTATAAAGTACACTAACAGCCTTGAATATTTGAGAAAGTGAAGATAAGAACCTCGTAACAGTGGTATCAAAATGGGCTTATTGGCCTAAGTGTTTTGGTCGCTGATTAATAGCCGTATCAATTCAACTCAAATCAAAAGCGGCCCACATTCTTTTATTTGAAAAAAGTCACAAATCTAATTGGAAAATTTTCAACTATACAATTAGAAATTCAAAATAAAAATAACAAGAAAATCAAAATATAAACAAACTTACAAAACATAATCAAACATTTTGACTGCCTTTATACTGTAGCGAATTAATTAAATGAAAAAAGTTGAATTCGCTGCCCTAGTAACTCCACCTTGTTAAATTCGCCTTGATTGAAATTATTAAAATTCTTTATAAAAATTTCATCGAAAAATCATCTTGGCTGATGAAGACCATTTCCCACGGCGACTTCTACGTCAATAAGCAAAACTGACCCATCTTTGGCTCGGAAAAGCCTCTAAATCCTTAACGTGTAACTGTTTGATGCGGTTTATGGTCCGGAATGAATGGATGATATGTGAAATTCCCCTATAAGAAAACGGACAGGGGTGTTACTGAACAGATTGTTTCAGAATCAGAATTGAAATCGACAAAATTTTGCTTAAGGGGTTACACATTCCGCTTATTGATTTGCATATCGGTTTCATTTTCGAAACTGAATTTGTATCGAGTTTAGGTGTTACAGAAAACGATTTATCGGTTTAAGTGTCAGAAATTAAACCGAGCAGTTAATAGTTGACAGAAATGGCTGCTAACTTCTTTGCAAACGGAAATTTTATAAAAATTAAGTCATGAACAATGGGTTTTATAGCTAGTAATGCCACAGTGTCGTAAACAAATTTTGTATCAGCATATGTAATGGGGTATGCGGTTACAGTTGCGAGGCTATACTCAATTCCTACTCTTGTGTCCACATCGCGCACCCTGGAAACGTGAGCATCCCTTGTGCAAAATGCGGTAACCAACTCGCTGAAGTCAAATTGCAGCGTCTGTTCACCAGAGGTGCGGCTGCACGCGGGCGTCGGTCTTGAAGCAAGCGGCTCCCTATATAAATGTGTAAAATCTTTAAACTTTCTCGCCTAGCGAGGTTGTGCGCTGGGTTTGGGACCCGCCACGTAGAAACCAGCTCCAATGAAAAAGTTAGCAACGCCTCGGATGAGATACCCCATTTCTGTTGACGACCCCCGCAAACGAATTAAGGAACACGATTTGAGGGCATGTACCTGGAATGTCCGGTCCCGTAATTGGAAAGGTGCCGCTGCCCAGCTGGTTGATGTCGTCGTAAGAATAAAAGCTGAAATCACCGCCGTCCAAGAAGTGCGATGGACGGGACAAGGACGAAAGCAAGTAGGTTCTTGTGACATTTACTACAGCGGCAATATAAAGGAGCGCAAATTTGGTGTCGGATTTGTGGTGGTAGAGATACTCCGCCGTCGAGTACTGGCATTCACCCCGGTGGATGAGCGTCTCGCCACAATCCGCATCAAAGCAAAATTTTTCAACATATCGATGATTTGCGCCCCCGCACCGACGGAAAAGAAGGATGATTTGGCCAAAGATGCCTTTTATGAGCGCCTAGAGCATACATATGAGCGCTGTCCCCGACACGATGTGAAACTCGTGCTTGGAGATTTTAATGCCAGGGTGAGCAAAGAAGGTATATTTGGTGCGCCTCTGTGCATCGAAGAACGCCCGTCAACAAACACAAGGAAAGCTCGACGTCGAAAAGCTGCAAGCACAACCGACTGCCGGACGATTTTTTACTCGACTTGCACTCCTGCTCTCTGAGAGCACTCATCAGCAACTCGGTATACGGAACTGTGGGACGGCATTTCAAACTCCCTACGTAGAGTTGCAAACGAAAGCTTGAGAAGCTGGCTGACAGGGGTAATGCTCGAAAATTTATGAGAATATACGACGACTTTCAAAAGGTTTCAAGACCGGAGCAGACTCCTGTAGGACACAAAGAAGTGATCTAGCCACCGCTGCCCAGAGCATATTAAATTTATATTTATTCTCCAGTCTGCTAAATACCAGTGATAACGGGGTAACCGGAGATAGTGAACCCGAAAACCCAATCGACGACGATGGAAAAGCCGTTCCATTACATGACCATGAAGATGTTCGTATAGCAATCGCTCGCTTAAAAACAACAAAGCGGCTGGAGCTGACGGCCTACCGGCAGAACTATTCAAACATGGCGGTGAAGAGCTAACAAGGTGCATGCATCAGCTACTTTGCAGAATATGGTCGGACGAAAGCATGCCCGATGATTGGAATTTCAGTGTGCTCTCCCCAATCCATAAAAAGGGGACCCCACAGTCTGCGATAATTACCGTGGAATAAGCCTTCTTAATATCGGCCAATAAGGTCCTGTCGAGCATATTGTGTGAAAGACTAAAGCCCACCGCCAACAAACCGCTTTAGACCTGTTAAGTCAACCATTGACCAGATATTCATCACGCGCCAAATCTTGGAAAAGACCCGTGAAGAGAATCGACACCCACCACCTCTTCGTCGATTTTAAAGGCGCCTTCGACAGCACGAATAGGATCTGCCTTTACGCCGCTATGTTTGAATTTGGTATCCTCGCAAAACTTATACGGCTATGTAAACTGACGTTAAGCAACACTAAAAGTTCCGACAGGATCGGGAAGGATCTCTCCGAGCCGTTCTATACCAAACGAGGTTCCAGACAAGGTGACTCTTTATCGCGTGGCTTCTTTAATTTATTGCCGGAGAAATAGAATAGAATAGAGAAGGTACAATCTTCTATAAGAATGTACAGCTGCTGGCGTAGGCTGATGATATCGACATTATTGGCCTCAACAATCGCGCCGTGAGTTCTGTTTTCTCCAGACTTGATAAAGAAGCGAAGCGAATGGGTCTGGTAGTGAAGAAATATCTCCTGTCATCAAACAAACAGTCATCGCATTCGCGACTCGGCTCCCATGTCACTGTCGACAGTCATAACTTCGAGGTCGTAGATAATTTTGAAATTCAGCGTCGAATCACTCTTGCCAACAGGTGCTACTTTGGACTAAGTAGGCAATTGAAAGATAAAGTCCTCTCTCGGCGAACGAAAACCAAATTCTACAAGTCTCTCATCGTTCCCGTCCTGCTATACGGTGCGGAAGCATGGACGATGACTATATCTGATGATTTATGGTCCTCTTCGATTTGGCAACGGCGAATATCGCAGACGATGGAACGATGAGCTGTACGAGTTATACGACGACATTGGCATAGTTCAGCGAATCAAGAAGCAGCGGCTACGCTGACTAGGCCATTTGGTCCGGATGTATACGAATACTCCAGCTTTGAAAATTTTCCATGCAGTACCCGCCGGTGGAAGCAGAGGAAGAGGAAGACCTTCACTCCGTTGGAAGGACCAGGTAGAGAAGGACCTGGCTGTACTTGGTATTTCCAATTGGCGCCACACAGCAAAAAGAAGAAAATTTCAAACAGATATTGATTTTCAATTCCGATAAATAAGCAACTCCGTGTCGGTTTCCTTAACACCCTTGGTAAATATAAAATACGCAATAGATGAACTAATATCCTCAAGCATGCGATAAAAACGTAGGCACCTTAAATGAGAGCTTCTTTGGTGAGCATAGTAGTAAGGTTGCAATAGCTAAAAGAAAACACACATGAACACTTCCCTTACTTCAAATGGTACTTTGAAAGGAAAATAGGAGGCCTTAAATTTGCTTTAACATCGCTTTGTTAATTTCCGGCGACAAATTCAGGCATGAGGATACAGTTTTCACTTTACCTCTTCGCTTCCCAGACCTTACCTTTTGCTGCTAGGTTATTTCTCACTATTCATGTACATACATATATGTCTCAGCCTTAATTAAATACAAAATGCTATGGCTCCTAATAATATCTAATTGGATTGTTGATAATAGGTATATAACTAAACCATGACTTAAACGATTCATTGACAGTATAAACCGGCGAATCTTCCTTTTCAATTTCTCTTCATTAAATATCATTACAGTTTCCTTTGCACAGTTTTTCATATTTTAGACATGTTATACTTACTTTGCAGCTCTGAAGAAAATGGCGCACCCATCCACAAATTTACGTTCCATTTCGGACATAGTCTTGGCACGAGATTTCGGCGAGAAAATACCCTCATAGCCATCGGCCTTCAACTCGGGCAGAAAGAAATTGTAAAATTGTTCCGTTTCAATTTCTTGTAGACTTATTATATCCGCCGAGTAATGACGAATTTCGTCAAGTATTGCCTTTTTTCGGTACTCCCAACTCAGGGCCCATGACGGACAGTAGCCATACATTTGGCGTGTTGCGTATTTGTCGCATAAAACATTATAACACATAACGGTAAAGATGCCTTAAAAATCAAGAATAAGATTTAAAATATGATTTTTCAAAATATTATATATTTGAAATAAAACCTTTCAATACTTACAAGCAGGCCTTGATTTGTTCGGTTTGGCTAATGGTATCCATGGACGCTGTGGCGGAGGTGTTATCGAAACTGCAAAAAATAAAAAATAATAGAAAATTAATTTGGTTATTCATAATCGTAGATATGTATGTATGTATGTATATCATGCAATCTTTATTCTATAATGAAGAAAATTAGATTAAAACACAAAGAGTGCATACCAAATATAATTAAATTGAGAGAAGATAGAATTGTGATCCCGTTAGGGAATATTAACAGGTAACTAATTTTTCCTGGGATATTAGATGATCAAGGACTTTTTGGGTTCCGATTTTCCATGAGCAATTTCGGAGATTGAGATTAATTTTGTTTTCAGAATAGACATCAGATAAAAACAAATAAAAAATGGATGGTTGAATATACGCACACTGGGTTTTGGAGGAGTATGCGTTTCACAAATTGTTTCATCTCAATTCCATGGTCTGATCGGTGAGGTGATAGGCAGTAAATATTGGTAGCAACCCCCTTTGGTTAGGCAAAAATTCAGTAAAATTTCCATCCAGAGAAATGCCAATTTTGACATTTCGTTACTGCTTAATTCTTACTCAATTTCTCATTCATTGGGCAATCCCTACATTTTTTTATACCTTTCATTTACATTAATCTGTTTACTAATTTCGTCCCGATGTATGTGTTGTAAGTACCAGAAAGAGAAATCGGTGAAATTTATACCGATCGGGACAGAATGACGAGTTGAGTTGATTTAGCTATGTCCGTTTGTGTGTTTGGCCATCTGTTTGTGTGTGCGCCTCAGTTTTTTCGAGATTTCAACCAACCTTGTTTTTCACGAAGAAATAAAACGCATATAATTTAATGTTATTCTTCTTCTTTTTTACTGGCGTAAACAACGCTTACGCATAAATAGCCGAGTTAACAACATTGTGCCTGGCCTTTCCAATGAAGTGGGGGTCTTCCTCTTCTTCTGCTTCCACCGGCGGGTACTGTATCGAAAACTTTCCAAGCTCATACAGCTCATCGTTCCATCGGCTGCGGTATTCGCTGTTCCCAATTCGTGTAGAACCATAAATCTTGATAACTCCTAACGCCGACTCATCAGATGTTGTCATCGTCCATGTCTCCGCACCATATAGCAGGACGGGAATGATGTGCGACTTGTAATGTTTGGTCTTCCTTCGTCGAGAGAGGATTTTACTTCTTTACTCAGTTGCCTACTCAGTTCAAAGTAGCATCTGTTGGCGAGGTTGATTCTGCGTTAGATCTTGCTGTTGATGTTAATACTGCTTCCAAGATAGACGAAGTTATACGATTTCAAAGTTATGGCCGTCAACACTGATGTGGGAGCCGCGTCGTGAATGTAATGACTGTTTGTTTGATGACAGGAGATATTTCATCTTGCCCTCGTTCACTACCATACCCATATCCTTCGCTTCCGTATCGAGTCTGGAGAAAACAGAACTCACGGCCCGGTTATTGAGACCAATAATGTCAATATCATCGGCGTACGCCAGCAGCTGTACACTCTTATAGAAGATTGTGCCTTCTCTAATCATCTCTGCAGCTCTTATTATTCTCTCCAATAAAAAATTAAAGAAGACACACGATAAGGAATCACCTTGTCTGAAACCTCGCTTGGAGACGTCCAGCGACTTCACATGACCTCACAAAAAATAGTCCAGCATCGATCTCGGAGGCCACGACACAGGCTTACGACGCGAGATACGATCACCAAAAGTTGCTTCAATAAATCCATATCAACATTCTGCAATTCAGCCCGGCATCATTTTTGAACAAATATGGGCCAATGATTCCCTCTGCTCATAGTGCTCAAAATGTGACTTTTTAAGGATGTAACGGCATCGTAACCAAAGATTGTTAATTATCATCACTCCAAGTGTGACAATTTTGTTTAATAATTTTTGAAGCCTTCTTGGACCTAATGCTTGCAAACATCTAATAGTCCCTTCACTTCATAATCTTGCAATCGTTGTAATCAGCAGAATTACCTTGCACTTTGCAAGCCCCTAGAAATTGCTATACAGCTTATTAAATATGAAAATAATTGATAATTGCACATTTCACTTTCTTTGATATAATTAAGCAGACCAAAATTGGAAAGGTGGTAGGTAGGCAGGTAGGTAAGTGCTAATATGCTTTACATCCACCAAACACGCAATGCTTTGCCCATGGAATATATGATCAGTAATTTTGTACAGATACAAATACAAACACATTTTTTGTTCGCACATTTTCTGTGGTTGTTTATTATTCACTCTGCAAATTGCATGAAATCGTTGAAGGAATTACAAAGCCAGTGGCGTCGCCGTCGAAAACGCTATAACCTTAGGTTGTATTGGATTTATTAAAGTGTTTGTTATTATGGGTGTATGATTAGCTTCTCACATCAGGCTTTGGATATATAACTATATGGTATATGTACCATAAGTATGTTTGTAGATTTACGGATATGTGGATGTATATATGGAGGTAGGTACAACATTATGACGTTGGTTGGTGGAAGTCACTGAGCAATTGCAAGCTCGACGGTGAAAGTGACCCACAAATTACTTCCGTGTTACTACTGAAAACAACAACATCAATAACTCAAAGTGTATACGAATTGTAGCAAAAATTAAATTCGAATAAATCCTAATAAAAAAATGGCTGAGTAATTAATGTGGGATGTTTAATATGGCAAACTATTTTACAATGAAATTCTGTAAAAAAAAAATATGTTGATGTTTATATATGTATGTAGTTCCGACGGCAAACTGGATTGGTAATAATATTATGTAATATTAAATTTAAAATTGAATAAGCATAGTTGGGATTTTTTAGTTTCTTCTCATTAAAGTAACGATTAAGTGCAGGTAAAACACTATTGGCTAGTTCTAAGGGTCATAAGACGATAAGCGAAGTGAATCGACCCTAGAAAGGTATTGAGCATATACTCGTATATGTTCTAGCTCGAACAAATAGCTTCTGGAAAAAAATGAAGAGGTTTATCGGCTAACACCATTTTTCAAAAAAAAAAAAAAAAAAAAAGCGGTTTGTTCAAAATTTTCAAGGTAGCCATCTCGCCGATTATGCATCTATTATTTATAAATGCTATATCTTCCGTAATAAAACATTCAAATATCTTGTTATATGCCGGTGATGTAAAACTTTTTATGTCATTTAGACAATTTAGCTTGGTGTGATCACAATGATATGCCTTTGAACCTTCAGAAATGTATTGTAAGGCCATTTCCTTTTCGCGAAGACTTGTTGAACCTTCTCCTTATACATTTAACAACTATAGTCTAAAACAAGTCTACAACTTTGTTTATTTGGTGGTTATGATGGAACCTAAGATCAACTTCTATCTTCATATCAATACCACGGTCATAAAAGCTAAAAATGCTTTTACCTTTGTCAAGAGATAGTCAAAAGAATTTACAGACCGATATGTAACTAAAGCAATTCATACGACTTTAGTGAGGCCAACATTAGAATATGGTTCACTAATATGGAACCCCAATTATCAAGTTCATTCCGATAAGTTAGAGTCTGTTCAAAAACAATTTTTACTTTTTGCATTAAGACATTTTCGATGAAACTCTACGATAAATCTTCCTCCCTACCTACTCTCGCAAGTCGTAGAGAAATGTTAGGCGCATTCTTCGTAGTGAAACTTCTTAACGGATAAATTTTTAGTTCACGACTCTTGTCTGAGATAAACTTTAATGTTTCAACTCGTGTATCTTGGCAGTATAGGCCTTTATTATTAAGTCACGTAAAACAAATTATGAATTGAATGAACCTTTTCGCCGATTGTGTCACAATTTTAATTTTCATTCCAGCACCTTCGATCTCTCAGACTCACTTTTTACCATAGAAAAAACTATTCTTGCTTCTCTCAACAATTAAATTTTTAAATTCCTTAATTACTAAATTTCAGCTGTTGAATAATTATTTTTTCTGTAGCTGAACAGTTTTAAAGCTCGACATTTAACAAACACTTCCCAATTATGACTCGGCATATTCCATATATTATGCGGATGTCGCTTGTCGTATCGGTTGGGCGGGCTTATTATTGTTTTTAAATTTTCATTATTTGAATTTTTAAACACGTTAGGATTCAAGTACAATTTTAAAATATATATATTTTTTTTAATTCCTCATTAAATCTTTTTTTTATAGATTTAAGAGAATCGTAAAGTTTCAGAAAAAATTATTTAGAAATTGTTCCTTAAACGCTTAAAAATCCAAGTACCGGAAATTTTGAACGTAACTTCGCTCCTTTGAATTTATTATTTTGTTTCAATTGTTTTTAGAGGAGTGTTCTAATGTTACTTGTTGTTTCATTAAAAAAGTAAATGAGTCACCTTCGTATTTAGTTATTTCCATTGTTCAAACAAATCAGTCTTTAATTTTATTTTTTTAATATGGCGTACCGCTTTTTGATAATTTACGATACTCACACTTAATGTATAGAAAAATTAATGAGGAATTAAAAAAATCTATACATATCAAAATTGTTCCGGAATACTAACATGCTTAAAAATTCAAATAGTTAAAATTTTGAACATAACCTCGCTTTTTTTTTTGAAGAATGGTGTGGGTCGATAAAGCACTTAATTTCTTCCAGAAGCTACTTTTGTGACCTATAACATATTCAGAATTTAGAGCATCGAATCACAAGGCCCTACCAAAGAATTTTTTCTTGATGTTGATAAAATTTTTTCGAAAACGGTAATACCTAAATAGAGATCTTAAACTTGTAATATCGAAGTATTTTGTTGGTATCAACATGCTCTCAAATGATGAGTCCAAAACCTTTCTGGCGCCGATTCTATATGCTTATCGCCCTAAGGCCTATCATATTCATTTATTTAGTAAATTTATTCCGGATGTTTATTCATTTATTTAATGGCTTACATTATTTATTTTGATATTTCACCGCTGTTCGACTGCTGTGCTACCTGTTGACGTTATATTGCATGTTACGTATTTTTGAAACGGAAGTAATAAAAATTACCCAATAACAGGAAGAGGAAGAAATAGTTGTAAAATTTCCAAAATGATTGTGGCTAATCGAAAAATTGCTAAAGGAGTTAAGCCTGGTGTGGAAATGTGGTAAAATCTCTAGATGATCAGATAGCAAGACGGTTTCCCTTATTTACAAGAGAAAATTAATCATGTAATCAAGAAAACAAACAGATGTTACGATTTATATGCTTACATTTCATCCGATATAAAAGTACCATACCATCTGATGAAGATGGGGGTACATCAAAGTAATATGATAGTATTCGAGGGATCTCAGAAAAATCAACATACTAACAAACCTAACCTCACTATTGAAAATGTTTAAAGCGGTGAACCGCCATTTGTTTATGTATGTCTAAGCACAATTACAACTACTACTTTTTAAAAATTACTGCATTTTCTTTTTAATTAAATGTTTCGTAATAAAGCACCCAAAATTTTTTTTTGTTAAAGTTGAAGATTAAACGGCAGAGGCGAAAATACAGTTTTGTTATGCGTTTGAAATTTTGACACTGGTAAAACTCAAAATTAATTACAACGATTTTCAGGGTTATTTAAAAGCCATTATAAATGTTTTTTTTTTGCGTTTTATTTGAAGTTAAAAACATAATTGGGCATCAAATTTTGGCAGAGTAACAAAGAAGAAACAACAAAACCAAGGCATACATAGATATAAAAGAAAAAAAGAAAAAATAAAAAAACTTCCACTGAAACCGCTAAACTGGCTAATAAAGAAGTTAGTAGCAATACCAACTAACAAAAGCTTAAGATTGCTGCCGCAACAAGACCGGCAAACAAAGAGGGAGCTAAGAGTAAAATTGAGCGAATCACAAAATCGTAAAAAGTGAAAGTTCTCCCGCCACCCGGCACCAAGCAAACACACGATACACCACGCCACAACTAATGGTAAACAGCAAATCACTGTTGCGTGGCGTTATTCAAAAATAAATAAACAGAAACGTAAAATAAAAAAAGAGTAAAAAAAAACTCTGGAGACAGTGTAACTATTCTGCTTAGTAAAATTTTATCACACTCAAAAGGGAATAAGTACAAACAGAGTGGTACATATTGTGGTGTGTTGTTGTTGTTGTAGGGGGTATATTTTCAAACAATGTGTTATGACAAATTTTAAAGGGGAAGCTGGTCCAGAGCGCAAAAATTGGGCATAGTTTATTAATTTATTTTGACTCAACAAAGGAATCAATCGAAAATCTGTAAAATAGGTTTCATAACATACGGAACACATATAGGTTTCATGGTATAAATACTAAATTTTTCGGGTTTCCTCTCTGCCAAGAGGCCTTTTTTTCTAAGGGGTCCATGGTCGAAAACGTAAACTCCTTAATTTTTGTTCTGGATCAGAAAATACAATTTTTGGTGCACGTTTGAACAAAAAGTTAAAATTTTCTCTATAAAAATCGACAAAAAAACTTTTTGATTAAAAAAAAATTATGTAATAAAAAAAACGTCTCTGGAGAACTGTATTTCGAATGTACTCTCAAAAATTTCTTAAGAATCGGTGAAGATTTCATCGAGTTAAATATGTCTTCGGCCGGTTTAAAAAATAGTGATTTCGAGAAAAACTCGTTTAAAGTTAAATGACGCTCGGGGCATACCTGCGAGGCACTGCATGAATGAAAAATTTGGGTATTTAGACATTTTTACCGGCTTCCATCTTTTGGTATGTTATTTCTACGACCCTATAGAACCTTTTAAGACAAAATTTTTTTTTCGATTTGTTCTAAATTCTAGACCAGCTTTCCCCTTCAGGTATTCTTTATTAAAACGGGCGCCTGACAAAAATTCCCTATATTGGAAACAGAAACATGATCTGAGGAATTCCCTAGCTTCCGAATAGATTTCACAACTAGTTCCGCAAATATGGTTGCGACTACTTATGACTTTAGTATATTCACAGATTATTTCCTTTTAGGACAAGACTGGTGACGAAAATTGCAACTTTTCCCGATGGACTTATTTATATCGATATTTTTTGCCTAATATTGAAAAATATGTTGCGAATATGAAAGTGATTTTACCATTGGGAGTTGTGTATGTAAATATAAGTAATCCAACATTCACATAACAAAAGCGGAACACATTCATACATAGTATAATAAAAAACCATACAAAACAAACATTGCAGTAACTCGATCGTCACGATATTTACAAATCACACTTACGTTTTCAGCTTCCTAAGATATCTTCGTACTATGAGCCAGTAACAGCAATTTTTTTAATTGAAATTTTTTCACAAACATTTTGAAAATGAGGAGGTTATCAACACGATACGATAAATTACCCTTTTTAACCGCTGAAGCAATTTTCGGCCGGGCTCCTTCTCCAATTTGTGGTTTTGTGTTTGTGTTTTTTGATGTTTTCCCAACAAATGGAGTGACCTACAGTTTATACTAAGCCGCCTCCGTACGGGTGATGGTTTTTTATGGAGCCTTTGTTTCATGTCCGACATTCACTGGCTTATCTAAATTAATTTTCTATAACTTTTTTAGATGTTAGTACGACACTAGGATTTGAACCCGAGCCCTCCAGATGGAAGTACGCAATGCTAACCACTCGGCTACCGCGGCCGAGATTTAAAAATTTATATTTAAAGAAAAAAATTACACGATATTTTAGTCATAATATGAGCTATTTTTACTTAGGCGCCATTCGTCTCTATGCAGGTGGTGAAGCAGGGTATAACTTCCTCGAAGTAATTTCACACTAACTATTTCATCAACTTATCCACCTTCTTCATTACAATCGACAATCGACAATTGATTTTTTTTCGCACCATCGGTCGATATAATCGATTAGCAGAGTCGATAATTCAAGCAACCATGGATCGGTTTCGCTCCGCGTTTACTCTAGAACATCATCCTCATAGACGGCGTACCGAAGACACTATTGCTGCTGTAGAGCAGAGTAGCGAAGAAGACCTGAATAAGTCCATCCGTCATCGTGCGCAACAATTTAAGGAAGATTTTTCGGAACGATCTTTCCAATTTCACGCGAAACGGAACCGTGATCAAGAAAAATTTTCAGTTCTACGATATTGTTAACCCTCAAATTACTGAAGAGATACCTCTTCACGACCCAAAGTGACTTTTTCCTCTAGGCCTACTTGCCAACCCTCTTTTTCCATCGCACCACCTACTCGTCTCGTCATTGTATTATTATTATTTATTTATTTATCCTTAACGTTCCCCATTATTTCGTTATTACCGTTAGCTGTGCAAAAGTTAAAATACCCAGTGAACGAATTACCGTCAGATACATGAGGCAAAGTAAAGTACATAACTACGGATTTGCAGACTAGAAATCAGCTGACAATGGAAATCTTCACGTAAACTTATTTTTATGTTTATATGCGTGTGTTTTCGCTATTTCCACTTTATTAGCTCCTGCTGCTTCACTGAGCTTTTAATCGTTCGTATTGTTGCCGGCCAATCGAAAAAGAAAGTGAATTTACTGCTTCACTGACTTTATTTGTATTATATCTTACAAGCATTTTATTATTTTTATTAACAATTGTCAGAGCCATAGCCATCTTTACAGACAGCTCAAAGCTCGATGGAAAAGTGGGCTGCAGAATCTACTGTACATGAGACTACTAGGCCACTGCAGCGTCTTCCAAGCAGAACTCTTTGCTATCATGTAAGTCGCCAAGTGTCTGCTCAAATCTACGGCAGCAGGACAATCCGTTACTTTATATTCCGACAGTCAAACTGCCATCAGATCTCTACAATGTAACAGTACCAAATCAACAGTGGTTATAAAATGTAGATCCTATCTGAACAAATCCTCTACTAAATGCAACACTGTCATGGTCTGAGCACTCGGACACAATGGCATTCTAGGCAATTGCATGGCAGACGAACTGGCGAGAGAAGAAACCCTTCTATCCACAATAAAACATGCACATGATGCAGATTTATCTTTGTCCACGGCAAAGTTTATGCTAAAACTGCCCTTTGCCAAAGAAGCAGGCGCAAAATGGCTGAATGAGATCACGCGTAACGGGACCAGACAGCAATGCGAAAATATTGGACGCGAAGAAATTAAAACATCGTTCTACGCCATTCCTCCATTAACGCGAAACAAATTCATTGGGAAACACTAGGGAATATCGTTGCCTTTATAAGGCAGACGAAATGGTTCGATCATTTGAGGTGAAGACAGCAGCCTCACAGAGGTATCACAATGGGCCTATTGATCTAAGAGGTCTGGTTGATAATGACCAGCAGCCGCAGTAACTCAAATCAACTCAAGACAATTCCTAAACGAACGACTCCTAGTCTACAAAGCGCTTAGAGCCAGTTAAAATGGTTGATTAGACCGTTAATTTGTTAATAATTTAATTTATTCGCAGCAGCGGGGGTATTGAGAGATCTAGAGTAAAAAAATGGTTGACAAAGACTTGAGCGATTTTTTTTTTTTTTTTTACTTTTGTATAATACTAGTAGACTCTGGGTATGACCGATGACCGTTTCACAATTTTTAACCAAGTTCTCCGTTAAGTTTGTCATTCGAGTATAAAATAAAAACAATAATTGTTGTAAACGGGATATTCATAAAGTTAGGGTTGCTTGACGGAAGGAAGCATTAGCGAAAGACATTCTAGCAGAAGTCAAAGGTAATAGGAATGTTACTAACATGATTTATCTGCACATCTTAAGAAAAATCTATTCTATCTTACAAATTCTCTTAAATATTCAAATTTTATCAATAAATAATATCCATAGCAAATAAAGTTTTTATTTATTTGTTTATATAATATGTAGGTGTCCATGGCATTGTCATGACGAATTGTTGCCTATTAAATGTTTTTGGAAAACACCAACTCTCTTGAATGAAGCGCAGAATTGCATTGTTATGGGTGGTGGGAGTGGTGGAAATACGTTTTTATAGTACTTTTGTTGCTATTGCACTGTTGTAAGCAGCACACAAAACAAGTTTAACTGCATTTTTATGCACATTTTAATTTTATACGCAAAACCGTTTACTTGCCAAAAGTTGTCATACACATTGCAGC
Organism: Ceratitis rosa; assembly: GCA_037013455.1. Taxonomy (NCBI): domain Eukaryota; kingdom Metazoa; phylum Arthropoda; class Insecta; order Diptera; family Tephritidae; genus Ceratitis; species Ceratitis rosa. The sequence continues at coordinate 671,494 of JAWMAG010000086.1, read as the reverse complement.
GCTTTGCAGCGGCTTAACCACATGCGACAATAAAACAAAATTGTACTGGTTTATCTGGGGGTCAGGTGGGTAGGCGATGGCGATGCAAACACGAGGATAACGATTGAAAACTGCACTACATCAGTAACTGTTGACAGCGTCATCACAAACAGCAATGGCAACTGCTGATCCAACTTTTATAACAATAACAGCAACGAACTAGCAATATGAGAGGTGGCCCAGTAGGAAAATTTTCACTTTAATTTCTTATAATATTTTTTAATGGAAAATGTGTAGGCATTTAACAGCAAAGTTTTTAGTACATATGTATATGGCCGAGTAAAATTTACATTCCATTAACTTTCACATTTCGATTCCAAAAATGTGAATTTATAAATTAGTTGTGAAAAGTGAATTAATGTGATCTCATTTCCACACATTCTATTACCTCTGTCGCACATACCGTTTTCGTTTGGCAATTCACAAACAGTTGTCGTTGAAATTTCTCTTTCCGTTTGAATAATCTTTGAATTTTTCGAGGTATTCTCAGGAAATCGTTGAAAATAGGAATGTTTGAATAAATATCTAATCAAAAGACGCTTGAAATATATTCTACAAAAATCAGAAAATTGTTAGAAAAACATGCATGGCCAAAAACTAACACATTGGAACACTTGTATCCCTTTACTTTTCAATTCAATTCACAAAAATTTATGTGGATGTAAAAGTTTGAGCATGAATTATGTGATTTCAAACCGAATTCACAGAGTAATTTGTGAACGTAAAAATGGGAGCATAGCTTTTATTCGTTCTTTGAACAGGCACTGAGGATTTTACGAAAAGAATCTGTATCGGAATGCCTATAACCACTCAATTCTTACATCAGGTATCTAATTGACTACGGTAGACGAGATGATTTTTTGCTTAAAAAGTCATAGATTTTCCTTGAATTAGAGTTTCTGGTAGATGGCTTTTTTATATTTTTAATCATGTTTATTAATTACTTCTACGAATTTTATTGATATACAGTTTTACTAAACAACATCGAGTTCTCATGCGCAAACGAGTATAGTAAGTTGCTTTTGCATACTGATACATACACACTTATGTACATATGTACATGCTCGTAGGTACATGTGACTGTGTATAAATGATCGCCAAAGCATTTGTTGTCGCTGGTGCGCATGCGCATTCGCTATCACCCAGCCAAGCAACCATACAACTATCAAAATTAACGATACATGTGCTGCACAATTATATTTCCGCCACTATGCATTAACCACTGCCGCATAGTCACCGCCCCCGCCACAATAGACACAATACACGCATGCCCCTCATATTCGTATTGTGCAGGTGTTGTAATCTTCAGTTTGCTAGTTGATTTTATTGCTTAGCTTGTAGTGTTACCAAATAAAGAAGGGTATTCAAGCTTTATATATAAAAACATCGTATGTAGTACTGGTACATGTATGTGCATAAATGTTCAGACATACATATTTACTATCGAGATTGAAGTGGACACATACATGCATTAAAATATACATTTGTATATATGTATGTATGTATGTATGTATGTATGTATGAATAAGTGCGTTTAGTTGTTATTTGTCTTTGAAACTTTTTTTGATTTTTTCTTTTATTGCCATGATTGTCGTAGGCGATGACACTTTCGGATGATCCACTTTTAAGTACTTTCACTAAGTCTGTTCGTTTCGGTGGTGGCAACATGAATTGGTGTCGTTCCGTTTCGCGGCATGTTGTTGCTACTGTCTTTCAAAAGTTGTTAGTAAATAGTTTGTGAATGTGAATATTTTGCTTGGATTTTTGCAGGTTTTTATATATGTACATCAAAGGCAAATGTATTAGTGAATATACATACATATATACATACATATATATGTATAAACTGTCGGAAGTATTTTCGTTAAGATGCCTAGAGAAGATAATTGTAAATTGTATTCAATTATTGCATTTAAATTGAAAACATTTATTCGGTTTATGCCTGCGGGATTTTTATTAGAAGCACTTGAGTAACATTCAATATTTTTAAGAGCGACATTATAATTAAAACCTCAATTGGTAAAGGTAATAATTAATGAAAAATATTTTAGTCTTTAAGGGGTGTTAGCTGAAGTTTGCCGGTTTTACTAGTAGATGTCGCTAGCAATATGTATAAATTTCTATGATTTGGCATGTATGTAATTTTTTTTTATTGACATTAACCTACAAAAATACGCAAGTCACATTCCGCCAAAATAATAGCGTCATATTTGTTTACCTCAGTGAATATGTCGGGTTTCGTTCAAAGTAAATCGCATTTGCGGCATTCGTTGCTTTTCTTATTTCATCAAAAGAAAAAAGCAGCTGAAGCTCACCGGCTGCTGGTAGAAAGTTATGTTGAACATGCTCCAGTGATTAGAACATGTGAGACATGGTTTCGTCAATTTAAAAGTGGAGATTTCGATTTGACAGACAATGAACATCCTGGTGCAGCGAAAAAGTTCGAAGACGAGGAATTGCAGGCGTTATTGGATGTTGATCCAACCCAATCGCAACAAAAATTGGCAGAAACACTACATGTGACTCGAGGAGCAATTTGCCAACGTTTAAAAGCCATGGGAAAGATCCAGAAGTATGGAAAATGGGTGCCACACTAGCTGAACGATAGACAAATGGAAAATCGAAAAACCGTTCGTGAAATGCTGTTTCAACGATTCGAAAGGAAATCTTTTCTGCATCGATTTGTCACGGGGGACGAAAAATGGATTTATTTTGAGAACCCGAAGCGAAAAAAATCATGGCTTTCCCCTGGTGAAGCTGGCCCATCGACTGCAAGGCCAAATCGCTTTGGCCGTAGGACAATGCTCTGTGTTTGGTGGGACCAGTGTGGTGTGGTGTACTACGAGTTGTTAAAACCTGGTGAATCGGGTGAACACGGATCGCTACCGATAACAAATAATCAATTTGAATCATGCGTTGATCGAAAAACGGTCGGAATGGGCCCGAAAACATGGCAAAGTTATCTTGCAACATGACAACGCGCCGTCTCATACCGCTAAACTGGTGAAAGACACATTAAAAACACTTAATTGGGAAATATTATCGCACCTGCCGTACTCTCCAGACCTCGCCCCGGCCGACTATCACCTTTTCACATCGATGGGACACTCCCTTGCAGAGCAGTGCTTCGCTAATTTTGAAGAAATCGAAAAATGGCTCGTCGAAAAAGTTTTTTTGGAATGGTATCCATAATTTGCCTGAGAGATAGGCGAAATGTGTAGAAACCAATGGTCATTACTTTGAATAAAAAAATTTTCAGATTCCTCTGAAAATTAAGTGTTTTATTTATCGAAATTTCAACTAACACCCCGGCAAAAGCAGTCATAATTAAAAAAAAATTTAATTGATTTATTCAAAGTAGACATATGTACCAGAATTTTCACCTAGATCAAGTTCAGAAAAATATGTCGATAGAAAAATATCAAGATGGATATAATAATTCTGATGAAAATCGAAAAACCATAATAATTCAGTTTTTATTGTATTATAAGGTTTGAACCTTGGTATTATGTACAGTGGGTGGCGAAATTATTAGAGACAGTGCTCGTATTTATGGAATTTGTAGTTTACTATATTTGCATGAGTAATACAAATATATACCATAAACTACAAATTTTATAAATACGAGCACTGTCTCTTAACGGATTATTTTATTTGATGTAGCTTCTGGTATGATTGTTATTGTTTTTTTCAAGTGGCAACAGACAATACGGGCGCCATTTATCAATTGTGTAATATTTCTTCTCGTTCAGTGATTATCCGTTTAAAAACGCGATTTGAAACATTATGGTTGTATTGCCGAAGTATAATTTTTTCGTTATTTTTAGCCGGATTTTGTGTTTGAAATAATCAAAAGATAAGTTATGCTTCATATAAACATTCTTTTGGTATGTTTTGTCAATGCATTTACATTTTTCCTGTGGTTCGACGCGATAACCCCGAATTTTTAACTTTTTAGGATGAACTCAGAACGTCTCTTCAAGAAAATGTAGAGAAATACAAACGCTGTTACTGCTCTTCACATATTCCCAGAGAGACATAGCAAAAAACGCTGGGGTTTCAACATCGAATAAAAATTAAATTTGACCACAAAATACCTCTTGAGGCGAAACGTGTACGAAAATGTAGCAAGAAAGGATCACAACACCTCGTACTGATCGACAAATAAGAAATATCAATGCGGAGAAGAAGAAGCCACGCCTAACGAGCAATATGAGCTAAACAGAATCTCAGTACAGTACAGAATCAGTACAATATATTCGAATAATGAAATTGGTTAGGTACGTTTTTCTACTACTTATTCTATTATTTTACAGGCGTACTTTTCCGACAAATCAACCTTTCAAATTTTGATTGATAAAAGTTCTTTTGTAAGACGACGCCCTGGTGATTGCTTTGAAGAGAGGGTTAAACACCCGGTTAGTGTCATGTTGTGGTCAGTCATCTCAGCCAAAGGGATGGAGTGCCTATATATCGTAGAAGGTACAATGAGATAAGACCAATACAAACGAGTACTAGAAACACTGTTACTGCTGCAAATAAAGGAATGGTTTCCCAATTACGTTGAATATATTTTTATGCACTCGGCACCGTGAAAAAAATTTTCCGGCCGATATTTACGCAATGCACGGCTCAATCGCATTAGTTGTAGATGATAATTTTTCACATCAATGGCTTCGCCTGGTGGCTAATTTTTGGTAGGTCACCTTTTTTTTTTTCAAAGCTAAAATCATCACTTTTGAAGCGTCGCAACCACTCTATGAATGACTCATCCGTCGGAGCAGATTTATTAGAAATTTCCACAAGGATTCGATGGGTTTCAGGTGCACGTTTCTTCCAATTAAAATAGAAAATGGAAATATTCCCGTCAAATGCTGTTCACAATCAGGTTATTTTCGATAAGGCAAAAAAACAATGTTGTTCTCAGAAATTGACGATGATGCACACTAATTATTATTCACATATCTGAAAACTTATTTTATCATAAAATATCTCAAGAAAAAATATTTAACTTAAGAATCCTTTAGTGTATCCTTAAATAAGTTGAATTAGTTTGATCTAGTATACAACATTAATTATTAGATAAGAGAAATATTGTTATGACTTTTTACACAAATTTATATAGGAGCCGTTTACTCGTATAGATAATACATTTACACGGTGTGTCCCAAAAATAACCGAACTTTTTGGATATAAAATAGTTGAAAGCTATTATTTATTCAAAATAGGTTCCATTTGACTCAACACAACATTTGGAACGATCAACCAGCGCATGCATAGATTTTTTTATGTCATTTATGGAAATGTTCTTCAGTACCTCGGTTACGGCTGCTACTTTTTTAATTTTTTTTTTTTAATTTTTTAAACTTCAATTTCAATTTTTTTCAAGTTTGACACAAAATTTTATATTTGCTCTTTTTTTTTTTTGGAACCATTTGGAACCATATTCATCAATATCCTAAAAACTGAGAGTACCATAGTAAATTAAGTATGGGAAGGATGATTTTTTAGACGAGTGATTTTCAATGTGTTTGATTCAGCGATGAAGCTCACTTTTCATTGAATGTATGCGATAATAATTAAAATTATCGCACTTGGAGTGATAATATTTTTATTTATTTATTATAAATGAAAAATAATAATACAATTATCATTTTACAGAGAAAAAAGCACTAGCTGCCAGGGCTTACGGAGTGATAATAATCCACAAGCCATTGTTGAGACACCGTTATATACGCTTTGTAACCGCTGAAGCGATTTTCGGCCGAGCTCCTCCTTCAATTTGTGGTTTTGCGTCTTGATGTTTTTCCAACAAATGAAATGACTTACGGTTTATACTAAGCCGCCTCCGAATGGCTGATGGTTATTTTTATGAGGAGCCTTTATTTCAAGTCAGAAATATTGGATGAGTGCATAAGCTCGTGCCCGATTCCGCTGGATGCCGTACGAATCGTTTGAGAGTGGCGCTCGTGAAAGAAATATATATTATATATCGTTGGAAAGGTGACAGTCCGAACTGTAAATCAAGCATAAAATAACTTCATTTTGATTTCAGTTGCTTAGTGAAAAGACGCATGGAAGATGAACAACGAAAAAGATCATATGCGTCATATTATGTTATACGAATTCCGCAAAGGAAAAACAGTGGGCGCTGCAACTAAAGATATTCGCGAAGTTTATTTGGACCGTGCTCCAGCACTCCGCACAGTAAAGAAATGGTTCGCGAAATTTCGTTCTGGAGATTTTAACCTCGAAGATCAACCTCGCAGTGGACGGCCTTCTGAGCTTGATGACGATGTTCTAAGGACTTTAGTTGCGAATAACTCACGTATTTCGACGGAAGAGGTTGCCAGTGAATTGAACGTCAACAAATCAACTGCGTTTCGTCGTTTAAAAAAGGTTGGGTACACTTTGAAGCTCGATACATGGGTGTCACATCAGTTGAGTGAAAAGAACAAAGTGAACCGTATGTCAACAGCAATTTCTTTGCTTCGACGGATCAAAAACGAACCTTTTTTGGATCGGCTCGTGACTGGTGATGAAAAATGGGTCCTGTACAACAATGTTCAACGCAAAAGAACATGGAAACAGGCACACGAAGGGGCGGAACCGATGTCGAAAGGTGGATTGCATCCGATGAAGGTACTGCTGCGCATTTGGTGGGATATCCGAGGCGTGATCTATTTTGAGCTTTTGCCAGCTGGAGAAACGATCACTGCCAACAAGTATTGTCAGCAATTGGTCGAATTGAAGAAAGCAATTGATGAAAAACGTCCGATTTTGGCCAATCGCAAAGGAGTTATTTTCCATCATGACAACGCCAGGCCACATGTTGCAAAACCGACCCTGGCCAAACTGAAGGACATGAATTGGGAAATCATGCCGCATTCCCCATATTCACCAGACATTGCACCTTCTGATTATCATTTGTTTCGATCGCTGCAGAACAATTTGAATGGAAAAAAATTTAAAAATGTGGAAGACGTCAAAAACCACCTTGACACCTTTTTCAACGAGAAACCGCGCGATTTCTATGAATCAGGCATCCGTAAATTGGTTGAACGTTGGGAGTGGATTGCCGAACATGATGGCGAATACATAATTGATTAATAAAAGCGCTTTCTTCAAAAAATTTCAATTTTAGTTTGCACTTGAAATCGGGCACGAACTTATGCCCTCATCCAATACACTCGGTGGAGTTGACATTCCCTGCCGAGTTCGATCGCAGTTAGAAAATTTAGCTTAATTTTCTTAATTTAAATAAATTTTCTATACATTTTTCGATGTTAGTACGACACCAGGATTTGAATCCGAGCCTTCGGGATGACAATACGCAAAGCTAACCACTCGGCTACCGCGGCCGCCACATCCGCCGTTACATACTCAAAAAGTCACTTGTGGGCTCTATGGGCAATGGAAAGTGCTATAGCGCCATTATTAATGAGTTGTTCGTGCTTAAATTGGAGGAGGTTAATGTGGACCTTTGGTTCCAACAAAATGGAGCTACACCGCTGGACTATTTTTTGTGAGGTTATTTGAAGTCGCTTATCTACGGAGATAAGCCCGAGACGGTCGACGCCTTGGAGGATAATATTCGTCGCATTATTATTGACATACGGCTCAAATTGCTGCAGAAGGACTAGGTTTATAGGCTGAAATTTATTCGAGCCACGAAATCATTTCTATATCATAACGGCAAACCCTTAAACGTTAAATTCAATAACATTAGCTTATATGCGTTTCATTTCTTCTTGAAAACCACATGCCGAAAAAGCACCCCCATTGATAAATGAATATGTGATAATATTCAGCACTTTTGCTAAAATGTTTATGATAATAATTTCTCCAAATCACTTAGATTTATCAAGCAAACTTCCTTATAATGAACAATTGGGTATATGTAACAGTTAAACAACTTTAACTGAACTAATTTACCGCGCTAGATTTAACGGCGACACATACATATGTACACATACGCAAGTACGTAGCGGCATAGTTTTTTAATAATAATTCGGATGTCATGACACTGAATATCAAAAGCGTGTAAAAACGGCTTATTTAGTCATAAAGTAAAATATAGGCCAATTACGCGAATTGTCTAACAATAATAAAGTCTTCTTCATATAAGTAACAAATGTACATAGTATATACATACAAACATACATACACGCATATGAACTTTATATCAATAATAATAAAAAGTAGACGCTAAAAAAACATCGAGCCAACTCAGACCGTAGAGTGTAAAATAAACCATTAAAAGAAATATCAAAAAAAAAAAAAAAAAAAAAAAAAATACATCAATGAAGAAAAAAGAAAATAACTTTAAATGAAGCAAGACGGAACGGAAAAGGTAACCAACAAACATACAGACAGTTAAGTGTTTCGTAACTGCAGTAACAGTTACCATTTATTGTTCAGACTGAAACGCGGACACCAAAAACAAAACAAATACAAACGGAAACACTGCATGTAAGTAAAGCCATTCATAACAGATTTACCCAAATATATGCATTTTTCTGTATATACACGTACGTATGGTGTATGTATTTACATGCATACCTTTATACAATACATACACATGTAAAAGCAATTGTAAGTTTACGATTATGACTAATTATGAGTCGAAATGAAAAAGTGGAATTTTGAATATTAAACAATAATTTTAAAAGTAAAAAAAAAAGATGGACATATGTGTGTACACATATATATTTAAATATTTCGTTTGATATATATGGATGCTGGTACATATTAAAGCTCTAGATACCCGAGCTCTAAACTCGCTCGATAAACGTTTGTTTGAAATTTTTTAAATTTTAATTTTGTTTGCCGAAATTTCTTTAGCATTGCGATGAGTTTTTCACTTTGCATACATCTATTTAAAATTTATAGAAAGAAGTTCTGAAAAAAAGTAAAAATTTGTTATCAAAATCCTCGATTTAGGCTTGACAATTTTCGAGCAATGAGCAATAAACGTGTGTGCGAGTACACTAATTCGGAGTAACCAAAAAAAAAAATTTGAGTATCCGATTTGTATGTAAAATATATGAAATAAAGGCTCCTCATAAAAACCTATCAGCCGTTCGGAGGCGGCTTAGTATAAAATGTAGGTCCCTCCATTTGTTGGAAAAACATCATGACGCAAAACCACAAATTGGAGCGGTTACAAAGCGTCTATTATATATGTATATACAGTTGCGGTCAAAATCTTAGCAGTGATTTTGCTAATTAAATATAAGTCATCATAAATTTGTATTTCAGACTTTTTTTTCGCTTTAACGGTAAATACCGTTAGGTTAAGGCGTCGACATGACGATATGCATTGGTTTGTTAAGCTAGAATTACTGTTGTTATTGCAATCGGCTAAGTTTTGAGGAGAAATGTGTTTTGACCAGTCAAATTCTTAGTAGCGCAATGGAGAATAGTTCAAAAAATTAAATTATTTTTGTTTTTGGGACTAAAAAATTAAAGAATCGGTAAGAACTATTTCCGTTATCAGGATTCTGTTTTATAATGTGGAAATTTTGATCATGCTGCAAGTAGTGATATCAAGAATAAATAATTGTACACCGGAGATACGGGATCTTATTAAAAAGCTGATTGTCGAAGGAAAAACCTACAGAGAAGTGCAAACATCATTGGTTGCTCCCCACGATGGTCTGAAATGCTATAAAATACAAACCGGTTGTCGAAAAACGCGGGCGGAAACGTGTAATGCCCACTTAATTGGTTCAGTCTGCTGTAAAATATTTAAAGCATATCCGTTTGTGACTGCCACCGAAATAAAAAAATTTGTAAATGTGAAAGCCAGCGTTGAAACTCTCCGCCGACGCTTACGGGAAAACGATCTGTCAGCTCGGCGCCCCAGAAAAGTGCCTTTTCTGACAAAACAACATGTGGTCAAACGATTACGTTTCGCCAAAGACCATTTGACTTGGCCTTTGACCAAATGGCGTAACATTTTATGGTCTGACGAGTCAAAAATTGTTCGCTATGGTGGAAAAGGTTCAAGGCAGTTTGTAAGACGTCCACCCAACAGCGCACTTAATCCAAAATATACCACTAAAACGTTAAAACATGGTGGATCCAGCATTATGGTTTGGGCATGCTTTTCGTGGTATGGAATGAATGCTGCCCAATACGCCCAAATCATGCAGGAGGTCATGCTCCCATATGTTAGGGAAGAAATGCCACTGATTTGGATCTTTCAACAGGACAACGATCCGAAGCATACTAGTAAGCTTGCAAAGAAGTGGTATGGAGAAAACCGAGTAAATGTTATGGAATGGCCTCCACAGTCTCCTGACGTTAACCCGATAGAAAATTTGTGGGATGATGTAAAGAAATCGGTGTCTGACTGTTATCCTACAAATAATTTGCAGTTATGGGAATCCGTAAAGACTGCTTGGAACCCAATTCCAGTCGAAAGGTGCCAATATCTGGTGAACTCAATGCAACGTCGCTGTGCCGCCATAATTAATAATAATGGTTATACAACTAAATATTAAATTATTGTATAATAAGTATTGTAGTTAATTGATAGCCAATATAAAAAAACAACATTTAATTCAACCTAAATAAAAATGCTTTAAAATATATCCTATAACGTGTAACACTACTATGATTTTGACCGCTTAAAAGCTTAGATTTGCGTAAAAAGTATTATTATTTTTGTTTTTTAAAACCAAGTGGCTCCAGTTTTTTTTTTAATTAGCTTTAATAGTCTTTTAACTACTAAAAAATAAAAATTAAACTGGTTTTGGTAAGCAACTACATAATTTTTTTTTCAACTGAATTTAGTGCTTGTCCGTGCTACTAAGATTATGACCGCAGCTGTATAAATACAGAATAAAAATAGAAGTAAAGGTGTTTTGAGCACTTTTCCCAATTGTATGGTACCGAGCTCTTAGAGTAGGATCAATTCTTGGTTATCGTATGAGATTTGTAAATAACTACACGTAAAATGTACTGGATAGACTTTATAGCTTTTTCTACAGTATGAATAAAGTGTTTTTGTAACGTTAAAATGTTTTTAATGTAATAAAACATAATATTAAATAAATATGACATTTATTTCATATTCTAGTTCATACGTAAAGAACTTGTCTGTTCATCTCATTTGACCTAGTAAATAAAGATATATGCAATTATATAATTTGTGTATGCAATTAGAGATTACGGTAACACATTTGACCAACAAACGAAAGAAATAATATATAATCATAAATATTATAAGGTTGTAATGACGCGGTGAAGTGTAACTAATATCGAATCTTGCCTTTAAAGCGAGTCAATGATGATAATTATGAAATTAAAAAATGTATACATTATAACGGTAATATTTTTCAGACATGTCGAATTAGTTAATTATGTAATATAAATATATGTATGTTTATTAAAAATAAAGAAGTGACAGGGTGATTCTTTATCGTATGACTACTTCAATTTATTGCGGGAGAAAATAATACGAGCTGCAGAGCTGAATAGAGATGGTACAATCTTCTATAAGAATGTACAGCTGCTGGCGTACGCCGATGATATCGACATTATTGGCCTCAACAACCGCGCTGTGTGTTCTGCTTTCTCCAGGCTTGATAAAGAAGTGAAGCGAATGGGTCTGGTAGTGAATGAGGGCAAGACGAAATATCTCCTATCATCAAACAAACATTCATCGCATTCGCGACTCGGCTCCCACGTCACTGTTGACAGTCATAACTTCGAGGTCATAGATAATTTCATCTATCTTGGAGCCAACATTAACACCAATAATAACGTCAGCCTTCAAATCCAACGCAGAATCACTCTTTTCAACAGGTGCTACTTTGGGCTAAGTAGGCAATTGAGCTCTACAGAAGCGTGGGCGATGTCAACATCTGATGAATCGGCTCTAGGAGTCTTCGAGAGAAAAGTTTTGCGAACGATTTATGGTCCTTTTTGCATTGGCAACGGCGAATGCGAATACCGCAGACGATGGAACGATGAGCTGTTCGAGCTTTATGATGATATTGACACTGGTGGAAGCAGAGGAAGAGGAAGACCTCCGCTCCATTGGAAGGATCAGGTGGAGAGTGACCTGGCTTCACTTGGTATTTCCAACTGGCGCCAGACAGCGAAACGCCAACGCCAATGAAGAAGAAGGAGCACATAGATAAAATTATTTTTTGAAACTACTCCACAAAAATACTCTTTGCAGTACCTACAGTGGGCTATGGAGTATATACGAAAAATGACATTCGGACATAATTTTTCATTTCGAATACAATTCGTCTCGGTCAAAATATATGTACATAAATTTAAATAAATATTTCGTTGACAATAAATACATACGAGGGGATTAACAAAAGTTCGGTTAGTTGATGACTTTCAATTTCTTTTTGTTAAATCTAAAAATACCAAAACCTTTGCAATTACTTTATTAGTCTTCCTTTCAAATTTTAGAAAATGAAGACGAGAAAACGCAAGGAGAGGATAGGTCAGGCAAAATTCCACCACCAACGCAAACAGAAATTCGCCATGTGATTCTCTTCGGATTTCGGTGTAATTTACAACCAATACAAATATACCATGAATGCCAAATTGCATATGGAACGATTGTATCATCTTTAAAGACTATTTCTAAGTAGTTCCGAAGATTCAAGACCGAACATTTTTTTCGCAGAGGACGATCCCCGAGAAGGTCGACCGAAATCCTGCACTGATGACGTCACTGTAGCTCTGGTGAAGTCCAAAAATGACGAAGACCCACGATTGATACAATAAATGATTGTTAATGAATTGGACTTGAATGCCATGGCTGTACCGCGAATATTAAGTAATCATCTGGGATACACGAAGAAATCTGCTCGTACCACGAATTTTAAATGAGGCCCAAAAAGAGGTTCGAGCGCATTTTGCTCAATTTTTTCCAAACAAATTCGAAAATGGTCAGTCTAGCAACTTTAGTAAAGTCGTTACTGGTGACGAATCTTGGTTCTATAAGTACGATCCAGAAACCAAACAGTCCATGGTGTGGAGCCCAACAGGAGCAAGCTCACCCGTAAAATCTAAAAACAAAAAAAAAAAAAAAATCAGCAGCAAAAGTAATGATATCAGTTTACTTCACCCGATCTGAAATCGTAGCCGCTATTCCATTGGAAAAGGATCGGAGGGTAACTGCAAAATGGTACACCGAAGAGTGCCAAAAGCTTTCAAAAATTTGTTGGAAAACAGGAAGAAAAAAGATTTCCGACGCTACTTTTTACATCATGACAACGCGTCATCCCCCGGATATAGCACCTTTCGATTTCTGGTTATTTCCAAAAAAAAAAATAAAAAAAATTTGAAAGGAAAGGTCTTTAATAGCAACGAGGAGACAATTAATGCTGAAGTTGATAAGCTTTAAAAGCAAGATTGAGCAAGATTTGACTGTTCTCAGAAGTGGATCTATAGGCTTAATAAATGCATTGAAACCAATGGGTATTAGGTAGAGAAGATAAAAAGGGACAAAGATTGCGAATAAATACAAAAATAATTTTATTTTTATTTTTATTTTTTGGTCAACTTACCGAACTTGTGTTAATGCCCTCATATATGCTCACACTTATGTTCCTTTACTACACGTATGTACCAGCGGAGCTCACCTACGAAACGAACCTAATTCAATATTAATTAATTTTCCGCATCTGAGTAAAAATCTTATTGCGTACTCGCAACTTCGTTTAGTAATTGCGATCGCTGAAACACGGGAAATTCTGGAGTAACAACCAGCTGGTAACAAGACGTGTGTTAATCCAATAGTACACTACAGATGATCGCCAGTAATGTAAGTACACTACAGATGAGTACCTATTGGATTACTTCAATGGACCATATGGTCCAAAATTGTTTTCAGAGTACGAATGGGAATAAAGACACTTGAAAGTAAACCGTCTATAATATATATATATATGTATAACCATAGATACATACATATGTGTATATGCGTATGCACATATAGATATATATACATATGTTCATCCAAATGCTCTGCTCGCGATTTTCATAGATATGTAGGTATTGTATATGTACATAACGGTGGCAATCAAAAATAATGACAGTCAGTAAGAAAATGACAAATAGAAATTCCATTTGAACAACAACACAACCCTGGTCAAAAAGTTATTGGTACTGTGTGGTATTATTTCCGTTACAATCTTAACTGTTTGACATTTTACATAACCTTTTTCTTAATTGTACCTAACATTGTTGCTCCATTCGGTGGCTTCTTTCTTTTGCACTTTTCTTTGTATAATGCTTACTACACTGTCGTATTTTTGGGCAAAAGAATATTATAACTTTAAGGCCCACTTTCGATGGTGAAATAATAACAATAAGCGCATGTTATTGTTATTGGTGTCAGTTTTTTGATGGGCTGTTAAGTTGGTCGTTGAGACGGGTTTTTATTTTATTTATTAAAGCTGTCCATTGTGTTGCAAGATAACAGAGCTAGAATACAACAAGCACTTTGTACGAGTATATGTGTGTATTTATGTATGTGCTACAACATTCAAACAACGGAAAATGTTTGTGAATGTATTAGTGTCTTAACAAATACAAATGAATGTATGAAAACTTATGTACGTGTATTTCAGACTTGGCGTTAGCTTTTATAAATTTTAACGCCACTGATATTTTGCCAATTCAGTCAACGACGTTGCACTAAAAGTCAATCCCATAAAAGTAAATGTTTACATTAAGGTGATTTCAATAAATTTTTTTTTTATTAGTCGAGATTTGACCTAAAATCTTCTACTGCATTTAAAATTTGCTCTTAAGTGAATCTTAACTATTATGAGTAAAAGAGAACTAAGGAGGTGGGGTTTAAATTACGTTTCATCTGGCAGGGGAGAGAGGTGTCATAAGAAAAGTCCACGTGGTTAATGTGCGGTCTTGGCTCTATCATCGGTTTACCCGATTATTTTTGGACTGCCCTATTATATATAAACAAACTAATATTTGTAAGTACACTCTTGTTGTCTTCTGGCATTTAAGTTCAAAGTTAAGCAGCCAATTAACCGGCACACAGACAAGTCACCATTGGAACAATGTGACACATAAAACCACTCGGAATTAGGTTATATACTGCTTACACCATCCCGGAGCATTTCCTGTTTATTTTTATTTTTTTTTTTTTCTTTTTGGTAATATAGAGCATGTTGGACTATTACTGAAAAGTAGATATTTCTCGAACCTGTTTCGAGTAGAATGTGGAACATTTTTTATTACTGAAGAGGTTTTCCTTATGTCAGAATCTTGAAAACCGTGATTGTAGGTAGAACCACCTACCTTCATCAATTATTATAATTAACATAATACAAATATTGTAAGTAATGTAATAAATATGTCTTGTTCTTATTATTGGTACCTGTTACGGGAATATAGCTGAGTTTGATGCCAATTGAAGACACCAAGTGAAGTCAGGTCTTATGATGTATAAGTCTTTATCTTCCTCTCAATTATATATTATATTACATACAATATATACATACATACATACATATATTTGATGGATATCATTTTCATGGTCAATATAACAATCAGATATTAAAACATTCACGAAAACAAGGTTAAAAAAGGAATATTACCCTATTTGTTTAGATCACCGGAAAATGATGGCTTCGAAAATATGCTCAAAAACCTAATATAATAACATCTTCGCTGGAATTGATTTTCAAGTCTCCATGCGATCATGTGCTGTGATGAAATCGTCACTCCATATACGATTATTAGGTTACCATAGAAGGATGTTCCACGGATATATTAGGTCAATTAAAAGGTATTTTTTGTAATAAATAAATGGCTTTAGTGACTTGTATTTCGAGTTCTGAAAGTGCGATTCGATTACGCTATAAATAAGATAACGAGAGAAGTGTTGATCACTTAAGTCAGTGATCTCAAAGAGAAAATATGTTATATTCTCCACGATGTTTCTTCGATATAGGCGATAACACAAGTCAAGCACCTGAAAATGTGAATAGTGTTTCTGGTCCTCATACTGTATTAGTATATCATCTCCAAGCCAGTATTGACGGCCAGGAAAGTTTCATCGTGTGTTTGGTGGGATTGGCAGGGAATCATTCACTATGATTTGTTCCCTTACGGCCAAATCAATAATTCGTCTGCCTGAAAGAAAAAATCGCCCACAAGTGCCCAGATTTGGCCACCAGGAGGAGAATTGTGTTTCATCAGATCGACACTCAAACTCCGAGAAGATTCTTTTGCCTCCACCTTATAGGCCGGATCTCGCACTAAGTGATTACCATCGTTCCTGTATATGGCGCATGATCTAGCTGGTGAAGAATTAGTCTCTAGAGAAGCCTGTAAAAACCGATTGTCGTAACTTTTGCCAATGGGGATAAGGATTTCTATCAGGGAGGCATAACGATCTTCAAAATTTCAAAAAGTTATCGAGCAAAACGTGTAAATTTGGCATAAATCGGACAATTCTAACGATGGTAAAAATAGTGGATGAATTTTTAGTTGACCAAATATAACATGACATATCTGTTTATAATATTGCTCATTTCGAATAAATACGATTTAAGTGAACGTTAGACCCTCAGAGACACTTTAAATCGTCCAACTAGTCAAGCAATTGGAAAAATTTTAAAGAATTTGAAGAGACTGGATCGGCTACAGATATTGTAAAGCCTTTCTGTGAAAGTTTAGCCGAAGACCTGAATGTGTATATTTCTAGACATTCTCAAGAACTGAGACTTTCCTACGGCACATTATGGCGTATTTTGTATTTGGACTTACACCTACATCCATATAAAGTCCACCTCATGCAACAACTGAAGCCAGCTGATCATTCTCAATGCCATACATACGTCGATTGGGTGCTTGAACACCAACAAGTGGGCGAAGATTTTGCGAATAAAATTTTCATCAGCAACGAGACAAATTTCTCACTTTGAGATACGTAAATATGCAAAATTGCCGCATTTGGAGCTCCGAGAATTCCCAAATAGTAAAATAGAGGTCTTTGAAAGCGACAACGACGAGACTATCACTGTCAATTCGTTACATTATGGTCGTATGATAACCGACTTTTTTTAGCCCTCAATTAAATAACACGACTTGGGATTTCGATAAGGCGGTTCCACTTGTCACACACCAGAGCGAATATGGCTTTATTGCAAGAGATATTTCTCGTCTCTGTAACCTAAGCCCACTGGCCACTGAGATCGTGCGATTTGACACCCCTGAAATTATTTTTCTTGGGCTACGCAATTTATGCGAATTGACATTTAATTCTTGAGCACTGTAAAACCAACATTCTTCAAGTTATGACAAAATTCGCGCGGCGGTAATTTGAATTATACAGGGTTTCCCATAAAATGCCAGGGCTCAAATTTTATAATAAAAAAAGGAATTCCATGTAAAAAAACAAAATATTTCAAATGCATTTTATTTTCGTCTCTTTTCAAAACCGCAAAAGAAATAACCCTATATATCAAATTGACCATTAAAAGCACAGTGTATCTCTAATTTTTTCGGTAAAATTGCATTATTGAAGATTAAGCTTACACCATATAAAATTGGTCTCATCGATGCAAAAACGTTTAGAAGCTGTCATCAAACATAAAGGCTTGGCTACAAAATATTCATTTCGTTAATATTTTACCATTTTATTATATTTTTTTTTGTGTTTTTATGAAGTGTACCAATACTTTTGTTTGGTGAAAATTAGTTTTTTCATTTATAATTAGTATTAATTTAACATAAAAGACAATAAAATGAATTGAAGTGAAAATAATTGAAAATCTGTCCCTCTGTCTAGCATTTTCTTTTTCGGAATTAAAAATATTTTCATAAGTGGTCAAAAAGAGGTGTTAAAGTTGAACTATCTTGCTGTGCCAATACTTTAGTTCATCACTGTACAATTGGGATGCCCCAAAAAAATCCAGCGATTTTTCATAAAGACGGCGTTGGCAATTTTCTCAAATGGCTTGTGACTATTTGATTGTACTTTTTCTTTTGACAGCTATAAGCTAGCACTTTTAGCTTGTTTTAGAATAATTGAAAGAAATTCATTTAACAGGCCGCTTCAACGCTTGTGGTATGCATCTTAGACGCAATGAATATAATCCGTTTTTAAAGTAAATCATAACTGGAGATAAAAAAAATGGATTGTTTACAACAACGTCAATCGACAACAAACATGGTCCAAGCATGATGAAGCGCCACAAACCACTTCAAAGGCTGATTTTCACCAAAAGATGAAAAGAATGATGTCAGTGGGATTGGAAGGGTGTGGTATAAGTAGGCTGCTATATATAGGTCTGGCCTAGGCAACACTAAGTGTTGCCAGGTGCAATCTGACATTTCCATTGGAAAGTTTGACATTTTTTGGCATAACATCACTCAGAACGTTTTGTCATTTAATCGTGAATTGTTATATTTACAGGGAATTAAAAAATTAATCTCTGCCAAAAAATGGATTTAACTCGTGAACATTTTCGTGCGATCATTTTTCACAACTTTCAACGTGGATTATCACGACAAGAGTGCATCGATGCATCTTATAGCACAAAGACGAATTCCGGGAAGGTCGTCCAAAAACAGCCGTTGTGCCAGAAAACATACATGCCGTACGTGAACTGATAATGCAAGACCGTCATGTAACATACCTTCAGATAGAGGCATGCCTATGCATTTCTCCCACCAGCATACATTCGATATTGCATGAACACCTGGCCGTAAAAAAGGTTTGTTCTCGTTGGATCCCGCATAGTTTGACAATCGCTCAAAAAAAAGGCTCCTGTGGATTGGTGTAAAGAAATGCTGAAAAAATACGATCGCGGTGCTTCAAAAGACGTTTATAAGATCGTCACAGGTGACGAATCATGGATCTATGCGTATGAGCCTGAAACAAAACAACAATCGATCGTGTGGGTCTTCCAAGCCAAATCAAAAAAAAAAAACCATCTTCGTTGATAAATATTCGTATTTTCATTATTAGTCCAGAAATATATATAGCAGCCTACGTATTTTGAGCTGCTTTCAAGAAACCAATCGATTAATTCGTATGTCTACTGTGAACAACTGGACAAATTGAATACATCCAGCAACAAGAAGCGGCCAGAATTGGTCAATCGTAAAGTTGTCATATTCTAACTGGAGATTGCTAGACCGCACACATCTCTGGTGACTCGCCAAAAACTGAGAGTGCTTGGCTGGGAACTGTTGATGCATCCACCATATAACCCTGATCTTGCACCATCAGACTACCATTTGTTTCGATCTTTGCAAAACTCATTAAACTTTCGAACTTTTAGAAATGACGAGGCTATTAAATCGCACTTGGTTCAGTTTTTTTATTGCAAATAAAGTCCAAAAGTTCTATGAGCGTGGAATAATTATGTTGCCGGAAAGTTGGCGAAAGGTCATCCAATAAAATGGAAATTAAATAATTGATTAAAGTTCATTATAAAATAAGAAAATATATATATTTACTTTCTTTTAAAAAATCGCCGATTTCTTTTGGGGCAACCCAATAGATTAAACTTATCAAAAGCCATATTGTATAACAGAAGGTTTATAAAGGGTGGTTAAATTGTAAGGGCCGATGTTGAATGTGAACCACACCTAAACGCCAAGTTTTTTTTAATTTTATTGACATTTCTCTATTTCAGACTTACTCAATTTGAACCATGGAGAGATACACAATCCAACAACGTGTTAAAGTTATCCAGACTTATTATGAAAATTTTCGAAGAAAATCATCTTCAGTGATGAGGCACATTTTCACCTCAGAGGATTCGTCAATAAACAGAATTGCCGCATTTGGGCGAATGAGAATCCAAGAGTGATTGTCGAAAAACCAATGCACCCACAAAGAGTGACTGTTTGGTGTGGTTTATGGACTGGCGGCATCATCGGGCCGTATTTTTTCCAAAATGAGGCCGGTCAGGCAGTTACTGTGAATGGTGTTCGCTATCGTGAGATGATAACGAATTTTTTATGGCCACAATTGGAAGATATGGATGTGGACGATATGTGGTTTCAGCAGGACGGTGCCACTTGCCACACAGCTAACGAAACAATGGCTCTTTTGCGTAACAAATTCAATGGCCGTGTTATCTCACGTAATGGCGATGTCAATTGGCCCCCAAGATCATGTGATTTGACACCGTTGGACTTTTTTCTCTGGGGTTATTTGAAAGAAAAGGTGTACGTGGATAAGCCAGCAACAATTCAAGAGCTAAAGGATGAGATAATTTGGCACATTAACGGCATAGAAACTCCATTATGCCTCAGCGTCATCGAAAATTTGGACCATCGTATGGAGGTGTGCCGCCGAGGTCGCGGCGCTCATTTGGCCGATATTTTGTTACATACATAATTGAGTAATACCAATATATCATAATAAAATAAAATTTCAATAATTTCCTAAATAGTTTGTGTTTTATTCAAAATCAACATCGGCCCTTGAAAATTTAACCACCCTTTATATTTAAAACCGTAAACATATGTATGTATATGTATGTTATATCATATTTCTAAATAATGACTTTATTTGTTTTAACTTGTTTTCTATAAACAGCGCCCTTAATAAATACATACATATATATGTATATAGGTACAACGTATGTTTGGATTTCTGATCACGATATTTGCCATGAGCGCATTACACACTGCTAACTTTAATAAAGCCGAATTTGAGAAAATTAACACATTTTCGAAAGTGTATATAGGCACGTACTAGAGTACACACATACGTACATACGTACAAATATACGTGTATGTATGTGCATAAGTAAAGGCTTGCGTATGTTTCTTCCGATTGCGTGCCAATAAAAGTGAAAGAGGAAAACTACTTTTGAATACAAAGAATTTTCGAAAATTATTTTTTAATTGTTTCGCTTTAGGGTTACCCATGCAAATACCTATTATGAGTGTGAGTAGGTATGTATGCATGTAGAAGACACATTTGCTCATTAGGAAAATTACTGGGGAAACGGTCAAACTAATATCGTGAGCACTTTCGTTAGTTGAAAGCATAATTGAAGGAATGTCAGTTCGCACTGAAGCAATTTTCTAAATTTCTTAGAGCTAACGACTTGTTTAATTTAAATTTGCCCTAAGGGCTTCCTTTCATCCATAGGTCAGTTGCAGAAGAAGATCCCAACAGGTTTACGAAAGCAAATGCATTAACGATATTAATAGTCGCCGCTTGGAGCGAAATAATAGATTTTTAGCAAAACCCCTGCACAATAATTCAGCAAAATAAGTAGCACAGACCATAAAGTCCAAGCAGTATTGCAGTTCTGTCTGTGGCGCTATTGAAAGAGTTCTTATCCATAAAAATGATTGTGTATATAGAAATATATAATTTACTAAATTACTATCAAAATAAATAATTACAGTTTTATTCCTCATGAGCCATCAGCTGGCATAAAATTTCTAAAATTTTGCAAATATTCAAATTAGATATTTTCAAACATGACTTGTGAAGTATGGAACAACAGAACAGATACTTCTCTAGAAACAATGGGCTGAACAACTCCCATTTATTTAATATGGATGGCTTAATGATGGAAACTAAAATATAAATGGTATTTCAGCCAACATTTTGTTCAATATTGCATACCCGGTATTGAATCTCATTGTAATTGAGTTTTTTTTGGTAAAAATGTCAATATTTGAGCAATTTTTTTACTTTTTGACATATACGTGATATTGCAAAGTGACTTTCAAGCAAACCGTTGGCAGTATTTCAAGCAGCATGTCCCGCCCACTAGAGTGTTTGCTATATTATTATACAAAATGTCCCAAAACTAACGCAAGATTTAAATTTGCCTCCATTTATGTAGTAAAGTGTTTATAACATTAATCAAAAAAATACCCCACAACTGACAGTTTAGGCTTAGTAAAAATGAAACTTTATACGATAGGATAACGTGTCTTCATTTCAATATTTCAGAAATGATGAAAGCTTGGCGGCAGCAGCTCGAAAATTTCATATAACATATGGCCAGAATAGTGGAGTTCTGAGAACCCAAATCATGCGTCAACCACCGTATTCACCGGACTTGGCCGCCGCTGAATTTTTCCTCTTCCCAAAACTGAAGACACCGATGACGGGAAGGCGTTTTGCTACGATTGAGAAAATAAAAGAAAAATCGAAACTGGAGCTATTGGCGATACCAAAAAACGCGTTTCGAGGATTGGAAAAAACACTGGCATACACGTAAGTGTATTATGTTTGAGGGGGATTACTTTGAAGGGGACAAGATAGTTATTGATGAATAAATAAATCCTTTTTGAAAAAATTTTCTGATCATACCTCGTATGTGAATGTCGAAAAACAAATGCAATCACAACGTGCCATTGTTTAATGTGAATTTTGGGCTGGAGGCATAATTGAGCCGTACTTTTTTGAAAAAGAGGCTAGTCAAGCAGTGACTGGCTCTCGATATCGCGACATGAAACCTAGTTAATTTTGCCGAAATTCATTCACATTTTTTTCCACTCCTCATATTGTTCCGTTTGAACGACCTTGCTTAATAAATATGGCTTTAATTGCCCATTAATTACTAAATTGTGGCGATTTTCATTATATAGGAGATGAACAAGTGTCCCATGAATATTTCACTTTGGGTTTCAAGCACATGAACTGGTCGTCTATTGACTTATGTATGTACATATGTATACGTGTATGTGAGCGTTTCACTTTCAATGTTGGACTGAATAGCATGATTGAGATCGTATACATCTTAGTTTGTTGCAGCAGGGATAGCTCGCTCACTCAGCCGTCCATGATCCTTATAATTGATTTGGATAATGGGGAATACTCCGTAAATCAATTCTTCTTTTAATGTCCCTAAATTGGAGAAGTCATCGGGTAATATAACCCGTGCGAAAGTCCGATTAAAATAGGCATATTGGTGGTTAATTGCAGGGTTTGTACATGAGTAGTGCGATTGAAGACTAAGTATTAAAAGTTAGAAATGGATTTAAAAGACATGAACTAATTTCCATCAAGTTTTATGTACTCGTATGTCAGCCATACTCCCTCTCACTTTCGTTTTCTCTGACTTTCGGGAAATCTGCGCGAAAGTAAATTAGGTAAATGTTAGTACATACAGACGGCACTCATACATTTAGCATGGCTAAGGAGTGGCTTAAAGATTCAGATCGTCTTGCAAGTACCGGTAACTGTATATTGTTAAAACAATATTAAAAGAACCATCAACATAAAAACATGGCAAATTAAACTAACAAAAGATTCAGCTAGATAAAGAGGATATAATCAAATATAACAAAGCAAAAATAAAAATAATTTATTACACGTAAATTTCTATTTCAATAGCCATGTTGGGAAAATCTTCATTGCAATAGAATTGGCGGCACCGTTGTAGCACGTGAAATTCAAGCAAAACGAACAAAAGAGCAAAAACAAATAACAAAGTTGTTCAACAACTCACAGAGCTTCTCTTGTAAGTACGACTACCGGCAAAATAAACAGTGGACCGGAAAAAATCCAGCCAACTGTTGCGTTCCAAACAAAGAACTACATATTTAACAGAAATACATATATATATATGTAAAAGCAAATCCATTCAGTCGTGATGATGAAAATGAAATATAGAGAGCGAGTTGATAACTACCTTCGACGAAGAAGAATAATCGCTACCGGTAACTAGTTTATGAGCGGATACACGAGCGAAAAGTTGTTTGCAAAAATATCAGAGAATAATTTGAATGGTGTAGTATAATGCTGAACCGTGTATTCACACTAGTATATACGAGTATAATACGCTAGACTTTTGAGAGAGTATAGTTGAGTGTATTGTGAGCGGTGCATATGTACACACAACTAACTACTATACCTCATACGAGTATATGTAGGAGCAAATGACCCAATTGTCTACTGACCCACACTTGCGCAAGAGTGTAGAGCCCTATTACGGGTAAAACGGGAAGGACTTTATAATTGCTTGTGTTTGTAGAACACGTTTTGATATTAATATCACATACATACATACACCTTTACTCCAAATTATGAGTCGCGCCTCCAGATGGTTCACTGACTGTATACAGCTGTTGAAACACTAGTATGGTGACCTCTACCCAAAAAACATAATATATTTCAAGAAACCCATGAAAATATTTGCAGTTTTTGCAAAATTATACGAAACAGCAGTAAAGTTTGGAGACGCTCATAACGATATTCAACATATAAATTATTTAAATTTTCCGCGGAGCTTATCTTCGATTTGTAATGCACCTCTTGATGCTTTCTCATAAATGAAAGGGACTCCAGTTTAAATCCGAGGGAGAATGTTTTCATAAAAAAAAATTTCTTCATTTTTGGAGATTAGCGTGACTAGGTCTCAAGCCCCGAACTTGCTTTCGTCCGACCATTTTATGCAAAGAAGATGATAGATGCATCTTGTTAGTTCTTCGCCGACATATTTAAATAGCTCAGCCCGGGTAATCCATCGGTGTCAATTGGGGATTCGGTTTCACCATCACTGTTTTGCAGACACTGCTCCCACCATATTACCTCCTTCACTTCTACATATTGTACATATGTACGTGAGTACTTTACCTCTCTGTAAATCTCCGCAACTTTTCACAGAATTTTCGAACATTAACCAGTCGGTCAACTTCACAAGATTCTTTCATCATACTCGCACTCTTTAGTCTCTTTCTTTTTTATGTCTGTGAAAGCGTTTGGGTTACTCTTCATCTCTCGGTATGTATCCCACCCGGCATGCGTTGGGAAACGGGAAGTCTGCTTTCTCACCGCTGCAGTTCGTCATTTAAATCCGACATTGTCGAAAAGCTAATAAGGTGCATGCATCAGGTTCGTTGCAAAATATTGTCAGATGAAAGCAAACCTGACTATTGGAATCTAAGTGTGCTCTGTCCATTACATAAAAAATCGGACCGCACGGTCTGAGGTAATTGCCGTGGGATTAGCTTGCTTAATAGCATATAAAGTCCTATCGTATTGTTTGAAAGAAACTGATTGAACCTTATCAGTGTGGCTTTAGATCTTGTAAATCTACCATTAATCAGATATTCACCATGCAAGAAATCTTGAAATCTTGAATCATAAAATCAGATTATTTCTTTTTTTTTTAGTTTTGAACGCATTTCAGAAAAGAATTTTCTTACCGCTGCTCCAAATATAATACAATGGTCGTTCGAAAGCATGTTAAAACGTTGGGTACCTGGATCTTTGGGAATAACTTCACGGCGCACATATATCAAAAGTTGTAGAAGATGCTCGAACGAAATCACAAATATAAAGCAACAAATAGAATAATGAAGTATGATTGTTACAATGAAATTAAATGTTTTGAAGATACCACAAATACAGATGAAAATGTTTCGAAAATTGGCTCTAGTTTTAAAAATAACAAACATATTTACGATAATAAACACAATTCCCGGGGTGTAAGGGTTCAAGAATTTTACAGCGGTAAGGCATGCCTGTCGTAAGAGGCGACTAAAATTCCAAAGTTCTCGCTGCATTCAAGTATTTATACAGAAACTACCTGGATTTTTATCAGGTTAAGGACGGTCACTACCATAATATTCGTGAACAACGCTTAACGTGAACACGCTTTTTTGCATTGACTGCTCTGTAACATGAACAAACTCTGAAGACGCGGAAAAGTGAACAAATATTTTTTCGTTGCAAATATTTATTATATTTATATATGAACAACCGTGAAATCCATTAAATTTGATTTTTAAAGTTCAGGGAATCCCCTAATAATGTGTGTCTATACACATCGAATTTCAATGACTTTAGTTCAGCATTGCTTCCATCAATCGTTTGTGCCAGAGGTAAACAATTTCTTCATCGATTTAAAAAAAAATATTATAAATTTGGCACTATTACTTATTGAGAACGCTCCCTTTCATCCAAGTAAAACAGAACTAAAAACTGAAGATGGAAACATAGTTGCCATGTTTATGCCACCAAATTTCATTCCTCAAATCCAACCGATGGATCAAAATGCGATCAAAATAACAAATCTATATTACAGAAATCGTTTGTTGGCTGCAATAGCAGCAAAATACGCCAAACCGCTTGAGAAACTCTTGCTCACTACCGGAACATTTTTTTAAGTTTAATGAGAAATGAGGGGGACTCTGAAGATAACATTCCATCAAGTGTCCCAGGATGCATAATTAAATTCTTTAATGGAAACATCAGTTACTCTCCTACAGGGCTTGAGTCCTCAGGACAGAATCTTACGACACACCTAGAAAGTACTAGTAAAGTATTGAGTTTCTAACTTTTTAGGTTGAACTTTCACTATCAGTGGTTCAAAAGTGGAATGTTGAGCTTTGTGTTGATAACTCAAGTAGAGAAAATGGCGGCAAAAGAGGCAAATGAAATTTTCAACAAAGTATTACAATGGGCAGGATATGCAGTGGCGGATAAAAGTGACATGAATATACTAAGATGCTTAAGAGATGAAGCCAGTTCTTAAGCTGTTAGCAAAAAAGAAACAATACAATACTTTAAAAAATTCATACCAACACGAATATATTTTTTTTAGCTGCAATTTTTTTTCTTGATAAATTTGGAAATATGTTACATTTTGAATCTTAATATCAATAATAAAAATCTTTCACTTTGTAGCATGTAAAAATAATGAATTTAATCAGAGATTACATATTTCTTGCCTTTGAATTAAACGATCCCTAAAGTGAACTCACTTAGTTTTAATTAGTTCACGTTACCGCGAGTAAACTGTAAATTTATAATTATGTTCATTGTTAAATAGCCATAAGAGACCAAAAGTTAGAGAGTGTTGAAAGCTTTAATAGACGTTTAGTGGAGTCTTTAAACAACAATGGCTAATAATAAAATAAAATTTGCTGCTAATTTGCGGCAAAGGAACACAAACACCGAAAACAGTGCAGATGCTAGTTAATGACCGCATAATTATATGTACATATGTATATATCTATGTATTATTAAATTATTTCTTTTTTAACTAATGTTTGGCGTATAATAATGTTAGTGTTTTGTTTAACTTAATCAGTATTACCTACGTACAAAGCACTACGATATTTGGCAGTATGCTGTGCCAGTTGGAAGATCTATTTGGGAAAATATATAATACATATACGAGTATGTATATGTTCATGTGCCTAAAAATGCTTCTTTGCATATACATATGTATCTCTGATAATTAGTTTCACGATCTCTCAATTAAATGCTTCTCTTTTACGTTCTGTGCTAAAAAATTAATTGACAGTCATGGTAAATTACAGTTTTGTCGCAGTTGAGGTCACAGTTACCGCAACTTTTTGCAGTCGCCAATGGCATTCAAGTTGGAGTGCTGATGAGTTGGCCTGTCCCTGGGGTGGGCAATAGAAAGTTTTTAGATGCTAATTATGCATAAGGTACATACATATACCTCTATATATATATATATACATACATATGTGCATACAGCTACGAGCAGTGAAATAGTAGTGGGTACTAGAATTTTAGATATCTTCGAGCTATGCAAAATTCCAAACAATTTTAACATCTATTGAAATGCAAAAGTGGAGCATATTTTCCAAGCTATATTTATTAACAAAAATATTTTGATTTACATATGTCGGCGATATGTTTATTTACAAAGATTTGTTTATATGGGAAAAATGTAGCGAGCGGTAAAATAGTAGTAAGGTAAAATAAACCTTTTAAAAGAACAATGAAGGATTTTTTTCAAATTTCTTCTATGCATAAACTTAGTACTTGGTAGCATGACCATCATAGAATCTACGAGACTCTCGCATCTTTTCAAGGGCATGCTCTGCCATGCTTCCTGCACTACGGTCCAGAGCTCGTTGTTGCTTTTCGGTTTAGCACTCCATACGGCTTTCTTAACGTCTGCCCAAACAAAGGTTTTCAATGGGATTAAAGTTAGAGGATTGAGCTGGTCAATCCTTGACTTCAATTCCATTTACTTGAAACTCCTCCTTTGCCACCCTACTGGGGTGTTTCGGGTCATTATCCCGCTGGAATATTCATTTCAGTGGCATGTCTTCTTCGGCAAACGGTAGCATAATATTTTTTTATTATAGCCTCATAAGCGTGTTGGTCCATTATATAATATTATCAATTTTGTGAATTGGACCCTCACCTCTGTACGGAACACAGCTCCAAACCATAATACTCGAACCGCCATGTTTCAATGTTTTTGTGGTGAATCTGGTGTTGTACTCAGTATTAGGTGGGCGTATTACATACTGACCATTTAGAACTATTTTTAACCCGTCGGTACAGAAATGTTGCGTCATTTCTCAATTGGTCAATTAAGGTGTTCTTTGGCATATTTAAGACGGCGTGCTATATGATTTTATTTAAAGCGGTACTTTTCGAGGACTGCGGGCATATAACTTATGTTTACACAGAAGTCTTCTTACTGTATGAACACCGCAGGGCAGGTTCCATTTGCTCATAATCTCCACAGCTGACATTGTCGGCCGTATCCTAGCGCATCTTACCACTTTTCGTTCAAAACGTCTTGCATCCCTTTTTTCTTCTTTTTTTGTAAGTAATAGCATTACGTATCATTGTGGCTAAACACCCGACAAGTTTTTCAACTTCCTTGTAGGTCTTCCCTTTGTTTATTAGAGACCGGATCCATTCTCGTTTTTCTTAACTGCAGTGGTTCACGCGGCCCACTAAAAGATACACAGTCACATTTTTTCATTTTTTTTTTTCATTGAATAACAAATAAAATATCCGGAAACTTACTTTTTGTATTGCGCAAATCAAAATTTTAACGTAAAAATTACTTTTTTACATTAACTCACAGCTCGCTACTATTCTATTGCTCGCTTTTTTAAACTAACGACGCAATATAAAATAACGGTATGTGTTTGACAATTGAAAGTTGTGCATAACAAAGTCGTTACACTTCAAATAATATATCTTTAGGATCACGGTAATACATATAATAAAGGATACAAAATATAACGGAAAAACTTCCTTTGCAAATAGGCACTACTATTTCAATGCTCGCAACTGTATATATGTATGTATCTGTGGATTTCTATTTTTTAGGTGGCATTATGAAAACAGCTGAGAAAGTGAAAATACATACATATACATATAGATAAGTACAGATTTTACTGATATTAATTAGTGAATGTCATTTCAACGATGTGAATGTTCTAAATCCCATGATTTGGTTTATGATTTAAAAAAATATGTAAATAGGTTGGTTTTTTTCTAACTTTTATAAGTTTTCATGCCCCACATTTTAAGATCATAATTTTTGAATGATGTCACGATTTTTCTTTTTATGGTGAAACATAATTTTCTATATGAAATCACGCTTATGCATTTGCTTTCTGTAAAATCCACATAGAATATGTACATTAGGGTGGCCCTTATTTCAAAATAATGTCGGATTCTCGGTCTCAACCCCTAGTAACATTCTAAACGGCTCAAAATTAATATATGTATATAAAATTTCAATACAATCAAATAAGATTTAGAGGTGGCTCACGGCGCTTGAATCTTGAAAAAATTTAGGATTTTCAGCAAGTGAGGAACAAAATCACTTTTTAATTAAAGAGTGCTAGAGTAGTTTAGGACAGATGCAAAGTAAGTGATAGTTCAGGTATGCCCTTTTTTATTACTGTTGCCGAAATCGTTGGGGAATAATGCAAATGAATTGGTAATAAATTGGACATCATTGCAGCGGCAAAAACATTTACACCGGGTTAAAAAGTTACAAGAAATCAAAGACAACTTTATTACAACTTTAAGTCGTGTGCTTAAAATTAAAATACAAATAAATATCAATTTTCTCTTAATAAATTAATCGCCGTACCTAACATTGGAATGGAAAACTACTACCAGAAATAACAAGTCGAAAGACTTCCGGTTGTTGTTAGGTACTTTTAAAATTGGTGAACAATTGATAGAAATTTCAAAGTTATTTGCTACAACTGGTTCAGAAATCGCTGATTTATTGTATGAACTTTCATTTGAAAGAAATTTGGAAGACCGCATTGTTGCCTGTTGCTTTGATACAACCTCGACCAACACGGGCGTAATCTAGGGGGCTGCAAAGTTATTAGAAAATAAAAACTGGAACGCAAACTACCATATTTATTTTGTCGACATCATATGCATGAACGTTTACTATTATTTTCCAGTAAATTCCAGTAAGAATGTTCAATTATTTCGGCATTAACAGAAACAACTTCAAATATTTTATACGTTCTTAAATCAATTTTAAATGACACTAAAGATATCATTATGCATTTTTTTTTTTTAAGAATTAAAAAAAAGAAAATAATTAGAGATGATTACTGGGAATTATTGGAATTGGCCACAATATGCTTAGGAGCAAGCAATAACATAAAATTTCACGGACCCGGTCCTACTCATCATGTACGTTGCATGTCTAAGGCGATATATTGCTTGAAAATTTATCTACATAATTTGAGCTAACAAAACTCGAAAATAATGCTTTTATTAAACAATTTTACATCAAGCTTTGATTTAGGTGCGTTAATTCATACATGGCACCCCATCAGAACATAACGTTTATTCAGGAAGCTCAAGAATACAACAAAAAGATGGAACTTATCTGATAAATGCTTTACAATGTCTTTATTCGATGATGACGTTTCTATTACTGCGAAAAATAATATTGTTAAAAAATTATAAACATTGGCAACTGCGACAATGAAATGGAAAATGTAAGACGTTTACTCGTAAAG
The DNA here is from genome assembly GCA_037013455.1 of Ceratitis rosa. NCBI lineage: Eukaryota > Metazoa > Arthropoda > Insecta > Diptera > Tephritidae > Ceratitis > Ceratitis rosa. The sequence continues at coordinate 640,723 of JAWMAG010000086.1, read as the reverse complement.
CCCAGTGAAATCGATCAATTTATAGAAAAAGAACGCCATGATTTTGTGATGGTGAATACAATCGATTTTTTTGATCAATTTAGTATTTCTTCTCAATTCCTGGATGTAGATTCTCTATACTGGGATGATACGGGAACTTATAAAGAAGAAAAGAGATTGTTTCGAATATAAAAGTTGTAAATGACACTGGAAAACGCAGCGTAAAACTTATTGAAGAGTATAATAGAATCTTAAAAAATGTTTGTTGCAAGTCATCACTGATTATAAAAGGAAAAACGAGTCACACAATAAACCATCCTTTACAGCTCTTATCAATTAAAATTTAATTTATATTTTATGCACATAATTTATTATTTTATTATAAAAATCTCTGTTTTAATAATAATAAAAAAATTAAAGCACTCGTACCGTACTTTATTATTGTTCGCTTGATTTGAGTCCTTTTAGTTATTTTTGAAGACAAGAATCTCTAGAATTTGCATATACTAAGTTTAAAGAGATTCCATTCATAATATGGAAAGCTAAAATAACAAAAAGGTAAAAATTTAAAATTTTTTTATGATTTTTAGTAGCCGTGAGGCACCTCTAAATCTTTGTCGATTGAACTTAAACTTGGCATAATTAAGTTTTTGAGATATTCACACATTTCTATGGGGTAAGGCTCAGAATAGAAACGTACCATAAACCGCATCAAACAGTTACACGTTGAGAATGAAGAGGCTTTTTAACAAGAAATCTTTGGTTTTCCGAGCCCCAGAAGCGACAGTTTTACTTATTGATGTAGCCATCGAGGTGAAAAATGGCCTCCTCAGTCAAGATGATTTTTCGATAAAAATTGTATAGTGAATTTTAACAATTTCAATGCGTTGTTTTATTTTTCAAAAATTCAAAAAGTTACAGTTGCAAAAGGAATACATAGAAGGCTGTTCAAAATAACACCTCTTATTGGAAACCCATTTACTTGTTGAACTCGTTTTAAATTTGAGCTCTAGTAATCAAAATATTTTTTAGCGTCCTCTTTTCATTATTTGATTAGTATTTGTTTGGTCTAATAAACTAAAGTAAAGGTGCGATCAGACGTAGCAACGGCTGATGGTTTTTTTACGAGGAGCCTTTTCATGTCCGAAATACACTCGGAGCGGTGGACATTCCCTGCCGAGGGGAATTGAAATTGCTTTTTTTGAGTTTCCTCCTTAAATTAGCAGAAAGAGAGTTCTATAATCGACTAGCATTGACAAAGAACAGCCTAGTTGATTGTTGATAGCTAGGAGATTGAGTCGTAGAGTTTGTAAAAAAATACAATTTCTAGCTTTATGATAGTTGGCAATCATACATCCCGAGAGCTGATTTTACCAAGTCTAAATATGTTCGTACTTAGGAAGACCATACATTTATAAGACTTCAGAGTACATAACAACAGAAATAATTATCTGGTAACAGTGGGCGGATAGATAGCCGACTGGCTAAGATATCTCAAAGTGGCATAGACCTTACTTTCAACTGAATTTACATGATCAGTGCATTTAGGATTAGAGTTAATAATATATCCTAAGTTTTTAATCTTGTTAACTATTTTTAAGAGAAAATTATCTACGTATTTTGGGGCAAAAAATTTAACGCTGCACTACTTATTGTTTAATATTAGACTACTGGCGGCCACCGAATAGCAGACAAATCAGTATTAATATTTTTAAGTAGTTGATTGGTCTAGATAATTATAACTGAATGTCATCAGCGTAACCATGGAAGTTACATTAATAAATATGCTAAATAGCAACGGATCAAAGATGGAGTCATGAGGCACCCCTGAAGTAAGGTGAATATAAATTAAACCCAATATCACTACGCTATTTGTGTACCCTGGAAAGAGTTTATAACTATTGCGTGTCACGTGCCCGTCGAGTTGGTATATCATCCCTTGTACACTAGCGGCTTCTAAGAAGCACGTTTAGACACAACCCTGTGCGCATACAATGAACAAAATGAGTGCAATCGTAGACTGAAATTTTTATTTCTGCAATTACACAAAATTGAATTGCAAAAGTTAATTCCTGGGTGCTCAACCATCGGAATTGAAATTTTTTGTCAGCCAATGCGTAAAGGAAGTAACAATTTTAGCACATCTGACGACACCTTAATACTACTTTTTTGGAAGTGGAACAGAAAAACACTTTTTGCAAAACAAATGATTCCAATAAATCATAATGAAGTACAATAAAAGCAAAAATATTTTTAACAATAATTGTTCATAACAATATATTTATTTTTTTTAATAAATATCAAATATCGCATATCGCATCAAACGTTAACTAACTATAATTATGTATGTATTAATGTCTGATTAAAATAGAATAATTTAAGTTTATTGACATCAAAATATATACATTTGTATGTATGAGTTTGTACAATTGTTATTTAATTTAACAAAGACATTTTAGTTTTATTTTTTTAACAACTTGTGTACTTAAATAAACGTTGATATATACTTATATATTTATTATACATACAGATATATTGTAATAAAAGTGAACAATGATTATAATTAGTAAGAAAATAAATAAATTTATATAAAAGTATGTATGTATTTGTTTAGAAATAGTAGAATGTAATTTGTTATTTGTGCACAAGCTCACTGAAGAAGTCTTTTGATTGTGTTATATCAAACATATTTTATTTCTGGGTAAAATTATTGGCAATAACAACCAACTTGTAGTACATATGCCCTTAAATAACAAAACAAATATTTACGCATTTCTCATTGCTGCGACGTTATATTATTAAACTATAGGAATTGAATTTAAATACAGCTATGAAGTACACGTACATAGCATTAACTCTGCTAATATACTGGTACATAAAATTAGATACCTTTTTCCATAAATTATAGGTTTAGTACGCGATTTGCTGGTGTTAACTTTATTCGAGAAAATATGAAATTTAATTAGTCTAAATTGTATTGCTTCGAATAAATTCAGACTTAATTTAGTCCAACACTCCTACTATATTACAATTTTTCTCTTAATAAATGTATGTAAGTATACGAGTATATGTAAGAACTCGTACTTGCTTTCATATGGGAGATCAATGTATTCTAAAAATACGTTCGGTCATATTTAAATGTTATAAGACGTGATAACTGCAAACCGAGAGTGATTTTTAGTATGAATTTATTCTCTACTTATGATTTGCCTTACAAAAGAACCATCTAATAAATTTATTTGAGTAAAAAGTCTTATCATCGAGTTAATTAAAAGTTCAAGTGAGGAAACTTCAAAATCGACATGCATGTAACACGAAATGAAAATATAAAGACCTAAAATATACCTAGGACTTTTCACCAAAAATTTAATTCTCATAACTTAAATCTTAAAAATTTGTTTATTAAAAATAAGTTCAGTAAACTCGCTCGCACTTGAGTATATTTTTGACGTTGCTTTTGGAGATACCTTTTGGGAATTATTTGAATGTAAAAATAAATAAAAATTAAAAAAAATAATAATAAGTAAAAATAAAAAAAAAAAAATTAAAAAACATAAAAATAAAATAAAAATTAAAAAAAAAAAAAATAATGATTGAAATGTTTTAATACAGATAAAAAAATATTCACCCAACTTTTTAACAACAAAAAATACCTTAAGCAATGGTTTCACCACAAAACGAATATTTTCGCAAACATGATTCTCTGTTTTTGGAAATGAAATTTTTTCTAATTCTGACAGAAAAATTTGTAATTTATTTGATTGGAAAGCAAATTTAGGAGGTCTGGTTAATTAATTTTTCTTTTCAATATTTCTTTTTTTATATATAAGTCTTTTCCCGGAATGACTCATGGATCAATCCACATCCTAAACCACTAATCATACAGATCTCAGTCTACGTATGACGTAGACATCCGTTGAGAAATAATTTTCCGGGAAGTGGACTTGGGACAGAAAATTAAATTTATTTTTAAATCGTTCGATTTGCACGAAATTTGGGTCAGAGGTAGCTTTTTGCTTAGATCCTGGTGGGAAGCACTATATCTACCGGAAAGTGAACTTTGGTTCGATCTGGCCAGACAAATCGTACTTATGGCATTTGGAACATACATACACGTATGTAGATAGCTCTTTTTCCTAGGTTAATATGTGGAAACTATTCTTTTGTTCGAATAAATCCAACAAAAATTTTTACCAGAACCATATTCCATACGGACGAAGTCGTGGAAGAACTCTAATTAATTAATAATAAATAAATGCAGAAATCTAATTTTTTTTACAGCTTTGCATATTTTCTAATGCAAGAAAAATGAATTTTTTCTGGTAGCATGAAGAAGACGAAAGGCGTTTAATGTCAGTTAGCTATGAAGAAGACTGTGAATAGTTAACTTTGAGTTATTGTATCATGAATAAATTCATATGTATAATAAAATGTTTTCTTTAAAAAAAATACATTTCCAAAATTAGCTAAAAAAAAAATATATATGCATTTTTTTAAATGCAAAAAAAAAAAACATTTACTTGATACACAATTCGTTTAGTTAACGGTAAAAAGAAAAACACTGCAAACAATAAACACGAGAAAAAATTAATCATCCTTCAAACAATTAATGCTGTGACATTTTTACCCAATTTACAATTTGCAAAGAAAAGAGCAGTCACCACACATACACGTTAAGCGCATAATGCATACATAGATTTCGCGGATCTTCACCCAAGTCATGAGTTGAATTGTTTTTATTTCAATTTTTTTTTTTTTTTGAGTTCTCTTTCAACTACCAACTAATAATTGTCTGCATAAGCGGATAGAGCTTGAGACAAAAGCGTGAATGCGTGTAGTCAGTCTTCTTGCAGGTTTCACTAATACGTTGAATAAGTTGAATACTCTGTACACTGTTGTTTTTGGTCTATTGATATCGAATAAAATAGAAATCTCTGCTTTGTTTTCATGCTGAGATCGTAATACAATTGAGTGGAGGAAAAAAGGCGAAACTACTTAATATTGTGCTGCACTGTATGAATGTTCATATGTATGTATACGTAGGTGAATTTCGATATGTATGGAGTATTTTATTCATAAAGACAATGATTGTCTATGCTAGGCGCGATGGTGCAAATGCAGATTGGACCAGTTGATGGTGCTGTTGTGTACACATTATAAAATAGTACGATCATACATATTTATGTATGTAGGTATGTATGTAAGTACAAAAGTAAACTTGCGACTATAAACAACATTCATTTTCACCGCGCCAACGCGGCGGATGCAGTATTTAACATGGAAAACTAGGCAGTTTCTCTAGCTAGCGCTCTTATTATTTATTATTATTAAGTACACGGCAAGTCAGTAAGTGATTGTGAAAGGAAGGGAAATTAATACAAACAAAAATTTAAAACAAAAAAGTTTACATACATATTTATGCATGAATGTGCATATTTTGTATTACAAAACAAAAAAGTTAAGAAAAGCAATGTAAAAAATAAAATATTCGCAAATTATGTGAAAATATGCAAGAAAATCTCATAAACATGCGTACATATATAAGTTTAATGCGATAAACTCTGCTCAGAAAGGCGATTTTTATAGAGCTGATCGGCAAGGGTAGCAAGGCACAACAATTATTTGTCTACTTAAAACCTTTACTAAATGATTTAGTTCTCATATATGCTTAGTCTGTAAAGGCAAGATAAAATTATTTTTGAATAATGGAACCAAAGCTCTAATCATGGGTCTAATACATAATTTCAACAATTATTTTAGTTTTTCAATTTTATCGTTGCACACTTTTAGGAGTAAATTTTGAAATCTGTAGGGTGAAGATTTCATTGTTTTTATCGCTGAAAATCATGAAAAGGCTGGTTAAGTTTTAGTTTATATATATACATAATTGTCGCTTTGTAAACGCTGAAGCAATTTTCGGCCGGGCTCCCTCTCCAATTTGTGGGATGGGTTTTGATGGTTATCCAGCAAATGGAGGGACCTGAAGTTTATACTAAGCCACCTCCGAGGAGCCTATAATTCATGTCAGAAATACACTCGGAGGGCTTGGATTGACATTCCCTGCCTAGGTGTGACCACAATTAGACATAATATTAAAAAAATTATTTTAAGTTATTATTATATCTATATTCTTTGGATGTTGGTCAGACCAGGACTCGAACCCTGGCATTTAAATTGCTTACAGTAAAGATTTATGGAGCATAGACTGTTATTAGAAATTATATACTGTTTTTTAGTATATTAAAGGGACTTTACCGATTATTTTTACAAGTTAAAACAAAAATACTTTTTGCCCAAAATATTGACAAGCCATAACCGAAAATTAAAAATAAAAATCCCTCCTTTTGAACAGAGAAATGTGTACGTATTTTCGTAACGAATCAAAAGAATAAAATATTTAAATCAACTCTTAATCTCTATCCTTTAGGGAAACTTGTTTGGTGTGTCACGATGTACGAAAAATTATTTGAAAAAGGATTGGTGAAAAATTAAACCTACAGTAGTAACTAAACCCCACATAAGATGTTACCCGTGACTCCAACACAAACAAAAAAATTAAGAACAAACAAGAAATAATAGCCAAGTACTTAAATAATATATAACATTTACACAAATCACTATAAATAAGTCACTAAATACATTAAATTATACCTAAGCCTACACAATAACCAACCCACAGTTTAAACCTCAAAGCATACAATCAATGTTTAATACATATTGTAACTAAGTCCTAATAATTTGAAAAAAAAAAAAAAACGAAACCCTATCCAATTGAATAATACAGTGTTAGTTTATGCACAAATAACAATACTGGGTATGTTTCCAATGAACTTTATACGAACTTAATAATAAAATAAATAAATTTGTATGTCAAATAAATATTAAATTTTAAAATAAGTAATATAAAAATTATTAATCGCTTCGTAAGTGTTTCAAATTTCACATGCGTTAGTTGCAGAGTCTGCCTCAAAGAAGGCGTCTAGCAAGATTCAAATGGTAGTCGAAGATGTACGCGCTCTGAACACCCGTACGAATTGAATTCACACCTAAATCAAAGGTGCTACAAGTATGTATGCTAAATACTAAACAGATAGTCAACATTTCCACAGATGCAGCCGTTCTTCTTTTAAACGACGTCGAACTACGAGCACTTCGCGTTGCATTGCAGTCGAAACAAGTCTGATACTCGTACAACTGTGGTTGTGGTTGTGATCTAGCGCTATTCGGGCTTAGCTTGGTGCATAAATTTGCATATCGTGACGCCACTGTGCAATGCTATATCGTTGCCACATTATAAATATGTACATTAGCAGGTAGGTTGGTTGGCTCGTTGGTTGCTCAGTGCTATTGTGTATGTATGTATGTATGTATGTACATTTGCCTGTTGGTGTTTCGTGCACAGCTGATTTGTGGTCGGTCGTTTGGTGTCTGTCTGCCTGTTGTGGTTCGGTGAGTGTGTGGAGAAAGTGAAAGTTTTAGCTTGACTCTTTTGAAACAGCCTACAGCCACCAGACAGTCTGGATTGGCTCGAATTGCAGATTTGAATTGCTACTATTCATGTCTTGTTTTTTGTTTTTGTTATTATTTTGTTTTTGCGGGTTTACTTTTTGTAAATTGTTTTTTCTTTTCATTAATTTTTTGTCATATATGTACATAGTTGTTTGTGGCGCTAGTGGTGAAGCCCATTTTTGCTTTCTTTTGCAATTATGGTTACGGTTGCGGCACATTGTTGGTGTTTTGATCCCGCGGGTTCCTTTACACGTGCATACATATGTATATATATATATTATATACAATCACTTATATGTATATATATGTACTTATATGTATATATATATTATATACAATCACTTATATGTATATATATGTACATGGATATGTATTATATTTAAGCTTTTGATTTATTTTATTTTATTTTTTTTATTTTATTTTATTTATTTATTTTTTTCATTTTGTTTGTAAGTTTTGTTTTTGCATTAGTCGCTTTATAATTTCGTGATTTTAAAACATTTTTATTTTTTTACTTAATAAGTATACGTCCATTATTTTATTTTCTGTTTTTGCCCATTATTTTCTTTTCGTCTCAGCCGTGTTGAGCGTTTTGCTGCAGTTGTTACCACAGCCGTTTTTGTGGTTGGGAGTTTTGGTTTTATAACAGTACTTCGTCTTTTTTTTTTTTGGTCTTTTTAATTTTATTGTTTGTCATGCCTCCAACAACAAGCGAAAACAGGAAAAACGATGTCGCAATTGTTACAAAAACATATGTAAAGACGATTCACCAAAGACGACGTTGATTTCTTTTTTTCCGGTTTTGGTGTATGTGTTTTTCGTTGTTGTTTTTTCTTTATTCTTTTTGGTAAGACAATTCGCTTTCATTTCATTGTTTTTTCGTTGATTGGTTAATTTTATTCGTATTTATTTTTTTTAGCAGAGCTCAGCAGGCCCTTAAGGCAGACATGGACGTCGTTTTCACTCACTCGCTGTTGCGTAATCGACCGTCTTCGACGTATGTTTTCATGAAGTTAAGTGGTTTCGATTGAAGTAAATGCGATCGGGCGACAAATAAATACAAAACGTTTTTTTGGTGGAGAAGGGTTTGCGTAATCGCCGAAGGTATAATCGGCTACATTTTAAATTCGGTAGACAGTAATTAACATAAAGTAATTGACATTTGTTATTAAGAGGGTATTTAGGAGTGCCTTACTGGTTCAGCGTTTAATAATATCTCTCGCTCATGCGTTGATTTTTAAGATAAATCGCTTATTATTAATTTCACTAGAGCTTCCCATCAAGCAATCTTGGCTAAAAATTAGTGAGCCCAATTGTTTTCCACATCCAAGTCTAATAGTTTTGTTGCTGTCTCTCGTATACAATGATCAAATGTTGTTGGCCACACTAAGTCGAAACAATTATTTATGAATTGTTGATTCTGTTGTTGTTGTTGTGGTTGTTGTTGTGGTTGTTGTTGTTGCTGTAGATGATGATTTTCTTTTACGGCTTGTGATCGCTTATTTTCACTTTCAAACTCGAAAATACTTTTATTACCGTTATTATTCACATCGAATTGTAAATTTATATTAGCCGCATCGATCAGGAAACTTTCCTCATCGCTGGCGGTGGGCGTTCCTGTTTTTGGTGCAGTGGCTGTGGCTGTTGTTGCCTTCGCAGGCAACTGGAGCAAGTTGGAGAACGTGTTTGTTGCACCGCGCTCAAGTGTAGCAGTGTGATTATTGCCGCTGCCGTTGCTGTTGTTGTTTTCCTTGTTGTTGTTGGCATATAAGTTCTTTCTCTCCGCTGAGTCTAAAATGAAACTCAAATTGTCAAACTTAAACACCAAATCATCACAATTCACTATGGCAGCACTGTCGATGCCACTGTCGGCGGATAAATCGCTGCTGCAGCGTGAGTAGGCGCTTGTTGAGCGCGCCGTTGAAACGGCCAGCTCGCTAGGTAATTCGCTGCCGCAGGTTTCAATTAGTTTGCGTGAAATCTCGTTAATGCTCTCGGTCAGAAGTGCATCGGCAGTTGCAGGCAACAAGGGCAGTAGCGAATTGTCAGCACTACTGTACAACTTTGAGGTTTTCGTCTCAAAGGTGTCCACATTCAACATCAACTCGGTGGTATCGAAGAGTGGGGGCATTGCTAGTGCGGGTGTGTTATTGTAAGTATTTTGGCTGAAAAAATCGTCAACAATATTAATGCCACCGAGTATGTCACCATAGCCCGAATCATTCGAATCGCTAAGACAGCCATTAGCGGCTGCTTTGACGCCGAATGCGTCGCATATGTTGATGTCGGCGTTGCGCTTCGTCACATCTCGTTTGTTATCGAGCACATTGCGATTGGAGCCAATCACACCCACACGATTGGCGCGAGAAAGTGCGCTGGTGGGCGAGAGCGCCACATCTGTAAGGGGCGTCGAAGGTGGTGGCGACGATGTCGATGTCTCAGCAGCGGAAGCATGTGATGGCGATGATGATGTTGTGGAGGATGCCGAGGATGAAGAAGTTGAGGAGTGTGTGCGTTCTGATGCAGTCGATGAGTCAGATAAGGATCGTCGAAGAGGGTAATCCCAAATTGAACGTAGCGGGTCGCAGTTATGACAGAAGCAAAGGCCATGTTCGTCTTGCATATTTTTGGCGGCGTTAACAGCGACTAACGACTTCAAGCATGACGACTGTGGTAAACCCTTAGGTTTGCAGTCCTGATATGATGATTTCGAGTCTATAACACTTCCGCTGGCAGCGCAGTTCATTGATTGAGCGTTACCAATGTAAAAATTTATGAATTTGTACAAGTTTTCATTAGCATCGTCTTGGGCGTACCAATGCGATTGTAGCTGCAGTTGTTGCGGTTGCCTTCGCATAAGTTCTATTTGCGATGTGGTCTCTGCACCAACTGCTTGCCCTGCCTTAATGTTATCTTTCTGTGCTAAAATTGAGCCGGAATTTGAGAGAGCATCTAGTTTCAGGAAAATGCCATTATTGATTGGCTTGCGATCCTTCTTGCGTCGCTTACGTGGCTTAATTATGCGCGGTAATGCCGTCTCACCACTTTCTCCGTTATCCTTGGATGTCTCCGACGTTGCGTGCTCCTCAGTAGGTGTTGTGTTGTTCTCTTTGCCACGAGAATTAAGAGCGGCTGGTGCTGAGTGCTGGTAACGCAAATTGCTGCGAATTGGTTTTTCTGTAGATTTTACAACTCCTATGGTTGGAAAGCCATTGGAACCATTTTTCGACATTGACCAGTTTTGTCCGACGCTTTGTTGTGCTTGTAGTTGTTTTTGGTGTTGTTTATGTAGCAGCAAGGGCACACCTTGTGCGTGTATAGCGAGCTGAGAGATTTGGAATTTACCAGAATGATGTAAATTGTAAGCCTGTTCGACACCGCCATCTCCAGCGCTAACCGGAGTAGGTTTTGGATGTGGTGCTGGCGAACGTGATAGTTTACGTTGAACACGCTGACGTTGGGCTGCCATCAGATGTGTGCTGGCGTTGGAAATCAATGGTATGCCAGCGCATTCGTGGATAAGCTGTTGGTTTACCATGGTTGAGGGTTGTAACTTGGTGAAATTATGTGGGTGTGGTTGAGACGACACCGAAGAGGCGGCGCCTAACTGCTCCGGGATCGAACGTGGTGGATTCGCACCGTTGTAAACATTAAAGTGATGCGGCGGACGCGAGGGTTGATGTTGCGGTTGTGGTTGCATGCTACTGAGGTATTGTTGATATTGATGTTGCTGATGATTTGGCGGCATACGAAGATGCGGTTGTTGTAGAGATTGATGCTGTCCAATGCCATTTTTATTTGCCGCTGTTTGATGTGGCACGCCGGTATTGAAGTGAGGGGTTAGCCAAGGGTTTGGCCCTTGAGGTTTGTATACTTGCTGTTGCTGCTGTTGTTGTACAAGATGATGCTGTGCATGAAAACTTTGCTGGTGGCGATAATGGGGATTTTGCGGTTGTGTCGTCTGTTGTTGATGTTGGTGAAGGTGTGCCTGCAAGTGAGCAGTTGGAGGTGGTAAAGGATAAGGTGGTAAGTTCCGTAAGGGTGCAAGGCCAGCAGCGTTTTCTAGCGTACTACAGCCGCTATTAACATTGGGTCGCATAATCCTTGCTTGGTCTCCAATAGAAGTGGTGATGAAGAGTAGCTTTGTGAGTTGGAGCGCAGTTCTAAAATGCCCCACAACAGCAAGGACATTACACTCGGGCAGCAGTTTTTATTTGTATTATAAATTTATGTATCTGAAAGCTTTTTAGCTTTAGTGTTTCTAGACAGTATCAAGGGCGATCACATTTGTGCGTGTACGCTTTCAAGGTCCGCAGTCTACCGAATGGTAATTACACGAGACGGCAACGAATAAATTCCACGCGCGATACGCACAAATTCACAGCAACAATGCACGATGCTCTTATTTCAGTTTGTGCTATGCTTTATTTTTATTTTAAATATTTTTTTTTTTTATTTATATTTGGCCAAAACAATTGTTAGCTGCTATTTAATTGTAACCGTTTCTAGAACACACATATTTTTCGTGTTGCTTCTTTTTTGGGAAATTGAATAATTATACACGTAAATAGAAACTGCAGCTCTCAGCTGTGGCACAATTTCCTCCGTTACGAAATAAACTCTGAGCGTTCGCAACAGTTCAATATTTTTTCTTCAAAACGCAAAAGTGCACAAACACACACGCCAAGCACTATTCTTTTTTTTTTTAATTCAAAAACCAAAACTCAATTCTCAATTATCTCCTTGCCCATTTTTTCGGATTATTTCACAATTTCCGTTATCTTCCACGCATACGGAGGGAGGAGAAAAACGTTTACAAAAGTTTTTCGTATTTCTATGCAAGAGAAATTTGTACGAAATATGCAAATTGCTCCGCTAACGACAACCGTTTTCGAGTAAAACTCGTCGAAGACTAAGCAATCCGTTTCGAATCTGAGTTGGGACAAGCCGTGACGGCCGCTTACTTCTGCCAGTTGCTACCATTGCTGCCACCGTGCAGCGAGTATTACCAAATTGTGGCGCAACTCTCAGCAACATCAACAGCAGCAGCAGCGGAAAAAGTCAACGAAAAAGCACGTCAGCAAAATGAAAACACTACAAACCAGCATAAATCAAAGACTGTCTCATGGTTCAGCGTGTTTTTTTCTAACTACGTTGGTATAAAGCTTTAAATGTAATTTGTAAACTTTGCGAGTTGACTCTTGGTTTGGTAGTGTTAAACAACAAAGCGATCATTCTCTCTATTTTCCTACACATTTTTGCTCATTGCGCTCACGCCGCTCTCAATGTAAACTTCACAATCATTTTTCTTTGTGTTCATTCATTCGGTTGGACAATGACTTCTTTTTCAAAAGCTTAACTTCAGCCTACAACAGTACCACCGTACCACATACTCGTATATACATACATACTACTTCAGTCGTAGTTACATAGTTGTTTGTATGCCGTGGTAATCTCTTTGGCTTTATGCTAAAGTCCGTCAGAAGCTTTTCGTGTCGAGGTCATGTGCAATGGTTTTTTAAACCAGTCTTGTCTCGATGTTTAATAACTCACCGAGCGCAATTGAAGTGGAGTAGTAGAGAAGTCATTCTAGTTTTAAATACTTCATTGCACTGATCTACTCTGTGCATCACCGGTAAACTAACGTAACGAAAACTTGTAAACTTCCATATGTACAATAGTATTTATGTGCGTCCCAAAGTAAACATATGAATATTGTATTAAATTGTTGATGCGCCATTAGCTGCATCGCTCTAATATCTTTATCATTGCAATTGAAGGTTTTGATCCAGCACCATGAGGTATTGTAGGCCTTGTTGTGTTCAAATCATGCTGACCTTATAATCCACACAACAGCCCACGAACGTCGTCGTTGTTTGTAATACACCTCTTGAAGTTCTAAATATTAAAAAGGTTTTATATTAATCTTCAGAAAGCTCTAAAACTTTGGCCAAAGAGGGAGGCAAGGCTGTAAGTATGAAAAAAAATTAGCCTCAGCATTCGCAATCAAACTCAAAAATCTAATTTGGAACGAATAATAATCAATATTCAATTAAACATTCATTTTACCTTAAATTGATCAATGAACATTAAGTACGAGAATACCTAAGTTATTCCAAACATAAATGACGACTAGCATCTGAGTCCTCACAGTGTACTAAATTAGAAATTTCCTAGTGCCGGATACTACGGAAGGAATTTGTCACCTTTGGTTAACGTAACTTGAGTGTTTACAATTACGCTCGACATTGCCTGGACTTCAATTATTTTTAAATACTTTTACCTAAAAATAGTAAGGGTTTTCCAATAAGAGGTGTTATTTTGAATAGCCTGCTGCCCCGGTAGGTGTCACTTTTGAAGCTGTAATTTTTTGACATTTGACAAGCAAACAAACTACGCAAACTACATGGAATGGAAAAATGGAACCATTGAAAGTATTAAAATTCACTACAAAAAATGGTGAAAATCAGGCAGAGCCGGTTCCTAAAACTAAAACTGGTCGTCATGAAGCACCTTGTCGGACCGCAATACAGAAAATGGAAGTGTTGGGACAAGTACAACTGTAAATGTTGCTGCTGTAGCAAAAAGTGTTGAAGAAATCCTAACTTTGTCCATTCCTCGTCGTTCTTGGGAATTGGGCATTCCATAAACGTCATTACAACGTCTTTTGCATAAAAACTAGGGACTTAAGGCTTATAAAGTTCAGTTAACACAAGAACTCGCGCCGACCGATCATCAACAACATCGTGTCTATGCTGATTGGGTCCTTGAAATGCGTGAAAATGATTTGAAATTTCATCGAAAAATCATCCTGACTGTCGAGGGCTATTTCTGCCTCGATGGCTACGTTAATAAGCAAAACTGGGGCTCGGAGAACCCAAGATTTATTGTTGAAACGCCACTTCATCCTCAACGTATAACTGTTTGGTGCGGTTTATGGTCCGGCGGTGGTCATTGGACCTTACATACATTTCAAAAATGAGGCTGGAGCAACAATTACGGTGAATGGATTGCCGGAATTGGATTGTATTGATCTGGACAACGTTTACTTTCAACAAGGCAGCGCTACGTGCCACACAAGCAACGAAACCATCGATCTTTTAAGGGAAAGGTTTCCGGACCGTGTTATCTCTTGATGAGTTGATTGCAATTGGCAACAGAGATCTTGTGATTTAACATCTTATAACTTTGTACTTTGGGGCCATGTGAATGATTAGGTCTGCGCCAACATACCAATCTCGATTCAAGACCTCATGGTCATGGAATTCGTGTAACAATAGAGGGTATACAGCAGAAACTTTGCTATTTGGTGATGTTAAACTTCATAAAAAGATACGGCCTTGTAAGCGAGGCCGTGGCGGCCATTTGGTTGATATTAATTTCCATTATTAATGGCATATATTCCTCTTACACAGAAAAAAAATTCCGATAATTTATCTCAAAATATTCTTTGAATATTAAAATAACACCTCTAATTGGAAGACCCTGTATATATAATATAACTTTGTAACCGCTGGAGTCTCCGACCAGCTGATAGATTTTTATGAGTAGATTTTATTTCATGTCAAAAATACATTCGGAGAGCTTCAATTTTTAATTAAATTAATTTTCTGTAATTTTGAATGTTGGCTGTGTCAGAACTCGAAACCAAGACCTTTCGCTGCCAAGAAAAAGAACCTTCCCTCAAATGCGGCAAAAGAATTCTGTCAGCAAACGAGTTATGGGCATGTGCACATGAAACCGATAGCAAATAAACCCAACCCAACTGTCTTTCAATATCTTTCTGAAAGCCTCCAACGAAAGTTGCGCAAAAAGTTTTTTGAATAAATATAAATAATCTCATAACTCTCTTTTCGGGCAGCAATTTTTAAATACGAAGGTTTGACATTTCTACATATGTATTGTAAATTAAATTTAACATATTTAAATTTTTTATATAACATATAATTATTAAGTTGTACCCGGATTTAACTATATACAATACATACGGGGGGATTAATTAAAGTTTGGTCAGTTGGTGACTTTCAATTTGTTTATTTTACATCTAAAAATATCATATCCTTTGCAATTGCTTTATTAGTTTTCTTTTCAAAATTTAGACCGATCGGCTAAAATGGAGACGAAAAAATGCAAGAAAACTGAGGATAGGTCAGACGGAACTCCACCACCAACGCAAACAGAAATTCGTCATGGGATTCTCTTCGGATTTGGGCGTAATTCACAGCCAATGCCAATATTCAGTGAATGCCAAATTGTATATGGAACGATTGCACCGTCTTTAAAGACTATTTCTAATTGGTTCGCTCGAAGATTCCAGGTCAGTAGAGAACGAGCCCCACGAAGGTCGACCAAAATCTTCCACTGATGACGTCACTGTAGCTCTGGTTAAGTCCAAAATTGACGAAGACCCACGATTGATACAATAAATGATTACTAATAAATTGACCTTGAATCCCATGGCTGCACCGCGAATATTAAGTAATCATCTGGGATATACGAAGAAATCTGCTCGATGGGTATCACGAATTTTAAATGAGGGTCGAGCGCATTTTGCTCAATTTTTCCTAAGCAAATTCGAAAATGGTCAGTCCAGCAGGTTTAGTAAAGTCGTTACTGGTGACGCATCTTGGTTCTATAAGTACAATCCAGAAACCAAACAGCACTCCATGGTAAAATCTAAGCCAACCCACCTGTAAAATCTAAGCAACAAAAATCAACAGCAAAAGTAACGATGTCAGTTTACCCGATCTAAAATCGTAGCTGCTATTCCAGTGGAAAAGTGTCAGACGGTAACTGAAAAATGGTACACTGAAGAGTGCTTACCAAAAGTTTTTAAAAATTTGTTGGAAAACAGGAAGAAAGAGGATTTGCGATGCTACTTTCTACATCATGACAATGCGCCATCCCAAACTGCTGAAATAACGAGTAATTTTATTGCGATCTCTGGGATCGAAGATTTACGTCCAACACCATATTCCCCGGATATATCACCTTGTGATTTCTAATTATTTCCAAAAATTAAAAGTATAAGTCTTTAATAGCAACGAGGAGACAATTAATGCGGTTAAAGCTGAATTTGATAAGCTTAAAAAGCAAGATTTTATAGACTGTTTTCAGAAGTGGATCAATAGGCTTAAGATATGCATTGAAATCA
This sequence comes from Ceratitis rosa, assembly GCA_037013455.1. NCBI lineage: Eukaryota > Metazoa > Arthropoda > Insecta > Diptera > Tephritidae > Ceratitis > Ceratitis rosa. The sequence goes on along the minus strand of JAWMAG010000086.1, from coordinate 624,081 downwards.
ATGGCGATTATGTAGAGAAGATAAAAAAGGACAGAGATTATGAATAAATACAAAAAGAATACAAAAAGTCAAATTACCGAAAATTTGTGAAAAGAATTTTGAATTTCCCGAAACATTGCACTATTTGTGTCTTGATTTCAACGCTCATTCTAGCACATTTGGCATATCTTACTCGATTTTTCATATTCGGAAAACATTTTTATCGACTCTAAACTAGGTAATTATTAACAGTTTTATATACTATGTACTTGAACTAGGTTACTCAGCTGATGAGTTTTTGTTCTGTATTAGAACTTTTTTAGCTCCCGAAACACCGGCTCATTGATTCGGTGTTAATGTAAACAAAGAAAACGTACGTCATTCGAACTGCGCCTCTCGTGCGGTTGGGTTTCATGGCTCTATTTATGTTTAGAGCAGACTCTTTAAACAAAAAGTAGGGTAAATAAGGGCAAACAAACACAATTTTTTTTAAATTAGAATCAACTGCTTAGATTTTTTTTTTTAGTTTTAAGCTGCTGAACTATTTGAGCCGCTGAACACAATTTCCAATTTTAATTAACAAATTTTATTTATATTTAGCATTGGAAGATTTCTTATACTTTGCTTAAATAAATTGGAATTATAGAAAAAAGTTTGATTTGTATATATAAGTATATATTGGCGCTTTGTAACCGCTTAAGCGATTTTCGGCTGACCTCCTCCCCCAATTTGTGGTTTTGCGTCTCGATGTTTTTCCAACAAATGCAGGGACCTACAGTTTATACTAAGACGCCTCCGAACGGCTGATGGTTTTTTTACGAGAATCCTTTTCATGTCCGAAATACACTCGGAGGGGTGGACATTCCCTGCCGAGGGGCGACCGCAATTAGTAAATTTAACTTAATTTTTTATTTTAAATTAAGTTTCCGTAACTTTTGGATGATGGTGGCACCAGGATTTGAACCCGCGCCTTCAGAATGTCAGTACGCAATGCTAACCTCTCGGCTACGGCGGCCGCCAATTTAAATATTGCATTTAAATAGCATACATTGCAGAATAGCCTGGTACTATATACCGAATTCTTCCAGGCGGGATTAATATAACCAAGAAGGATAAACCTGTAGACTTATGATGTCAACTATAGTCTCCAGATGTGGTAAATTTTAAGTTGGCGAGAGGCTATATCGGCCCATGTGAAGAATTGGGTCACGGCTAAAATAGAGGAACAAATGGAGCCACTGCGCCCGCTGAAGTCTATTTGCAGCGTTTGTCCAACAGAGGTGCGGCGGCGAACGGGCGTCGGTCTTGAACCAAGCGGGTCTCTATATAAATGTATACACACTTTAAACATACTCGCCTAGCGATGGATGAACGTCTCGCCACAATCCGCATCAAACCGAAGCTTTTTAACATATTGTTGATTTGCAACCTCGCCCCCCAATTTGACCAAAGATGTGAAAATAGTGCTTGGCGATGAAAGAGGTTCGACACACACCACCTCTTCATCAATTTGAAAGTAGCCTTCGACAACACCAATAGGATCTGCCTCTACACCGATATGTCTGAATTTGGTATCGCCGCAAAACTTATACGGCTATGTAAAATGACGTTAAGCAACACTGAAAGCTCAGTCACGATCGGGAAGGACTTCTCCGAGCCGTTCAATACCAAACGCGGTTTAAGACAGGGTGATTCCTTATCGTGTGACTTCTTTAATTTATTATCGGAGAAAATAATAAGAGCTTCAGGGCTGAATAGAGAAGGAGCAACCTTCTATGAGTATCCAGCTACTCAACAACCGCGCCATGAGTTCTGTTTACTCCAGACTGGATAAGGTAGCGAAGGATATGCGTCTGGTAATGAACGAGGGCAAGAGGAAATATATCTTGTCATCAAACAAAAAGTCATCGCATTCGAGACTCGGCTCCCACGTCAGTGTCGACAGGCATTACTTTGAAGTCGTAGATAATTTCGTCTATTTTAGAACCAGTATTAATACCAACAACAATGTCATCCTGGAAATCTAACGCAGAATCACTCTTGCCAACAGGTGCCACTTTGGACTGAGTAGGCAAATGAAAACTAAAGTCCTCTCTTTTAGCTGTAATAATTAGTTGCTGAACTGAATGATTTGCATGTTTGTATATGAATGCGTATGAATGAGAAGATTGTCTCTAGTTACTGCTTCAGGCACTCGAAAAGTGATTGAAACGCAAGGAAACTTTCTCTTTTCAGTGTTCCTCCGCAACCACCTAGGCTAATGCGACAGTGCAACAGGCAAAAACGACGGGAAAATTAATGGACAAAAGTGTAAACCAAAACAACGAGCATAACTACAAATTTACCTCACAACAGACTGATCACAACCCGCTACTGACCAGACAATTTCAACAAGTGCGTTCCACTACATATAGCTACATACATATGTATGCATATATGTATGACTGAACATTTTTCAACCGGCTGACAGCAGTGGCAGACACCTTTCTACGCTACATACTACAATTGGTAGCAAGTTTATGACCACAACGGTATTAGTGAATGCAGACAGTAATTGCGCTATTGTACGCATTAAAGAAAAGTGATCATGAAATAATGTCGCATTTTGCAGTACCAATGCAATGACCAGTAAAATATCGTAAACAAAGTGTCTGTTAATAGCAATGAAGAGTTCGGAAATGCAGTTTCATTTTCATTTAAAAACCAATATATCTATATACGATAGTACATGGTATAAATTTTTTTTTTAATTATTAAAAAACATAAAGAAAATATTTATTTAAAAAACGAAAAAAAAAATTTTAAATAATATTTTTCTTAAAAAAAAAAAACAATCATAATTACTTTTTCTGCTTCGGTTAAAGTTCGTTAAAATAAAATTCGTTAATTGTTAAAACCATTAAATTAATTATATAAAAAACAACTAGTTTCATGAAAGGTGAATGTCATCGTTATGTTTCGATTTTTTTTTTTAATTTAGGATAACCTATTATTAAATATTGCTGAATATTGATTGAGAGAAATGCTTAAATTTAGATATAGCAACACTGTATTATATATCTATATTTTAAACACTTTAATTATGTTTATTAGGTAACGTGAAAACTTACCCGACAAATTGTCTAGCATATATGTTAACAGTTTCTGAGTGCCATTTGGCTCATTATAGATGGAAAGAAATTCTTTTTGTAAGGGATTTCCCATTAAACCCAGAACGTGCAAATGAAAAAGCTTGCCGATTTCATAGGGGAGAACTCGCAAGTAATTGTTGTTTAAAAGAAGTTCTCTGTAAATAAATATATAATTGTCAATAAAAGGAAAAGTTTTACAGCATACATAAAAATTTGGCATTTTTTAATTTTGCAAACTAAAATTTATTTAAAATTTAATAATGAAAATTTTGTTTTATGAAAATACACAACAGATAATTCGTTAAGTGAACACACTTATAGTATTGCCGAATCCAATTTACAATAACTGACAAATATATATAAAATTGTGTTTAACATAGCTGGAATGAAGCGATAAGTGACCAAAGTCAACGTGCTTCTTTGAAACACATGATTCTCAAGTAATTTTACTTTTAATAACTCAAAAATTACTATAAATCAGGTGTAGCTGATATTTTGTCGATGTTTTATTTAAAACGATAAAAAAATATATTAATTAACCCAAAAAAAATTGCAAACATATGTACATACATACAATTATTATTCTTTTGACATCGGCAATTGCAATACTTCTTAATAATATCTACATATGTATTATTCATATGTATTAAATAATAACCTTTCAAAATAGATAATTGAATTATAAATAAATACCTTAAATGAACATATACATAATTACCTCAGCTGTATAAGCTCGCCCAGTTCTGCCGGCAAACTACGCAACTTATTGCTTGATAGATCCAGTGTACGTAAATTGCCGAGCAAACCAATATCGGCAGGCAAGCGTAAAAGCTGATTGTCATTAAGATACAAAGCTGTCAAGTGTTCGAACTCCCACAAAGATGGACTAATATTACGAACACATCCTATAATGATTTAAAAATAAAGTTAAGTCGCAATCATACATATACATAAAGCAATCAAGAAATTAATTATAAAAAATGTGTATTTTCATCACATACCTGTTATCTCAATACCGGTCCAAGATGATTTTTTACCAGCAGCCACATCCTCTGCAGACATAAAAATCTGTTGTCGTCTATTTGCACTCTCGTATTTCTCCTTATTACGAGACATTTTGTATAGATTTCCTACGCGATAATAACATAGGAAAAAATAATTAATACACTGAATATTTTCAAAAAACAAATAAAGAAAATATAATATTGCAAAATAGTGTGAATAATAATTGTTGAAAGACAACAAAACTACAAATCGATTAGGCACGCGAAGTTAAATTTTGTGCGGGAACACAAATTTTAATTGTTTGTGTAGGCAAATGCAAAACAAACTTAATTTAATACAGTAGATGTATGAATGTGGTTAAGTAGTAAAATAAATTAATAATTGCCAAATAACTCTACTTTCATAACGGTTGAAATCGATTTGAAAATTTCGAAGTTATTTGTCAGATAAAAATATTTTTTGAATAAATACATAAATATTTTTGTAATTTTTAATTGTTGAAAAATGATAACCTTTCATAATAACCGCCTGATGATAAGCGTCTCTGCAAAATATGAATAAAGTTTTGATTAATATTATTTCATTGTTATGATTAATGTGATAGTAGTTAGGAAATAAACAAGCAACAAACGCAAATTAACAAGGGAGTGAAAAGGAAAATGTGGGAAAAGGTAATCCAAAAATTATCCCTGCCTAAAATTGATAATCAGCATATTTTGCGTAATTTCACAAACTAGGTTTGTGCTCCACCGCTAATAGGACTGTGTGAAAAACTGCTTAGATATTATTGAAAAAAGCCTGATCAACATCCATTCACTATCTAGTATAATATAAAAATCCTTAAGCTGCTGTATTCTTAAAAGAAATGTCTCATGATGTCAGGATGTCTTTCAATAGTCTTATGATTTCGGTTCGCAGTGTGTACCTACCACACTCGAATACATTTTATTCTTTATCTATTGACAATATTCTTAGTCAATTCAGATTTATGTGCTAGCTCTCCGATTCCTAACAACTAATAAAAGTAAAAGCAGATTTTTTGTAAACTGATAAATATACATTTCTAGTATGTCTCACTGAACAACAAATATGGTATAAGAGCGCTTCTTAAAAATTTGCATTATGATACTTTGCTGCAATGTATGCCATAACTAAAAACTACTCTAACAAAAGAATGTTGGTACAATCTCCTCATGTTAGAAATAATATCAAAAGAAAATTTAATCTCATTCATTAGCGTATTTATTTATTTAAAGTGAAATTGAGCGCGTTGAAGATATGTGTATAAAATGACAGCGTAATAGCGCAGCAAAAAAGGAAGACAACTAAAATTATGACAACGTAGACAAAACTTAGTCAAAGTTAATAGGAAAGGGAAACAGCAAAATATCACATAAACCTGCCTGCATTTACTTTTACCCAATGTTTCAGTACTTCCGCGCTAGCCACTGCGTACTATCAAGACCCGATTGCAAACACTGCTGCTGATATTGCCAATATTGCTGTTGTGGGCTACTTTCGCTTCCACTGCAATCAATGCTGGTAAATTTGATATCTTTATTTTATTTAACAGTTTAAACTTTCGCCTTTTTAACTATATCTTTGCAAAATTTCTTCAATTGCTATTCCGCTAGAAACTCCAGGCGTCAAATTATCAAAACTTCAGACCAATATCAGTGAAATTGGGGCGCCCTTTTCCTTTCGCTGATCAGCTTGCAATCTTCTTAATTTAATCGCCTTTTTAATAGTTTTTTAACTACTGTATTTTGTATGTATAGTATTTTTGTATATTGTAGTGTAATATTTGTTTATTGTTTTTTATTTTAGTGAAAATGTTTGCATTTAGCTAGATAACCACACTTCTTTCTTATTCCTGCTCTTTGTTCTTCTACTTTTAACTTTTGTTCACGGCGATTTGGCGTTCTATTAACATTCGTTGTTGTGTTGTTGAGAAAATTGTTTTGTATACATTGGTGAACTTAATTGTTGAAAAATCTGAATGGGTGTGCCAGATAGCTATAATAATGGAAAATATTTGTGTTACCAGAGAACGTCCGTATGCTCAATGAACGTCACTAAAGTATATTCTAGAGCGCGAGTATCGAATGTTCTGTTTATCAAAAGAACACGCCTGAAATTTCCAGAGAAGTTCGAAACATTCAAAGATTGATGAAGAACATGGGGCTGTGAGCCAAAAAAATAAAAGAAATGAGCGAAACTGGTTTTATGGACCATCGGCAAGTCCATGGCAATCGCCGGTAGGACTTCTTAAGAAGAAAGAAGAAGTTATCGCAGCTATCTGTTTCCAAGGACCGATGATACTTTGGACTCGTTGATGGGTACAGAATGGCTCTCAACACTCGACCTTATGAGCGGATGTTGGTAAGTGGAAGTAAGTGAAGGATTGGCTCATGCTAAGGAATTTGCATGAGCTCCCAAGTTTTCTCAGTCTATGTATTTACAAGTACGTACTATCGCCGATTTGCTAATTGCCTTATTATTATTTGGTGGATTACTTCACCAAACGCATCTATAGAGGCCTACCCAACTCCAAACCTGAAACCTAGCACCGTTGCGGACGCTTTCACCTACAATTGAGTTTTCATATGCGGTACACCTATAGAATTGCGACCGATCGACCAAGGAAGGAATTTCGCATCGACGTTCCAAAGGATGCGCCAAATACTGGGTATTTCCGAATGACAGCTGTTCATGATGAAGACCAGGTAAGGTAAGGCAATGAACACCGAATGTTTTCAAGTAGCGACTTAGTGTTGTTTGAAGACCAAAAAATAAGATAACGGTGGAAAGGCTTGAAGCGTTTGGAACAGCAAATGTGTCTGATCGGGACGAAATATATATAAGAGAGCACAGCGCTATTCAGTTACAAAGTGAACTAGTTGGTGATTATAAAACAAGTCTTCATGCATATAAAAGCAACCATACAGTGACCGAACTCGAAGGACTTGGGAAATCAACGAGGCGTATATAACAAAAACTTTTTTATATGTAATCCATAAACATATTAAGTATATGAAAAAATTATTTAGTTAATCCACCCAATCAAAAACCTTTTTTGTTAGTATTTAAATTTATTCTTAAATTATGCTTTGCGTAATTTACAATAAAGTTGATATACCTATGTATAAATTTAAAATATTTCCATAACTACTACGATTCAAAGAATGTATAAAAACTAAATTAAATTGGATGAGTGCATAAGTTCGTGCCCGATTTCAAGTGCAAACTAAAATTGAAATTTTTTGAAGAAAGCTCTTTTATTAATCAATTATGTATTCGCCATCATGTTCGGCTATCCACTCCCAACGTTCAACCAATTTACGGATGCCTGATTCATAGAAATCGCGCGGTTTCTCGTTGAAAAAGGTGTCAAGGTGGTTTTTGACGTCTTCCACATTTTTAAATTTTTTTCCATTCAAATTGTTCTGCAGCGATCGAAACAAATGATAATCAGAAGGTGCAATGTCGGGTGAATATGGGGGATGCGGCATGATTTCCCAATTCATCTCCTTCAGTTTGGCCAGGGTCGGTTTTGCAACATGTGGCCTGGCGTTGTCATGATGGAAAAGAACTCCTTTGCGATTGGCCAAAATCGGACGTTTTTCATCAATTGCTTTCTTCAATTCGACCAATTGCTGACAATACTTGTTGGCAGTGATCGTTTCTCCAGCTGGCAAGAGCTCAAAATAGATCACGCCTCGGATATCCCACCAAATGCACAGCAGTACCCTTATCGGATGCAATCCACCTTTCGACATCGGTTCCGCCCCTTCGTGTGCCTGTTTCCATGTTCTTTTGTGTTGAACATTGTTGTACAGGACCCATTTTTCATCACCAGTCACGAGCCGATCCAAAAAAGGTTCGTTTTTGATCCGTCGAAGCAAAGAAATTGCTGTTGACATACGGTCCACTTTGTTCTTTTCACTCAACTGATGTGGCACCCATGTATCGAGCTTCAAAGTGTACCCAACCTTTTTTAAACGACGAAACGCAGTTGATTTGTTGACGTTCAATTCACTGGCAACCTCTTCCGTCGAAATACGTGAGTTATTCGCAACTAAAGTCCTTAGAACATCGTCATCAAGCTCAGAAGGCCGTCCACTGCGAGGTTAAAATCTCCAGAACGAAATTTCGCGAACCATTTCTTTACAGTGCGGAGTGCTGGAGCACGGTCCAAATAAACTTCGCGAATATCTTTAGTTGCAGCGCCCACTGTTTTTCCTTTGCGGAATTCGTATAACATAATATGACGCATATGATCTTTTTCGTTGTTCATCTTCCATGCGTCTTTTCACAACTCAAATCAAAATGAAGTTATTTTATGCTTGATTTACAGTTCGGACTGTCACCTTTCCAACGATATATAATATGTATATATTTCTTTCACGAGCGCCACTCTCAAACGATTCGTACGGCATCCAGCGGAATCGGGCACGAACTTATGCACTCATCAATATAAATGAACAGTTACATGTAAATATTATACATTTTTTTACTTGTGCATAATTTAAGTCCTTATGTACACCTAATTATTAAATCTATAACTAAACTATTCTCACGATTATATCATAATTCCATTAAAAGCGTTTCTCCGCAACAGCGATTTTTAGTTTTAGCCTCTTTACATATGGAAACCGTTATTAGAATTCATTAAATCCAAACTGTTTCATGAACAGTGCCTCTGAATGTTAGTTTGAATTATCACCGATTTCACTAACGGTTATTGTCATCTTCTCCTCATCACCAATACTGTGATTATCTTCATCAAGTTCTTCATCATCCTCATCGAGCTCTTCATCACCATAACCAGTCAAATCGTTACCACTGACCATCTGCATTACGGTGCCTGCTGACCCGTTTACTCTAGTATTAGTACCAACAATAGCTGAGCCCAGCTGAGGTACATTGGATATGGCAGAGTTCTGCAATTCGATTGTTAATACCCCATTAGCTGTGTTAACACTTTTCGATACACTTTCAGGCGTATTTTCATCCTGAATTCCACCGCCATTGCCTTTCGCTTTGTCTTCTCCTTTCATATTAAGTTCGTCAAGATCAAGTGGGGAACGGATTTTGAAGTGCGTCTTTATATGCCTGGAGAGATGATCATTTCGTTTGAATTTCTTATTGCATTCACGACACTGAAAACGTTTTTCTCCTGTATGAGTGCGTCTATGACGATGCAATTCATCGGAGCGGGTAAAGCGTTTTCCACAGAATAACCACGAGCATACAAAGGGCCGTTCTCCAGTGTGGCATCTCAAATGAGCACGCAAATGTGAAGGTTTGCCATACACTTTGTTACAACCCGGTATGTGGCAGATATGTTGCCGTTTCCGATCCGCATGTATTTCACCTTCCATACAATTAGGACAAATGCAAGCGACACGTTTTAAACGAGGTTTTATCGCTATGCCGCTTGCGTTTGAATTAGTACCGTCGATGGCACTAGTACTACTGTTTATGTTAGCCGCGCTATTGCCTGTTTGTATAGCATGAAGTTGTGCCTGTTGTTGCTGTTGATGCACCTGTTGAGCCAGTGCCGCTGGCACTGTTGCTATAACTATGATTTGTGTACCATCTCCACTTGATGTTACGGCTGTGGACGGCGCTCCTATCGGATTATTCTGTGAAACCAAACTACCCATAGCTGTCATAGCAGCCGGTTGAGCTTTCAGCATTGTAGTACGATTTTGATCGATGGGTGTAATAGTGAAGCTATGAGTTTGTGGGACGGCTGTGGTTTGTATGGATGCATATGTGGTTCTTGTTTGATATTAGTAATTAATGTATGTTGCACTTGAGAAGGACTTTGTGGCTTTTGTTTTGGCTGAACTAGATTTGTACTTGTTGTAGACGAAGTTGTCCCCGTTTGTGGAATCGATGTTTGAACCGCATTGGGCAGAGTTCCCTGATTTGATGTGGCATTATAACATGTTGAAAACTACCCTGTAGTTGGGGAGAATGGTGGTTGGTCTGAATTATTTGAACTTGTCCTACACCAGGTATATTTTGAATTGGCAAATCCTGTATACCCGATAATTGCTGAAGTTGAATAAAATTTGATGCGGGATTCGGGCAGAAGGTGCTGCTGTTGCAGTTGTTGCGCAGGTATAATTGTAAGTTCCTGACCTAGTGAATTAGTTAAAGTGATTGGCCGATTTGTTGGTAGTTGTATAACAGATTCTGATGCTGCACTTAATGCATTTAAGATCTGCTGTTGTTGTTGCTGCTGTTCTGCAACCTAAACGTAATACAAGTTGTCGTTATTAAATGAATATAAATTTATTCCATTTTGCTTACCTGTTGCTGCTGCTGTTGTTGATGCTGTGCTGTATGCTATTCCGCTAGAAATTCCAGGCGTCAAATTATCAAAACTGCAGACCAATATCAGTGAAATTGGGGCGCCCTTTTCCTTTCGCTGATCAGCTTGCAATCTTCTTAATTTAATCGCCTTTTTAATAGTTTTTTAACTACTGTATTTTGTATGTATAGTATGTTTGTATATTGTAGTGTAATATTTGTTTATTGTTTTTTATTTTAGTAAAAATGTTTGCATTTAGCTAGATAACCACACTTCTTTCTTATTTCTGCTCTTTGTTCTTCTACTTTTAACTTTTGTTCACGGCGATTTGGCGTTCTATTAACATTCGTTGTTGTGTTGTTGAGAAAATTGTTTTGTATACATTGGTGAACTTAATTGTTGAAAAATCTGAATGGGTGTGCCAGATAGCTATAATAATGGAAAATATTTGTGTTACCAGAGAACGTCCGTATGCTCAATGAACGTCACTAAAGTATATTCTAGAGCGCGAGTATCGAATGTTCTGTTTATCAAAAGAACACGCCTGAAATTTCCAGAGAAGTTCGAAACATTCAAAGATTGATGAAGAACATGGGGCTGTGAGCCAAAAAAATAAAAGAAATGAGCGAAACTGGTTTTATGGACCATCGGCAAGTCCATGGCAATCGCCGGTAGGACTTCTTAAGAAGAAAGAAGAAGTTATCGCAGCTATCTGTTTCCAAGGACCGATTATACTTTGGACTCGTTGATGGGTACAGAATGGCTCTCAACACTCGACCTTATGAGCGGATGTTGGTAAGTGGAAGTAAGTGAAGGATTGGCTCATGCTAAGGAATTTGCATGAGCTCCCAAGTTTTCTCAGTCTATGTATTTACAAGTACGTACTATCGCCGATTTGCTAATTGCCTTTATGTGCTCTCTAGGAAAAACAGAGCTTTCGAGTGGAACAAGGAACAAGGGGAAACCCACCAAGCTCTAAGGGAACGATTATGCACTGGGCCTACAGGGGCAGCATTTATTCTGAATACGGATGCTATAAGAGGAGTATTTTCACAGTTATGTGATGCGCGCTCCATTTGAACGAGTTGCCGGCCCATTCTCTACGAGTGGCAAGTACGTTTTGTGGTTATGGATTACTTCACCAAACGCATCTATAGAGGCCTACCCAACTCCAAACCTGAAACCTAACACCGTTGCGGACGCTTTCACCTACAATTGAGTTTTCATCTGCGGTACACCTATAGAATTGCGACCGATCGACCAAGGAAGAATTTCGCATCGACGGTGTTCCAAAGGATGCGCCAAATACTGGGTATTTCCGAATGACAGCTGTTCATGATGAAGGCCAGGTAAGGTAAGGCAATGAACACCGAATGTTTTCAAGTAGCGACTTAGTGATGTTTGAAGACCAAAAAATAAGATAACAGTGGAAAGGCTTGAAGCGTTTGGAACAGCAAATGTGTCTGATCGGGACGAAATTCAGGAACGCGAGTATCGAATGTTCTGTATGTCGCAAGAAAATGCCAGAGCTGAGTACAAGCAATCGAAGATGTATATAAGAGAGCGGCAAGCACAGCGCTATTCAGTTACAAAGTGAACTAGTTGGTGATTGTAAAACAAGTCGTCAAGCAACCATACAGTGAACGAACTCGAAGGACTTGGGAAATCATCGAGGCGTATTAAAGTATATGAAAATTATAATATAAGTATATGAAAAAATTATTTAGTTAATCCACACAATCAAAAACCTTTTTTGTTAGTATTTAAATTTATTCTTAAATTTTTCTTTGCGTAATTTACAATAAAGTTTATATATGTATAAATTTAAAATCTTTCCATAACTACTACGTTTCAAAGAATATATAAAGACTAAATTAAAAAGTATAAATGAACAGTGACATGTAAATATAATACATTTTTTGACTTGTGCATAATTTAAGTCCTTATGTACACCTAATTATTAAATCTATAACTAAACTATTCTCACGATTATATCATAATTCCATTAAAAGCGGTTCTCCGCAACAGCGATTTTTAGTTTTAGCCTATTTACATATAGAAACCGTTATTAGAATTGATTAAATTCAAACTGTTCCATGAACAGTGCCTCTGAATGTTAGTTTGAATTATCACCGATTTCACTAACGGTTATTGTCATCTTCTCCTCATCACCAGTACTGTCATTATCTTCATCAAGTTCTTCATCATCCTCATCGAGCTCTTCATCACCGTAACTATCACTAGTGATATCTTCATCATCATCATCCGCCGATTGTGCAGTCAAATCGTTACCACTGACCATCTGCATTACGGTGCCTGCTGACCCGTTTACTCCAGTATTATTACCAACAATAGCTGAGCCCAGCTGAGGTACATTGGATATGGCAGAGTTCTGCAATTCGATTGTTAATACCCCATTAGCTGTGTTAACACTTTTCGATACACTTTCAGGCGTATTGTCATCCTGAATTCCACCGCCATTGCCTGCAATACGTTGAATATTCGCTTTGTCTTCTGGTTTCATATTAAGTTCGACAAGATCAAGTGGGGAACGGATTTTGAAGTGTGTCTTTATATGCTTGGAGAGATGATCACTTCGCATGAATTTCTTATTGCATTCACGACACTGAAAACGTTTTTCTCCTGTATGAGTGCGTCTATGACGCTGCAATTCATCGGAGCGGGTAAAGCGTTTTCCACAGAATAACCACGAGCATACAAAGGGCCGTTCCCCAGTGTGCCATCTCAAATGAGCACGCAAATGCGACGTTTTGCCATACACTTTATTGCAACCCGGTATGTGGCAGATATGTTGCCGTTTCCGATCCGCATGTTTTTCACCTTCCATACAATTAGGACAAGTGCATGCGACACGTTTTAAACGAGGTTTTATCTCTATGCCGCTTGCGTTTGAATTAGTACCGTCGATGGCACTCGTACTACTGTTTATGTTAGCCGCGCTATTGCCTGTTCCTACATCGTTAACGTTTACAGACGTTGTTGATGACGCAGTCAATGCTGTTGCTGCAGCATTTGCAGCGTTTAATTGTGTTTGTATAGCATGAAGTTGTGCCTGATGTTGTTGCTGTTGATGCAACTGTTGAGCCAGTGCCGCTGGTGCTGTTGCTATTGTTATTTGTGTACCACCTCCACTTGATGTTACGGCTGTGGACGGCGTTACTATCGGATTATTCTGTGAAACCAAACTACCCATAGCTGTCATAGCAGCCGGTTGAGCTTTCAGCATTGTAGTACGATTTTGATTAGTGGGTGTAATAGTGAAGCTGTGAGTTTGTGGGACGGCTGTGATTTGTATGGATGCAGGTAATTGTGAAGGTATCGATGAATTCTCATTAGATGATTGTTGTGACTGGTCAGCTTGCTGCTGCTGCTGAGATTGCAGCTGCTGCATATTAACAGTAATGTTTTGTGGTACAACCCATTTAATTTGCTGCGGAGTTTGACTTGGATCAGGTGGTTCTTGTTTGATATTAGTAATTAATGTATGTTGCACTTGAGAAGGACTTTGTGGCTCTTGTTTTGGCTGAACTAGATTTGTACTTGTTGTAGACGAAGTTGTTCCCGTTTGTGGAATCGATGTTTGTACCGCATTGGGCAGAGTTCCATGATTCGATGGTAATTGTACCTGTGGTTGTTGGTGCAACTGCTGTGGCATTATAACATGTTGAAAACTACCCTGTAGTTGGGGAGGAAGGTGGTTGGCCTGAATTATTTGAACTTGTCCTATACCAGGTATATTTTGAATTGGCAAAGCCTGTATACCCGATAATTGCTGAAGTTGAATAAGATTTGATGCGGGGTTCGGGGCAGAAGGTGCTGCTGTTGCTCGAAGTTGTTGCAGTTGTTGTGCAGGTATAACTGTAAGTTGCTGACCTTGTGAATTAGTTATAGTGATTGGCTGATTTGTTGGTAGTTGTATACCAGATTCTGATGCTGCACTTAATGCATTTAAGATCTGCTGTTGTTGTTGCTGCTGTTGCTGTTGTTGTGCAACCTAAACGTAATACAAGTTGTCGTTATTAATTGACTATAAATTTATTCCATTTTGCTTACCTGTTGCTGCTGCTGTTGTTGATGCTGTGCTGTAACAGCAGCTTGTGCAGCTGCTGCAGCAGCGGCGGCATGTTGTTGTGGAGTAGTAGATGAATTCTGCTGTTGTGGCTGTTGAATATGTATAATATTTGCATTAGGTGGTAATTGTGGATATGACATAGCATTTAGAGGAGCCAACTGCACTTGCTGTATTTGCCCATTAGGTGTAACAATTTGGGCTATTTGTGCGAATTGCGGAATTATTTGCATCTGAGTGGGAGGCAAAGCAGACATTGGCAGCGCTTGTGAAGGTATCATGTTTGGCAGTCCCGCTGCATTTAGCTGATGCACAGGCACGTGTACTGTTTGATATATTGTCTGACCACCACCAGTCTGAATCGGAATTTGCACGGCAACTGTTTGTTGTAAAGCAGTGGCAGTTTGTTGTTGTAAACCATGAGGAAACTGTATAAACTGCGGAATGGCTGTTTGGGCAGAATTGGCAGTGGCCGATGTCCCGGCATGTCTTATTTGCACATTTTGTAGAGTTTGACCGTTTTCGAGTTTAATTGTGTTATTACTTAAAATGTTACTCAAATTTCCCAGTAAGCCATTTGACGCTGCCACTGATGTTGGAATCTGTATGTTGGTACCCGGTATGGTAATTGTATTAGGCAGGGTTGTAGTTTGGCTGGTATTAGTCGAAACTTGCGGTGTACTGGTTGGTGGTTGTGTACTACTGTTATTAGAAACACTCCCGCTAGTAGAACTGTTAGTCGACTGAGACTGATTTTGTTGCTGTTGTTGTAACACTTGTTGCTGTTGCTGTGCTGCGGCATTAATTATGGGTACTTGGATGTTGGTACCCGGTATTGTAAATAATGTTTGCTCTGCTGATCCAACACCTGGTGGGAATTGCATAGCTTGACCGAGTCCATGTATAAATTGTGTCGCAGGCTGTAACTGCATTGCTGCGGGTGCCGAGCCTGTTGTAGGTGCCCGTACAATTTGTCCATTAGGTGTTATAAACGCTTGCTGCCCATTAATATTTATAGGCTGCGCAGGTGTTGATAATTGTGCAGCATTTAAATTTGGAATAAAGATCGCTTCTTGTCCATCAATGGTCACTGTTTGCATTGGCTGCACAATTTGGAACATATTTTGCGTGGGAATAGCGGGATTTTGCTGCGATGCAGGATTGGACGTCTGAACAAATTGCTGAGGCAGATGTTGCAAGTTGATAATTTGTTGTAACGGCACATTATTACTTGCACTTGTTATTTGAGCGTTAGGTGTAGCGTTAACAAATGTCGTTTTAACTTGGGCGCTAGGTGCTGTCCCTGTCGTTTGCTGTTGGAGAGCTGGTGTGGGCGATGCGGCCGCAGACTGTCCTGTACTGGTATTTACGCTGGTATTCACGGTAGTACCGCCGAGGGCACTGTTTTTATATTGTAACATTTGGTGAAATAGTGGTTATTAAATCGAGATAAATATTATATATGTGAGTTCATAAATAATGTGGTATCGCCTTTACAAAGCACTCCTTGTTTGACCACTTTTCAAGATGCTCAGCCACAGTTCAATTCGTGTTATTTGTTGTTGACAGAATGTAACAAATTAAAAAGAAAATCTTTTTCATATTTAACAGACACAATTTCGACACTTTTTTATTAGGTAGAACTATAAAATTTTTGGCGAAAAAACAAAATTTTTCAACCAATTTGTTTATATTACTTGACGTCTTCAGGCGGCCATTACAGAAAAATTAAGTGCTACCCAGTCTAAACTGTCAAATTATAAGTGCTGCCATATTAAAAAAAATAAATTAATAATAAGTTCGTTCATGTACTTTTCTGGATTGTTTTAATAAATAACATGTCGGTAGTTTTATTTTCCTTTCCTAATAAATGATTTTCCAAGATTAAGCTATACAATATAGGGTGGTTTAATTATTTATAGAACTATTTTGCTAAAAGTTAGGGGGCATACTCATGGTCCAGAGTCAGTTTAGTTATTTAGAGTCACTCTAAAAAGATAGAGTTATATAACTCTGTGCGTATCTGGCATATAAATTGGAGGATTGGAAACACAACTCCAAAGAATTTTAACGCAAGCTATTCATAAATATTGAAGTTCGCATCATTATAAGAACAGCTAATAGATATGTGCTTTTTTCAACCAAAATACTACAACAGGAGAAAAAATTATAATAAAAATAAGGCATATTTAAATATTTCATTTCACATCATTAAAATCGAATTTATTAGAATGCAATCTTTGTCAGTATTTTTTCTTTTCCAAATTGACAAATTCATACTCAATCCCATTATACAAAAAAAGAAGGTAGTTTCACTCAAAATAAAATTGACAGAAAAAGATTTTTGGACATTATATCTTATTTTCTTTCTAATTTCAAGATATTGCCACTTTAAAAATATTTCATATATTTTTTTATAATTAGAAAATTTAACTTAATTTTTACTTTAAATTAATTTTCTATAACTTTTAGATTTTGCTGGCGCGGGGAACCCGGGCTTTCCGAATGTCAGTCCGCAATTCTAACCATTCTTCTACCGCGGCTACCGCGGAAATTGGTAGCACAAAAATAAATCACAAAAATAAAGCAAAAAATGTTTTTATGTCAGATGGTTAATATTTTTCAAAAAATTTCGGAGTGGAATTACCTTGTTTTGTGTATCATGCTCAATCCACTACTTGTCTGGAACATGGGTAAATGAAATAGGTAAAATCGCTTTGAATTATGTATTTGGCATTCTCGGTGTGGGAAAATTTAAAATTTTATTCTTAAGCTCTAAAATAAATGCAACCGTGTGCCTCCCAATATTCGTTATTTCTTTTGTCTTATGCTGCAACTGCCCATCTTACATATCTTCCATTCATAGCTATCTTATGAGGGCGCCATATAAATGGAAAGTTGCCAACGCTTGCACATGCCGTTACCGACGGTGTCCCGCAGAAACCAGCGGCGATTTGATTTTTTCCATAAAACCGGCTCAGCTCATTTCTCGCTGTTATACAAGATTGCCAGTATTCACTTTGAAAACTAAATTCGTAATTAATTATTTATTACCATATATGATACATGATTGAAATTTGTTGACGAAAGTTATAAATTTGTTTAAAAGTATGCAAACACACTGGCGGCTGGCAACATTTCGCCGCTGTCGGCAGCGTCGATAACTCGTGTATGTATGTCGCTCTTCTAGTCCACTGTTATGGACGGAAGATATGTAAAATGGGTAGTTGCATCATAACACTCGGTAAACATAAATCTGTTCCGTTCATTTCCAATTTTTTTAACTAAATACAACGAAATGATGCGAATTGAAATTTAAATAGATATCATAAAGTTACTAACAGCTTTAGTAATAAAATAAATAATAATACTAATGGCATCAACTAAGCATGTTCGCTCCCTTAAAGTTATTAAACATTTAGAAATGCTAAAATAACTTGCTTAAGAGATAGAATGTTACTACAAGCAAGCTTTCGTGCAAATGAAATTTTATATGTCAAAGAGAAAATCTGGCAGTTAATGGCAGACAATAGAAGCGAATCAATAAGCTCTGGCATATATTTTCGACCATTGGCGATTGCCAGTTACCGCGGACAATTTATTTTGTGACATATTTTTCAGCACATCACTAATTGACTTGACCGTTAAGTGGTTTTCAGCGAAAACCAGTTTTCGATGTGCTTTTGTTTGTTTCCAACGTCAGTCCGAATAAGGCATTACTTTCTCATAAATATATGTACTCTGTTTTGAGAAAAAGGTGAAGCAAACCGATGTTGTCCCAATAAGAAATCTTTATTTATTCGAAAAATTAGTTTTTTTCGCGAATTCTATAAAATTAAACTTGAAAACTTAACATCTTGACTTTTTGAATTACAATAATTGAAACAAAATTTTACTAATAATGATTTTCGTTTCTCTGTCAATGTTCGCTGTAAATGTTTTATCTGCCATTGTCTTAAGTCAAAGCGAGACAAAACTTTTATGCAGATCAGTTAAATAGTTTTATCTGCGTTAGCCCTAAAGAAGGTAAAATAAATCACTGTTGACGTTGATAATGATTATTTTGGTTGAATTGTACATAGTTTTGTCGGTCTTTTAAGAGAAAAAAATGTTGCTGCATAATACCTAGGTTGTTAATTGAATATTTTACGTTCGAAGAATAAGAGGCAATCTTTTTAAGTGTAACTTTTGGAATTAAGGAGAGCTGATGCGTAATGATACGCCTTCGACGGTGTTACATATTGATTTTCCTCAGTGTTTTCACTGGGGTATTCCTTCTACTTTATTTTTTATTAAATTCTACATCAAATTTACAACGGGTAAGTATAAGACAGGGAAATGTCCGCTCTTCAGAAAAAATCATCATTCCTTCGGAGGCGGCTTAGCATAAACTATAGGTGTCTCAATTAATTTTAACAACATCAACATACACACCACAAATTAGTTACAAAGCACTAATAATAATAATAATAAAGTACTAGAAAAGCATAATCAAATTTTGTTTGAATCTTTTGTTAGCCTAATTATAAAGCAATTGTTTCAAAATTACAATCCCTGGAAGATGGATTACATCGTCATGGGCAGGAAATGAAACATCTGAAAAATCGGTTAGAACACCATTGGCAGGAGAACAATGACATGGGTCGAGTGCAAAGCCAGCAAACACAACATGAGCGTGATATTATGGAAAAGCCAGCATTAGCTGAAGTGGAGCAATGTAGCTTCGACTTTCAGCAAGTGCCACAGCCAGACGTACAGGTGCCAAACAAACAAATTATTGCATGTAGAGTACACATTTTTTAAACTTAATGCCTTTTTTGTTCTTAGATATTGGACATGTACAATGAGTGGACATTTGCCGATGTTGATGGCGGAGTTTGGAAGCAAGGTTGGAATATTAAGTATGATCCGATTCGTTTTAATGACCATAACAAATTAAAAGTATTTGTTATACCACACTCACATAATGATCCAGGTAAGTTGATATACGTAAATTATATCGATTATGAATCTAATTACAAGTCATTATTTGCTTCAGGGTGGGTTAAGACTTTTGATGACTATTATGAACATGATACTAAGCATATATTGTCCAATGCGCTTCGACATTTACGCGAAAACCCAGATATGACATTTATATGGGCGGAAATATCCTACTTTTCACGTTTCTATGACGATCTGGGGCAGCATAACAAACTTGAAATGAAAAAGTAGATTCACCAAGTTAGAAGCACAAAATATTGAAGCTAATATCGTTTACTTTTGCAGACTAATACAAAATGGGCAGCTTGAATTCGTTTCGGGGGGTTGGGTAATGCCGGATGAAGCGAATTCACATTGGCTAAGTATTTTATTACAACTCACTGAAGGACAAACATGGCTGAAACAACACTTCAATATTACACCGACATCTTCGTGGGCAATAGATCCGTTTGGACACTCTCCAACTTTGCCGTACATATTGAAAAAGTCTGGCTTTCAGAATCACCTCATTCAGCGTACTCATTATTCTGTGAAAAAGGAGTTAGCTCTCAAACGTCAATTGGAATTCTATTGGCGTCAAATTTGGGGTAGCTCTATATTCTTCTCGGCTTAATTTTTCATCATTGTACTTATTTATATTTGATCTTGACAGATACTTCAGGCAGCACCAGTATTTTTACGCATATGATGCCTTTTTATTCATATGACATTCCACACACATGTGGACCGGATCCGAAAATTTGCTGCCAATTCGATTTTAAACGTATGCATGAATTTGGTCTTTCTTGCCCTTGGCATGTGCCTCCACAACCGATAACGGATCAAAATGTAGCACAGCGGTAAATGATCTTTATGCTTATAATATGAAAAGTTATAGCTTTTATGATATATACTCAACCATATGTATAGAAATTTTAACCGTGACTTCTTACTTGTTTTAACGTATATGCAGCGCGGAAATGTTGGTAGATCAATGGAAGAAAAAAGCCGAGTTGTATCGTACCAATGCGCTGTTAATACCTTTAGGCGATGACTTTCGCTTCAGTCAAAGCACTGAATGGGATGTACAACGTGTCAACTATGAAGCACTCTTCGATCACATCAACTCGGAGCATCGGCACTTCGTAGAGGCCAAGTTTGGCACATTGCAGCAATACTTCGACGCCGTTCATCAGGAGCAGCGAGAGTCCATGCGGGAATTCCCTACATTAAGTGGAGACTTTTTCACTTATGCAGATCGTTCAGACAACTATTGGTCGGGTTATTACACATCACGTCCATACTATAAGCGTTTGGATCGTGTGTTATTACATTATGTACGTGCTGCCGAAATGCTACATAGTTGGCGTACATGGGATACTTCTGCGAAGTTTGATGAAATGCTGCAGAATGCTCGTCGTGAGCTTTCATTATTTCAACATCACGACGGTATAACAGGTACTGCCAAGACGCATGTTGTAAACGATTACGCGCGCCGTATGTTGGATGCTGTAACGACATGCCAATTTGTGATGCAACAGGTGGTTTATAGGCTACTTACAAAGCCATCGGTATGGGAGAATATAAGAACTTATATTAGTATAATATAATATGTATGTGAACTGCATTTTTTTCAGATTTATATACCAGACTACAAATTTCATTATTTCTATCTTGACGACTCCCGATGGCCCGGCCCCAATGACAGTCGCAGTACGATTATCTTAGGCGAAGAATTACCCATTAAACATATTGTTATGCATAATTCATTGGGCCGTTGGCGGGAGGAATTAGTTGATTTTTATGTTTCAAGTCCTTATATGGTTGTGAAGGATTTTCAAGACCATCCTGTCGAAGCACAAATAACGCCCGTGTGGACTTGGCATCGGCATACGCCATCGAATACGATTACACCACAAGCATCCACTACAAAGTATCGATTATTGTTCAGAGCGAAGGTGCCTCCTTTAGGGCTGGCTACATACATAATACAAGCACAAACAACTCCACATAAGTATGTAGTAAGTAATTAAATTGATGAAATTATATTATTACAATATTACTAAATTTCAGGCATACAACTTATGCGACGAATCTCATTTTGACTAGAAATCCAACGTCTATTAGTTTAGGAAATTATCCGCATGAAGTGAAGTTCGGTGAACATCGCCCGATTTCGCTGCATGTCGCCGGTGGACCAACTGTCGCGTTTAGTGGCGACGGCCTTTTAAAGTCAATGCAAATAAATTCGCACACACCACACATACCTATAAAATTGAAATTCTACAAATATAGTGGTGATAGGTCCGGTGCCTACTTATTCATGCCACACGGGCCGGCGACACCGTTAGTTGACATGGGCCCGCCGTCAGTGCTCGTCAGTGAAGGCCCTTTGGAAGCTAGTGTTACAGTCGGGCTGCCATTCGTGGTGCATCAGACGATATTGCGTGGTGGTGCGCCTGAAATACAAAATTTGGTGGACATTGGACGCACAGACAACACAGAGATCGCAATGCGTTTTTTGACTCGAATAGAGAGTGGTGATATATTTTATACTGATCTCAATGGCTTGCAGGTAATTGTAATTCTATCAGTTCATTTTTATGCTTAAATTGAATTTTATTATATCGCACTTCTAATTGTAGTTGATTAAACGTCGGCGTTTGAGCAAATTACCATTGCAAGCCAACTATTATCCTATACCATCAACTGCTTATATCGAAGACAGCACATACCGTCTGACATTGCTAAGTGGTCAACCTTTAGGTGGTTCTTCATTAAACTCCGGTGAGCTGGAAATCATGCAAGATCGTCGCTTAACACACGACGATGAACGTGGCCTTGGCCAAGGAGTATTGGATAATCAGCCAGTTCTGCACGTATTCCGTGTTGTATTAGAACGTATCGATACCTGCCTAATGCTATCGGAAACTCATCCTTCAGGTGCCTTAACACCAACCGCATACATGGCTTCGCAATTTTTGTTGCATCCTCTGGATAAATTTATTTTTATTGAAAATAATTGGTTGGGCGTACTGCCAGCTTTTGGCGAAAAGCGTACTGGTGTTGGTGAAGATACCAGCGTTGCGGTTTTTAGAAATTTACCACCAACTTTAACAAAAATAACTGTGGCACGTGATCGTAAAACAAAAGATCCCTTAATGAATACCGGCATTATCATACATCGCACACTACTTTTGCAATGTCGTGCTGCCGATCAGCAAGCAGGTCTTGTAAGTTTTACTAATTTTCTAATTATACATATGTGTTATCATACAATTTATTTAAATTTCAGGTTAATTTGAACAAACTGCTAATGTTCGACTCAGTGACGGGTGTTTACAATACAAGTCTGACATTTCTACAAACGACACAAAGGTTAGATAGCGCTGAAGTAATTAATCTCTGTCCGCTGGATACGCAGGCATATATAATACAACACCACAGTTAATTTGAGAAAAACAAAAACTTATATTCGTCCACCTACATACATTTTTAGTTTAGATTTAGTTTATAAAACGAATCTCAGAATGGAATCTCCCATTAATGTGACATTTATGTAATGTCGCGATGTATCGAACATTTTTGTCTTTTGAATGCAAGCTTTATGTTAAATGTACCAATGCATTTAGGACACTGTTATTTTTACTTGTATCACAGTATATGATGATTAATTGATTTAATTTATGAATATTTGTGTGTACATTTGTGATGATCGGAACAATTAGTTAATATTTGATTTTACAAAATTTTTATTATACATGTATGTTTATATTATACACACCAAAATGATATTTTTTGTTTGACAATTTGACGAAAATATAGCAGCTCTCTTAGTAAATATGTAATTATGTAAAATGATGAATTTTAAATAAAGACGTAAACCATTTTTCTTTTAAGAGCTCTATTTTCCTATTGCATGTGACAAGCATTCGGCGTTTGAAAGAGACGGACAGGCGTGTTAAAAGAGAAGACTCGCATACTAGTCGGATAAACGTCTGAATAGTATTTCTAATTTAAATGTAATGGGGTCCAACGTTTTTCTAGGTTAGTCTTAGTTTTCGAAATGTTATAAATTGATAACTATAACGTTCTAAGAAAACCGCAAAAAAAATTCGCATATTTTGGAGTAGAATTAATCAAGTAAGCTTGGTATTAACTAATACATACAGATAATACCTATATATGTAAAGAAACTGTTAACAAAGTTATGTTCCCCCTCCACCAGAAGGTGCTTCCCTGATCTCATATGCCAACAACTGCTCGATATTGGCGTCTGACCAGAATATTGATGTCTTATGTTTGAAAGTAAACCGCTATTCCGGCGACCTTTCCCACTTCTTCACTGTAAGATAATGTAGACCGGCACCCACAAATCCTTGGCTACTCTTTTCACCAGCTGGACGAAAGAGTACAGGCTCGAACTCGATGTGAAAGTCAATGACGTAAAAATTCCCACTATTAACAAACCCAAAGTCACATTCGACAGTTTGCATTCCTTCACTCCGTATACGACTGCAGAGCTGTAGCGATATCATCAAAGCGTGAGTGGGTAGCATTTGGGGAAAAGATAAATAAACTTTGCTGGCAACGTACAAAGCAATCGGCTGGCCGATTAGGTCTGGATATTGTATCAGGCTAAACTTATACTTAGCCAGACTCAACCCCGACATACCTAACATATGTTCCGCATGTAACGAGTCCCCGCACGACACTAACCATCTTCTTAAACCAAATCATATAACGTAAACAGAAATTCCTCATGTGATTCTCCTCGGGTTTCGGCGTAATTTACAGCCAATACCAATATTCAGTGAATGCTAAATTGCATATAGAACGATTGCTCCGTCTTTAAAGACTATTTCTAAGTGGTTCCGAAGATTCCAGACCGGACATTTTCCCGTAGAGGACTAATTCCGAGAAGGTGGACCAAAATCTTCCACTGATGACGTCACTGTAGCTCTAGTGAAGTCCAAAATTGACGAAGACCCACAATTGACACAAGAAATGATTGCTAATGAATTGGGCTTGAATACCATGGCTGCATCGCGAATATTAAATAATCATCTGGGATACAGGAAGAAATCTGCTCGATGGGTATCACGAATTTTAAATGAGGTCCAAAAAGAGGCTCGAGTGCATTTTGCTCAATTTTTGCTAAACAAATTCGAAAATGGTCAGTCGATCCAGAAACTAAACAGCAGTCCATGGTATGGAGCCCAATAGGCGCAAGCCCACCCGTAAAATCTAAGCAACAAAAATCCGCAGCCAAAGTAATGATGTCAGTTTGGGTATTTCACCCGATCTATCATCTTAGCTGCTATTCCACTGCAAAATGGTACACTAAAAGTTTTCAAGGAGGATTTGCGGCGCTAATTTTTACATCATGACAACGCGCCATCCCACACTGCTAAAACAACGAGTAATTTTATCTTTGATCTCTGGGATCAAAGAAATACGTCCAGCACCATATTCCCCGGATATAGCACCTTGGAGATAATTAATGCGGTTAATGCTGAACTTTATAAGCTTAAAAAGCAAGATTTTTAAGACTTAAGAAATCCATTGAAATCAATAGCGATTATGTAGAGAAGATAAAAAATTCCAAAGATTACTAATAAATACAAAAAGAATTTTTTTCTGGTCAACTTACCGAACTTTTGTTAATCCCCTAGTATAAAATATCATGCGTTATCCCAGATTAAGCTGGGAAAAGTTAAAATTTTATAAAAGACCTGCATTTCAAATAATAAAATAAAATTAATATAAAAGTAAGGACTCAAAAAAAAAACCATTTCCTCTAAAGTAAATTTTCAGGCTTGACTTGAAATCGAGAAGAGCTCGAAAAGAAGAGAAAATTAACTTTTAGTAAAAAAAAAATAGCCGCATAGGGAATGACCAAAGAGCATCGCAAATTATTTATTTGTTTTATTAATAAATGGAGCTTCCAAGAATATATAAAATTTTTGGATTAAAAATCAACGATCCGAGAAGGAGAAAGTATGGTTGATTTTTTAAAATAACCTTAAAGCCACAGTCTAGTCAGAAAACCAACCACACCCATTATTTACTCGCTGGGTACCTTTTTAATCTTTGAATAGCAAACTCTCGCATCCACACTTTAAATTCTATGGTCTTTCCTTTTTTCGAACTTGATTTCTCGATGTAAATAGAATCGTGTATTAATTCGTCGGGTTTGCTTACCTTCACCACCAGCTCTCTTCCCTTCTTATTCTAACTTTCGCATGCACTAAACTTGAACGAATGCGTTTTTTGCGCTGTGGAGTTTAAGTACTTCTACACTCTTCGATTCTTCGAGGCGCCACAGTGCGCTTATAGTTGAGTTTTATATATTACCCTGGCCAGAATGATTATAAAAGTATGAAAAAAGAGGTAGTGAGAGAAAACATACATAGGTATATGCGAATATGGTTTCAAACTACGTTCGAGAAATACTATTTAAATGCTGTTGAATGAGGTACAGAGTTGCAAAAGTACCGTTAGAAGGACTACTGCAATACCCTATCTGCTGTCTTGTGTATAGCACTTAATCCGTGAAGCTATTGGTTATGGAATATGAAGACACAATCTTTAAGCAGTATTCATTAAACTGCTATCTGAATCCCGAGGACTCAAAGCTTACGTAATTACTTGGATTTATAATCGGACCAACATAATCCTAGTTTGTTGGAATGGCTCCTTATAAAAATCCATTAAGATCAAGAGATAAAGGGATCAATCCGCCTAGACCGGTTCAACATTAATTCAACGACTGGTATACTAACTGGACACTGTTAAATGGGACTTCACGATAGAAGAATGGAATACTTTTCGAATGATTTTTGTCGTAGCTGCAGGGCCGAAGAAGAGGAAGAGCCTATCGAGCATTATCTCTATCACTGTCCAGCCCTAAGCATCACACGACATAAATACCTAGGACATCACTTCTTTGACTGCCTGGCTCACGTAGCAATGACTAGAATTAGCAGTATCCGTTTCTGAGAGGGTGAGAAGTACCCCACAACTGTATCACAATTGGCCTTCGGGCCTAAGTGCGCTGGTCGCTCTGATCAACTCAACTCAACTTAATATATTTACTAGCTGTACTCTGCAACGCTTCGCCGCGGCACAAACACGTTGAATGTATGAAAAATGAAACATTGGGTATCTCTTCATCATAATTTTATTTACTCAATACCTGTGGGTATAAACGAATTTTGGTTTTACCATCGGCCTTGTAAATAAAAAGAATATCTGGCTTGCCTACCCTAGAACATGCAACATATTGTACAATTGGCCATGTGCGAAGCAATTCGTATCTAATTGTAGACCACATAATTCCATAGATTGACCGTATTGCTTTGTGGATAGTGATTGCAAATGCCAGTCGCTTGAATTGAAAGATAGTATCGGACGGAATGATGATTCAAAGACAATTCAATTTAAAATTTCTGTTGGATAATGGGCTATCTCCATAATGGTGTGTATTGACTTATATGTGGCGGCTTCGCTTTCAATGTTATACTGAATAGTATGATCAACATCAATGCCTCGAAGTAAGTCAAACGCACCATTCGGATCTAGGGTTATTCACATTCAGGTTGAAAGTATGCGAATAGCTTGTATTCCAGCCGCAGAATAATAAAAATGCGAAGCGAATATACACACGATACGCACGATCTATGCTCATATCCAAATCAAACTAATTTTTGTCAATCTGTCGCTGAACCCATTCCCGTAAAGAAAGTATTATTTATATTTCGAGCAAATCACACTTGTTTCCAGGTCTCCAGTACATTTCCCGAAAACACAAGTACTCCTTTTAGGCATAATATTCATAAAATTAACAGAAACGAACCGTGAATATGTATATTTTTTCAAATAGATCGATTTACTTCCCGTAAAAAAAGGATTTCAAGCAAATTGATCGATAAATAAGATTTTTTGGAATAGGTCTGTCCAAGGCTCCCATTCCGGAGAGAAGAGTAGTCTTCCTGTTAATCTAAGCAACAAGGCAAACCATAAATAAGATTTTTAGGTCACTCCCTGGTTCCCATCTCGAAAAATTTGTGTCGTATAAGTGTTCCCAACACAGCAACAATCTAACAAAATTTCAACTCAATCGTTAGGTAACTTTTGGAGATTACCGGATCAATAAAAACGAACATAAGATTATTATATATGTATTTACTAGCAGACCCGGCTACAGGTTGTTGTGACTTTCTGTATTTAGTTCAATTTTCATTCTAAAGAATGATAAATAGTCCTAATTAAGCAACATGTAATTACAAATAATAAAATTTTTATTATATTATTGATCTATGCCCGATTTCTACTTGTATCGAAATCCTTCTAATTTTTTTAATCTGTCAGTGATTGCTTTACCGGTCCATGGTCCATTTCAATTTAGGGATATGATCTAAAAATGTAACCATGTCGAACTATAAGAATGTATTTTTTTATATAGATGGGTCCCTTCCTGGGAAATAAAAATTTGAATAAAAAAGAACTATAAATACGATTTTTCTCGAGTAGGTCGATCCGTGGTACACTTTACGGTGAGAAAAGTAGTATTGCGTAACAAAAATGTAATAAAATAAATAATAAATAAATATTGAGCTGAAATAATAATTTAAAAACCAAATGCCTTGCAAACTTGCTGCACATTAGTTTATAATTGGAAAAATGTTCTTAGTTCTAATAATTCGTAGCGTAACCTTGTTTTTCAATATCCCTTTACATCTTCGTGGTATAGATTTATTGTTTGTTTTTCAATATCCCTTTACATCTTCGTGGTATAGATTTATTTTAATTTTTAAAACTTCTGTGGAAATGATTGCCCAAGTTTGTTATCCGAACCAGATTGGAGTCTTATTAGGTAAATGTTCGAGTGGTATTTTCCGTTCTACAATCTCCACATATTCTCTATAGGGTTGAGATCGGGAGCATGTGCAGGCCACTACAATTTTAATATTTTGTTGGAATTAAACTGGTGCTTTATACACTTAACGGTATATTTAAGATAGTTACATAGCGTAGCATAATGGTGGGAAGAATGTTTTTGAAGGCAAATGTCATATTATACCCTAAAAAATACTCCCAGACCTGCCCAGATATGTAGGCGCAGTTATCTACGACTTCAAAGTTATGACTGTCAACAGTGACGAGGGATCACAGCCGTAAATCTACCGACTGTTTGCTTGATGACAAGAGTTATTTCGTCTTGTTCTCGTTCACTAACAGGCCCATATCCTTCGCATCCTTATCCCGTCTGGAGAAAGCAGAACTCACGGCGAGGTTGTTGAGTAGCTGGACACTCTTATAGAAGATTACACCTTCTATATTCAGCTCTGCAGCTCAAATTATTTTCTTCAGCAATAAATTAAAGATGTCATACGATAAGGAATCACCCTGTCTGAAACCTCGTTTGGTATCCAAAGTTCGGAGAAGTTCTTCCCTATCCTGAGGAAGCTTTTGATGTTGCTTTACATACATACATATATTAAATTTAAAAAGTATTACAAGAAAAAATTATACATTTTTCCATTGAAATTTAGAAAATAAATAAATAATTTGTTAACTTTATTCATTTACACAACAATCTATGCAACTTGGATATGTATATTTTCCAGAAAATATTCGTTGCATTTTAAAAACATTTTCGTAGTTTTAATTTCTTTACAAAAACCCATTTAGTGATTTCTTTTTTGCATTTGTACTTGCGAATCTAAGGGTGAATTTCTTGATGTTTTCTTTTTATCTGGCATTGGAGTCCACAACCTCCCTAAAAATATAATATATTATATATATTATAAATTGGAGCTCGGTCATGTGCTGAGCATGATTCAATTTCTTGTTCAATTGCATTGTCGGCCGAAAATTCAGTACATTGGTCTCCTATACTACAATACTTTCACTTTTGAAAAACTATTTTTTATATCTGCCCTCTTCGTACATTAAAAATATTCTAAATATAATATAACTAAATACCGAAAACTCTTCAACGATGTTATTCAATATTGTTCAGTTGATAATATTTATTTTTCGCTCAGAAAATAATTATTAGCTGTTAATTGTTATTTTTGTGCACAAAATCAAATTTTTTGGATTGTTTGATATGTGACGTTTTAAACTGAATGGTTGAAATGGAATGGAAGTCTTTTTTAGTATTAGTTGCCATTGTTAACTGAAAATTCCAAATTTCGACATTTTTTTGAATAAACCCCAAGCATATTCAGAAAGAGTTTTATATTTGCTTTTAAGTGAGACTAACACAGGTTTCCGATCCCTCAAAGGCCGAGATGTTAATCAGATGGTACAAACCACTTGCTTTTAAGTCGCAAACACTAAAATGCAACAATATCACTATTTCTATCTAGATCAAATGCCTGGGTATAATCTTAAATAATAAGCTCACCTGGAACCGACACACGGTTGAAAGGAGTAACAGAGGTATGACCGCGCTTTACGCCGGAAAGGCGGCAATAGGTAAAAGATAGGGACTAAGATCTCATACAGTTTAGTGGCTATGCAAAGCTGTAATAAGAACTATATTATTTTACAAAGTCACGGTCTAATGGCCGGTACTGGACAAAGCTTTGTACAGGAGCAAGCTGGACGTTGCAGGCCGCAACTCCGTGAGTCTAAATGTAATTCAGCCTTGGAAAAACCACACGGAGCACGCCAGAATACTGAATTCTACACCATTTTCGGAAGATATGGACCACACCACTTCTGTTTTCTGCTTCGACAACACATTTTAAATAACATCTCCAGATGAGTGGGAAAACGTAACAGTTCTGAATTAAAGATACGCATCCATCTTCACTGACGGTTCAAAACTAGATGGAAGGGTGGGCTGCGGAGTCCACTTGCAATCGACTTTCCAAACACTGCAGCGTCATTCAAGCTGAATTAACAGCAATAAGGGAAGCCGCTTCATGGTTACCTACATAACTCCAATACAGTATCTCAGCCTATCACAATGTATTCTGACAGCAAAGCTGTCATTAAATCTCTTCATTGTAATCACACCACCTCAAAGATGATAATAAAATGAAAATCTTAAACAAACTCTCGGCTGTAGGCGAAAGGTTTGTATGGTTTGTATTTCTGGAAATACCTAACTTCAGTAAATTCGGCACACGATGCGGGCATACCTCTTTCTCCTGCAAAATACCTGCTCCCAGCAGGGCCAATAGCAGATCGCAGTGTTAAACCACATGTGACCAGGCTGATCAGGCCATTGAACGATACCAAAAAATAAAAACAAGTCACTACTCCTTCTAAACAGAACCTCCACAAGCATTAAAATCGGCGTAATTATCGGAAACTGTTTGATGTGAACTCATGTCGAGGCTGCAGTGACATAAACGAGGAGGAGACGGTGGAGCGCTTCTTTTTTGGTTGGAAATATCAAGTGAAACCAGATCGCTCTCCCCCCATCCCTCCGTTGGAAGGCCCTCTTTTGCTCTGCCTCCACTGACGGATACTGCATCTAATATTTTAAAAGCTGGAGCGTTTTAATTTTTTCGGATGACATGACCTAGTTAGCGTAGCTTGATGTATTTTCTTATGGGAAAATCTAGTACTACATACAGACACATTTTGGGCCCCGGCGAAGTCGATCAGCCTCAGCCCGATTGGTGATGTTTCATCATGGAGGTTGAATTTCTCCGACTGTTGTGCCAAAAATATCTTCTTTGTCTACCTTGGCGTTAAGTCGCCAAGCAAAATTTTTACATCGATGCGAGGGCAGCGCTCATATGCGCGTTCTATACTCGTTCTAGGTTCTCATAGAAAGCGTGCTTGGTCACATCGTCCTTCTATACTGTTGGGGCGTGGGTGCAAATCAGTAACCACAAATCCCAACACACTTCTTGGACGGCAGTGATGGTAGACTGCTGGGTAATCCTTAAAACATTTGATGGTCGTCATCAAAAGGGGAGTCTCTCATCCGAGGCATTTTGTTACGCGCAACCGCAGGGGAAAAGAAATAAAAAGCAATGAATTTAGATACTATTCTTGGTTTTTTGCCGCACTTTAAGTAGGTGGTTGGTCTTTGAGTTGTTATCATAGTTTAATACGGTGGTCTACTGTATTAGTTTTCCTAACACAACAATATATCTACCTTCTTGTAAATAATATAAAAAATATATCTAATTCTGTACGAAACCTTTGTGCTTCACTTGTGTTGTTATATGGAAAGTAGTGTCTTACTCACAGAACGTGGCAATATTAATTGCAGCACAAGAAAGTTGATGTCGGGTTGGCAGTTCGTGTGGAGACTCACATGTGGCGACGACTCACATTTTTCGCTCTATACAAGTGGTTGTTTCGCCGTATTGCTCTCCCAGTCGAGAAAATCTACACGTACGAGTACATGTGCTGTGATGAGTGTACGTGTAGTTTATATACATACATATATATAAAGTTGGCGCTTTGTAAACGCTGAAGTGATTTTTGTGTAGAATACCGGTTTTGAAAATTTTCAATTCTCACACATACATACATACATGCGTAAATTAACACATTCTCTAATGTTTAAAATACACGCATATTTTTGCTGGTGGTGCTTTAGGCTAGTGGAATTTCTGAGCGCCAATGCTCTTAAATAAATATCTATTTGTAGGCGACCAATATATATAATTTTTGTGATTTGAAAAAGAGCGAAAAGCTTTATGGAAATCGCAAGAGATGAGAGCAGAACGAGTCAATGAAGGCATTCGAAGGGTATATACTACTTGTACACTTATGTATGTGTTACTGATGGCATTTGAAAGAACAGCATATTTGCTGAGATTTGCTGCCTCCACAAATTTAAAGAGTATCGAAAGCTTTCTGTGCTTTGAGCTTGTGGAATCTCAAACGTTTGCTCTGCGTTCCATGGTTGACTCGCCATCACTTTCGATTTAATCGCATTCGTAAGCGTACGTTTCTGTCTGGTTGCTACTACATATATGTATATACATAAGTCGTATTTATTCTTATTTTTTACTAAAATACACAATGTTCTTTTAAGAAGTATATTCCATTATAACTAGTTTACATATATGTATGTCTGTGCATAAATATACATATAGAAATATAGTTTGGATTTTACTTTTAATAAATTGCGAAATGGAGTTTCGGATAAATTCCTTTGCTGGTGACAAATAATATTTCCATATTTCTTACTATGTAGTTGACGTTATAGTACTAACGGTTATCGATAACTAAAAAGCAAAGTGAAGTGTTATTGGGAATTTTGAGAATGAAAATACATATGTATGTATGTAGTTGAAAAATTAAATAAACGAAAAGTCATATGAAGAAGCGTAAAGTTAATCAAATGTGATAAATAGTGTGACGACATATGTAAATGTGTTTATTTAAAAAAAAAAAAGGAATTATCGAAAGAAAACAAAACAAACAGCTGCTGGGTTGTAAAGAAACAATGAATAAAAAGATTATGAAATACATATCTTTATATGAAAGTTCTTATATACTTATTATATACAAGCATATGTATGTGTTTACATCCAAGTTTCTCAGCGGCTACAAAAACAATATCAGCTAATAAGATTTTTTTTTTTTTAAATTTTTAGATAATTGTGCATCTCTATGTATAGCGATATACGCAGTTATTACTACTTATTAACGAAAATGCGCTCAATTGAAATTTGTTTGCCGCTCGCAAGCCACTAATACGAGTATATGTAGTTAATTTATTAAAAGGCAGTGAAACATCAGTAAAACGGTCAAGACGTCTTTCAGTCAGTTGGTCAATTGGACGCAATTGGTTTGTTGGGCGATCAATAAATTGTTTGTTAGTACTACATTGTGAACATGCCTACGTAAGAGTATGTGAATATATACATACATGTGTACATACGCATATTAAGATTTGTAGATATGTACATATGTATGTATATACATATGCATTCATGTCAGCAGGCCCTCGAGATACGAGAGCTTACCAGCCCCAGTTGGGGATTTACTCGTTTGGCTTTGGGTTGACTAAGCCGTTAGCTAGCTTAGGCCAAATTAAGTGTATAGTCGAGCGGTTGTAGGTCGTACGCCAAGGTACACAAAGGTACAAAAGAGGCTGACGGGAAGGTGTGATAACTGTGTGAGAAGTCGCTTAGTCAGTTGGTCTGCACATACACACAGATACATACATTAAGTAGTTGTATGAGAGAACGAGTGTGTGTGTGTGTGGGATTGTATGTATGATTGCTGCAGATGAGTTTTGATTTTATAATTTCAAGAAAAAATAACCAAGTCCAATTGACGACATAGTGCTGCTGGGCAGTGAAACGATAGCCGGTTGCATGAAGAGTTCAAAAAGTAGCTAGGGTGGAGAGTCAAGGCGAGAGGTGATTGTTAGGCCAGTGAGCGAGTGAGAGAGCTTCAAAACGCTACGATGCATACATAAAAATAAAAATTTTTTTTTATCCATTTACACACGCCAATATATACTCACATATGTACATTTGTAAATATATTGTACAAGCATATATATGTATGTGTGTGTGTATACATCAACGAATGGTGGCAGTACAAACTTTCGTTTCAATGCCAAACGCTTAAATATGCCCACGAAAGCACATTTTATAATTACGGGACTGTAAGTTTGCGTTTGTGTGGCTACATAACAGACATGCATATGTACATATGTATGTACCTGCAGATATATTAAACATCGATTGTTGTTATTGATGTTTGGCTGTTTCAGACGCTTATCCGCTAAGTTTTAATGAAATCACATACATACATATTTACGCATGTATTGTATTTCTTCTAGTATGCTTGTATGCTTGAATTTATGTCATTTCTTGTTGTCCTATCATGACTATTAGCTTTTTTGCGAAGTTGAGTTAATCAAGTCAAGTTGATTACATAAAACATACAGATCCTTATATGTATGTAAATGACAAGTTTAAATATGCAGCAATACAGATACTTAACTACGACAAAGCGAGCATACTCATATTTGAATATCGATAATGATTGGAACCGAAGTTGTCGTTAACAAACATATTTTTGGCGCAAACATTTTTGTTATTTATTTTATTTTGTTTTATTTAATTTTATATTTTTTTTTATATAGCATATGTTTTTAAACCTTTTTTTATTTATTTTTTCTTACATTTTATTTTATTTGATTTTATTTTATTTTGCTTTATTTCATTTTATATTTTATTTTATATTATTTAGCAAGAATTTTTAAACTTTTAAACCTTTTTTATTTATGTTAATTAATTTTATTTTACTTTATTTAATCTAATTTATTTTATTTTATTTTATTTTGTTTCATTTTATATTTTATTTTATATTATTTAGCATAAGCTTTTAATTTTTTAAACCTGTTTTTATTTATTTTTTCTTGCATTTAATTTAATTTTATTTTACCTAATTTAAATTTATTTGATTTTAATTTAATCTGTTTTATTTCATTTTATATTTTATTTTATATTATTTAGCATAAGTTTTTAAACCCTTTTTTATTTATTTTTCTTACATTTTGTTTTATTTTGCTTTATTAAATTTAAAATTATTTATTGTTATTTTTTTTTATTTTGTTTCTTTTATTTTATGTTACTTCATTTAATTTAAACTTATTTGATTTGATTTTTTTTGTTTTTTCATTCTATTTTGTTTTATTTATTGCATTTAGTTTGTTTTTCTTTATTTAATTTAAATTTATTTCATTTTATTTGATTTGTTTTATTTAATTTCTTCAATATTTTCTCATTTTATTTATTTTATTTTATTATATTTTATTTTTTATTTTATTTTATTTTATATTTTATTTCAAATTCGGTTTTTTTCAAATTGTATTTTTTTATGGTATTTTATATTATATAATTGTTTTTAATTTTATTTATATATTTTTATATTTGAAAAATTGATTTGTGTGTTCTCAAACTTTACTGCGACCAACTAATTTCAAAATAATTTATTTCTGCCTTCAACCATATTCGCCACCTAAAATAATGACGAGAAATACGTTTTCCGTCACCAAATTTCATTAAATTATTTCAGCAACAATTTTACAAATAAACACCATTCTCCTTGCTACAGTATTTATCATTCAACTTATGATAACGTAAACAAATAAAGTAAGAAAATGTGACAAAATAAAATTACATTTAATTGATTTAAAGCTGCTCAATCAATTCTTCTCAATAAAGTGAGTAGATAATTTTCAATATAAGCGTTTACATACATACATAAGCATGTAAATATACGAGTACACCAATTTCAATATCTTCCTAAATATCTTCATAAAAAAAAAATATGTAAACGTTCCTCTCTGCATACGAGTATATCTGATTTTTATATACCTCATACATACATAAGTAGGTATCCAATGATAAGTTCCGATAGAGTTTGGCTTGCCTAGTATGGCCGTTTTCTAGTATAGTTGGGTCAATGGAAATCAGCTTGACAATAGGCGCTCTGTTTTTGTGCGGCGCATGCGCCACGCAGCATTATAAGTAAAGCGAAATTCCAATGGTCAAATATCATGACTTGTACGCAAACTTATGTATAAGCGTATTTTTTTCCATACCGGAAAGTAACATTTTGCGATTGCAAATATATTTTACATAAAATCGTAATTTCAAGTGCATGCTTTTATGATCCAACTCAACTTTTATAATTGAGTTCTAAAATCATATTTCTGAATTGGCTTTTAATTTATTTGTTTGTTGCTTGTAAACCTTTTGTTGTGCAAACATTACAATAAACCACTACTATAACTTAGTAGGGGACCAGGAGTACCCTTTCACCACTATCGTGGTATATCGTACCTCTCGCTAAGTATAGAGGCTCTGATTACTCAAAGCTAGTTGTGCTTCGAGTATTACTAGGAGCTATAGGACCTTGAGAATTATTTAAGATTGCTTTAAGAGTGCTAATCCTGCAGAAGCTCTGAAAAGGTCTTAGACCAATGTTTACTTGTTAAAATAGTTTCTCTCCTCTTCGTTCTGAAAAAACCCTCTCCACCAATGGAAGGTTACAAATTAATCGGAGTAGGTAAAAGCGCTTACTACTGTATAAGGAGTCATTGAATAGATTTCCGTCTAAACCAACAAACAAATATATAGAAAAAGTGTATTTTCTAAAAACGGTCGACTTTCTGCAGGTTTGTGTTTCTCCCATGAATGAAATGAATCTATACGCTCCTCCATTTAGAAGAAAAACACTATAACGCACATCACGTATTGGTCGAAATAGTTCTTTAACAGTTACTAAGAGCCAATACTTGTTATACCTTCAATGGTTATACTTTGGTTAATGAGATCGAGTGCACATCTGATTCTATAGTAGGTTTTCTACTCCGATAGATTCCTTGCTTTACAGATATCTTGCACAGTGTTATTACACTTTGCGCCAACACAAAATTACAACATGATGAATATATATATATGTATGTGTCTATATACTGGTATAAATATGTATATAATCTTCAGCGATAAATAGTTTTATGTATATACTCCACAGTGTTGAACACTTCCACTTCCCCATACAAATATATACATACATAAACAATCATTGCCTTCACCCTGGACACCGCCTTCCACTGATCCAACCACATGCGTGCATATAACTAACTCACGATGCGCAACTACGTCATCGAAAAGTGTGTCAAAGCAGCGAAACTTGGTGCTCGGTGGTTGCAGCAGCAGCCAAACATAGCAACAATGTATGTATGTACATATTTGTATAATTACTATGTTTGTGAGAATGTAAGTTTGTATGTGTAAATGCATTGAAATGTGATGATATTTGAAGAGAGCAATCAGTGGTACTCAGCGTGAAACTTATGCTCCCAAACTTTGACTTTTTTTTGCTCACTTAACTCAATTTAAGTCGAAAGGCGTTTTGAATGGGTGAATTCAACATTCATAATAATATATGTACATACATGTGCAGGGATTTAGATAATAAGATTTGATTGAGAAGTCTATAATAATATCTTCATTAAGAATTGCAAAGTTCTAAAAAGCTCTTTAGTAGAAACATATATGTACACATGCGTACATATGTGCTCAAATGTATTCGTATATACATGTGTATGTATGTATATGTTAGTAAAAGTTTAAATTGCCGTACGCACAAATTGTATCTGATGTGATGTGCTCGATTCTACCATTATATAGCTACATACACGTCCATACTATATAAGCTTCAATGATACTCTCTTAGCTGATGACTCTCTTCACTTAGGTATAACTTTACTTATTTATTTTTTAAATTGTCTCCAAATATTTGGTTTTTCTACATATACCTATGTGTCTGACTTTTGAATATAAGTACTGGAAATTAATATTTGTTCTAAGCAACTTTTTCTCTCTTACGTGTTGCTCTTATTTCGTATTTTATTAAGTACAAAGCTCTTTTTCTTTTTAAAAGTTCCAAGTATGCTCTCCGCGAGTTTCATATAAAAGTGAGTTCGTTTTTCTTTATTCTAAATTTTCTTCTCTAAAACTTTGACATTTCGCACAAAATTTATTACATACTTGTATGTACATAGATACATACATGTACCTCTCAAAGCTCTGAAATTAATTCTACACAAACATATTTATTTACATACATACATATATATGAGCACAAGTACGTTTATCTATGTATAATTTACGCGTAACAGAATCTAACTTTTCTTGTTGTTGTTACTTAAATTATGTCATATTTTCTTCGACCATAATATATGGTATATTCATACTCGTACATATGTGAGTATGTATAGATTTGTATGTCGCTATGTGCATACACATGACAAAGACTATGTATTTACAATTTACTAATTATATTTAAATTCAATATTTCTCAAATTTTCAATTCAACTCAGATTCTACAGTTATTTTCAAGAAAATTTAATCAAAATCTAACCATGCAGTATCTTTAAATAAGTTAACTAAATTACCCTAAAAAAATATCTGTTTGTGAGATCTTTCAAATTAAAATATATACAGGTTTAGTGTGCTAGTAAACGGACAGCTCCTAGTAACGAAACAGTACTAAGGGTTTTTTGTGCAAAAAATAAGAAAATATTAAATAATTTTATAACAAAAGTAAATGAATTCGAAGCAGGAATTATTTTATAATTTTAGAAAAAATTAAATTTTCAAGTAATTTCCTCACCGCCTTTTTCTAAAAGGCTTTGCTTGATGCTTCTTATTTTTTTTTTGTTAGTGGAGTAGAGATTTTTAAATTCTTAATAATTTAGAAATGGCCTTGATATTGCTTAACTTTATTAATATTTAATGCATACTTAATTCGGAATACATATTGAAAAAAAAAAGTTTTTTTTTAATGAATTCGACTGTCCGCTTAGTGGAATCAAATTTAAGCTTATTTTCATTGAACGGACGGTGTGTCCGGTAACGTTAAATGAATTCCTAAGTCTCCTACCAAAAAAATAATAAACGAAATAATATATTTCTGAAAAAGTACGTCCCTTAAATAGGGTCAAGAAAATATTCAAATAACATTGGTTGTGAGAAAAAAATATTTTAGTTTTGTTTGTAAATACCTCAACGGTAGCGGTAGAGAGGTTGCACTAAAGTGTGTGAGGTACTATTTCATATCAAGAGAAGGTGCGAATCACCTCTCTCTCTTGCGAGGACCTACTCCGTTACCTTTAATACCCGTACCCGAAGAGAGACGTTTTCAATAAATAAAAAACGACTTCCAATTTTATTTCATTTTTTATGAAAGACCCAGCCATCGTCTAGCGAACCTCAATAATAACCCGGGGCTCGTCAAAAGTAACAGCTTATTTTTTTCTTAAATATAATATATAGTTTTCAAATAGTAATCACTCGGTGCAAGGTCCAGATTGTAAGATAGATGTATAAGAACCTCCCAACCAAGCTCTCGGAGTTTCTGGCGAGTCTGGGCGATTGGTGCCTTCAACTCATAGTATATGATTTTATGCCAATTCCAACCAACACACACAACAAAACCCTCCAGGCCATCAATACTAGTTTGGGTAACGTTTGTGCTGGCTCACTGTCTCTCGACCACGGCCGTTTTCGTTTAACGTTGCTGTAAATTATTCACTTTTCATCACCAGACATCATTCGCTTCAAAAATTGTCGATTTTGTTACGATTCAGCAGCGATTCGCATGTGGCTCCTACACATCGAGCTGCTTTGTATATCCAGCCTTTTTCAAGTGTTTCTAAACCGTTTTGTGTACAATGTTTAAACCTTGGACAAACGAAACATTAATCCAATTGCATTTATAGAAGGAGAAAAATATATAATAGGCGTTTTGTAACAGCGATTTTCGGCTGAGATCCTTAACCCATTTTATTTTTTGGTGTGCATCTTGATGTTTTTCCAACAAATGGAGGAACCATCAGCTTAAGCTAAGCCGCCTTCGAATGACCGCTTCATTTTAATGAGCTGCTTTGAATTTTATGTCAGAAATCCACTGGGACACGTTGACATTCCTGCCGAGCGTCAACCGCAATTACGCAAACTCGTAACACAGTCTTTGAGTTATTTCTACCATACTTGGTACGCATATGTATTTTTATACTGTATTTGTTGGAAACGGGGTTGTTTAGATGATCTTTCTTGGAGCTTTTCTCCGAACGCCTTTGAAAATACGTGTACACTGTATCTAATGTGAAATATGTCTGAAAAATCTTTTCATATAGGGAAAAACATGTGAGATATCAGCGCTTATAAACTAGGTGTTGAATCCAAAAAAAAAAAGTTTTTGTAATATGTTATTAGAAATGCAAGCTTTCATTCATTTTCAGCATCAACAAAATCATAGATTTTTGTTTCATTGTGTTATTTCTGACTAATTAGGTTTGAACAATTTTAAAGTGTTATTCCGATGTTAATATGTAGTATTGCCAAGTACATATAATTGGCGCTTTGTAACCGCTGAAGCGATTTTCGGCCGAGGTTCTCCCCAATTTGTGGTTTTGCATACAGTTTATACTAAGCCGCCTTCGAACAGCTGATGGTTTTTGTTTCATGTCATAAATATGTACACTCGGAGGTGTTGACATTCCCGCCAAGGGGCGACCGCATTTAGAAAATTTAACTTACTTTTTTATTTTAAATTAACTTGCTATAACTTTTTGGATGTTAGTACGACACCAGGAATTAAACCCGAGCCTTTCGAATGGCAGTACGCAATGCTTACCACTCGGCTACCGCGGCCGCCAGTTTTGCCAAGTGCCTACACAAAAATTCATATACCCACATACATACATATGTACAAACATACTTCTTTTCTTAATTTTTGTTAACGCCCACTAATTCTTTTTCTTCTTGAAAATCTAATACCGAACTTAAAGGCATTTTTTTATTTAATTCTTTGCACACATGTAAATATACACACATACATAAGTACATATTTATGCATATAGTTTGTTTGTACTACATACATACATACATGTTTATCTACTGTATTTGCACAGATTTCAGTTAATATTAAATACTAGTATTTTACACTTAAGTTTATTTATTTACATATTTACACACATATTAGACATACATTTGTACATAAATTTTAAACATAAACGTATTCTTCATCATATCCATTGTATAACCTTCACCATTTCTATCTTCACCAGATTTCCAAGCTCAAATCGCATTTGCCTACCACATCAAAAACCAACATCAACCAAATCAGTTTTTGAAAGCTTTTCATTTGTGCTCGCTTGGCATCTACCATTGATAACTTGCGGAAACATATGTATGTATTGCACATAGACATATAGACATATATATATATATATACATATATATAGTATATTATAAACAAACATATTTCATCAAACACAAATTACAAACTTATAATTTACATAAAAATTATTTGTTATGGGACATAAATTTCTCTACAACTAAAAAAAAATAACAAAATAAATATACCACAAACTATGCAATCAAACACTATGTCCCCGAACCTTAATACTTAACGAGAGATGGAGGTAGAGATAGAGGTTAAGGGCAATATATGTCACTTATTCGTATAATCTATTGACCGAGCACTTGCTTGCTTGAATTATTACAAAAAATCGAATCGACTCGTACAAGGATATAAATGGAAAACAAAGTCTCTGCAATTATAAGTTCCTTTTTCAACCAATAAAAAAGTTTTTATTTAAACAAATCGATTTGCGCAAATAACCAAAATATTCTGAAAATATTAGAAAAAAGTTAAATTTATTATATAAATATTTGAATAGCTTTTATTATTCCTTCCTTTCGCCGTTCGGCGCCAATTGGAAATACCAAGTACAACAAGGTTCTTCTTTACCTGGTTTTCCCAACAGAGTGTTTGTCTTTCTCTTTCTCTTTTTCTGTTTCCACCGCCCGGTACTGCATTGAAAACGTGGAAGGTGGAGTATTCTTATACTTCCGGACCACATCATCTAGCCAGAGTAGTCGCGGTCTCTTGATTCGGGATATTCGCCGTTACCAACTCGCAGAGGACCATAAATCTTACGCAAAATCTTTCTCTCAA
The DNA here is from genome assembly GCA_037013455.1 of Ceratitis rosa. NCBI lineage: Eukaryota > Metazoa > Arthropoda > Insecta > Diptera > Tephritidae > Ceratitis > Ceratitis rosa. The sequence continues at coordinate 582,104 of JAWMAG010000086.1, read as the reverse complement.
AAACTCTTATCAGATGTTGTCATCCCTCCGCACCATATAGCAGGATGGGAATGACGAGAAACTTAAACTCTACAAGTTTGTTCGTCGAGAGAAGACTTTACTTTTTAGTTGTCTACTCAGTCTTAATGCTGTGGTTCCAAGATAGACGAAGTTAGCTACGACTTCAAAGTTGTGATTGTCAACAATGACGTGGGATCAGAGCCATGTTCGTCTTGCCTTTAGTTATTACCAAACCCATATGCTTCGTTTTTTTATTCAGTATGGAGAAAGCAGAATTCACGGCGGGATTGTTGAGCTCAATGATGTCAATATCAGTAAACTCTTAAGAAGATTGTATCTTCCCTACACAGCTCTGCGACTCGAATTATTTTTTTCAGCAATAAATTAAAGAAGCCACACGATAAGGAATTACCTTGTCGGAAATTTCGTTTGGTGTCGAACTACTTGGAGAAATCATTCCCACTACCGATGGAGCTTTTGGTGGTGCTTAACGTCAGCTTATAGAGCTGTATAAGTTTTGCGGGAATTCCGAATTCAGTCAGTCAGTAGAAAAAGCTCTTTTTCGTGCTGTCGAAGGCTGCTTTAAAATCGACGTATTTGTCGACCTTCATTTCTTTTACAAGACTTGGAACATGGTGAATATCTGGTTAATGGTGGATTTACCAGTTCTAAAGCCACACTGATAAGGCTGAATCAGTTCATTGACGGTGGGCTTTATTCTTTCACACAATATGATCAATTCGATTAAATGCATGCTTTATAGATTGGCAAGCAAGTATACTTATTATATATTATATAGTTGGCGTTTTATAACCTCGATAGCGATTTTCCGCCAAATATTATACACAATTTTAACTTCTAAATCTTGAGATATCTCTACTACTCGGTCATTACCCACACAGTTGTGCTGCAAGAATAAAGCCCTCTAATATGTATGTATGTATGTATTGATCTTTCATGGCTGATTTAAAAGTGAAAAAAATAAAATAAAATAAAAAAAATAATAAATATTCCGTGCGTAAAATGGCCGTTTGAGCAGAAAATAAATATTCCAGGAACTATTATATTATTTATTAAAATTAAATTTCGAAATTAAAATATCATCACGCGAGAAGTTAGATTTCCACTAGAAAGAAAATTTTTAGAAAATCGAACAATCCGCTGACCGCCTTCTTCAACATGTGGTGTTCGTCTGCATGTTTTTTCTAACGAAAGAACCTACATTTATTCTAAACTTCTTCTTTGAAAGGCTGATGGATTTTCATAAAATGCTTTTTAGAAAAATTAGCCTAAATTTTTATTTAAATTAATTTTCAGTAATTTGGGATGTTGGTTGGGCCAGGACATGACCTCTCGCAGGGTAGTAAATACTATAGTCAACTTGGCTATTGCGGCCAAATAGAGAGAGATTTTTTTTTAATTTCCAATTTTCCAATTATTTTCATCTTCAATTTCATTTTGCTATAATAAATATTAATTTTTCATGCTGAAAGTAATGATATTGTAAATATATATAATATATGTACCTCGATTAATATAATTAAATAAGACTAATCATGACTAGATTTCTCTCCCCAGCCGAAATACGATATTGTTTGTTTCAATTCGAATACGTTAAAAAATTTTCTGCTGTGAAAATGTCTAACCTAATTATGAAAAGCATTAGGGAATAAACACGTGAGGAAAAGCACACATATACACATTGCATTGGCTTTATTTTCTTGTTTTAAAGCTTACGTTCTTCTCTTCAAAAATTGAGTTGGTCATAGCAAAAGCTTTGGATCACAAACTAACGTACACGTATGAACAATGCAGACCCGCTCTCAGCACCTTGCAGCTCATTCTACGATTTTTTTTTAATCTTTTAGTTATAAATTGTGAGCAATTGTGTGATGAATACAATGCTAAAGCAAAACGGAGCAAAAATACACACACACACACACAAGAAAATATGTATATACGAGGACTACGCAATTAAGCTATGAGTAGCGCTGAGTGCAACTGCAGTGCTTTTGGCAGCCTACACGGCGTATGCGGAATGAAGAGCATATTTTGGCAAGAGAGTGAAAGCTTCACACTGTTGCTGTTGTTGTCGTGGGAGATGCGTTAAGCTGCTATTGTTTAGGGTCGATTTAGCGTGCACCTGCAAGCATGTGTTTGTATGTATGTGTGTATATGTAGGAACCTACTGCCCTAATAAACGACAGCAAAACAATAAAGTCAAATGCTGTAAAGTAGGTAAACGATGTACATACATATGTACGCTCCTATATATGTACATATGTGCATTGTTGTAAACACTAATTTAAATACAGATGTGCTTATGTGCGAGTATGTATGAAAATTGTGATCTGTATTGCCACCACTAGAGCTATTCTGCAGAGGATTATATGGATTTGTTGTTATTGTTTTTTTTTTTTTGAGATTAGTAAATAAAAATGTGGACAAATGCTGGATAGCGAGATGTTGTAGAAAATGTGTAGGTATGAACGGAAATAGAAATTTGCGTATGTGGGAGAGGGTGGGAGAAGCAGCCGAGCGGAGTTTGGTACTTCCACATGCTTATTTGTGTTCATACATAATTACCTATATGGCTAGTTGAGCTATTTCTTATGTAAAAAATATACACATACATATGTATACATGTATGTATGTTTGCTTGGTTGTGGGGAAACATGCGCACCTAGGAAACTCGATCGACCGTGTCGGTATGCTGCCCACTTTGTATGTGTACAAACATACATACATACCTATATGTATGGTATGTAGAAAATTAACTTGGCATACGAGCAACTTTTCGTATCGGTGCAAAAATAAAATCAATGCTGGGTGCTATGTAGGCAAACATGTGTATGTACGTGTATGTGCTGCTGTGTTTATGTAAAGCCAAAATACGAAGATGAATTCTCGTTAAACGAAAGGAAAAACGTTTGTTGGACGCGCTATGAAGAGCGAATTGGAATATAGAAACGGGCATAACGGTGACAGCAACGAGCGACAAACGACATTGATAACGGCAAATGCATTGGTGAATTTCTGACGTTAAGCAAGAAGAAAAATTTGCAAAAATTTCCAGAAAAATATTTTAAAGGGAAATTTATTTAAATAAAAAAGTTAATGAAAAAAAAGCGAATTTAAATAAATAAAATCTAATTTTTAACGCAACAAAGTTTGAAGTTTGCAAAACAGTCAAAGTCTGTAATTTTTGAACGAAAGTGAAAGCTATTGAATTTGATGTTTGCGTGCTGTTATTTGATGAAATACAGATTTTTTAGGCATTAAGCCTATTGAGAACAAATTTTGGTCATTGTTTCACAAACCATTATAATTGGTTTGGAAAAATTGAAAAACAAAAACAAATATATATGAGATATCGATTACTTACATATGCACGTATATTGAAATGTACAGAAATTTTGGTAAAGTGTTTTCAGTGTTAAATAGTCACGTGATTTCGGTTACATGAGTAAACACATACATATTTACAATTTCAATTTAGCTAAAAGTCGCTTTCTTCTTCATTAGTGGACTATCGAATAGCGATGTGTAAGTGATAATTTAATTTGAAATATTAAAATAAATAGCGGGATTCCCAAAAAAAAAAAAAAATTGTCAAATAAACATATTTCAGTGTAATGTAATAAAACCATAAAAAGTGCATAAAAAATTGCAAATCAACAGCTATAGCAATTGCCGCAGTAGCAACACACAGCCAACAAATTGCAACGAATATCAATATATGTATGTATAAATATATATATTTTGAAAACTAGAAAAAAGAAATTAAAATAAAACGGAAATATCAAGTCTACCTATTAGTCAACTAACTAACAGCAGACAAAAACAAAAACAACAACAACAATAACAAGTACAACAAAAATTAACAACAACAACGTCAATTGCATTTGTTAAACATTGAAAAGAAAAAAATCCGTAAACTACAGCTACATATTTTTTGAATCATCCGAACAACAAAGAATTGTTTTGTTTAATCAACATCAGTAAAATTATACAACAAATACAACAAAAGCTTTTTGTAAAAAAGTGCAGCTAGAGCAACAATAAAAAATATAACCATCATACGTACATACATACGTATATATACAAAGGCGCATATGTATGTAATGGCAAGCATGCATAGAATCTAAAAAGATTTCTTTTTCGCATATAAATGCCTTCAATTCTATATATATGCACGTATAAAAGTACAACAAATTTATATATATAGAAAATTCTTAAAGGCACTAACAGCAAAGGTGAATATATACAATATTTAAATAGTAATGTACAATATAAAGATATGCAAACACATGTGTATAAATATAACTGAATGTACATACATACATACACATATGGTTGTATATATAGTATAATATGAATTTATTTAAGTTTGTATGAATATATATTAGTTTCTGTTGTAGTTAATTTAAATTCATTATGCAGTGGCGAACAAGCAAACGCTGATTCTCTATATAACGTATATACCATACATGAGTATAATGCACATAGTAAAACATGTGTATGTTTGTATATGATCCCTGCATGAAATAGTTTAAATTAAAATGAATAAAAATTGTTTGTTTATTGAATACTAGGAGTTGAAAACTATGCATATCTGCGTATGCACTCATACATACGTGTATATGTCTGAAAATATGTACAGGTGACCATAAAGAGCATACCCTAAAGTACAGAAATCTCTCGAAACTATATTTCTTATAAGTACTTACACAATCCTTAATGTGTTTAGGGCACATTATGTCGATAAAGGTTTGTTTCTCTAACGCATAGGCCGTCACAAAAAATTTAGCCGACGCTTGTTAGACATGTTATGCCTGAAAGTGTCTCGCCAAAAGTTTATATAAATTTTATTGATACTCATAATAACAATTCATAAATTTTTATCATACTTCAAATGTTCTCAAAATTATGTTAGGTGAAGATAGTACTAAAATTAAGTTTGATATGAATTGCCTACTTACTACTTAGCTATTCGGTGGTAAATTAATAATAAAATAAATTAATTAAATTGAATTGGGTTCTTGTTTAACTATGATTTCTGAAGGGAATTATATTTATTCTCATGGCAATGTCTTTAGAAATAGGTAATTTTAATAAAACTGGGTACTCATCTGAAGTTCGCATATTCCTTTAAAATTGTCTAAATAATTTTTAAAAAAGTTTTCATTGATGTTATTTAAATAAAGCATGTCCCAAATTTTAAGTAAAATAATTATTTTAATCAAGTAAATAAATAACACAAGAAATAAATAAATAAATAAAAATAATTAATAAATAAATAAAGACACAATTAAATAAAAACAAACAAATATATAAACAAATAACATAAATAAGTAAATAAATAAATAACTGAAAAATAAATAAAAGAAAAAATAAATAAATATACAAATAGACAATTAAATAAACATATAAATAAAGAAATAAATATATAAATACATTAATAAATAAATAAAAAAATAAATTATTAAATAAATAAAAAAGAAATAAATAAAACAGCAAGCAAATAAATAAATAAATAAAATAAACAAATAAGCTATTAAATAAATAAAAAAACAAATTAATTAATTAATGAATCAATGAATAAGTAAATAAAACAACAAGTAAATAAATAAATAAATAAATAAATAAATAAAAAAAATAATTAAATAAGTAAATAAACAAAAAAACGAAGATATAAACATATATAGTAAATAAGCAAATAAATAAAATAAATAAATAAAAAATAAATGAAAGAAAAATTTATATAAATAAATAAATTAATAAACAAATTATATAAGTAGATAAATAAATAAATAATTAGATGAGTAAAAAAATAAATAAATACATAAAATAAATAAGTAAATAAACAAATAAATAAATATAACACAAAAGTATATCAATAAAAAATAAAATAAAATTAAAAATTTAATAAATTATTAAATAAATAAGTTTATAAATAAAATAAATAAACTAACAAATAAATAAATTATAGAAATAAGTAAATAAATAAATAAATAAATAAATAAATAAATAAATAAATAAATAAATAAATAAATAAATAAATAAATAAATAAATAAATAAATAAATAAATAAATAAATAAATAAATAAATAAATAAATAAATAAATAAATAAATAAATAAATAAATAAATAAATAAATAAATAAATAAATGATATATAAATAAAAGAAGAAATAACATAATAGACAAACAGGCTATTAAATAAATAAATAAACTAACAAAGGAATACTAAATGAAAATATAAATAAATAAATAAGTAAATTTAATAAATAGATAAATATATAAAGAAATAACTATATAAATAAATAAATAAATAAAGAAAATATAAATAAATGTATAAATAAAATAAATATATAAATTGATTATTTATTTGAAAGAATAAAAAATAACAAACAATCAATTTAATAAATAAATAGATGAATAAAAATATAATTTTTATATATGTAATTAGCGCTTTGCAACCGTTAAAGCGATTTTCGGCCGAAATCCTCCTCAAATTTGCGGTATACGTCTTGATGTTTTTCCAACATATGGAGGAACTTACAATTTATTCTAAGTCGCCTCCGAACTAAATTAAATGAAAATAAATAAATAAATATAAGTGTAAATAAATTGTGCTAAACAAATAAAAAGAAGAAATTCCTTCCAAAAATTTGCATACACACCCTATGACTTTATAGTAAAATTACCATTAGTTTATGGTGACCTATAAAATTGTATTGTTTATATGCACCTGTATTTACATAAATTATTGAAGATTTCACCACTATTCCTGCGACAACAAAAGCTTACCGACTATAAAAAAAACACAAGAAGGAGGTGCTGTCTTCGACTATGTCGAAGTCATTATACCTTTCATGAGCATATCAAATTTCATGTATAGAATCCCAAATTTTACGCTCTTAAATGAGTTTTTTGACGGATTTATAAGCTATAATTTCAAATCATAAGCACAGGTCGTATATACTAGTACGTTATAGGAGTCCAATAGGGCCGATTTCGGCAAATGATCAATGTTGTATAAAAATATATCTGCGTACCAGGTTTAATTGAAATATCTCGAAAACTGATAGTCCGAATTAAAACATATTGATACACCGTCAGACGAAAATGGCTTAAGGAATTCAACTCATCCTTCTGAATCGATCGGTATAAATTTTGGTGAGTCTCCGTCAGCTCCTTCTGGTACTTACAAACATACTTCGAACAAACGTTAATATATCATTTCGTATACATAAGAGGTATGAAAAGAAATTATATAATAAAAAATATACATATACGGGTATGTAATCATTCTTATACAATGTGTATTTTATTCATATTCATATGCATATACATATATGTAAATGTACATATATATAAGTATAAGAAAATTTATTTACTAGATTTTATATTAGAAAACGCGTGACTTGCTACATTATTATGAATCTTCATTAGTCAATCCACATGTATGAAGTACGAGTCTACTTCAGTTTACTTGCACTCATACTTACATACAAATACACTAGAGTGTTCCATTTTTTATGGGCTAGAATGTTTGAGTTTATATTAATAAGATATTAATTATAATATTATTTTCATAATTGTTTATTTTTATACATATATAAATATATTTGGCGCTTTGTAACCGCTGAAGCATTTTTTTATTTATTTATATTTATTAATTTGCATTTAAAATTTATTTCCTGTGAAAAAAGTATTTTTGAAATAAGAAGAAAGAAATGTTCTAAATTCAATTTGTATTTAAAAAACAAAAAATTTATTTGAAGCGCACCCTAATGTGTATATATCGTAAGTCGTAGGTGAATACAATCATGTATTGGTGGTAGTAGTGCCCACTCAGGAGCAATTCAATAACAACTATTATTTGTAGTGCCTTTGTAAGTGGTTATATTTAGATAAATGTATGTATTATAGGTATACTATATGTATGTATTTAAGAAAATCTGATGAAAACGGCATATTAGCATATTTATTCAAACAGTTCTACGGAAAATATATTTTCAAATAAAAAGGAAATATAACTATTTGAATACCAACATATGTGACAGTAAGCAATAAAGTCAATAGATTTAACTCTGTTTAAGTAAATATTTTAAATAAATATTGAATACTGACTGTTTAAATTATGCTTTGCAAATTTTTATTCTTAATTACAAATAAATCATTCAGAAATTATGTAGAGTCAGCTCACTTGCCATGAACACATATAGTATTGGCCAAAACTAACCAATTCTTTAAGAATTTTACTGTATAACCAGATTTTAGAGTACCTAGAGGTTTATAGGTTCGTTGTCCAGTTGGGATATCCACTTTGGTGGCACTTCTTCCTCAGCATATGGCAAAATTACATATTTTGGAAATCTCTACATAACTTAAGCGGTCCATTATTCCCTCTATTCGTTAAATAGGGCCGATCCCTTGGTCATGCAAGCAGCAACAAACCTAAACAGATCAGTCCGCTTAACTTATAGTTACCATACAATATCTGGCATTGGCCTTATTAGTCAGTTGCATCCATGTGAATTCTTGAAATTTTACTTGGATTCATTAAAAATAATACAATTTTCCATTTTCGAACTGTTCAGTTAAAAAGTAATGAGACCAAATTAATCCAAGGTTATGCATGGTAACTCTCAGATATGGAGACAGATCTATTTTGGTCTGGGGTAATCGGTTGCAATCATCGAATAGAAGGGATAATGAACCCCTTATGTGACATATGTTTTTTCAAAAGATTTAAAAATTAGTAGTAAATGTCACAAAAGTATATATCCCTGCAGGATAGCTACTACTAGGTAATCTAAAATTTGGTTATGCTTAAAATAATTAAATACTTAAAATTCTTAAGAGAATTTAGATTGGTTTGCTTCATCTTTCAATTTCAGTTAGATTGAGAACTTTTTGGTTCGGAGTTTGAGATTTCAAAAATTTATAGGGAAAATTGTACAAAATGGATGCACTGCTTGAGAAATGAAAGAAATCTGGTTTAACATTTTGTCGGAAGTTATTAACAACCAGGTTTCTTTGATGCTAAAGAGATGTGCTGAAGTCATAAAAATAAAAGATGCAGTACAAAATTTGAAACAATAACCATAAATATTTTCACTATTAAAATGAGGTGCTTTAGTTTTGGGTGCGTAAGCTTTTAAATAGTATGAATATTTTTAATTTTATGTGATTAAAAGGAACATGCGCTCTAGGTGCTTTAGTTTTGGCCAATACGGTATACACCATAATTGTCATATTTCATTCAAGAAATTTTTATTTCATTTAAAGAAATTTTATAATATCTGGAAGATACTACAAAATCACTCACTGTAATTAAAGCGTTTGATAAAGTAGGTTTTGGGAAGTGATTGGGAATAGAGTCAAGCTGGATCATGCAATGAACTTCTTCGCCTTATCAGAGTGTGCTGACATAATCAACGAAAAATTAATAAAGTTAATTCCCTGCCGAGGGGCGATCGCAATTAGAAAATTTAACTTAATTTTTTTAATTAAATTAATTTAAACTCTGGCCAAATGGTATGTTCATTATATCTTGGTATTATCAATCAATTTGGATTAGTAGTTTGTTGTTAACAACAGAAAAGGTTAGTCTCTTCGATTTTTGATCTTCTCTTTTGCACAGATCTCGTATGCCTGGTTGTGTACGATTAATTTTCTAGGTGTTTTACGAATATTGCAATATCAACTTAAGTTAGAATTCCATTTAGAACATATTTTATATAGTACATACATAAACACACATGTACACATTCTAATCCCCCTTAAATACCTGCTTGAGTGGGTGCATTCTACCCGCCTCCAACTTCTCTGCCCACTACTAGTTTACATGTTTGTCCGTAATTTGTACATACGTAAATATGTACTAGTACATTGGTATATTGAAACCCCGTCGTTAGCTTGCTGTGCAAAGCTAATTTGCGTGCAATGTCAATTTAAGTACAGTTACATTAGTATACATACATACATACATTTGTATTCATGTATATACATATGCACAAACTTTTGCGACTATTTGCCGTACCCAGCGTACTTGTTAAATACAAAACACGAATATATCTAAAGGTATGGAGATTTAGCAGCTTGCAATAACACCAACATTAACAACAAAAGTTGCATAACACCAAAAAAAAAAAAAATAATAATAAAAAAATTAGAAAATATTTTCGCCAATTTTTGCGGAACTAATTTACTCGCCGATGAATTTCAAACTTTTCGAGATATCAAGTGCACATGCAACACTGCATAGTTAAGTGCACATAGATACATAACTACATAACTACATATGTACATAGGTATTTATATGCAAGCAAATGCAAGTATCAATAAATACGTTCTTTTTTGTGTAGATACTCGTGCAAGTATAAGTTTTAGCGAGTATCTCTGTGCATTGCTTTGTATTCTACATTTTGCGTTTTGTTGGCTCAGCTTAGTTGATTACATTGTAAAATAGTTTCTTTTTTGTTGTTGTTTTTTTTTTTTGTTTTGTTTGTTAGTTGCAATAATACAACGTCGTTGTTACTCTGTATGCATATTATGCACGCGTATGCACTTACGTACTTATAAATAATTTTCTTTTTACATTTTTTTTATTTTGCTTTGGTTTTTTCGCCGATTTGAGCAAATTTTCATATGATTCCCTTGGAATTAAAAAAAAAAATAAAATAGTTGACCGTGACCCAGTTAATCGTTTGTGGTTACTTCAGATGGCCTTAACTTTGATCTTATTACGTCTTAAAGTTACTGCAAATTGCATTATTTAATTACCAGAAGTAGTTGAATTTCATAAGCGAGTTAATTGGGAAATTTTGTTTTTTATGTAAAAGCGTGTTTTGATTTAATGTTATCTAAAGAATTTCATATCGAAAATGTTGGTCCGGCTAGCATTCGTACCTATTTTTCTCTGCAAACTACTCACTTAGTTAGAGCAATGACTGAAACTACATCAAAAAATAATACTTTCATAGTCGCTTCTCTGTAAAAATCTGCACTACATATGGATTGAGTTTTTTCCTTTTTGTTCGAATATATCCTATGAATATACTTATTGTACTATAAATTTCCCGTTAATGAAAAAATTTCGATTCGTTTGAAACACTTGAAAATGGTATCGTTAAAACAGTTATTAAAAAATGTTCTTTTTTTTCGTTTTGACCCGAAACGAAATGCTGTCGTTAATGTTAAATCGTTAACAGAGAATGTTAAACGTTGTGTGGTTTCAACATTAACAATTTCATTTCGTTTCGATAACATGGCGCCGAAACGAAATAAAATCTTTTCGTGAACTTTATTTTTTATATTAACAAGATTAACCAAATAAACAAAACTTTTGGAGAGAATGCGTTAAGTTGTTTTTTATACCTTGATGTAAAGAACTCTTTTAATGCTAAGAGGCGACGCCTTGTCAGGCTTTGTTCATTAAAATTCTCAAAAATAGGTTAGATTTTCTTTGTAGTTTCAAAAGACTAAATTAATTAGATTAAGACTAAATCGGAAACACACTCTTTAGAGGTTAGCTACACAAATTTTTGTATGTTAATTTTGAGAGTATTCTGCCCAAAAAAAATATATCTGACCAATTGTATGGCAATCAGTGTTGCCAGAAAATTTTCAGCGATCCATCTAAAACAAGAGACCCAATGCAGGCATATTCAGAGTATTGTTATCAAAAGTTTGTTGCACAAAGCACTTCATGAAAATACCACCATCTGAAATGCGTCCACTACAGCCGACGTCAATATACATAGAAAAATTTGTATTCTGCATCAATAACAACTATAAGTTCCACGCTGTGTTGCCCGGTTTCGGTCAAGCCTCTATTCTTATATCTTACCGTCAACTGTTCCGTTGCAGAGCGGAAAGTTCCATAAAATTTTAAAGCTCATAGCAACTTCGGCTCACTCCTCTTGTGTTGTTGGCATCAGATCCAATTGTGCAAGTCTTGCAATTTAAAGATTTTAAATCTAAATACTATTACCTTTAAATAATCGTTTTTGAGAACTTTATAAATAGCAAACTTGAATATTGTGTTTGAAGTTATGCGAAATACTGTTGAAAGGATTTTGTAGCTGCCGTCGCGGCAGCGATCAAATCGCAAACAGTAGTGTGAATGTGTTGCAACAATTATTGTAAAAATTTCGTTTTGTCCTATATGTGCCGAAAGAGATGGCGAAAATGGAAAAAATAAAATTCAATCAGTTTCATTTTGTAATATGTTATTAATCATGATACAATAATTTAAACGTAGTTTCATTCTCCCTTCGCAGTCGGCTTCATAGCTATCTGAGTTTAAACGTGTTTCGTCTTTTTCGTGCTACCCGCTCTTCTTAAAAACAATCTACCATTTTTAAATAAAAAATATGTGGGGAATTTTTATAGGATGTTGATTTTTTATAGCAGTGCAAATCTATAATATAAAAATGAATCGCAAAATGTGTTGGTAAGCGCATAACTCAACAACGCCTGGACCAATTTGGCCAAATCTTTTTTTAAAATGTTCGTTGAGGTTCAAGGATGGTTTTTACGGCGAGAAAAATTAGAATTATTGCTGGAAAAACCCTAAAAATAGCCCTTTTCTTTTTCCCATACAAATGATTTGTAACTAAAACGTAGTCAATTTGAGCTTTATTGCTATGGTATAAAGTTCATATTAAATTACAAGCACTCACTGTTGTCTAAGCAATGTAGGTGTGTTCCTAACGTCAAAGATCATATCTATCAAAACAATGTGCGTGTGTGCGTTGGAGCACAGAATACATAGTTGGAGGAGTTTAATGTCGCGTTCCGAAACTCGCGTTTCTTTTGTATTAGTTTCGGCACGCAAGATAAAATGCATCAGTTTCCACGTCATTACATCAGTCAAACAAAAATCGCGTTACCAACAAATTAAAAAAAAAAATTTTTTATCGCAATTTTCGACGACAGGCCTCCCGACGCGTGGTGCATCTTTGACATCGAAATTACCGGAACGGTACCTAGAAAACCACTTTTGTGCTACACGTTCGTTTACAGTGTCGGGCCCATAAACTAAATTAATTTTTTCTGCCGTTTTGGGTGCTTTTTCGCCTTGGTCGAAGCATGATGTTTTTTTAATAAGGCGATATTTTAATACCGGTGTTGATTTTTTTGACAGCTTTTCCTTTTTTGGTTTGCCATTCATAATTAAGAGACTTACTGCGGAACAACGTTTGCAATTGCTGATGTACGAGGACCGAGATGCTGTTCCTGCTGTGCAGAAGAATAGGGAAGCAGAAGGCCCGAATGAGTCCATTCGCCATTTCGCGTATCAATTGGTGCTGTGCCCACCCACTTTATGGAAGTTCTTGCCGACGGTCTTGGTTAGCGGGCATACGAAATTCAACTCGTGCAAGAATTAGAGTCGAATGACTATTAAGAACGTCGTACATTAGGTCTCGGTTTTCATAAGAAAATTTTCTTCAGTTATTAAGCTAACTTTGGGTAATATGGATACGCTGGCCATAATTTTGCAGTCAATGGGTAGCAATGATTAATGTGCGTGTCTGAAGTAGAGGATATTGATGTGGACTACCTTTGGTCCCAACAAGACGGCAATACATGTCGTACAGCCAACAAAATAATCAAGAAAACTTTTGGTGAACGCATTGAGCCTATGACGTGGCATCCAAGATTGTGTGATTTAACACCGCTGGACCATTTTTTGTGGAGATATGTGAAGTCAAATGCCTTGGGAGAGAATATTCGGCGCGTGATCTATTCAAAATGCTGTCGAAAATTGGGCATCTCGGCTTGATTTTTCGAGGCGGCTGCAGCGGTCACTTATCCAAAATCATTTTTAAAACATAATGGCAAGCCCTTATCTTTATAATAATTTTAAACTCTTAACCATAATATAAAATATATAATAATATTAATGTGACGCGATTACCAATACAATTTCCAAGCGCCTTTAAGCAGAACTTTTTTTTGATTGTCCCCCTCCATACCAGTGTCCTGCAAGTTACTCGAAATAAGGTCACACTTGGGAATAGTATTAGACTGAAAGTGGTCTTGGATGCTCGATGTGGAGAATAGAGCGAAGAAGACATCAGCAGCTCTTTACACATATGAAAGATGGTGGGGCCTTTACTAACTCTTTCGCATTGGATCTTCATTGCTTAACACCTCACAAGAATAGGCTATGTTGTCTTACGCTTGACTTTCGAGAAGCTACTGACAACTACAATAAAGCCAATCAGATGGAGTGAGGGACTTAAGTTTTCAGACAAAGCTGTTCATGTATTTACAGATGTGCAACAGAGAAGCGTTGCAGGGTACAGCTAGTTAATTATAAAAATCCCATAACTAAGCTAAAAGTCGTTTAAGTCGATTAAATTTCCAAAAATTTTTGAATTTAATCTATAACCGCTAAATATATTGATATCTGAAAATCTGGTCAGTTAGTTAGGTTAACAGGTTGCTCGATCATGGAACCCTGATCTCGTGATGATACCTATGTTGGTTCTGTGAAGAAGATTCCTCTCAATTTTTCAGATGTTCAAGCCATTTAGTGTATTCTACGAAGTTCAGGAGGTTAATGATTAGAAAAAAGTAAAAAATGACAACTCTTTCCATTTTATTTATAATAAAAATCATAAAGCAAATTCTTTTCTTACTTTTGCCACCTAAGAAGAACGGCTTGAAACAAATATTTTAATAGATCTATAAGTGTATTCAATATTATAGCATATACTTAAAAGATAACCGCAACAATAATTATAAAATCTTCAAGTTGAATATTTTATATATTTTTTTGATCTTGCCAAACATTTCTGAGCAAACACGTTTAGCGTCAAAACTTTCGAAGTGCATCTAGTTTATAGAATTTTTGTATCATGTTATTAATAGTATCTCAGAGTGTACAATAAATTTATATATATATTTTTGAAATTATTATTTTTAAAATTTTTTTTTATCTGAGATTAGCGGTAAAAAATAGATCCTAATCCAATCGGTTGGATGGAAAATTGTTTATCACCCGGACCAACCGTAAGAACATTGTTTCGAGAAAAACGCGTTTAAAGTTTCAACAACCTTGCGGCTCAGCGCGTACTACTAGGAGACGTTGACGTATATATGTGCTATAACTTCGTCAATATTTCGAATTTCCTTCTAAAATTTTTACACTTTGGAAAAAAAGTCAATTCCTCAAATCGATCTCTCAAATGGCGGACCTACAAAAATTTGAGACTTACGTAGATATACAAGTACATAGCAAAAGTGCACTCAGGAAAGCGCACTAACAGTAAATGCAATGCCAACAATTTGCGTGCTTCAGCGATTTTTATTTTTCTAAATTTTATATTTTATTTTTATTTATTTCTATTATTTCTATACAACTCGAGCAGATGCCTAGTGTTGGCCAAGCAAAGAAGCCAAATGAAGGATGAGAAGAAAATGCAAAGGGGCACAATAAAAACCATGTTATAATTATAGATAATACAGGCGCGCGTGTGTAAGGGTGAAGATGAGCAATGCGAGAGAGTGGGGGGTGGCGAAAAGAGGGCTACTGCAATAGTGAAATGAAATAATGTCACAAGGTTCTCCACTTGACCAAGTTTATTTATTTACGACTATTTTTTATTGTTGTTGTTGTTGTTGTTTACTTTTATGCGGCATTGTAGGGCGCTTCAAGTGCTTCAAGCGTTGGTTTGTTGGTGTTGCAGTGCTTTGTAATACCACACATCACTGTGTAAATGTACATACATATGTATATATGTATATACATATGTATGTGCGTGTTGTGCGTTGAAATGGGTTGCATAATATATTGATGACGTTGCGTGACAGCAAGAAAACACAATGTTTCCTTTTTATTATTGTTGTTGTTGCTGCTGTGTTAGTGCTGTTGTTGTTGATGCAACTGGGTGAGAAATGTACGCGCGTGCTAAACTGGTATCTGTAATAAATGTCAAGCGATCCCAACTTATGAGGGCAGAGCATTTTTCTGGTAACAGAGGCTTTGTTTAAAAAAAAAAATAAAAGAATTACCAAAATACTGATATTGACCGTGCTCTGAATAAGTCTTCCGAAAGATGGTAGGTCTCTTAGAAGATATTTGTCAGATTATCATGAATTATCATTAATTACTCGAAAGTCAGTATTAAAACCTGGTACTGGACTTTGCTTCGAAGAACCCTTAATTTGTACCTTTTTTATGAAAAAAATTAGTGGAATTCTTCTTCAAAAAAGTCTGGTTGGCAGTAAAGTAAACTAAGAAATTTGATTGGGCTCTTTATTTTTTAATAAAAGAAGGTTTGCTTAAAGTTGTTAAAAAAATTACTACAAATCACTTGATCAGACTTTTTCTTAGTCTGCTTTAGAAGTCCCGACAACTAAATTATCGACACATTACGTAAAAGAAAACGTTTTCACCGTTCTCTGAGTGTAAATTTCTGTCTAAAAAGAATACATGTAATTTGGCGTTAATAACATATATGTATGTATGCATAACCATAACGTTAAAGTGGCGGTATAGTCTTGTGAAACTGTGATTTATAGCGGGGAATTCACTCTCACCTACGCTTAACTAATTTATCGAAGAGAACACTTCTTCTCAAATAGTTAGAGTCAACGGCTTTATCCTTAATTCTCTTAAACTGCACAAATAAGCAACCTAATAATCTAATTTAACCTAAGCAGTGTTTAAATCACCAACAACAGTTATATGCAATAATTTCATTTTAAGATGAATTCATCGTTTCATTTTGAACTGTGCTATCCCATGCGAGTTCTAACATAAAGTTCTATGCCTCCTAGTTTGTTCTCTTTCTTTTGAACCACCAGCAGCAAATAGATATGCAAATAGATATGTATATGCAATAGCAATGACGCCGCCGCTGCCGCCGCTGCAATGCCAAGCGACACAATTGCCAACCGCGAATCACCTCGGGTGAAATGCCAATCGCAAAACACTTTGCCTCGACATAGCCCCAAATTGGGTCACTTGTCCGTTGATATATTTGCAGTATATATTTATGTATATGTATATATATACTCGTACATATTTACGTTTTGATGCTACTACTTCAGCCGTAGGTGCTTTGCCGCTCGAATGATTGTAGTTTGTTGCTGAGGAGGCAAAAAATAAAATCCACTTGCAACAACGCTTACGAAAAAGCATACGTAAATACTTACATATTGACTTACATATGTATGTATATATACTCGTATATATATATAAATAAGTACATGCGTCCAAAGTCGATATTAAGTGTGCGTTGGTGTACTCGTAGTACAACATTTAGTGCAGACCAGAGTTAAGGCACTTCAGAGGCCAACTCGTTTGTATGGCAACCACGAAGTGCGTTGCAATAAATTGCTGGTAGTATCTGGCTGCTCCAGTTGTAAATTTAATTTTTTTTTGGTGATCAATATTTTTTAAAAATTGTCATAGACTGACTTTTTAGTTTGGGGCTTCAAAAGAGCATCAATCGGCATAAATGATTATAATGGAAATAAAAGAATTTAGTCGCTTTCTCCATGCCTTTCCGTTAGTGAGCTTTTGTAATAGGGAGGAAAACTTTGCAAAGCTGAACATATGCCTTTGAAACCAAAAAAGAGTTACCTTACTTTTTTTCGAAAAATCAAGGAAGTAAGTTCCTTAGAACCCGGGATGCCCAACTAACGTAACGATGCCATTTCGGTATGCTAATCTGAAAAATAAACTTAATGAAATTGTTAATGTTAAATGTTCATTAAAGGCAGGCACTGTTACCTGATTTTAGGTAAACAGTAAAGAAGGGGGTGTTTTTTGAGGGAAGTTCAGAGCGCAACTTAATCGAGGTTAGTATTTAGTTGAGCAACTTAGTGGTTAATGGAGTAGCCGCAGCAGTAGAATGGTTGGCAGTGCGTACTATCATGAGGAGGGTCTCGAACTTATACGATATCCAAAATTAAAATAAGAAAAATTTAAAAATAATTTTTCTTATTGTGGTCGACCCCTCCGAGTATATTTCTCACATGAAATAAAATGTCCTCAGAAAAATTCATCATCCAAGTTCTCTCCGCTGAAGCGATTTTCGGCTGAGCTTCTCCTCTAATTTGTGACATTTTTAAAAGATGACATGGTACTGGACAAAATACCGTCTACCTCGTTATATCGTTTTTCCTGACAGTCTCTTGATTCTTCCACACTTCTCAGTACCAAAAAGAATTTATATGTATATTATTTTGCAGCCATTGAATTAATTTATTACGCGGCAGATGTGTGTACATATAGTCGTATATACAAAGGCATATTTGTTTATAGCACAAACGCTTGTTTACTTGCACATTTGTCATATTTCTCTACTGCAGCCCATTTATTACACTTATCTGTATGCTCCGACATACCTACTTATGTACATACATACATATGTATATATGTACATATGTAGTAGGTATCCAACCAGCCCTCAATGCCGTCGCATGCAACTTGCTGCTTCTTCTACCTTCTCTACCTGCAACGCTTCCCGCCTATAGGACGTCTGGCCTAATTAGCAAACTTTGTTGGTTTCTAGGCCGTATGCTGCAGCTATTTGTAGATATTTTCATTTACACTGAATGTATGTATATTTGTATTGTATTAAGTGGCTATAATCTCGCCTTTTCTCCTATCTACGTATTTTCCCATCCGTTTCATGACATATTCCTCTCAAAGTGTGTTTAAAACTATTTTTTTCTCAGTATTATTTGTTTTTTTTTGGTATGTACATTGTGCATATTGACTGCATAACTACTAACTTTTCAATATCTTCTTATTACATATTTCCATGCAACATTGCATGAGTACTTTTACTTGACACGGTTCCTCTATTTGTAATTTCCTTTTTCATTTTTAAAGGCTTGCTGATGTCGAAATTTTTCTCACTTTTTTCGCAACTTTACACACATTTCTCATTTTGCCGTTTAACTATTTAGTGAAAGTGACTAGGTAGCCTACAACAGCGACAGGAGTATATAATAAGAGCTTGCAATTGATTTGTGAGGGTGTATATTAAAGGGAAGAAGGATTGAAGCTCAGTTCTTATACATGTACGCATACATATCCACACGTTAAGGTCATAAGTATGTACATCAGAACAGAATTAATTACTTTTCCTTTGAATTATATGTACACTGAAAATGTTATTAGAGGAATTAAGGTGGAAAATTTTGCAGAGAGCTCTTTTTTTGAAAAGATTGATAGTCAGATGCTAGGACATATTTTACGGTAAATATGGCTAAGAATAATAGAATCAAATAAAACATATCGTGACCAAAATTCATAACTTTAGTTCATCTTCTTCTTTATTCCTTTAATTTGAGTGATGTGCAATATATTCAACTGCCGAAATGGTTATTTCGCAATAATACGGTAAAAGTAGAATTACAGTAAAAGCAACTTGATTAAAATTTATGAATGTTATGTAGGAGCTTTAAAGAAGTATTTCGCAAATAAATATTTTTATATTTTTACTAGCAGACCCGGCCACGTATTGTTGTGTCTTTCTAAGAACGATAAAAAATACTAATTAAACATCATCTAATTAAAAAAATAGAGTTTTTTATTATTATATTGTTAATCTAATTATTTACTTCTATGCATGGGTCACTTCTTCGCCACTCAAAGTGTTTCGGTAAAATGTCAATATGAATGCCTCGGAGTAAACTAAACTCACCATACGGATTTATGCATATTCACACCTTTAAGAACGTATAAGAATAGCTTGTAACCTGTAACCGTAGAATAATAACATAGCTACCCACGATTTGTCCAAATCATATTAATTTTGATTAAGCTGTCGGTGATCTCTTTCCCGTAAAGAAAGTGTTATTAATATTTCGAAAAAATCGAACTTGTTTCCAGGTCACAGAAAGCAACAGTATTCCATTTAGGCATATCATCTAAAAATGAAAGCAAACCGAATCATGAATATATATAATTTTTATTATTTATTCTTGAACTATAAATACGTTCAGGTCCATATACCGGAGAGAAGAGTAGTCTTCCTCTAAACTTAGTAAAACCCTACCCGTTAAGCGAATTTCAAGTAATTCGGGAAAGGAAATACAATTTTTGTCGAATAGGTCAGTCCCTGGTTCACTTCTAGACATACATACCTTTCCAAAAACCTTGATTTTCTATAATTTTGGAACGAGGACTCGAACCTTGATCTTCCGCTGCGGCCGAGATTGATAAAATAATAATAATTAATATATACGCTTAAGCGATTTTGCGTCGAGCTTCTCCATCGATTTGCGATCTTCGGATTTTTCCACCAAATGGAAGGAGTTATATACATTTTTAAAACACATACGAATTTTTATGAGATGCTAGTATTTTCATGTTAGAAAAACGTATTTTCGACGCTATCGGTATTCCGTGAAACAACTGAATTCGGAAAATATTTTTTTTGATATTTGTTTTGTTTAGTGTATATAAACTTAATTACCTTGTCTGGAAACTTTGTGTTTCCCATTTCTCAGCCAACTTTTAAAGCATTGTTGCTTAACGTGACTATAAAATTTCAAACAGAAGCGCTTAAAATAATAATCAATTCTTTGACGACGATTAACAACCTCTCTCGCAGTTCTTGTATGTTTTAGATCGACTTTTAATAAAAGAAATATTATTATGTCTATTTATAAATCGATTGTCAAATGTTATTTGATTACTCATTCATTCTTTGCTGATTTATACCCAAATTTACTTATGAATACCATTTAGACACATAAATACACTTGATATACTTTCCTATAGTAAGCTATAACGTGAAAAAAAGTTTTCCTATTTTGGTTTTCTAAATTGCTAAGCCAAGTAGAGCCATGTGACTATTGCACGTCCCGACACACACACACTTGTCTGACACGTGTGCTGCGAAATTCTAATAGTAGTGTGAGTATTACGAAATCCAAATGCTCACGTGAGCTAAGAATATAGAAGCCAAATTTTTCTTTTGGATATTTGGAAGGCATTGGGATGGAAAATCAAATTCTAATACATAGAAGAGAATGAACGCAAGAGTTTTATTGTGCTTTAAGCATTCTGAGAGCTTTTTTCCCGTGAGCGTACTGTAATAAAAAAGAGAGCAAATCAAGGATATGCGTGCTCATTTGTATTTGAGTCATTCCAGTTGGTCCTGCGCCTTCTCTTCATTGTGTGAGTGTGTGTGTGTGTGAGTTATTGAAGCCAATGCTTAACTTCCGCTTCTATATCTCTTCCGTTTCCTTTTCCTTTTCTATGTTCTTCGTAAATGTGCGCATGAAAATGAAAATATCAAATGTCATACATAGGTATGCTCTCTATTTACTCTGCCATCATACTCGAATATAGGTTAGCACCGCACATCATCACCGTTACTTATGTAACATAAACAACACTCAGCTGGCTATTGCCGGGTTTCATTACCAAGTGCTCGGTGTTTTTGTTGTCTTGCCTGCAGACATTTCCTGTAGAAGTGTGCTTATTATGGCTCCTTGAGCTGAATTAACGGCGAGGAGTGTTGAAGTGGGGTTTAAACGTTCGTGGCAGGAATTAATTGCTAACATGTGTAGTTTTCTTTTTGAGGTTAACTTGTAAATAATAATAATTATGCCTCGTTGCTGTGTGGCATAGGGAAAGATAGTATGTACGTACATATATATGTATGTACAACATTTCCAGTGGTGAGTTGATGAGATATCTTCGAAAAATAGTTCGATTAAGTCATAATTTCGATTGAAATTGGAGCTGAATTTGCCAAGATACGAGTAATATAGAAAAGATCCAGAAATATAACAGGAGTTAATGGATTGTGCTTTTTAAAAATTTAATTTTCTTAATAAAATTTGAAAAATTTATTTAATTCTTTTATTTCCATAATTAGTTATTATTAATTAGTTGTTAGTCAGGCCAGGAGTCGATCCCAAAACTTCATAACCAAACAACGGTTTACGGCTCATTAATCTGCCTACACTCCATAGTCATAGAACGATGCTTGGAATTTTGATTTTAACTAAATTAATAAGATATGTCATCAAGAGGCCATTCCTACTTAGCGAGCTTAACTTTACCATCCCTTTGAGATCATCTATACACTTTGGGTTCCTTTCATTCTGTTCATGCAGAACTTTGAAATGCACGACCAATGCAATGATTTTAATATTCATTCCGCCGGCATTGTTTCCTCTGACTCGTTTTTTTGTATCAAAACCTACTTACTAAGAGCTTTAAATAATCAAGTAATTTCCATTTCCATTTAGTTTCTAGCAGGTGAAGAGCCAATCTGTAAGAAAAAAATGTAACCGCGACCTTTCGCAATCGATCTCGGGTTGAGGGCGGTCCGGACTGTGACTGGTTGGATTTTTTGATTATCCTTCAGATGAGTCCCTCAGTCGGTTGAGCGGGAGGTGGGTAACGCTGGGTTCGTCGTAAAAAAATCGATTTTATGGGATTATATAACATAGTCTTTTTAAAGGATTTATGATCCAAAGTCTCAAACCTGAGCAATCGGTGGTATGTATACATGTTATAGTAGTCAGATCGGACCGGTTCCGATAAAAAAATATAAATACGCAACTGCGTACCAAGTTTGGTTGAAATATCTCAAGCCTTGAGGAACTAGTTTGGGTTCAAACAGACAGACAAACAAACAGACGGATATGGCTTAATAAACTCAGTCCGCCGTCCTGATTCGACCGGTAAAAATTTGTGGAGTTTTCACTCTTCGTTTCCTGGTACATATACTTTGGGTAAAGCTAATTTCTTGTCCATTGAAATGAAGCTTGCTTGTCAGACTAAAAATTGTGTCTTTAAGAATTTGCTTAACATTTTCATAACTAGTTTAAAATTAGAGCTTGCTCCTCTGTATCGTATTTTTTTTTTTGGTTTCTATAGTCAAAAATCATTTATAATATAAACATGCCTTTAGTTCTGCGATTTCAACAGCAAAAACTTCACTTTCGTTTTCATTACCATACCATTTAATGTTTGTTGTCTTCAAAAAAATAAAAAAAGCGACAAAATAATTTTGAATACCAAATTTATTTTAAATATGTAATTAACATAAAACTTGCTGCACAGAAACGCTGTTAAGTCTAGGAACGTAGTATACATATGTACATACACGTATGTATTTTTACATACTCGTCCAAATACATATAAATATATGTATATATATTTCTACATAAGTCAAGCCGTGAAGGTCAAACAGGTGAGCGTTTAAAATTCTATAGCCGGTTTTATTTACACATTTGATTTAGATTACTTACATGCGTGCATAATTTTGTATGAATAAAAAGTGGACGTACGAGGGGATTCACGAAAGTTCGGCAAGTTGTCCAGGAAAAAATACAAACAATTTTTTTATTTCGTATTTATTCGTAATCTTTGGCATTTTTTATTTTCACTACATAACAGCCATTGATTTCAATGCATTTCTTAAGCCTACAGATTTGTTTCTGAAAATCTTGCTTTTTAAGCTTATCAGCATTAACCGCCTTAATTATCTCCTCGTTGCTATTAAAGATCTTACATTTAAATTTTTCTTAATTTTTGGAAATAAGTAGTAATCACAAGGTTCTAAATGCAAGTAATATGGCGCTGGACGTATTTATACGATCCAAGATATCGCAGTAAATTTACTCGTTATTTTAGCAGTGTGAGATGGCACGTTGTCACGATATAAAAAGTAGCGCCGCAAATCCTCTTTCTTCCTGTTTTCCAACAAATTTTTCAAAACTTTTGGTAGACACTCTTCGATGTACTATTTTGCAGTTACTTCGTTATCCTTATTCAGCGGAATAGCTGCTACGATTTTAGATCGGATGAGGTAAACTGACATCATTACTTTTGCTGCAGATTTTTGTTGTTTAGATTTTACGTGTGGGTGTGCTCTTATTGGGCTAAATACCATGAACTGCTGTTTGGTATCTGTATCGTACCTATAAAACCAAGAGATTACTTAATATTCGCGATACAGCCATTATTTCTCGTGTAAATCGTGGGTCTTCGTGGTGGAAATTCGTCTGATCTATCCTCAGCTATTTTGCGTTTTCTAGTCTCCAGTTTAGCGGATCGTTTTCAAATTTGAAAGGAAGACTAATAAAGTTATTGCAAATGGTTTGGTATTTTTAGATTTAACATAAACAAATTGAAAGTCACCAACTGACCGAACTTTTATTAATCCCCTCGTATGTATGTACATATGTAATTGCACATGTGTGTATCTATGTAAATAACGTTCCAAGCTATAAGGAACTTGTTTTCGTTTTTGAATCAAATGTTTCGAATGGAGTTCTATTCTACTAAAAAGAAAAATTTACAAGGTTTACATATAAAGTGTTTTATTTAAGTATTTAATTTAACAAAATTTGTATAATCTTATTTGAAACCATATACATATATACATATATACGAGAATATAACATATTTACATATTTATTTTCGTACTATATACATATATTGATATATGAATTATATACACTAAACGTACATTATGAATTTGTTTATATCAATAATTAAACAATCATATATATTTATATATTTATATACATATAGATGTTGGTACTGCAAGGTTATCGATTGATTATTATTGAATTCTGTAATCTGTAGAATAAGTACTTATAAAATACCAATAGAGGCGATAATAAGCAAATTTTATTTTGCTTATTAGTTTTAATTACAAAAAAAATATTATCGTAAAATATGCATATAGAAATAAACTAAAATAAATAAAATTGTTTAAATTATATACTTTAGATAGTTTTTTACCTTGAATTTGATTATAGATACTATGGGTTTGAATAATGACTAACTATAATAATAATAACCGCTGAGGCGATTTTCGACCGAGCTCCTCCTCCAATTTGTGGTTTTGCGTTTTGATGTTTTTTCAACGGCCTCCGAACGGCTGATAGTTTTTTATGAGGAGCCTTTATTTCATGTCAAAAATACACTCGGAGGGGTGGACATTCCCTGCCGTTGGGCGACCGCATTTAGAAAATTTAACTTAGTTTTTTATTTAAATTAATTTTCTATAACTCTCGGATGTTGGTCGTACCAGGATTTGAACCCTGACCTTCCGAATGTTAGTACGCAATGCTAACCACTCGGGCACCACGGCCGCAAGCTATAGTTTGCAAAAAAAAAAAGAAAAAATCTCTGCTAATGGAAATAACCACTTTATGAATAATTAATACCTACTCATCGCGTATGTAATGTTCGTATCCACTTAATTGTTTCCTGGAGTAGCAGAAGAATACAATCAATCGTTTTCTTAATTTCTCCTCCTTTATATGACTATGGTATTAAATATAGGATGTCTCAAATTATTGCGAAATTTGAATTTGTCGTCATTTGTACAGACCATCTCATGCCATTAAATCCGCTTGCGAGGAAGTCCCAACACAGTACAGCAGTAAAGTTTGGCTAGATGGACTGTTTCACAAGCTGAGAGATACGCTTGCTTATTGATAGATAATTTCGGGTTAAGCAAAAAAGTTACATTACTGAATCCAATAAAATATTTGCTAGTCTTCCACAAGGATATGTTGATGCGATCTTCCCAAAAATCGAAACTTCGTCACATCCACGTTTGGGGATCATATGGCTATACTTGAACCCGTTGCTGCCAAATTTTATGTTACAACAACATTTGATAATTAAAATCAATGAGTCTAAATGTATACAAGTAACATTTATCCTAAGAAAGACACATGTCCTTTAATCTCCATAAATGGTAACGCAATAGCACAGAAACATTTCATTATTTATGAAATCTAACTTTGGGTTAAAATTCAAAGGATCCATTCTCAAACCTTAAGAGCAATTTGCAGAGTCCCTTGGTATGTAAAAAACTCTGCAATTCCCAACGATCTCGGTCTTAGCAGGGCTACAGAGGAGGCATAAAAACTGTGTAAAAATTACTTATTGTGGTTATCCAACCATCCAAACTTTCTAGCAAAAAGTTTATTACAGCTGAGTTAGCCCAAGATTAAAGAGAGATTACGTTTGAACTGTGTTTAAGATCTTTGCCACATTCAATTGCACTACATGGGAGTTATTTTCCGTACATATTCAGCAAGAATATTTATTAAAATTTACTATAAGCCATCGCTTATTATATATTTTTTGTTAAATTTTTATTGCTAGCGTGTTTGGTAAACCGAATGACTCTTTATTAAAGCAAAATTATATTTATATCCTATTGTACTTTAATTCTTTTGGTAATCGATGCAGTGGTAATGGAATCAGTTTTAAGAAGTAGCAAAATAGCTTGTTTCTCAAAAGAAAGTTTCCATAAAATACCTACTTTGAAACAAAAAAAATCTATAAATAACACTATCCCATGTATTTTATGATTTCATAAAAAATCATATTCTGAAGACTAAAAATTAGGATTTCAATTAAATTAAAATCTTGCGTTAATTTTTAACACCATTTAAAAGTAATGATTTGTTGGAAATTAGAATTTGCTCGTGACATCGTCTGCATGGAATTTAAGATGCTTATGATGAGATCTTTTAATTGGGTCTTTAAGTTATTTATTTTATTATAACTTATAAATTGCTAAAAGAAAAAGAAAAAACAAAGAAAAGTTTTCCACGTATCGTTGTTTTAAATATCAAGTAAATCGAATTACAAATATGATGTTTTTTAATACATACATATATCGATCTAAGCCCTACTTCCCGGAAGAAAAAATTTTGCCGATGGTAATTTAGGCAAAAAACCGCCAAAATAAAAAATTTCCTGCAAATCAAACAATTTAAAAATAAATTTGATTTTCCCGAGTAGATCGATCCCAGGTCCACTTCCGGGAAAATCATTTCTTATCGGTTGCTTGCGGCATACGAAGGACGCACCCTCCAAGTTTCAGTTCCCTACGATCAGTGGCTTAAGCTGTGGTCTGATCTGGCAGTCATTCAGGACAAAGTCCTTTATATATACATATACGAGTATAAATAATACAAATGTAGATAATACATTACTTAATGATTGGTATTCCGCTGTCACTTTTCCTATTCTATAATAATATTTTGAGATAAGAATGGTTTTTATTGGCATAGTATCTTGATGAAATATACATTTTTCGCCGTCATTCTGAAAAATTGGTCATCTTTTCTTAAAAAATATTAAGTGACGCTATTGAAAAATACTCTTTGATGATAACCTAAGCGATTTTTTGAAAAAATGTTTACTATTTAAGTTTTAGATAAATCACAGTTGCTTAAAGTTTTTCAGAGGATTTAAATTTAATTGTTCCCTATAGCGATTATTATAAAAATCTATCATTGGCAATTATTTCTTTCTCGCTTTCTTTTTAACCGTTTTAATAATAAGCCTTACGAATACCCTCCTCCTGACCAACGGACACGTGGGTCGCCATCCGCATGACGTACATAATTTGCTGAGTCATGAATAGCAAGAGTTTGTTAAGCGTTGATATTTCAAACCGTTCAGCTGCAGACAAATAAATTTATCAGCTGAAATATGAGATTAATTATGATTGCAAAGAAATTTAGTGAGTTACATATTAACCCTTTAACTGTTTAATTTTGTTTCGAAAAACTTTTTAATCTCCTAATTATTTTCCAGTGAAAACGAGCATATTCAACAAAAATAAAGTAAAAGGTTTCTGCCTATAAAAGTAGGCAATTATGATTAAAAATCAAACGCAGTGCTTCTTTATTTGGAAAGATCGTTTTGTAACGGTACTAGAATTTGTTGTTTCAGCTTAATACACGCTATTGTGAATTAAATCTAAAATGTACATTTTTTAAAAGATCTTTATTCGCCCTTTTTCAGAGAAAACAATTACGGCAGCTTCGTTTAAAATAATACGAATGCGATTTTTTTTATCTTCGTTCAGTATACGGAGGAAGATTTTGGCGAGAATGACCCAAAGTGAACAACAAAAACTATTTTTGAACTGTATTTAAAATACAAAATTGTTGTTGCTGAGAATTGTTTCTGTAGCTGAATTAGCTGAACAGTTTCTGTCATGATCCATCCGCCCTCGTGTAGGTTGGGTAGGAGGTGGCTAATCGTAGGGTTTAGCATTAGTCTGTTTGAAGATAAACTACAATGAATACCTTGTGAATTAATGATTTCTCAAGAATATTAACAAATTGTATGTTGTAAAACTAATTTATATATAAATTATATTCCTTTCCTAAAATCATACATATAATGAAAATATTAACATCGATTTTCGAATAAGACATTTTCTTTGTGAAATATTGAGAACAAGTTAACAAGAAACATTACGAAACGATTTTAAACAATTCGTCAAATACGACTTGTTGTGAACTCCCTTGATATTAATAATTCAATATTCATTTCAACGCATTAATTTTACTAATTGCCTTATCATGCATTTAAGATCTGCGGCTCTCTGAGAGAATTAGAACTCTCAGCTTTAGCGTAAGTTTACCATATATCTATGAAAGTATTTTGTAGAGTTTTTGATGAATTGTTGCCAATTTTTCAAAAACCAAAAAATAAAAAAAAAACACAGTTTTCAAAATAGAGTACCATAAATGTACATTTGTATGCATGTATATTGTAGAGATTGTCAACAAGTTGCTTCAATGCACCAACATTTTTGAAAAAGAAAGATGACTAAAACGATGGACAAACGATAAGTGATATATAAAGATAAAGGCAATTTTGGAAAATCAAGCAACAACAACGCAGAAGAAAACAATAAAACACAATGAAAATGTATGTAGTCGTTGCTGTTGCTATTGCAGTGATAGTATCTAGTTGACGTTTGCTGTAAAGGTTATTAGACGACTTTCGGTCATGACTAGGGAGATGTGCTTGCGCTTGAATAAGGCTATTTTCCACATATTTTATTTTGTCTGAATATTCTTATATTTTACGTTTGAGAGTTTCTCTGTTGTTTAATTTTTTTTTCACTTCGTGTAAATAAACTACTTTTCTATGTATGTGTGTTTGTTTGTATATTACATTTACTTTTTATGACATAGTAAATTGCCTTTGAACGTGATGTGAGGCAAAGTGTGTGTGCATATGTACATACATACATATATATTTTTCAGCGTCGGTATGACGTTGGACGCAGGCGCAGCGATCTGATATGAATATGTATGTATGTGAAATACGCTGCCTTACTTGAGATACTGTGATTAAATTTATGAATATGTAAACATATGTACATGTATGTATATACTCGTCCCTTTGACTGATTCCTCATTTACATGTGCATACATAATATATATCTACTTTACAGCTGTGTCAACGTGTCTCACGTGTATTTCGTCACAATCACTTGGATGTACAAACATACATATACATACATGTACATATGTAAGTGCGCTTAACCGTATATGTGTACATGTGTTTGTTTATGAGGCATTAATTGTGATGTATGTACGTGTATGCATATTTGCTGACTTGTTATCAGCAAGAAAAACTGTTGTATTTCACTATATTTCAGAGCCAACTGAAGTGACACGAAGCCAACAAGTTAAGTTGCATTAAATGAAGCTTATTTATGTCCAACCAAAAGAATAAATATAAATATATAATATACATTAATAATTTCTGACTTTTTGTCATCACAGCTGCGAAGGGTAATTGCTCTCCTACCACACAGCTTATACCATAAATATGTATCTATGTATGTATGTATATATTCATATCTACTTCCCTACATATGTACATATGTATACATATATGGTGTTTTCATGTACAATACATACACACATATTCAATTTATCAGTTAAACTATAAAACTCATAAGTGACCACATATACATATGTACATACATATATATGATATAATATATACATATGTATGTAAGAGTTGGAACAAAAAGCGGCAAAAATACCATAGATGCTAAAACTGTTATATAGTTGAAAGCAAGAACAGCCACTAAACGCCAACTATGACACTGATAAGAAACATACAAAAATATGATTACATTGATATATATGTACATGCCTGCATACATATGAAGCAACTAATAAATGAGAAGTGGAGGCATTGCTGAACGAATGGGTATTTCCAGAACGAAAAAGGATGAGAGAACGAATAATAGAGTGATAAAGAGCACGATTGAAGAGTTAAAAAATAATGTAAGTGTATGTCTGTGTGTGTGGTTGTGTGCGGTAGGTGGAGGGCGGAACATTGAGCACAGTGAAAAATTATAAAATTAACTATAAATTTAAATAATAAATAAATGAAACTAACATTATATACGTTTGCGTTGTTTCTAGTGCGTCTCTCTTATTGAGTATAATCAGGGCCGAATCAAGCTTGTCGCGTTGCTAATACTTGATTTGAGCTTCAAATTCAACTAAAAATTAAAAATGTAAACAGTGGCTAATAGCCTGGCAGAAATTTGTGGACCATACAGTCTGTTGGAGTGCCTATTGGATTGCTCCACTGCAATACAGTGTCGGACCAACTCATGTTTCACTACCAGTTTATTGTTAGCCGATGATTGGTCTTTTTTTAACGAGCGCAATTTACTGGACGAAAGCTAAAAACAGAAGACGACAACTATCCGAACAAACAATTGCAAAATATAGTTTGTTACAATGGTGGACGTGTATTTAGCTATATAAATATATTGAAAGATGAAATAAAATATAGCAGTTTGCATATTTTAATTATTGCCACATGCAAATATTTTAATTATATAAAATTAATTATATTTATCAGTAAAATATTGTCATGTAACAATAGGAAGGGAAATCTGTTTATTTTAAATTTTGGTTTCATAACAATCCTTTTCCATAATCAGCTGAAAATATACATATTGGAAATCACACAATTTCATTTTGCTACTGAAATGACACGAATTGATTTGAGGTGTGATGAAATACACTCGATTTTATCCGCGTTTGAACTTAAAATCGAAACAGCTGATAGTTAAACAATTGACATTAAATAAAACTTTTGTGTAAAATATTTTTGTGAATACACGTATGTAATAATTGATAAAAAAACATGAGAAACATACGCATGAAGCTGTATGCCCAATGTTAACGTACGACTTTTGATTATTTACAGATTCATTTCGTCCAACAGAATAATTAAGAAACATTTAAAAATATTAACTACACGTATGTATATAAAGCCACTAATGAAATCGACAACCATAGCCGTTCAGACATTTCAGCCGATTTCATACTGATGCTGCAAGTACAAGGAACTAAATTTCAAATAATTTATTGCGAACAACATAGGATTTAGATTTAGTATGTTTTTTTACAGCTAAATATCACCACTAAACTACAAAACCGATTTCATCACGGCAAAAATATCACGTTTGCGTTTGGTGTACGAAAACGAAAACGGAACAGTGAAATTCAGCAAATGATAATTTCATGTGACTACTTTTTGCAGCAAATGCCTGTATCTACATATATACAATATTCCCAAGACTATAATTCACCTGTCAATAGTTTGTAGGGTAAGCCTTATATAACTACTTGGATAACAAGTTACAGCACTGTCTACCAGATCGGGTGTATTGATATCTGCTGATTGCATGTTATTCTAGGGCTTTAAAATTCTTCTTCTAGGAATAACAAACTCTTTACAGTAAAGACACTCTTTTATGTGCCATTTTAGAACAGTTTTTGGACTACTTTATTTGTCATTTATGTTCTCATTTTTTACCTTTCAGTTACTCAATAGCTTATCTCACACATTCGATTCGTTGTGTGTGTGGCGACCATGCAACCACACAGCCGCACATTCTCACACTCTCTTCAAAACTTGGTGAGAGCGATTTTCTTCGAGAGTAGTCTGTGAGCATGTAGCTCTCAAAATTTTTATTTCATTTATGAGTGTTATTTGTTTAATGCTTTCTGCCTCACCATTTTCGTTTAATTTAATTTCATTCCATTGCAACTCATTTTGTAAGTCAGACATTTCACGTTTTCTGTACAATTTTTGTTGAACGTCACAAAACGAACGTATACTCGTACGTATGATACGTATATAATTTTAGTGTGTTTAAAAAATAATAATTAAAAATATAATAAAATTTAATTTCAAATAAATGTGAGTTAGTTAGGTACGTGTTGAAAATAACTTAGTATATGTATGTATGTATATTTGAAAATTTTGTTAGAAAGTACTTGCATTTATAGTATAAAAAATAGTAATCGAAAATAAATGATTGCTTAGTGTTTACTCAAAAAAATTGTTTGTGTGCGCTAGTTTGTGTTTTTTGAAAATTATTAACAATTATGTTTGGTGAATATTCGAAATTATCACTTTGGGTGTAAATAAATGCCTATACAAATGATAATATGTACATACACGTATGTATGTATGTATGCATGTTGAAATAATAAACTAAATTTGTATGTATGCAATATAATGATTTTATTCTTATAGTTAAAACGTTTATGACGTCGTAAATGATTTTTAAATGCAATTTTAAATGAAAATCATTGCGATTTTGAACACTTAAAATTTACATTTAGTTATGCAAACATCCATATGTACATGTAGGTGCTTTAAATTTCGGCGGGGAATGAAAAATTGAGTATACAGAAAATGATGTGTTTGGAAAATGCTTGTTATTTGAACTAACAGTGAAAATTGTTAAATTATTATTGTTTATAAATTTTTGTCATATAAAAAAATAAGTACACTATAATATGTTGGCAAAATGTAAAAGATTGTGAAACTATTTGTTTGTTTAAATTTCTTAAACTTAACGATAAAAGGAAGAGGCAAATACATGACTTTTGTAGTCTTTTTATGAAAAAAACGAAAAAATAAAATAAAGAAAGTTAAAAAATATTAATAACTTAAATTTAAGTTTGAAAATATCTAAACATTTTATGAAAATACCTATAATAATGCCTGAAAGTAATCTGCATTTTGTTTTTGGAAATTTTGAGTATGCTCTAGCTCTAAGCTGAAGAACACATTAACTTAATAACTTTTTCACATAGTTTGTTTCAAAAGTTAACAGTGCCTTAAATATTGCAATCAATTCTCTTTAAACACTTAAAAGATTTGTATCTATTGAAATGCTGACGCAATTGCAATCGACTTATATTTCGATACTTAACATTTCAAGTTTACAATATTTGCGTTTCCTATTCTAGATACATACATATATGCAATTGAAATTATTCTCTAGAATATTGTGAAACTTTTCGTACTTAAAAAAAAATAAACAAAAAAAAAAACACTTAATTGAAGAGCCCTTGCCAACAACTAGCCGCGTACCCAAGTTATCCTCCCCTATTTGTTATCCACCCAGCACCATCACGAACACTTCTAGGCATTTAGCAGTTAATTAAAAGAAATTGAAATGTAATAAAAAATAATAACTATAGAAAATCAGAGTGTGACTCGAATGGGACGCTCTTCAGTTCTTTAATATTTATCGTAAAATAATAACAACAAAGAAGCCACATAGTGTGGTAGACTTATCAACAACTTCGGAAATATGTTCAAAAATACAAATATACAATGTACTCGTATATACGTCTGCACAAATATGTATAATACTTGAAATTGTATTAAAAATGTCTACACGTAGTATATGTAGTATACCTACTTCTCTTATGTACATATATGTATATGTATGTAGGTTATCAAAACTGTCTGTGATATCTGATGAAAATAAAATAATATTGCCGCACAAGTTCTGCTAATCAAGAAAGTCGAATAAAAATTTGGAATAATAAATTTTTAGCCGAGTGATGAGCATTACGTGTTGGTATTCATAAGTCCAAGGTTCGAGTCTGGTCCGACCAAATCCAAAGTTATAGAAAATTAAATTTTCTAATTACGTTCACTCCTCGATAGAGAATGTTAAGCCCTGCAAGTCTATTTCTGATATGAATAAAAAGCAGCTCATAAAAATTCATCGGCCTTTCGGAGGCGGCATAGAATAAATTGTAGGTCCCTGCATTTGTTGTAAAATCATCAAGTTGAGTTGAATGCCTGAATGCTCCTTCTGACACCGCTATATGGAGTACTTCTCACCTTCTCAGATGTATGAACCATTTCGTGTGATGAACGATACTGCCTATATCGGCCATTGAAACGTTAGCCAGGCAGTTAAGGAAGTGATGTTCTAGGCATTTAGGTGGTGTGATGTTTAGGGCTGAACACTGACAGAGGACTGCTTCGTCCCTGCAGCTACGACAAAATATATTGGAAAAGTATTCCAACATCCTACCGTGAAGTCTCAGTGTCCAGTTAGTATGACCGTTGTTGAATTAGTGGAGAACCAGTTAAGGTCGATAAGATCCCATGATCTTCCACCACAGGCGAAAGCCGTCTAGAAACTGTAGTAGAGTATTTAAATGATTTGTTAATGTGTCCTTTCCTGCTTCTTATTTATATATAATTGGCGCTTTATAACCGCTTAAGCGATTTTCGGCCTAGCTCCTCCGCCAATTTGTGGTTTTCGTCTTGATGTTTTTCCAACAAATGGAGGGACCTACATTTTATATGGAGCCCTTATTTCATGTCAGGAATACACACGTCCCTGTCGAGGGGCGACCGCATTTAGAAAATTTAACTTAATTTTTTATTTAAATTAATTTTCTATAACTTTTGGATGTTGGTCGTACCAGGATTTGAACCATGGCCTTTCGAATGGCAGTACGAAATGCTAACCACTCGGCTACCGCGGCCGTCTATTTCTTAGTATAGTATATTTACAGAGCTAGTGTTTAAATTTTAAGATTATTTAGTTGTACTAGAAGAAAGCTACTAAAAAAATCTTCTTTCTATTAAAGAGAATTTTTCACAATTTTAATAGCTCCACATGGATCCACATAATTCCAGCGGTGGCTTAGAGAGAGCTCTTTTTAAAGTAGCCTATTCGCAAAATAAAAAAAAAATTAATCAAAAGCGTGTTTCGTTTTTAAAACTCTACAATGGTTAAATAAATTATGATAAATACGATTTTTTTTCACTTTATACTCGTACATCTATTCTTTTCCATCATGCTTCAATCTTCTGGAGAGTTAGTATTATTTATGCATACACTAGTATGTATTATCTGGTAGGCAGAACTTCTTTAAATTGTTCACAGTATTGCATCTCAATCTAGACGTATTGCAGGGCTTAACGGTCAGCTGATCAATCATCAGTGAGCGGTATGCAATGTGTCAAGAATGATATTTAGAACGTCTCTTATCAGTGATTCTATGCTTATAAACAAAAATATGATAATATCTTTATAGTCAGCACAATTCCCGTGTAGCCATCTTATCGCAAATTTGAATTAAATATTTTACTGCCTTGAGATAAACAAAATAATAGATTTGGAAAATTACTTAAAAATGTATGATTGCCTACATTCCTTTTTATTATTGTGTAATATTAAGTGAGAACACTTAGACAAATCTCTTTTGGTGTAATATACCATACTTTGACACGGGATGGAACAGCTTTACTTTGAATAAATTAGTTTTAAATTTAATGTCTTTTAAGTTCAACGATAAATTTCACGTTAATCAAAAAATTTCAATTGTTTCGATTGAATCATTTAGAAATACCCTGCAACCAATTTTGGATCATATGGTCCATTGGAGTAATCCAAAGGGTACTCCTCTGTAGTGTACTATTGGATTAACTCACGCCTGACTAACAACTAGTTGTTACCCCATGATTGCTCGTGTTTTAGCGATAAGATTTTTTTCTAGTCTCGTTTCGTTAGATGCGTATAAGTTTTAGCATACATATAAAGGCTTTTCCAATTAAAGGTTGTTATTTTGAATAGCTTGCTATTCCGGTATAAGCTGTAATGACATTTGACAAGTAAAAACTATGCCAGTAATAAAAATGGAACGATACACGCTTCAACAGCGCATTGAAATTAAATTAAAATTAAAATTAGAATTCACTATTTTTCGGTTGTCGTGAAACACTATGTCGGACCGCAATATGGAAGTTGGTAAAAAAATGGAGCTGTTGGAACAAGTAAGTGATACGAAGAATAAAATACAATACGTGCAGATCGCTCAATAATAACTGAGAATATTGTTGGTGATGTCCAAAGTGTTGAAGAAAATCCAGGTTTGGCAATTCCTCGACGTTCTTTCACAAACGTCTTTACACCGTACTTTGCATAAAGACTTGGGTATTAAGGCTTATAAAGTTCAGTTAACACAAGAACTCAGGTCGGCCGATCATCAACAACGTCGTGTCTTTGCTGATTGGGTCCTTGAAATGCATGAAAATGAACCGGAATTTCATAGAAAAATCGCCTTGTCTGATGAGGCCGATTTCCACCTGGATGGCTACGTCAATAAGTAAAACTGTCGCATCTGGTTCACGGAAAACCCAAGATTTATTGTTGAAAAGCTTTTTCATCCTCAACGCGTACCTGTTTGGTTCGGTTTATGGTCCAGAGGTGTCATTAGACTTTTTCGAAAATTAGGCTGGACCAACAGTTACGGTGGTGGACAACGCTTACTTTGAACAACACATAGCTTCCGGACCGTGTTATCTCTCGAATATGAATTACAACTCTTTGAATATCAAAATAACATCTCTTATTGGAAAACCCTGTACTTAACTGCCCTCAAAGCAAGCTGGCGACAATGAAATTGAAAGTTTGGTGCTTTTATAATAACAAAACTAACCGTTCTCCGTGAATTATATAAAACAGCGGATCATAACGAAAATACCTATATGACAAGCAATATGTGAACATTGAAAATAAAAAATTGCCAAAAAAATAAAGAAAATAAACATCTGTAATGCCACCGTCAGGTGGATAAGTTGGCACTTCTGTGCTAATCAATTTCGCTACCCGCCGTTAGCAATCGTACCGCACTACAAACACCTTTTACATGTATACACATAAATAAATTCATATGTACATATGTATATGCCACAATGTTTAACAAAGCGTGCACTTTTTAGCTTAAAATTAAATTAAAACCTAAAGACATTTTCTGCATTGGTTATTTTGAAAATGAGAAAAATTTGCAAACCATTATTTGGCGGTGATACCAAAAAATATTTACATATCGGTATATACACATACAATATACACGTATGATATTATATTTTTGCTGGTGGCTGTTTGTCTTCAAGGACATCGGAGCACAAGAGATGAACGCCAACACCCAAACGCAGCATTAAAAGTATATGTATATATGTATATAGAAAAATAATATAAAATAAAAAAAATTGTGCCACGACCACCTTCACACACAAACAAATACACACAGGGTAATATTAATAAACAATCATATATACATACATACATACATACATACTGGGCTAATATTTAATGTCGCGGAAGTTTGGTTGCCATGGAATTTTTTGGCAACTTGCTCTTTGATTCTACTGCTGACTGCAACTCTGCATAAAATACTGCAGCAATATGCCGTTAACAGCAGACCACAGCAACTATGGCCATATTTATTTTTATGTTGCACACTTGAAATTGAGGTTTGCCGAAAATATTTATTTTGCACGTTTTTTTCTCTTTGTTGTAATCTTACTTTGGTTTTTTTTTTGTTTTGTGGCGCATTTTGTCAACTTGCCAAAATTAATGAGTGTCAAGTGGTAATTTTTGGTACCAAAATATATTTATGTACATATGTATATTCGTATACATATTGTATAAATGCCACAAAAACTGCTTCGTTATTTAATATATTGTGTTGAATTAAGAATGACTAACAATTTGTCTATTGGACTACGTATTTATGGTTGTATAAGTTAAAAAGTGATCAGAGCTAAATAATTAAATAATGGTCAGATTTTTGAATATTTTAACTGAGGACGCAAGAAAATTCATGTACAGTATTCATTATCAGAGTTAGGGCAACTTTTTCTCTTGCAAAATCCACGTTTTTATTCCGATAAATATTCTGTAATCATCAAAACAGTATTTTCAATTCATTCGCTCATATTAAAAAAATGAATTGTACAGAAGAATTGTTAAAATCTTAGATTTTTGTTTGGATGGATTCTCGATTCAGGAAGGAGTTAGGAAACTTGATTATAAAATTAAGTTGAAGATATACAGTATATACATATTTATATATGTTTAATGAAGAGCTGTGAACATATTGTAATAATATCAAGAAACAAGAGCTTCGGCCAGCTCGAAATCTTTATACCTTTCATGAACATGATATTTCATTTTAGGATTAAATATTAATTCTTATATCTAAAAAAATTGGTTGGAGGAGGTTATGTGACGAAATTTTCCGATTTTGTTGATTTTTCGAGACAATCTTAAATCTTACGCTTCTAATGCTTTTTTGGCGGATATAAAAACCAGGTATCTAAATAAATCGGTTGTTTAATCCCTATATGATTTAGTTTTCCAAATTTGATGATTTTCGGTGATAATGTTTACTTGTATATACATAAGTGTGTAGAATATCAAGAAATTTGTGACCCGATATATATTATAATATCTGATCGGTTGTATGGGAGATGTGTACCTGTTATATGTAGTCGTCCGATTTCGATCATTTTCCCCATAACTCTTTGTAACTCATTATATGAGAGCAGAATACCAAATTATTCTTAGATGCTTCTTTGTCAAATTTATGACTCAAAATCTCCAATCTGAAAATCTGTCGTATATACAATGCTATAGTGGCCCTCAATAGCTTCACGAATTCCATCTTTGAGGTCTTGAATCGACGGTAGCCGATTGCAATTACCTCTTAAAGTGATAACACAGTCCGGAAACTTTTCCTTAATAGATCGATAGTTTTGTTGCGTGTGAGGCCCTTAGCGGCGTCTTGTTGAAAGTACACGGTGTCCACATTAATACCATCCAATTCCGGCCATAAAAACTAATTAATCATCTCTCGATAGCGGAATTCATTTTCATACATTTCAAGGACCCAAAGACAAAGACCGGTGTTAACTGAACTTTATAAGCCTTAAAGCCCAAGTCTTTAGGGAAAATACGGTGTAAAGACGTTTGCGTAAGATCAATGAGCGGCGTGCACGTGTTTTACTCTTAACATCACTACCTTGTCCCAACAGCTCAATTTTTTACACCGATTTCAGTATTACGGTCTGACAAGGTGCTTCACGACGACCGAAAAATGTTAAAAAAAAGAAAACAAGTTTTACGAACCGTCTCTGCCAGGTTTTCACCATTTTTATAGTGAGTTTCAATAAGCGGGTATCGTTCCATTTTTATTACTGGCGTAGTTTTCATTTGTCAAATGTAAAAAAATTACAGCGTTCGAGTCTTGGACTGACCAAAAATACAAATTAAAAAAAAAAAATTAATTTAAATAAAATGAATTGTTAAGTTAATTTTTCTAATTGCTGTCGCCCCTCGGCAGAGAGAATGGCAATCCCACCGGGTATATTTCAGAAATGAACTAAAGGCATCTCATAAAATTCTATTAGCCGTTCGGATACGGTGTAGAATAAATTCTAGATCCCACCATTTGTTGCAAAAAATATTAAGAAACATATAAAATATTAGTATAATCATGTAACAGTATATACGGAATATGTTTTTGAAGAAATGAAGCTTGCTTGGCATTTATCAGACATTAAAGCAAATTTAGTTTCGAAATTGTTTAGACTTGTTCATCTTCTTATTCTATGACATTTGACATGTATATAAATATAGCTTTCTCAATTTTGTCACGCTATAAAATATAAATTCTAAGTATACATTCGGTCACCTGTTTTTTTAAATATCTAAAAGGCTAATTAGTTAGTTAGCATTACTGAGTAAGTAAACAAGTTAGAGGTGCCGTTTTTTTGCTTTATTAATTTTCATTGTTGTGTAAATCTTAAACAGGTTGCCATTTATGTGTATAAATTAATGAACAGTTCGATTTAATGATCGCGTGTAGAACTGCGACTTTGAAAAAGAAGATTGCAATGCACAACGATTTAGTAGCATCATTAGGAAAGGGGCGTATACAAAATTTATTGCCAAGAGGGTGAAGGAAACGTCTAGATGGTGATTACGAAATTTAAGCTTGTGTCATTTTCTCAGAAAGATATTTTTCAAATGACTAATTTTAAAATACTTTATTAAATAATTTTTTTATTATTTATAATTTACTCAGAAAGATATTTTTCAAATTTTTAAAATTAATATTTTAATTTTTTTTATTAAATCATTTTTATTTTATTTATTTATAATTTACTCAGAAAGATATTTTTCGAATGACTTAAAATAAATTTTTGGAATTTTTTTATTAAATAATTTTAATTTTTCTATTACGAATTGAATAAAATACTGTTTCTATTTGTGATACCTTTAACAGTTATAGTTGTCTGTTCGATATGTCGTATCTAACTCGAAATTCTCTTAATTGCATTTATAATTTTTTTTTTTTAATTCAAAAGTATTTTTCTCATAACAAGTATTTAATTTAAGTTTTTCCTCCCGTCACAATCAGCATTATTACTATTCTTCACAACTGCATAATTTTAATATTATTTTTTTCCTATTTTTACTATTGTTACTTGCAAATAAATTGTTGTACGTAATGGTCAAGGCCACTTATAAGTTAGCGAAGATGACAAAGCAAGAGAGAAGAAGTAAATGTGCAGAATGAGATGAATTGTTAAATAAATCAAGTGACAAGCGACGATAAGGGGAGGAAAGTGTGTATTTTGTGTTGACAAGCACATGAAATAAAAACGCAAGCAACAAAAAATTTAAATTAATAATAACAATAAATTTGGAACCTGTTTAAACTTTAAAACAAAAATGCGAAGCAATAATTTTGGATTAATTTGAATTTAAAAGCGATTGTCTCATCTTCTACAAAATGTATATTTTTTTGTAGTACACCTTGCTGAAGTGGCGATTTGTTATTACATTCGAATTGTTTTGATTCACACTTAGATACATATATATAAGTAGATACATCTAAAAATATGTACGTATGTAATTCAGTTATCAACATCGACAGCTTTATGTAGATATATTAATTGTTTGAGCAGCCAACCTGTTTCCATCTTAGCGCTATGCAAATTAC
This sequence comes from Ceratitis rosa, assembly GCA_037013455.1. Lineage (NCBI taxonomy): Eukaryota > Metazoa > Arthropoda > Insecta > Diptera > Tephritidae > Ceratitis > Ceratitis rosa. The sequence goes on along the minus strand of JAWMAG010000086.1, from coordinate 541,155 downwards.
TGATTTGAATACGAATGTATGTAATACAATATTTGTAAATAATAAAAAATATGTTAAATCACCGTTTGTGTAATTCTTCGTTCAAAACGCTCACTCAAAATTTGTTAAGAAAAAATAAGAAGTGATTTGTGTGTAGCTACTTTTTTCTCATACTTGGCTTACACCCACCAATACTTATATGTACATATATTGTTGACGAACACGTAAAACTTTGTTTCGGAGCCGGAAATACACCTTTGGGTGACGAGCTCAAAGATGCTGTAAGATTGAAATTATTTTTATGACTTAGTAAAATAAAACCAAATAACTAAAATTTTATTTTTAAAAACTATTACTACATTCGTCGTAAAATTTATAAAGCAATAGAGAAAATATAATAAACAATTAAATTTAGAAAAATGTAATTTGCATTAAAAAACTAAATATACTAATCTTTTGATAAAAATAAATAAAATAAAAAAATACTAAAATAAATAAATAAAATAGAAAAGACTAAAAGAAATAAAAAAAAAAAATAAAAAAGACTAAAGGAAATAAAAAATAAAATAAAATAAAATAAAATAAAATAAAATAAAATAAAATAAAATAGAATAAAATAAAATAAAATAAAATAAAATAAAATAAAATAAAATAAAATAAAATAAAATAAAATAAAATAAAATAAAATAAAATAAAATAAAATAAAATAAAATAAAATAAAATAAAATAAAATAAAATAAAATAAAATAAAATAAAGTAAAATAAAATAAAATAAAATAAAATAAAATAAAATAAAATAAAATAAAATAAAATAAAATAAAATAAAATAAAATAAAATAAAATAAAATAAAATAAAATAAAATAAAATAAAATAAAATAAAATAAAATAAAATAAAATAAAATAAAATAAAATACAATAAAATAAAATAAAATAAAATAAAATAAAATAAAATAAAATAAAATAAAATAAAATAAAATAAAATAAAATAAAATAAAATAAAATAAAATAAAATAAAATAAAATAAAATAAAATAAAATAAAATAAAATAAAATAAAATAAAATAAAATAAAATAAAATAAAATAAAATAAAATAAAATAAAATAAAATAAAATAAAATAAAATAAAATAAAATAAAATAAAATAAAATAAAATAAAATAAAATAAAATAAAATAAAATAAAATAAAATAAAATAAAATAAAATAAAATAAAATTAAATAAAATTAAATAAAATAAAATAAAATAAAATAAAATAAAATAAAATAAAATAAAATAAAATAAAATAAAATAAAATAAAATAAAATAAAATAAAATAAAATAAAATAAAATAAAATAAAATAAAATAAAATAAAATAAAATAAAATAAAATAAAATAAAATAAAATAAAATAAAATAAAATAAAATAAAATAAAATAAAATAAAATAAAATAAAATAAAATAAAATAAAATAAAATAAAATAAAATAAAATAAAATAAAATAAAATAAAATAAAATAAAATAAAATAAAATAAAATAAAATAAAATAAAATAAAATAAAATAAAATAAAATAAAATAAAATAAAATAAAATAAAATAAAATAAAATAAAATAAAATAAAATAAAATAAAATAAAATAAAATAAAATAAAATAAAATAAAATAAAATAAAATAAAATAAAATAAAATAAAATAAAATAAAATAAAATAAAATAAAATAAAATAAAATAAAATAAAATAAAATTAAATTAAATTAAATTAAATTAAATTAAATTAAAATAAATTAATGAAAATAATATAAAATAAAATAAAATTAAATAAAGTGAAATGAAATGAAATAAAATGAAATGCAATTAAATAAAATAGACTTAAATAAATAAAATAAATTAAACTGTGAAGATTTGTTATATTACATTTCGTCCTTTGTTCCAACATGAATCTTTTCGATACCTACGATAGTTTCAACATTTTTTTCATAAAAACAATACAAATAAAATTTGTTTAAAGTCAAAACTTTTTATAAAAGCTTTTGATTGGATATTTGTTAGGGGGTTTATGAGAATTTAACATATAGCTACTGTCTCTTTATTTATCACACTCTCTCTATCTCTCTCTCTCTCTCTCTCTGTGTATTTGTTTTTGTATATGAATGTGAATTTATTTAATCAGCTTTGTCCATCAAGCCATTTATCGAGAAATCAATCGACCCACTATTTAATTTTCAGCTTAAGTGTTCAATTCATTGTATTGTAAAAAATTGTATACGAATATTGAATGAGTTTACCATTGATCGTATTATATTACATAATTACATACATACTTACTTATATGAATAATAGAGCGTGACAAGAATATATTGATAAATCGCTACAGAATTATTATTATTAAATGTTGTCTTTGTATTTAATTGTTATACTTATTATTATTATTATAATTATGCTGCATTTATTCATAAATATTTTTTTTCTTTTTTTCTTTTTTCATACAAACAAAAATATCAAATAATCGACTCGCACATTCAATTCCACCACAAAACCACCACTACCACAACCACCACCACCACCACTACTACTACCACTACTACTACTACTACTACTACTTTGTACTACCACTACTACTACTATTATGTACTACTATAATTACCACTACCATCAAAAATAAAGGAATAAATAAAAGCATCCCATAAATGTTTGCGTGTTGCATTTGCTTTGAGAGACGATTTCATCAAAATATCAAAAGTAGTAAAAAATAAAAAATAAAAAATAAAGACCTCAGTGAACGCTACAGCCACCAAAACCAAATCAACCATCAAAACAAAATCATCAGACCAGGCAAATTTGTTCAAATACTGACAGTGCATCTAAAGACTACAGCACCAAAGCAAAAAAAAAAAAAAGAAGGCAAACCGATTGGAAAAAGGTGCAAGATACAAAAACAAAACACCTTACAGTGCCATCAATTTCTAACAGCTAAAGTGCGAAAAGACAAAAATTAAAAGTCAAGCTTGTAAGCTCTGTAATTAAACTGTAGCGAAGAAGAAGCGTATCTGAAGCCGATTTGATCGATCTGTACAATAAGTAATCGCATTGCCAGCATTGCATCGTTTCGCATCGATTTGTATTCACATAGAGAATAAAAAATAATAACAAAAGCAAAAATCACATCGTCTCACATTTGCATCTTCTCTGCATCCACCAAATCGCTTTAAGTAGCAAATAATCATCATTGCGACACTACATTGGGCAGGCAAAAGGGCGATTAATTAGACAAATTTAAACAGAAAACAAAAACCAAGCACACACAACCAGCTCCATTGCGCTTACAAATCGAAAGCGAGTTTTAAAACGCTTAAACATTAACACGAGCGAGAGAGAGCAAACGTTTAGAAATTATAATCATATTCAAGCAGTCAAACCAGAGTCCGAATGTGAAAGGAGCGTGTAGAAGTGAAGTCAAAGTCAGTCAGAGTAGATCGTCCATAGCCAGATCGATCGCTTAAATGATTAGATTTGAGCAGTGAATAGAAAAACTTGAAAAAAAAAGAAAACAAAGAAAATATAATAATCAAGAAAAATCAATACAACAAACACCTCAGCTAAATCATTACAAATCAACCGAATCCAAAAAAAGAGCAAACGTAAAAACAGGGCACGTGCTGTTCAATTACCACAAAAAAAACGTAAATAAATAAATTAAACAGAAAACTGAAAGTACGCAATTAACTAAATCTAGGCGTTATTCCAAGTCAAAAAAATAAAAATAATAATTAAAAATAAACCTAAAAAGCAGTAACCAAAAACCACACACACATACCAAATTCATTCACGAGCAGTTAGTAGTGCAAGTAGTAAAAATTCAGGTTAAAATGGCCGAAGACGCAGCTATGGAAACATGCCCAAGCCCCGAAATCGGCGATTCTAGAAAAAGGCCACTAGATTCCGATCCGGAAAATGAACAAACCAAACGCTCACATTTCAGTTCCGGTAAGTCACTTATAACTTTGCCACTTATCATTTACAAATCACAAAAAAAAAAAGAAATAATTGAATTTAAAACCTTTGAAGTGAAGGGAGTGCCACAAAAAAAGAACTAGCTACTTTCTTACTATCTGTTCCTGTGACTCTCTTTAGATCGGTTTTCATTACTTCAACGTTTCTTTCTTTCTCTCTCTCTCTCTCGTTGCCTTTCTCTTTCTCGTTTGCTCGTTGTTATTAAATATAAACTCATCTACTTTCTCGCTTTTTCTGACTTATTGTATCAACATTTCAATTGTCAAAAATATCTTTTTCAACAATGTTCTACCATTTGGAGATTGGCGCAAATCAGCTATTTGTTTTATTTTTTTTTACATAAGACTGTCAGTATGTCGTGATACGTGATGCATTTACACCTATTCATTACATCGCAGTGCACTCATTATACCGAGCTTGCTTCTGTGAGGATCCCATAGTCTTTCCTCAAAATGCATATCAAACACTTTCTTAATATACTTGAGTTATCTTCTTGAAGTGCAGTTCTTGTGGTGGTGTAGACTAAACTATCAAGCCAAGGAAACTTTTGAAGCACACTAGGTTTCTTAAATATGAGTTAGTGCTATACATGTTATCCACATATCATGAGTTATACACGTATGGTATTTGCTTTAAAAAATGTTAATTTCAATTGCTTGAGGCTTAGAGCAAAAAATAGTCGCACGCTCATTTATTTGCTCATTGCTGGAAAATTTCCAGCCCGAGCTACAGCAATTCGAGCTTTTTCGAGTAGTTTGTGCAAAAATTTAGACTTTTTTCTCATAACATCTTTCTATAATTTTAAATTGATTTATGGAAAGTGAGAAACTTAATGAAATGATAAAACAAGAAAAAAGTTGACAAACAAAATTGAAATTAGAAAAATTTCAAACAATCCTTTGAGCAGGTGAGCAACGAAGGAGTATCGAGCGAGTTTCGAGCTGCTCGCACTGCTTGATACCCGGGTATCTAAAGATCTTTATACAATAGATCTAATCTCAATAATTTAATATTAAGCCGAATTAAAGATTACTTAATATCAGAAGTAGAGATTTTTAAGGAATCAAATACGTTTTTTTAGGCGAGGACAAGCCATCGTTAATTCATAACAGAGGGATTTTGTGTAAAAATTTATTCAAATAAGTGCTTTAAATAAGATTTAAGTAATTAAAAATTTGTTGCATAATTAAAGAAAATTTGTGTTTAAATGCATTTTCCTCATCTACACATGTACATATCTTTTTGTTTTAAGCTTTAAGCAGCTACGAAGATCCTGGTGCTGTTGTCCTTTTGCTCTAAATTCGTTTTTCATCATTTTTCCTGATTTAGTGTCGCAATAAAAGTTTGGTTTGTGTAATGCGCTATGTGGTTGTTAATATATATATATATATATATGCATGCTCGTGTACGTATGCATATGTGTTGGCATATTTTAAAGAAATTGTGTTGCAGTTTGACCCTGTTTTTTCCTACTTAATTTTAGATCGACAGTCATTTTTGGTTATATGCTCGAGATAAAAGGCCACACTGGCATAAAAGTACTTTGAACATTTCAGCAGTAACTGTGTTACGCATATACCATACATACATACTTTTCATGCTATGAATATGCATGCATTTACATATTTGATGTAGGGTGACTTCAAAGAAGGGGCACTCACAGTTTGTTGGGGCAAATCATAGTGTCCAAGCAAAAAAAAGTGATTTTTGGAATTTTTTTTAGAGAAAACTTCTCCATTAAATGTAGTATACTGTAAAACAAGGTTCCATTTGTCTATAAATAGGGTATCGTTATATATATTTTTTTTGAAACGGAAATCTTGAATTTTCGACGAGGTCCAAAACAAACAAGTTTCCATTTTGCTGTAAACATATCTGCCTTCAGGGTACCTGAAATGAAAAAAACCGAAAAAAAGGCGTTAAAAAGGATTGTATGAACCGATTGAGATAAAAAAAATTAAATCCATAAAAATGGCGTCGTCTTGAAAATAACTTCAAATTTAACTTAAAAATCTGACGGTATTTTACATGCCAAATTTACAATTTCAGTTTGATCGAAATATCTGAAATAATGTTGAATACGATAAACTTTCAAGTCAATCGGATAATTAGTTTTTGAGTTACAATGACAGCAAATTTCGAAAACGGTGTTTCGAGAAAAACGCGTCTGACAAATAAACTTATATGACTGATCTTAGGCATTTTAGGATTACTACGAAACTATTACAGCTACGCATCTAGTGTCGAAATATGTTTTTTCGCTGGTCATATAAGCTATAGAATATAAAAAAAAATCGATATTTTGAAAGTGTCATTTTGAGCCCCTTAAAATCCCATTCATAGTTATAAATTTATGAATTTTCCACGTTCTAACCCGCAGAATCATCTTTGGCGCTACTAAACTCGTCCTAAACGTCTCAAGTAGGAACAACGAAAGCATTATAAATAAGTGGACTAATTCTCTGCATTTTAAAGACGTTATGTTCTGCAATGGTTATGTAAAAATAATAGGAACTAAATATGTTTGAATGCCCATAAAAACATTTGATACCGAATAGCTTTCGTTCGGCGGCATTCAGAGTCAACAATAACTAATAACAACAATCTTGTTGCTGCTGCTTTTGTTGTTGTTGTAATCTACACGTACATATTAAAAAAAAAACAAGTAGGGAGCAATTAAAAACAATAATATTTGAAGGCATCACATAACCAATTGAAAATGAAGGCAACAGAATAATTAAGTGACAGTGCAGTGTGATGGGAGAGGGTGAAAAATGATTGTGAGGAGGTAAAAAAACAGGAGATTTTTTTTTTTAAATCAATGATATATACATACGTACATATGTATATACATATACTCGTACGTAGTATGTAACTAAATTTAATTAACGATTTCATTATTAGAAATTAAATAATATTTCTAATAACAAAAAGAAAAAGGAAGTAGAGTGCTGGACGTGAAAAATAATTTTAGGTTTTCGGCATTTAGAATTTAATTTGAGCGGTTTTTAACGAATTTTTAATAAACATACGAAGACACCAAGTACATATGGTATTCACGCCTTCGAAACAATTTTGTTTTAATGCTATAATTTATATATTCGACACTAATCATGTATTTTGTATGTGTTTATTAAAAATTTATGCTAATGCATGTTTATGTAATATAGATATACATACATACATACATATATGTATGTATGTACGTACAAGTTGCGTGTGCATTATATTTAATTTACACGAATACCCTCGTGACATGCCTTAGCGTGACACCAAAAAACTGATTCATATACATACATACATACGTGTATACTAAATATGTATCTGACTTTGTCAGTTTCTGTATGTATATGTGAAACAAACACCTGTCAGCCTCCATATATACACGTGTTACCGTTTTCCTTTCATTTCTTTTGTTGTCATCGCCATCAAAAGTGCTTGCTTGCGTACTTTTCCAAGCACTTAACATTTTCTATTCTATGCTACGCTTCTTTTGTTTTTTTTTTTTTTGGTTTTTTCATTATCTTTTCACCACACAAAAAAAGCTTAAGTTGCTCTGGTGCCACAGAAATAAAGATTAAGTGGTCACTCTTTGCTGTAGTTGCAGCAATTCAGTTATTTTTGGGTGAAGAGAAGAATGGTTCAAGTGTTGAAATTTTGTAGAACGCAACGCAAGGCGAGATATAGAGGTGTATGCATATATTTAGCTGGTGCTTTTGAGTATTGAAATTTTGTATTTTTATACATAAAGATTTAAAGGTAATATAGATAAGGCGCTAGTGCTGCATTCTTCCGGCACAAATACTCGTATGGTAGAATGCTCGACAATAATTCGAATCAATGAAGCGGGACTCTAATCGTTTGTCGTTTAGCTGCGAGAGCAACAACAGTTAGCCCAGAATTAACTGGGTAGCCACTATTTCTCATAGTATCATGGTAGTCTCTATGACCGAAATGAGTTGTGTATTCGGCAAATTGCTTCGTGCCATTTTTTTGGGTACATAAAGGTTTTTTTTTTGAAGAAAGTAAAAATTACATCATTCAAGTATTGTATATAGAAAGGGACTACTTTTTCCCATCTCTCTGGTAATTTTCGAATACCATATCTAAAAACTGAGTTCTCTCTGCCCTTGATCCAATCATTGAGCCGCCTTTAATTTCTTCCAAAGACTCAAACCGATTACCCGCCAAATCGTTTTGCATTCATCGAAATTTTCAGTAGTCGGAAGGAGCAAGGTCTAGAGAATATAGCCTCCCATTTCAGTGTTGCTGGCCGTAACAGCTGCATGGAGCAGCCTGGTTTCAGAAGCATTTATCGTGCTCAAACTATATGAGTTTGGCTCTTTGTCTTCGACGCTAAAATTACCACTTTTGAAGGCTTCGATCCTCCACTGTCTTCATGATGAGTTATTGGCCGATGCAGATTTACTATACCATAAATTTCCACAAGCATTCGAATAGCTTCAGCTGCACTTTTCTTCCGATTAAAACAGAAAATCGAAACCTCCCGCAAATGATGTTCATTTAATACATCTCCAGACATTTTCGAAAAGGCAAAAAAATATTGTTGTTGTCTGAAACACTAATTACTCTTAGTAGATGTGAAACGTTTCCAAGATCAGCCACAGCTTGCAGGTGAAGCCATCTTTTGTGAACGGACCGAATTAATTTATACACCCAATAATAAATTTAAAGGTCCTTAACTTTATATAGAATTATTATATTAAATTAAGATTAATTATGTGATTTCGATGATATCGTACGAATTTTGTCCCCAGAGTCAGAAAGCTAACGCATGAAAAAAAAAAAATAAATAAACCTTTTTTGAGTCCGTATTCCGATCAAGGTAGATCACTTTCAGAAGGGAAATAAAAAAATTTATTATTAAATTAATAATTAATAAAATTGAATTGATTAAAAGGCGCTGATTTTGACTAAAGGTCTCTGGAAGCTTGCCACTTTACGAAAAAATAAAACAAACATTATTATTGAAATTTGAGGATATTTTAGAGCAATTCTTTAAATATAGGTATTTCGAGACATTCAAACCGTAATACGTTTTGTGCTTAAAATAATTATATAGCAAAACAAAATTCAAAAGGGAAAAAGATTAACACCAATCATATTATGTAACTTAAAAAATTTTCTCTTCAATTATTTTCAACCAGCTACAAATATAGCAGACGTAAAATCAGCTGATTTCTAATTAATTGTTGCATATACGAGTATGCATGTATGTATATATTTGCAAGTGATTAGCAATCATAAGTCGTAATTTCTAGCTTTCGTATATATATATATGGTATATATATGTATATAAATATATATGTACGTACTATATAATATAATATATATGTATTTACAAAGCTTAGGCTTACTCATATATACTAACGAATGTACAATACAATATTGATGTATGTATTTATGTACATGCATATGTGCTTAGAAAATAATTAAAATAAGTGCCTTTGTACGTGTTCGTTGTCGGCTTGAATTTTTTTTAATTATCGATAATAAAACAATAATGAATAATTAAATCGAGTCTTTAGCAAGGTAAACGAGAGACTTCAACTTGAATTTTTTCTTGAAGTTTTTTACTTTTTATTATTATTATTTTTTTTTAGCTATACATGTATGTGCTCGTATATGCAATTTCATTTAAAACGAGGAATATAGTATTATTACAACGAAGTTAAATAAAACATACACACACACACACACATATATATATATATATATATATATATACATGCCAGCTCAAACCTGACATCAATTTATTGTCAATTTAACAAATGCGTGACTGAATGACCGACTGACTGAGTGACTGACTAACTGAGTGTCTGTTTAACTAGTAGTCGGCTCTCTGAGCATTGCAATATCACAGTACTTATACATTCATATAGGTATACATATATACACGTATATTCATCTATTAATGAAAGATATTGAAGTATGTATGTATGTATATCGCATTTACATACATACGTTAAAACTGTTACAATAATCTCATTTGTATCTCTGTAACTCTGCTTCCACTATCAGTCGCTGTGAGTACACACTGTTTAGATTAGCTATAATTTTTTTTCTTTTTTGCTGGATTATCAACGTTTTGTGGCTATTTTTAAGTTGGTTGCGTTTTACTATATTTATTTTTATTTGCAAACTTGTGTGAGTTGCTTATTAACAGAGCTAGTGGTGCTTACAGATATCTAAGTAATACATATATGTATGTATATGTATATATAGATAGGAATGCATAGTAGTAAAAAATCTGGCAATGCAAAAAATTTGTTTGAATATAAAATTTTACTTAATATAAAGTCACGCCAAACATGAAGCAAATAATTTAATATATACCTAAATGCAGCACGCTGAAGGTCATGGACTCGTGACCATCATTAAAAAAAAAATAGAAAATTGATTTAAATGAAAAAAATTAAGTTAAGTTCTCTAATTGCGATCGCGGTTGGCAGTGAATGTCAGACCCTTAGAATCAACTTTGGGCCCTCAAGAGGCACATCACAAATTAGAGGAGGAGAAAAATGATAACCAGTTTATAATGTGTAAATGCTGAAGCGATTTTCGGCCGAACTTTTCCTCCATTTTGTTGTTTTGCGTCTTGATGTTTTTCCAACAAATTAAATTAAATTATTTGTACAGTTTATACTAAGCCGCCTCCGAACGGCTGATGGTTTTTTGTGAGGAGCCTTTATTTCATGTCAGAAATACACTCGGAGGGGCTGACATTCCCTGTCGAGGGGCGGCTGCGATTAGAAAATTTAGCTTATTTTTTTTTTAAATAATTTCCTTCTTATATTTTTGGAAGTTAGTACGGCACCAGGATTTAAACCCGATCCTTCCGAATGGCAGTATGCAATGCTACCCACTCGGCTACCGCGGCTGCCATAAATAAGCATAAATAAATATTACTACATGTTGCCAAACACTTTGTTTTGTTTTATGCTAATCGTTAAATTTTGTTTAAACTGAAGTATTGTTAGTTAAGAAGATTGTTTCCAAACATAAGAGAATGCTAATGATACGGCTGTACTCTGGTATGACTTGCTACATCACGCAAATACATAACTTTGGCCCGAAGTACGTAAGTACAGAATGTTCAGTTGATTTAGGCATATCCGTCTTGCCGTCTGCTTGTACGCAAACTAGTCCCTCTGTTTTTGAGATATTTTAACCAAACTTTGGCACACAAATGCATATTGATCATTTACACATTTGTCGGAACCAGATCGGACAACTGTAACATATGTTCGTCCGACTTTTCAGATTTGAGATTTTGGGTGAAAAATTTGTTTAACAAAAAAACATCCAAGAGCGTGTATTAGTATCCCGCACTTATATTATGGATTAATAACCGATTTGTTCAGATATGAGGTTTTGGGTCAAAACTCCGTCAAAAAAGCATCTAAGTGTATGAAATTTTGTATTCTACATACGTATATACACATAAACATTGCCACTGAAAATTAACGAAATCAGAGTACTATATCATATAGCTGCCATACAATCGATTTGTTGTGAGATTTTTGGTCAAAAATTCTTAAAAAAAGACATCTAAGAGCATAAAATTTAGTTTCTATACGCGTATATACAAAAAAAAAACATTGTTACTGAATATCATCGTAATCAGACGACTATATTATATGATTCCCATACAACCTATTTATTTAAATATGAGGTTTTGAATTATAAATCGGTAAATTAGAATTATACACACGTATATACAAAATACAGTCAATTTTTCAGATATGAGAAATAATGTTTAATCCTAAAATGAAATACTATAGATTTGAAATGGTCAAAAAAGGTATAAAGACTTTAGCATAGCAGAAGACAGCTCCGGTGAACATTCTTTGGCTACAGTGTGTTTGCTCGTATAATTTTACTTTCATCATCAATAATAACAATATTAATGTTGATGTCATTCTAAAACGATACGATATAGTTTTCCTCCATTACTGCAAACCGTCCTCCGTACGCTGCAATCTCCCAATAGATACGTGAGTACACTGAAACTGATGTGTTAGTGATTTTTTTTTTTAATTTCGAGTTATTGAGATCTAGCTTATTTCTATTTAATAGTTATTGCGTTTTAGAATGCTTAGTAGACAGCCGGCCAGGCCAGCCAGTTTTTCTGGTACATCTTCACTAAATAAAAGTATTGCACTGTATACTTGTAAATGTACGTAGTATTATATCTGTTTATTTTTATGAGTATATACATACATTTGTATGTATAAAAATATATTTCATTAGTATGCAAAAAAAAAAAAATAATTTTTAATCTGCTACAACTTGTTTTACTGCGCTTCTGATTTTCTCCATCGGCTAAATAAATGATGCAACAATATTTTGCAAGCTTGTGTGCGTGTGTATGTGCACGTTTGTGTATTGTGCATTAACAACCTACTAGCCGATGGCATTTCATGTTCGTCGTGTTTTAATCATTTAAATAACTATCGCTTTTGCTAAATATTTCTATTAATATACATATGTATAAGCTGTGTGTTTGTTTACAAAAAGTAGAATGAATATATACGAGTAGAAAAACTCGTACAAAAGGAAAATGAAATTAAAGAGAGAAGCTTTCAAAGATATTCACGCAATCGTCATACTGATGATCAGAGACATTAAATCATAAATACTTACATACATTATTAATACGTATACATATTTCATACTAATTATTTCTTTGGAAAATTATTACATCCATATCTCGTTGCTTATTCACTTATGAATGTAACTGTGAGTATGTCTACCGTGTTTATTGGCCCTCAAATCGTTTGTTTTGATATTGGAAACATTTGTACTTTGTACACGATATTGCGCTCGAAGTTATATACAAATACACGCGAAAGACAAATTATAAAACAATTAAATAAAATACAACTTCAAATACTAATATTTAATAAATATTTGTTTTTTATTAAGTATTATATTTTTTCGTAATCTTATTTCCTTTTCTTATGTTCCATTCGTTATGAAAATTGTTTGCATTTTCCTTTTTGTTTCTGTTTTTGATGATATTTCTTTTCTCTCCACTGCACATTTTTTGTGCAAAGTTCAAGTTTATCGAGTTTTGCTATTGGAGACCTTGCACTTTACTTTGAAAGCTCATATACATATATATATATATGAATATATAGTATATATGTACAAATAAGACGTAGGTAGCATGTATGCAAATGCGCGACTTTAAATATTTATTGGTATATGTATATGTATATAATTATGCAATAAAAATATCGGGTTTGAGGGTCAAGTTCAGTCTTTCGAGTTGCTTTTCAAAACTAGATGGTATTGACTTTGAGAAGCTTGCATTTATAATTGCTTGCTGTTTCTATACACTAACTTGGAATTCATTGCTTAAATCAATTGGTGTCATTACCAATGATAAATACAATAAATGTAATTAAACTTTATTCATACTTAACTGAAACTAATGCATTGGTATTAAAACGTTTCTATAATATGGAATAATATAAAATTTCATATTATCCTTAGTAAAATATAAGTTTAAATAAGATAGTTATTTTTAGGTATTTAAATATCGTTATTTATCAATTTTTCAGGAAAGACAAATGAAATACGTGTAAATGATGAAATTTATTATTAAAACATTTATACGTGCAAAAAGCAAGTAATAATAACTTTCCAAAATTTTTCTCAACTATTTTTTCAGTGGTAAAACTTAAATTATTCATATAGGTTTAAACAATTTATCACTTTCTTAATTATCTTAAGAAGCGCTTCAGCCGATTAAGACGTCATATCTTTCACGATACTCCTAACTCCAGCCATACGGATTTGATTGCGCATGGTTGGAAGAAACTAATATACTTAATAAAATCGAGAAAATTGCACGCAAACATATGGTATAAGGGATACTCAAGGGGAGCACTACATACGTGTACGTATATAGAAAGTACAAATGACTTAGGTGCAGGCGTTTGCGTTCGTGTCTACAACCTCCGCTTTCAATCTACCATACCACCAAACACCCTAACTCCTTTGCCTTTATCTAACATACAAGGAACGCATTAAAAGCAACGCTATTATACTTCAATGTGTATCTCGCCGTCTTGTTTATCAAACTAAGTGCATAAGTATTTGCAAACTTATGATGAGAAATAGAAGAAATCGAGATATAACGCGATTGACCTCAAAGTTTGATAAAACAGACCTATGTACATAAGAGTGTGTGTGTATGCCTACATAGAGCTTAATATTTTTTATATATTTATTTTATACTTGATAAGTGGAACGCGAAAAAGATGTGATTTAGTACGTGTGTGTGAGACAGACTGATTTTTAGTTAAAACACTTAACTAACTAGTTCAAGAGGTTTGGAGATAACGTCGAAATGTTGCGTTTGTGTATGTTTGAATTGACGAGATAATTTTTTAGTGTAAGCTGAAGGAATCAAGTAGTACATATGTAAATACATACATACATTGGTGTAGGAAATATGCTGATAAGATATTGAATGTAATGAAAAGATCTTGTTATCATGAAAATAAGTAAAGAAGGAGAAAACCGAAAAAAATAATATCAAATAACAAATAAAATAAAATAAAATAAATAAATTAAAATAAAATAAAATAAAATAAATAAAATAAAATAAAATAAAATAAAATAAAATAAAATAAAATAAAATAAAATAAAATAAAATAAAATAAAATAAAATAAAATAAAATAAAATAAAATAAAATAAAATAAAATAAAATAAAATAAAATAAAATAAAATAAAATAAAATAAAATAAAATAAAATAAAATAAAATAAAATAAAATAAAATAAAATAAAATAAAATAAAATAAAATAAAATAAAATAAAATAAAATAAAATAAAATAAAATAAAATAAAATAAAATAAAATAAAATAAAATAAAATAAAATAAAATAAAATAAAATAAAATAAAATAAAATAAAATAAAATAAAATAAAATAAAATAAAATAAAATAAAATAAAATAAAATGAAATAAAATAAAATAAAATAAAATAAAATAAAATAAAATAAAATAAAATAAAATAAAATAAAATAAAATAAAATAAAATAAAATAAAATAAAATAAAATAAAAAAAATAAAATAAAATAAAATAAAATGAAATAAAATAAAATAAAATAAAATAAAATAAAATAAAATAAAATAAAATAAAATAAAATAAAATAAAATAAAATAAAATAAAATAAAATAAAATAAAATAAAATAAAATAAAATAAAATAAAATAAAATAAAATAAAATAAAATAAAATAAAATAAAATAAAATAAAATAAAATAAAATAAAATAAAATAAAATAAAATAAAATAAAATAAAATAAAATAAAATAAAATAAAATAAAATAAAATAAAATAAAATGAAATAAAATAAAATAAAATAAAATAAAATAAAATAAAATAAAATAATATAAAATAAAATAAAATAAAATAAAATAAAATAATGTTAAATTAAATTAAATTAAATTGAATTAAATTAAATAAAATTGGATTAAATTAAAATAATTTAAATTAAACAAAATAAAATAAAATATAATAAAATGTAATAAATAAAATAAAATAAAATAATATAAAATATAATTATAAAAATGAAATAAACTAAAATACAATTAATTTATATGTTTGTATTGGAGGTAGTTTA
This sequence comes from Ceratitis rosa, assembly GCA_037013455.1. Lineage (NCBI taxonomy): Eukaryota > Metazoa > Arthropoda > Insecta > Diptera > Tephritidae > Ceratitis > Ceratitis rosa. The sequence goes on along the minus strand of JAWMAG010000086.1, from coordinate 525,534 downwards.
GTCTTCTTTGATAGAAGGATTCAAGTGTTGTTTATAATAAGCCCGGCTAATATTAATACAACGAGAAGTATTTTTGTATTTCTGCCTTATAGTTTTATTTATTTATTCCTTGCGCTATAAACAGTTGTTGCAGTAAAATAATTTTTCCTGAGAACAAACGCAAACTGAAATTAGAAATAAAATGCTAATACTATTATGCGAACACTCTATTCGTATATTTATGTATAAATATTTTTCAGCAAAGTTCCAATTAGCTATGGATTTCTTACATAAAATGAAACGTGTGGAGGATTAGATATGTATATATATATATATATTTACCTGCCTGTCCTGTGTGCACAGTGTACATTAAGCTTGTCTAATTAACTATTGTATGTAATTGCATTACCTAATGGTATACAGATATATATTTATATTGAATTTTGTTGATTAATAAGAGTGGAGTCAAATAAATCTATTATTGAAATTCGCGTACCGATTTAAAAGACCCAAACTTTGTGGATGTTGGTTTCTAAAAAGTTTTGTACCTACCAAATATGGCATACAAAACTTAGTCCACTTCCAATGCAGTTATCATTTCGGTATTACTCGAACTATGCATTTCCCCACTTGATTATTGTTAGTTTTTTCTTCTCTGCTTTAGTTAAGTTCCGACACTTGTGCCACATATAAGAGCACATATGTGCATGCAACGATTGGTGTAACAATGCAGAAAAATGTTTTGTTTCATAAGTTCTTTCCTTGTTTTTCACATTCATAAAAAGAATGAAACGAGGTGGTTGTGTAAAGGAAATATTTATGTATGTAAGTTTGTGTAAAATTAGGGCTGGATTTAACAAGAAATATATATATATATACATATATATATATATAGATATATATGGTATATATACATATATATATTGTATGTATATAAATATAAATAATGAAAAAATTAACACATATAAAAAGCAAAATTAAAGTGAAAGCAAAAGCAAAGGAAAAGTAAAAAAAAAATTATTAAAAACAAGTATTATAATGATAAAAGATTATGTGTACCGTTTTAAAATTACGTACCTATAATAGTATATTGTATAAACATCTAGACTTGTGTGTATGGTTATTTAGTAGTTATATAACCCAAGCTTGTAATCGCACAGCCTCTCTGATCTCTCAAGTCAGTGAAGTTTCCGTTCTACTATGCCAAGAACGCCTTAATTTTTTATATAACATTTCTATGGGAAGCAGAGGGGACGACCGCAATTAGAAAATTTAATTTTTTAAATTATATGGCTATAGCTCGAACCCATGATTCTCCTGCACTAAATTAAAGCATATAATTGTCTCATTATTTTCTTATCCCTGTGTTTTAAGTACATCTTGGTGCCGAACTCCATCTATTATATTTTTATATATTTTTTCTCATAAAACATTTTACAAAAGTTTAGATCAACTTCAATTCCTATTCAATTTGGCGCGAGCAACCCATAGAGCTTCGTGTGACATATTCAGTACAAATATCACATGTACATAAATAGCAAACATACGTACAATAAATAAATAATTAAATATTTGTGCCCTTTAGCCATTTGGCTCATACACTTGGTCAGCACATAAGTTGGCATGATGCCCATTTTATACATATGTATGTATGTATGTACATATGTACATTCATACACACTTATAAGTACTTATACGCTATAGGAATGTTGCAAATGCCTTTTGCATGCCACTCAATGAGTTTGGCTTTTGCGTGACCAAATATATTTTAGTTTGTACGTATAATAGTTTTTAATACATACATACATACATATTTACATTCATTCTGCTCTTCCACTTCCCCTTCGCTTCTCTCGGTGTTTTTGTTTTTATTTTCGAGTTTTTGTTTTTGTTGCTTTTCATAACTAAGTGCAGCAGCAATAATGTCCCCGGCGGGCAGCCCAGGTTGTGAAGTAGACTGTGGTAGAAGTGGTGTAGCAGCAGCAGCAGCAGCAAGTGCTCAAGGACGTTTGCAAGGCACTGGCTAGCCTCTCTATGTGTATGCTTATGTAGAGTAGCGAAGTTTGTTTATTGCTGCAGCAATTGGCAGCGCGACAATCGCACTGTGGCAGTCGATTTTGTTGCCGTGGTACATTGCATATTCGTACGTACATTTGAATATATGTATATGTTTATATATATATATGTGTTTGCTTGCTCGCTGTAAGTCAACAACTTTGTATGGGTTGTACTTCGTTGTTGTTGATATAGTGCATTTCTATTTTTGACGCTGCTATTTGACATTGCGTCTATCTTTTTGTATTGCCATTGCCAAAGCCTCTAAAAGAGAAGGGAGAGAGAACAGGACACAGAGGCATAGAGAGCGCGTATAAGCTACTTTACCGTTATTGCATTGTGCGCTCTTTCTCTCTCTATTTCGGCCTCTGCTTCTCTCACTCACTTTTCTTTTGTACATTTCTTGTATTTTCTCTGCGCAGGACGCGAATTGTAAGCACACATAGGAGACCTGGAAAGTAGCCACGTGTGCAACATGCTGCAGCTACAAACGACGCTCTAAATATCACAGCTCTCTCGCCCGCCCGCTAAATGTTGGCCTCTTCAAACACTTGGCGCCTGCAGCCGAGCATAAGTAGGTCAAATGGTTGAAAATCATGCGAGTTTGTGTGTGAAGCGCTCCATGGCTAGTGTGTTACCAAGCGTACATATATATCTACATACGTGTATGTGTTTATATGAGAGTAAATCCATGGGAGCTGCATTTGCATATATATATATAATATTACATGTGGCATGCCACAGTGTACCTTACCATAAGAGATTTGGTTGCTACTTTTGGGCAAACTTATATTTTTTCAATAATTTTTGCATACATAGCAACACCGTAACGCCTGGTATTGGTGCATGCGTTGCAAAAATTATTGCGCGTCAACCTTCACAATGTGCTCCACATACAACTGCAACATATAGCATTTCCTGTTATGCACGCATATTTAGCGCCACGACGAGCTTTCGTCTGTACGCGCCGAAGCAGGGCAGATTTTCGTATTCTTCATTTTTATCTCATACTGCGTTTCAACTGCAGTGTTGCGCACATACATATCCACCGCTGCATTTGCCACGTATTTTGTAGTTTTGCTCTGGTTTGGCGCAGTGCGGAATTTGATCCTTGAAAAGTCCAACTCACACATACACACATATGACACTTTTTATTGTGGCACCTAACATTACTGTGTCGAAGGTCTTTATTTTATATTATTTGCCACATTTGTTTTTCTGCAATTTTCATGCGTATATTTATGTGTGCGCTGCAGTTTTGTGCTCACTGTGTGCAGCTTCCTTCCGTTTGGTTGGCAATATTTTCAAAAATTCCTTTGAATTTTTGTATATCGATAGTTTGGGCTGAGAGAAGGTGAAGTGTGTAAATTTGTGCAAAAAATGATATGTGCTTTGTTTATTTTTGGTTAAATGGTCTTTCCATTTGTTTGCATCTTGCAAAAGTTACGCATACGCTCCGACATCACAGAAACTACAATAAATAATATTCCATGTACCTCCGTTGGCCTAGATTATACGATTTAGCTTTTGACGATCGCACGATACTTGTGTTTTGCATTGTATTGGCTTAAGATAGACACTAGAATTAGAAATTAGAATTTGTAGATTTCTACTCTTGTTAAACGTGTGGCTCAGCGGAAAATGTGGGATCCAACTATGATAGAGTTGTTCGTTGTTTTTTGTTGTGTGGTTTCATTTTCTCACATTATTATGTTAAAAAAATTCACAAGATACTTAAAAACGATTTATATAGTTTTCTTAAAATTATTATTTTTTATGATTATGGTTTTCCAATAAGACGTGTTATTTTAATATTCAAAGAAATATACCTTTTTTTGATATAAATGAACGGATGTATATTTCAATGTAAAGAATGATAGCCACGTCTACGCTTACAGACCGTATGTTTTTTATGAAATTTTCCATTACCAATTCGCAAACTGGCTGCTGTAAGCTGTAAGCTCTCAATAGCTTCACGAATTCCATCTTTGAAGACTTGAATCGAAGTTGAATTGTTGGTGTAGATCTTATATTGCACATGACCACAAAGGAATAAGTCGCAATGTGTTGAATTACAAGGTCTCGTTGCCTAATTGCAATGATCTCTTCAGAGATAATACTGTCCGGAAGCTTTTCCCCTAAACGATCGATGGTTTTGTTACTTATGTGGTTCGTAGCACTGACTTGTTGAAAGTAAACGTTGTTCAGACCAACACCATCCTATTCCGATCATAAAAAATGATTAGAGTCAGCTCGAGGTAGAAATGGGCATCATCAGTTAAGACGATTTTTCGATGAAATTCCAGATAATTTTTATGCACTTCAAGGGCCCAATTAGCAAAGACACGCCATTGTTGATGATCGGCCGGCTTGAATTCTTGTATTAACTGAACTTTATGAGTCTTAATACCAAATGTTTTTATCAAAATATGGTGTAAAAAAGTTTGTGTAACTGCGATAAGAAATTGACAAACCTGAATTTTCATCAACATTTTGGGCTACTGAAGCAATATTTTCAAAACTTACTTGTCCCAACACCTTCAGTTTTTCCACCAAGATTTGGCATCTGATTGCAATCTAGTAACAGGAAAATTTTCTTCATTTACTTAAGAGCTCCTTCCTCCTTACTAACAACAGTAATAGTGTAATTAGATACTGTAGTGGACAAGCCATTTGTAATATTCAAAAGTATGAAATGAAAACATCCTCCGCTAAGCATTTGTGTAAGAAAGGAGTTTTGCGCAGTCCTACTTTAATTTTTATTTTCAGTTTTCAGGGATATAACTATACATATTTCAAATATAAGTTGTAATATATAATTGTTGCTTTCTAACCGTTTCAGTGATTTCAGCTTTGAGAAATTATTAAACAATATATTTTTAGTATTTCTTCCTGATCTATACTTTTATCTATATTCATATGTATAAATCTCCACATAAACAATTTAACTGAAACATATTTAAAAATTGTTTTAAAAAATTTCGGAACTTTTGAATAATTTCATGTTTAAAATTAAGCATTATTGAATGACAATTCCGTTTTCTGTCTTTGCATTATTATTTGTGCCACTAAGCACACAATCTCATTTAAATTTTTTTTAATTCATTTTTTATTAACACATAGGTATATGTATAAGCTAAATAATTTCTTAGTTATTTGAGTATATTAGAAGTGTTCTCGTGTAGTTTTTTACTGAGAATTAAGTTAAAACTCAAAATAACTCAAAAGCCTACGAATAAGCTCTCACACACACACGAAGAGTATAATTATATGAATATATGCGGATTTAAAACGTGTAGTGAATTGTTTGTGTAAAACGATGTCGAGAAGTTGCCAGCAAAGCGTTCTAAGCTTACGTCATATTTGATTATCCAATTAGATGTGGAGTACAAATTCTGCACTAAGTATACGAATAACTTGAAGTGAGGGAAACCAAAGATGTAGCACAGCAAACGGAAGAAATTCGATGTAGATAAAGTAGAATTAAAAAGGTGAACGCAAAAGACACAAAATAAAAGTATATATAATAAAGCAGAAGGTAAGGCCACATTAGTGCGGTAGTAGGGAAGGAAATCAGTTATGTTAATGTTGGAGAATGGAGTTTTGTTTTATTTGTATTATTGCTTAGATATTTTCAAAAGTATTTGCTATTATGCTGTTGGCGGCCTGTCAAAACATTGCCAAAAAGTGTTTTTAGTTATCACACGCATACGTATTTCGGTACGCAAAATAATAAAAAGTTTAGATAAGATAGGCACCAAATGTAAAATGATTTAATTGTGCACCTTTCAACTTTCAGTTCTTTTTCTTATTTCAATTTCTATAATTTTTCAATTAATTAGCAATATAGTCTACATATTATGTGTTTTAGTTTACTAAATTTTAATACATTTTAGTTTATCTTATTATATTTTATTCTCATTATAGCTTTTTCTGTGAGTAATTATATTTTATTTTTCTTCATTTTATTTCATAACTTTCTTTTATTTATTTTATTTTTTTATTTAATTTTATTTTGTTTTATTGTATTTTATTTTATGTAATTTAATTTTTTTAATTTAATTTAATTTTATTTTTATATTTCATAATGTTATTTTATTTTACTTTATTTTATTTTATTTTAGTTTAATTATTTATGGTAATTTATTTAATTCAATTTAATTTAATTTTTTTTTATTTTGTTATTTTCGGTTATTTTATTTTATATAATTGTATTTTGTTTTATTTTATATTATTTTAGTTTGTTTTATTTTATTTTTAATTATTATTACTTATTTTATTTTATTTTATTTCATTTTATTATATTTAATTTGTATTTCATTTTTTTATTTAATTATATTTTTATTTTTTTTTTACTTTATTTTATTTTGTTATGTTATTTTATTTCATTTGATTTTATATTATTTTAGGTTACTTTATTTTATTTATTTCATTATAATTTATTTTATTTTATATTATGATAATTTGTTTATTTTATTTTATTTTATTTTATTTGTTTTTATGTTATTTTATTTTGTTTTATTTTATACTATTTTAGGTTATTTTATTTTCTTTTATTTTATTATATTTAATTTATTCTAAATTATTATAATTTAGTTTATTTTATTTCATAATATTTTATATATATTATTTTATTTTATTTTTTTTTTTAATTTTGTTTTGTTTTTGTTTAAATTTTTTTTGTTTAATTTACTTTTATATTATTTTATTTTAATTTTTTTTTTGCTTTAGCCAATTTAATTTTATGTAGTTTTATTTCGTTTTATGTTACTTAATTTTGTTTTGTTTTCTTTATTACAATTTATTTTATTTTATTTAATTTTGGTTTAATTAATTTTAGTGTAATATTTTTATGTTATATTATTTAATATTATGTTATTTTGATTTTATTAATTTCATTTTATTCTATTTTGTTTAATTTTATATTCATTAAGTTTATTTTTATATATTTTATTTTACTATAGTTATTTTGTATTCATATTATTTAATTGAAGATTTTTTTTAGTGAATTTCAATATTGTATGCATTATTCATTTTTTATTTTTTATGTTTATATTCTTTGTTAAGTTACATATGTTATTTGTTTGTTACTCACTCTCTCTCTCTCTCTCTCTCCCTCTTTTTGTGCAACTTCATTTCTGTTTCTTTCAACGTGGCACTTTTTTGTGTCATCCTTTTTAGTTGTTGTGGAATCAGTCGTTTATCTTTATATCTTTTCGAAAACATACATGTACACATACACATGTACTTTTATAACAAAATATTTCCTACTTAAAATTATATTGCTGCTTCAACATATTAAGTTTATTATTGTTTTGTTAGTTCGGTCGTCAGACGTTAGACGTAAACTTCGCACCAGCAACTCTCCAAAGCGCCCTCACAATGGCAAATATCTGCATGTATTGCTACAAACAACAACGAAATAAATTCATTGACTCACACATGTGTACGGGTATGCGAGTATTTGAGAATGTGTTAATTGTAGCTTCATCGGCAATCAACGTTGGCCAGCCGACCTGGCTCTCTGGCTGATTGCCTGCTTGCCTTGCCTGGTTGGCTAGCTAGTTACGTATCAGCAGAATACTTGAGCACATGCATATTCGTACATAGATATGGACACACAAATACATATTTGTTTGTATATATATGTACGTGTATGTATGTGTAGCTGGATGGCTGACTGACTTTCCAACTCTTTTGGCCTTTTCGGCAGTTCGACGTTTTTAGTGCGATTTCAACGTTTCACATCGCTTGTTGTTCATAGTCTTTGTCGTCGTCCGTCGTCATAGAAGTCGTCGTGGTTGTGTGGTCGCCATATCCGTCTCCGTCTTTCTTGTCGCAGCTTGCCTTTTGCGTCCGCATCCGGTTCACGTTATCATCAAACACAAGAAACATTAAAAAAATAAAAACATATTAGCTCGAAGAATAAAGCAAAAAGTATGGCAAAAGTTTTCAAATAGATTAAAGTGCAGAATATTAAATGTTCATGGTCATGCTAAAATATAATATAATAAATCTATACAAATTTGTAATTTTTTAATTGAATTAATTCGATCAAAGATTTTTAGTAAATTTTTGCATTGAATATGAGCTTTAAGAATTTATGAAATCATCAAACCTATAAATAGTATCACAGAGTAATATGCGGACCTTTGTGTTTTGTAAAAATGGAATAAATAAATATATATGCAGTTAATAAATTAATATCTAATTTTATAATCAAACTAAATGTTTGTGTTGATATTTAATTACAACTGATATTATAATAAAAAATAATAATAATTACTGAAACATGTAATTTGATTTGAAAATTTTGAAAATCATAACTAATATAAATAATAATAATAAATAATCGTGTACATAAATAATTGCTGAAAATGAATAAAAAATAACTCAACATACAAAAGTAAAAAATCTAAAGCAAGTATCACGGTCAGCTATGCCTTTATCCCTTCTGTATTTTCCGTACCTACATATATGTATACGAATTGTGCTCACCTAAAATTACAAATTTTTCATTTTATTGAACAAGTTTTTTTGCTGTTCTTCTTTCCATTTAGTCGTTCCACATTTTTTTTTTTTGAGTTGAGTTGTCTATCGGTCCTCGCGTAAATTTTCACACTCTAAGCATTTCACCGTTTCGCTTTCGTTTTCATTTTTGTCTGCTACTAAAATAAAGAAAGCAAAAAAAAAAGTCTTAAACACACCAATATTCCTCGCCCCATTTTCGTGTAAATTTTTGTTTCCCCTGTTCGTTCGTCCCACTTGTCTCTTGGCGAAGCTTTGGACTCACCAACAAAATGCATAAATACTCGTACATAAGCATTTACTTATATGTGTGTAGTTCGTATATGTGCACAATGTACTCGTGTGCATCTCCCAACTTATAACCCACTATTCGTCGCCCTTAAATTGTGCTGCTGCTACTGGCTGTTCGTGTTTTTAGTCGCCTGACTATTTTAAAATACTAGTAAATATTTATTTTTTTCTCTCTTTGCTCAAATATCGCATGCGATTTAACCTTGAAAGCTGTCGCACAGTGGGTAGCAAAGCACGTGAGTTTCCATTTCGTTCAGGTTTATATTGTATTATAATATGCAGCATTTTATTTTTTGCCTTTAATTAATGAATAAATAATTCATGCGAGAGAACGAGTTGATTTCTTATATTCTTATTGTCTAAACTTTTATAAATTTTTATAGTATGATATGGTTTTCAATTTATAAATACTCTTCAGCGTCAAGTTTTTTACTGTCTTTTGCTTCTTATATTTTTCTTTTGTAGTTTGTGTTTGTCACTCAAGTTGCTATTCTCTGTTCATTCGCTACACAATTTGCTAACAAGATAGCGACATGTGTGTGCTTATGCTGCTGTTGGCAGTAATTTTTATTTTAAAAATTTTTTTATTTTGTCATTTATCTGTTTTTTTTTGTATTTTCTTTTTGAGTATTTATCTGCCTTCAAGCTTTCTAATGATATATTCCTTAAGAGAAAACTTGTACACAACTCGTCTAATTGCATATGCTTGTTATAAAGGATTGGTGTTGATGTAGATATATACATATACATATGTATGTATTGTATTTGCTTGCAGTACTAGTGGTGAGTGCTAGTGCTAGCTCAGGTGTCAAGGCTACATTGTGATTGTCAGTTGGCTTCTGGCTTAAGGGGATGTAATCATAAAATATAGCTGGTGGCTTGCAGTTGTAAGCATGTGTGTGTGTGTGCATTTATATTTAAATTTTTAGGGTTATTATTACATATTTCCAAGCATTAATTAATTGTAGGTGTGAGACTCGAGGGAAGTATTTTCAATTTAATTACATAGTTTTTGTAATTAAAAAATACATAGAAAATATGTTGAATGATGAGAGCACAATCATATGTTTAGTATGCTGCTGTGCTCTCATATACGTACATTATATGCATTGCATTTCTGGGTCGACGGGGCGTATGAGCAATTTTGTAAACTAAATAAAAAATTGCTTAAATAAGTTTACCATAATTTGAAAAAAGTGAGATTACATTTAAATGTAGCTAATCAGTAGCAATTATAAACTTTCTTAATTATAAAATCAATAGTTATTATTATTTTTTCTTTTTTAAATTTTATCTCGTCGAAATTACTATTGTTTTTGTAAAACTGGACTTTTGTTTTAATTAAATATTTAAAATAAAAAATATTTATTTAAAAAATTAAGCTAAATTCTTCTTATTAACTTAACTTTTAATTTTTCTTTTACTGTTTTTCAATTACTTATTTTAAAATGTTTTCCATCGGCAACAACAATCTAATTATTATTAAATGTTTCAGAATTTTTAATAAATCTTTGTTTACATAAACGTTTTTTTTTAATGTTTAGAACTATGTAAGTCGTAAGTTTTTATATCTCCTTTTTTGTTTTCTCGTTTTCGCGAATTTAATTGTTTCCGTCGTTTTAATCAAGTGTATATTATTGTTCGGCCGAAAATCGCTTCAGCGGTTATAAAGTGCCAATTATATATTATATATATATTATTGTTCAATTTAAATTAAAAACAAAAAATAGGTAAAAAAAATTTAATGTCAGATATGTTGGCCAATAGTTTATTAATTGGAACTTTAAATTTCATTATAAAAAGTTTATAAATAATTGAAAAATATAAAAATAAGCAAAATCTCGAATATTTAAAATTTATACGATTAAATGCCTATCGGTATTTCTGTCATGTATGCATATATTTATGTACGCATATAAACTTCAATAACTTGCTAATCATGGCACACTAATACTCTGCTCATATGTTTTATTTATATAGTTATACATATAAGTATACATATGTAGTATACACCTATGATCGGTTATTGTTGTCAAGCCACGGGAGAAGTGTTTCATTGCGACACGCTAATAATTACATACATATATGCCATTAAATATACATATGTACGTGCTATTAGTTTTGTATGTGTGCGCGTGACTACGTATTTTTTTAGCGCGAAAACCATGCAAGGTGGCGCGGTATATCTTCACTTTTCTACTTATCACGATCGCCTTAGTAAGATGATTTTAAATATTTTTTTTTGAGGTTTTTAATTTATTTTTTATTTTATATTATATACATTTTATGCCATTTATTGACAATTTAAATTAATGTTTTCTGCATGCCTTCAATTTTTCCTTTTTGTTTGTATACGATTTTTTGTATATTAAACTTTTATATTACTAATAACATTTCGTGCATATTTTTTATATTTTGTGGATTAAATAACTGCCGAAAAATGTTGAAAAATTATAGTTTGACCCACCTCTTCTATATAAGTGTCTTCTTACATCTGACCTACGATAAATCTCGAATATTTAAAACTGTTCCACGCGAACACAAACTGCCTTACTTGCTAATAAAAGTTAGCCCATTGGGTTAAGAGTTTTTGCATACTCTGTATAATTCAATAACGCCTATGCATCTGTATATTTAATATGTATTTATACCATATGTATTCGAATTTTGTATTATCATTATTAGGTTGTGATCGTTGAGCTTCAAACGTTGCTGTCTGTTCTAAACTATACAAATCTCTTGTTATGTAAATAGCTTTTTACAAATGCATCATAGCTGCGGTTAAATGTATACATTGTTTACTTCTTTCTTCTTAATTCACTGTATTTTTCCTCTATTGCACTATATTTTAATTTACTTTATTTTAATTCTCATTCCCAATGTTTTTATTTGAATCGTTCAATGTTTGTTTGTAGTTGTTGCGATATAAGAAATAATTTAAAATGATTTGTTGTGTGCTTTTCAAAATGAATTTAGTTCAATGTCAGCGACGTTGCAGCGGTACGACGACATATCATACATATTTCGCAAGTACAGTGTCATAAAACCGTTATTGTGTTGATTTGAGTGCAAATTTATTGTTTGGGTTCGCGAATCTAAAATATGGAAAGGAATAAAGTGGAATGGAAGAGACTTAAAAAAATATGCTTGAACATATTTACACATACATAGTTTTGCGAATATGTAAAATTTTATAGACAGATATTCGTATGTATTCATTTAAAAAATCCTGACATAAAACAAAATAAAAACAGATTAATAGTGTATTTCAATCTTAAAAATAAAGTCAACATAACAAACAACAACATTCCGATTTGCACATTATGGTATTCCAAGAAGGAAATGCAAAATAATTTCGGTTTTGTGTAAAATAAAAGCAGTTGAAAATCAATAAAAATAGAATATAAATTGTATTCGGATTTTTCTTTAAAAATATTTACTAATATTTTCAGCAAATTTTTTCAAAAAATTTGAAAATTCCAATGCACTATCCCAATGTATATGTAATCATTTTTAGGCATAGTTAAACGCAAATATATACATATGCACATCTAATGTATGTATGTATATGTAAATTTATGTAGGTCATATCAAACAAGACAGCAATCTTTGCTATTCTTTGACGTTATTCTCTATTGCAGTAGAGGCCTTCTTTCAAGTAAGTACTTTGCTTGTTAAAAAGTGCCAATTGTTCTCTCATTTAGCCTTGAACATTTTATGGCTATTTTGAATAAAATGAAAAATAATAAATTAAAAGAAAGTATAAGAAAAGCAAACGACTATAAGGGACCATAACAAAACAAAAGTACACATCCATATGCATTATAGAGAATGCAGTTTTTATATTACATAAAAATATTTTTTTACCTCAAATTTGATAGGGTGCCTCCCCTATGCACATACCAGCGCAATACAATCAGTTTATTATTACTAATATTTTTTTTTTCTGTAAACACATTTAAATTCTCACTATAACACACAATTAAATCCAATTAATTTGTGCAAACGGAAGACTTAAAAATATATATATGAAAATATTTGCATCTCTCTGTTGTGTTAGCGCGACTGCCAACGTCAACATCAACATCACTGCACACTTAGTAGCCTTCCCAATGTCCGTCTGTCGTTTGGTGTCTGTCTAGCTGTCTTAGCGACGCTGTGCTCTTTAGTTTTTTTTTTTTAATTTTTTTTATAATTAAAATTTTTCACCTCCTAGTATTAATGATATACGTTTGCTTGTGTACTTTAAAATGGATTATTATTATGCATGTTTTTTTATTATATAGTGGCAATTTTATTTCAAACGGATTTTTTGACATTAGCTGTAGTTAATCAATTTAAATTTTTTTTTGTTTTGTAATTCATTAATACCAATTTTTTAAAAAAAATTCAAATAAATATGTACATGTACGTACATATGCATGAATGTTATATATATTTTTTTTTACTTAAAATATTTTTATATTATTTTTTTTTTATTACTCTATGTTATTTAAATTTCTCAAATGTACACTTGAAAAGATAAATAACATACTATTTTTTTTTAATTGTTATTTTTTTATTTTTTAGATTCTTCTTTTTCATTGTTTACTATTATTTTGTTCCGCTATGTAGTCTCTGGCTACTGAGTGTAGTTATTTTACAACTATATCAAATAGCCAGCTAATTTACTCAGCTGTGCATCTCTATAATTGACAGCACCGAATTCTCGTTTACATACATACGTACATATGTATTTATGTGTTTTCTTTTATGTGTCTAAATTTTTATTTTTTAAATTGCGCCGAGCTGCCTGCTGGTTAAATTTATTTTAATGGTTGCGCATTGTTGTTATTGCCAAGGTTGTTGTATATATTTAACGAATAATTATACATTACATATGAATAAATGCAAAAACATACATACATATATTCTGAGTATGGTTAATTCATATGTTTAGTATTAAGTTGTATGTAACTTTCTTGGTATGTACACTGACCATTTTATTTACATATACACTTGATGTGGAATTATGCTTAAAAATAAATTTTAACAACAAAAATATGGTAAGAACAGTATAATTTGTTTACAGATGTATTTAGTGAGCATTGAAAAGCAAAAATTTAGAAAAAAGAAATTAAAATAAAATTAAGAAAATTGGAAATAAATTAGAAATAAGTTGTAAAATGTTGGTTCAGAGTTAGAAACAAAAAAACAAATTATCAAACTAACCGCTGCAGAGTACTGGATGTTCAGCAATTTTCCAAATGTAATAACATATTATTGGCATAATTTTTATAGCTAGAATCTTAAAGGATAAGATTCTTATATGTTTTAGATATTTATGTTAATATATTTTTATAATTCTAACGGAAGTGTAAGGTTCACAGGCGAGAAATTTTGTGCAAGTTAAATAAGTCTTAATATTTTACAAAATTATTTCTTTTAAAAACTAAATGTAATGTGTTTATTATTTAAAAATCAAACTAGGTATATACGTAAACAATTTTACTGAGTAATTTACAAATTTTTGTGCGCAACAGTTATTTATTAAGTTGTCATAAATACATAAAACATTTAACCTTCCAGACAATAGTTTACGACACGGCGTATGAGTAATATTCTGCGTCCAAACATTTTTATGGCATTTTATAGCTAAATATTGTAGTAGCTCGGCCGAAAATCGCTTCAGCAGTTACAAAAAGCCAATTATATATATATATATATATATATATGGCTAAATAGATAGCTGCTCGTTGTGCACTATTGTTATGAACATCAAAATTTCAAAAATTCGTATATTTTATGTCACCTGCGCACCCACAAAATTATAAAAATTAAAAAAAATGAAAAAATTATAAAAAAACTTGTTTTTAAGTTATACCAACTCAATGACGTCATGCATTAATGTGTAAATATAAATTATTTTAATATTCAAGGCAGTGATGCTGTTCACGGTCAATAAAATTCATATTCCATTAGTTATAAACAATCGTAGTTATGGTTAATAAATTATTACAAACTTGATTTTTAATTTTTTGTTGTTGTATAAAAATATAAAAGCTTTCATAAAAAAATACATACAATTAACTGATCTCATGAAATGCGTTCTTGACACTGAAAATAATACTAAGACTACCTTTGCCTCTTTCAAACAAATGAAAGTTGTCACAAAATTATTAAGCAACAGTTTTGTTTAATCATAGGGACAGTAAAACGAATTATGTTGGAAAATTATTTTTCTTAAAAAATTATTGAGGGCAATGCATATGGAAAACTGGTGTTTTATTTGTTTTGTTTGTGCTTTGCATTTTTTGATTAGAGAAATATACTAGACAAGATAAGAATATGCAGATTTATAAAAAATAGATGTGCCATATGTATTAAGTATATAGGTGGATATGACTCGATATATTTTTTTCGTGTAAAAGGTTTATTTTTGATTTAGTGGATAACTCAAATGGTGCTTTGTAACTGCTAAAGCGAGTTTTTTGTGCGTTAATAATTTTAATTTAACATTTGCAATTATTGTTGCAATTGGTGTAAATATTTTTGCATTATTTTGCATTTTTTTTTAGCTGTTTTATCGTTCTGACCCACTGTGCGCCCGTGGAAATTACGCATTCAGTTTTAGATGATTTGATTGCTTTGTGAGGGTTTGAATTATACTGTTACACGTTTATACATAATTATATGTACATATTGTTGTTGTTTAGGTATTTCAATTAATTTATTTTTTTACTTTAGTTTATTTACAGTATCGTAAGATTTTTTCTGGTTTTTTTTATCTCTACTTTTTAACTGCTTTCAAACAATACTACTTTGTCCCTCATTCGTATATTCTGTGCGCACGACGTACTTGTTAAGTATCTTCATATGTTACATGTACACATTAATACATACATACATTCTTTGTGTTTAGTTAAATATCTAAAAAAAAATCAATATGAAAACAACTCAATGAGTGAGAAAAAGTGGAATTGTTCGCCGCATTTGTGGTTGGCTAGCTGACTGACTGACCGACTAACTGAATGACTGAGTGACTGAGTGACAAACTGGTTGACTGACTGTTCGCGTGTTTGAATGAATTTGCGTTGATCGTAAGCCGCTTGATCGGTTGATCGGTGTTGTTGTTTGTTTACTTGCTTTTATTTTATCTTTTTCTAGTTTATGTTGTCTGGCTAACTGGTTCCTTGCTTTGCATATTCTGTGCTTTTATTACCAAATATTTTGCGTACTTTGTTCAGTTTTACGCGTTTTTTGTTGCTGTTCTCTTTTCGTTTTTAATTTATTTTATTTTTATTTTCAATGATGTCGCTGTGTTGTCTCTCAGCAGCTGCTGTTCGCTGTTGTTCGCTGCTGAACGACAGGTAGATAATTGTTTGTTCTGCGCGTTTCGCTCGGTGTTTCTTGCTGTGTGTTGGTTACAAGAAACTGGCTGGAATTTGGTGAGGTAATATTCGCGTAATAAATTGGCGCACGAGCTCAGTGGACTCTGTGCTACAGGCCGTGTCAATAGCGAACAAGTGCGTAGAGCGCGCCTTGACACTGCTGTTGGCAATTTTTGTTGTTTAATTTGAAAATATTTACACTTTTAGAAATTTTAAATAAATTTAAGAATTTTACAATATATTTATTATCAAGCAAAGTATTTTTAGTATGAATTTAAGCAAAAATCGAAAGCAATTACTCTTCATACGAAATGAAAAAATTTACGATATTTATTAAAATGCATTTATTAAAATGCATTGATTTATTAGTTCGATTAGTAAAAAAACAACATTATTTTCAATATCCAAGAAATGTTTACATACTTCTTTACTGTATATGCGGTTATTCGATGATATATTGTCCACTGAGACATAGAGTACCTTGAAAATTCAACCATTTGGGGGGATATGCTTTTTAATAATTCTTAGATCGTTTAACTACAGCAACAGTACCTACAAATTTCAGTTTGAAAACTTTGGATAGGGTCATTTTTCAGTACAACGGAAACAGTCAAATAAAAATTTTAAAAATATATTTTTTATGAAAGGAATTATTGAAATACAAAATTTTTTGATATGTTAAAAGTTTAAAAAAATTTTGTAGTAGCTATCAAATTATATTCAAAAATACTGAAGCACATATTTTGGTCACTTTGACATTATCGACAAAAGTAATTTAATTTCAAATCGGATTCCATGTTGTATTTAATTTTATCTACATATACATACAATACATTCGAGTATATATGTACGTGTATGTGAAAATTTTGAATATATTTGACATTTTATTTTAATCTTATTTCCAGTAATGCTCACTTGTTTCTTGTATTTGGCTGTGTACCGTTCGCCCAGTAAAGAGCAAAAACAGAGCAAAAAAAAAAAAAAATTACGTTGTCGTTTAAAATTTAAATTCGATTTTGAGAATTCTTTGTGGGTGCGATTTGGTTGCTAATTTTATTTCTATATTTGTGGTTTTAGTGATATTTTTGTTCCGTTTTTGTGGCTCAACTTCAATATGTATGCATGTACAAATATTGTATAATATGTAGGTACATAAGTATGCATGTAAGCGTGTGTGCTAGTTGATAATAAATATTCACATTCTTTACAATTTTTGTTTGATTTCTGCCTTTTGCCTTCTACCTACTGCTGTTCGCTTTTTGCTCCGTTTTCTACTTTACTACAGCTATAGCGGTGTATTATTGTTCGCTCAACACATCGTCAAAATTCAGTTTTTGCAATTTGCTCATTTCAATCGTTTTCGAGCTGTGAGTTGAGCGGGAAGTTTGTAGCGTAGCGTGTCGTGACGTTCGTTGGGTCGTACAGAGCATTTGTTAGTTAGCTTTTAAGTAGTAGTGGCGTGAAGTTTTTCATTTGCGGTTGAAGTTAGTTAAGTAGATTGGCTCAAGTGACAATTTAACGTGGCTAGAGTGTGCATATAAGTAACAGTGCATTCCGACACAGTTATCGACATACACACATAATGTATGTAGATTGCACACGTAATTTTGAACATACGTATGTATATCTAATATGAATCTGCTACTTGACTCCGCGCGGTGGCATTGAAATATTTTGACCTTGACGTTAAAGTGTTTTCTCAAAATATACAAAAAAGAAAAAAATTAACGAACATGATATTTCGAATTACAAAGTTAATGAAGTTGAAGTGTATATCTAGTATATATAATGTTTGATTAACTTTAGATGAAATTTTACAAGGGAAAATCGCTTCTTTTGCTGGCAATGCTATTTGCCATTGCAATACTTGTTTTTTTGTTGTTTTCTTCTATCGCTTTCCATCTTTCCACTCATCAATACCAGCCTTCAGAGTCATTGAATGCAAATATGTGCGTGCGGAAATGAAATATTAAATACAAAAAAATACTCATTCGAATGACATTGAATTTTAAAAGTAATGCATATCAACATTTGATTTTTGAGCTAAATGAACACTCTCAAAAATATATTGTATAAAATACAAAATACTAATTTTCAAAATGAACATTTGTTAAAAGAACATTGATTAAAAAAAATAAGAAATAAAAACATATAAAAATTATAAAATATAAAATAATAAATTTTAATTGATCTCTATGTCACGGAACTTAATCGTTTATAAAAAAATATTATTGAATTAAAATCTCTTTTTAAAGTTAAATATATCACATACATACATACATAACTAATATTCAGCACAGTAATTTTTTTTTATTAATTTCTAATAAACGTGCATTGAAAAAACAAATAATCATTATAGTAATTTGTAGATAAAACACGTATTTGTAATAGATAAAACACGTATATAAATTATGAAAAAAAAACTGTTAATATAATCGGCAGTTATTATTTATTACCAGTGGCATTCATACTACAATAAATCGTGAAAATTGGGGGAAAACATTGTGTAATTAAAAAATATTCGTAAGAATATATAAATACAAATCAAAATAAAATAAAATAAAAAAATAAAATAAAATAATATAAAATAAAATAAAATAATATAAAATAAAATAAAATAAAATAAAATAAAATAAAATAAAATAAAATAAAATAAAATAAAATAAAATAAAATAAAATAAAATAAAATAAAATAAAATTCAATTAAATTTAATTTAATTAAATTAAATTAAATTAAATTAAATTAAATTAAATTAAATTAAATTAAATTAAATTAAATTAAATTAAATTAAATTAAATTAAATTAAATTAAATAAAATAAAATAAAATAAAATAAAATAAAATAAAATAAAATAAAATAAAATAAAATAAAATAAAATAAAATAAAATAAAATAAAATAAAATAAAATAAAATAAAATAAAATAAAATAAAATAAAATAAAATAAAATAAAATAAAATAAAATAAAATAAAATAAAATAAAATAAAATAAAATAAAATAAAATAAAATAAAATAAAATAAAATAAAATAAAATAAAATAAAATAAAATAAAATAAAATAAAATAAAATAAAATAAAATAAAATAAAATAAAATAAAATAAAATAAAATAAAATAAAATAAAATAAAATAAAATAAAATAAAATAAAATAAAATAAAATAAAATAAAATAAAATAAAATAAAATAAAATAAAATAAAATAAAATAAAATAAAATAAAATAAAATAAAATAAAATAAAATAAAATAAAATAAAATAAAATAAAATAAAATAAAATAAAATAAAATAAAATAAAATAAAATAAAATAAAATAAAATAAAATAAAATAAAATAAAATCAAATCAAATAAAATCAAATAAAATCAAATAAAATCAAATAAAATCAAATAAAATCAAATAAAATCAAATAAAATCAAATAAAATCAAATAAAATCAAATAAAATCAAATAAAATCAAATAAAATCAAATAAAATCAAATAAAATCAAATAAAATCAAATAAAATCAAATAAAATCAAATAAAATCAAATAAAATCAAATAAAATCAAATAAAATCAAATAAAATCAAATAAAATCAAATAAAATCAAATAAAATCAAATAAAATCAAATAAAATCAAATAAAATCAAATAAAATCAAATAAAATCAAATAAAATCAAATAAAATCAAATAAAATCAAATAAAATCAAATAAAATCAAATAAAATCAAATAAAATCAAATAAAATCAAATAAAATCAAATAAAATCAAATAAAATCAAATAAAATCAAATAAAATCCAATAAAATCAAATAAAATAAAATAAAATAAAATAAAATCAAATAAAATCAAATAAAATCAAATAAAATCAAATAAAATCAAATAAAATCAAATAAAATCAAATAAAATCAAATAAAATCAAATAAAATCAAATAAAATCAAATAAAATCCAATAAAATCAAATAAAATAAAATAAAATAAAATAAAATAAAATAAAATAAAATAAAATAAAATAAAATAAAATAAAAGAAAATAAAATAAAATAAAATAAAATAAAATAAAATAAAATAAAATAAAATAAAATAAAATAAAATAAAATAAAATAAAATAAAATAAAATAAAATAAAATAAAATAAAATAAAATAAAATAAAATAAAATAAAATAAAATAAAATAAAATAAAATAAAATAAAATAAAATAAAATAAAATAAAATAAAATAAAATAAAATAAAATAAAATAAAATAAAATAAAATAAAATAAAATAAAATAAAATAAAATAAAATAAAATAAAATAAAATAAAATAAAATAAAATAAAATAAAATAAAATAAAATAAAATAAAATAAAATAAAATAAAATAAAATAAAATAAAATAAAATAAAATAAAATAAAATAAAATAAAATAAAATAAAAATAAATGAACAATTAAATAAAAAAAAATAAATTAAAAATTAAATAAAATAAAATAAATTCAATAAAATAAAATTAAATTAAACAAAAATTAATAAAAAATTAAGTAAAATGGGTTAAAAAATCAAAAAAATATTAATATAAAAAAATTATTACATATATTGTGTGTATTTATTTTGTTATTCGGAATCCAATTGATACAATTTCTTAAATAAGAAACAAATTTTTTCACTCCATTGATTAGTTCATACATAAACATTCCCAGTGTAAGCCAACAAATACCAGTGCTTTAGAACTATCCAGAAGGAAAAAAGACATCAACATAAGAAGGAAAATCATTATTCAAAAAGTCATCAAGTTTACATCATATACTATAAAGAAAAACGTGAAATAACAAATGTGATATTTATGGATAATTATTTAAATAAAACGTTCATTTATGTGATTGATTGTGCATCAGTCAAAATATGTGAAAAATTCAGAAAGAACTCATAACATACATAAGTCAACGATACCAATCACCAAATTACAAAAAAAAAAAATAAAATCAAATAAAAAACAACATAAAAATTTGTGTATTTATGTTTAAAAAAGGAAATCGCTCGAAGCATTCGCGAATAAATTCATTTTAAAACGTTTTCTTAGTCATATGTACATACTGATAGGCGTATACTTATGTATTTGTGTTAATCGCGAACTTTACAAATACTCTCAAAACATCTACACCCATAAATTTAATGTACAACAAATGCATCGCATCTCATAGGCTGCAAGCATCATGAAATAAATTACAACAAAACCAAAAATTCACCGTTTATTATACAAACATACTCATCGAAAATTCAATTCGTATCGGTCGGCAACATTTGCTACATTCAACATCAACATCAGCATCAGCAACGTCATCAGCGTCCAAAATTCGCGACAACTACAGCAGCATTAGCATCACAAGTGTGAATTGAGTAAATGAGTTGACGCATACATACTTACTCCCACATACACATTTTACAGAGGCTATCCATATCGAATGCAAATGAACAACATCAGCATTTCGCCAATAATAATTAGTTTGCAACTGCGAGCAACACAAAGGTATTACATTTGAATCACACAAAGTTCAAGAATAATTACGTCATTGCATCTGTCATCGTTCCCTAATTGGGATCGGCGAATCTCATTGTCAATTGTCAGTCAGTTAGTAAGTCACTCGGTCAGGCAACGAGTCAATCAACCAAGCTTTCAGAGTCAGTGCAGCCACGTTTGTACGGACATACGTACATAGATAAAAAGAGAAACGAGAAAGACGTTGGAGTGCAGCTGAAGCAAAAACTGATTTCGGTATTGAACCAAGAGGAGGGAGCAGTGATTAAACGTAAACGACATACGCTGTACTAAGAAGTGTCATTTAGAACGGTAAATGGTTTCAGAAAAAATTATAGAATACAAGAAATTTTACAACAAATTTTTGGCGGTTTTATTAAAATTAAAAATTAATAAAATAATTCTAGACAAAATTTCTTTGATTAATGAGAATTAAGTGATACATTTTTTAAAACACTAATTAGTTGTAATGTTAAATAATTGAAACATATATAATTTTTTTAACTACTAGAAATTTAGTTTTAGACTCTAGCTGATGTCGTTGTTATATATATTAAATGTGTTTATGATCGCTCTTTGTTAACGATAGGCTGCTACATATATTTCTGGCCTAATAATGAAAATACGAATATTTATTAACGAAAGTGGTTTTTTTTTTTTGGATTTGGCTCGTCTTGGAAGACCCACACGGTCGATTGCTGTTTTGTTTCGGGCTCATACGCATAGATCTATGATTCGTCACCTGTGACGATCTTATAAACTTCTTTTGAAGCATCGCGATTGTATTTTTTCAGCATTTCTTTACACCAATCCACACGAGCCTTTTTTTGAGCGATTGTCAAATTGTTCGGGATCCAACGAGAACAAACCTTTTTTACGGCCAGGTGTTCATGAAATATCGACTGTATGCTGGTGGAAGAAATGCATAGGCATGCCTCTATCTAAAGGTATGTTACATGACGGTCTTGCATTATCAGTTCACGTACGGCATCGATGTTTTCTGGCTCAACGGCTGTTTTTGGACGACCTTCACGGAATTCGTCTTTGAGCGAGCGTCGGCCACGATTGAATTCGTTGTACCAGTTTTTCACAGTGCTATAGGATGGTGCTTCATAGCCATACAAAGATTTTAGTTCATCGAAGCACTCTTGTCGTGATAATCCACGTCGAAAGTTGTGAAAAATGATCGCACGAAAATGTTCACGAGTTAATTCCATTTTTTGGCCGAGATGAATTTTTTAATTCCCTGTAAATAAAACAATTTACGATTAAATGACAAAACGTTCTGAGTGATGTTATGCTAAAAAATGTCAAACTTTTTAATGGAAATGTCAGCTTGCACCTGGCAACACTTAGTGTTGCCTAGGCCAGACCTATATATAGCAGCCTACGTAACCAATTGTTATGGAGCTGGCAAAAATTTAGCTGTAATAAAATATTTTAAAGAAAGTTTATAATTATAATAAACTAACTTATAAATTATAACTTTTTCTATTAAATAAATAAAAAAAGAAATTAAATAATATATTATTTGTAATTCATTTTTTTATTAAGTAAAAAAAAAACACAAAATAGCAATAAATGATAAACAAGCCGCTGAAATTTGTTTAGTGAAATTTCTTAACAGGAACACAAGTAATATTTTGACACATTCATTGCCATTAAACACCATTGAATCAACATGCATACATACATGGCAAGATGTCGGTAATAATTCGTACATGATTTTGGATAGACGATAACTACATAATAAGTTGAAATAGCTGTTGCACCGCGCTTAAGATAATAAATACAAATTAAAAATATATACATACGTTACAGAAATTTATTTAATAACTTGTTTTTCCTGATACAAAACACTGTGTGGTGTATGTAATGTATTTATTGATATTGATAATGAATGTTTATATAATTTACAAACTTTTATTGCACTTATCAATATTATTCTCACGAATGTAACTCATTTTCGTTTACATTTTAAATAAATTACTATATTCAACTACATACCATACATATACATATGTAAAAACTTACTTGTGCATATCCTTATCGGAGTACACAACTACATATATTTCTTTTAACTTAACGCAAAAATCTATCAAATATCAACTCTTATCAAACACTACGCGCAATTAACATTGGGCTTTTTTCTATCGTAACGGCTCACTAAATAGTTACATATATTCGTACAAAAAGACGCACTACAAATCACCAAAGGAAGTTAATAAATATAGCGCTGCTGCTGTGTACAAAAAAAAGTACATATGTACATATATATAATATATACAAATGTGTATGTATATATATGTACATATATGAAAACATGTATATTATAAAATATTTCCATATATCGTTGTTGTTGTTGTTGTCGTTGTCGCTTATATTCAAACTAAAAAAACAAATATAAAAACACATAAATATATATATATATATATGTATATATACAATATATACATGTCAAATAAATTAAAGTAAATATTCACAACTACTATAATAACAGCCATAATAAAAATTCATCAACGAAACTATCACATTTTGATGAAATGCAAAAACAAAAACAAAAATCAAAAAATACTTAACCACTTTGCAATTTAAACTTAATCATCATAATTATCAAAACAAAAAAAAAAAACCGAAAAATATATATAAATAACAAGTACTCATATATCAAGCGGACGCTGTGTTGTCATCGAAAGCATCATTAAGTGTACCTAATTGCCATTCTCCAAATCTCATCAATAATTCATCGCCACTCTCGAAATGACTCTACTGCCTATCTCACATTTCTCTCTGTGCATCCAGCATTTATCGACATCTGCAAACTATGGTAACTAATCTCGTTTACCACAAAAAAAAAAAAAATATATATATTTATATATCCGAAAAACAACACATCTTTGTATGTATGTATGTACTACATCAATCAGTCAAGCTCATTGTGCGTATAACGAATTCGCAATACACAAATAAGCAAATGAAAAATCACAATAAAGTAATTTATTATTTTTGTTTTTCTATTTCTTTTCCTTCTCTTTCTCTCTCTCTTTCTCTCGCCTGCGTGCTCGATTGATTGACGTTTGAACAAAAAAAAAAAAAAAAACAAAAAGTTTAAGAGATAGAGAATAGAAACCAACAACAAACATTTATTTACGCATGCTTAAATGGTAAGCGTAAATGTTAGTACAACAACCAACAACAACAACTACGATTTTAATTACACAACGAAGTAAAAGTGACAACCACACACATACAAACCTCCAAGCGTAGATACAAACCATCTTCTGAGAGTCACGCGAAAATCGACAATAACGCACAAAATCTCTGGCGGAGATAGAAACCGAGAACCATATTTCAACGAGAATTGTTGGAAAAAGTGTACATTGCATAAAGAGTGATAGAAAAGAAAATTCTGAAATCGATATTCAGCAAAGATCGTCGGATCACAATCAATCACAGCTGTGAAGTTAGTGCGAAAGCCACAAATGAAATCAAAAGAGATATAAGTATAATTCCGACCATTAGCAGCAACAGCAACCACGCCAATTTTTAATTAACACATAGATATAAATATATTTTTATTGAAAGACTGAACTCGCTGAGCAACAACTCATATTAAAGAGTCGCATAGGCGCATTATCCCCCAACCATCACATAGACGCCGCCATCCGCACACATTAAATAACGGCTCTCTTCCATGAACATGAGCCAATCGAATTTGCCTGCAACATTACAGCAACAGCAATTGCAATTGCAGGTGAATTGCGCCAATTCGGCTGAGAACTTAATGAGTAACGCTTTCGATTTGATTGGCGGTGCCAATGCAGCGCAACAATTCTTGAATCATATGGACTTGTATGCGCAACAACAGCGTCAGCAACAGCAACAGCAGGAGCAGCTAAGGCAGGAGCAACAACAATTGAATTATTTGCAACAGCAGCAACAGCAGTTGCACTCACAACTCAGTATGTCCAAGTCGCCGTCCTCATCGCCAACTAATTTCGGTAGTGGCGGTGGTAGCAGCAATAGTAGTAGCCACAGCAATATTACAATCACCAATAATAATTTACACACAAGTTATAATCATCAGCAGCAGCAACAACAACAACAACAACAGCAACAACAATTAGCCGCAGCAGCAGCAGCAGCAGCAGCAGCGTCGGCGGTGCAACAGCATTTAGGCAATAAACATTCCTCCATATCGTTGACATCATCGCCAATCACATCACCAACCAAATCGTTACTCACACAAGTGGCTGCGGCGGCCAGCAGTGTCGGTGTTGGTGCGGTTAACGCCACCAGCACAGCAACCACGTCGCCGCCGTCATCGTCGCCGCCCACAATTTTAAATAATTTCAATTCACAACATCATCATCATTTTAATTTGCATCATAATAATCACCAGATGGATTTGCAACAACAACAACACCAGCAGCAGCAGCAGCAGCAGCAGCAGCAACTGCAGCGTGAGTCCAACAATAATGGCAACCAAAATAACAACAACAATAACAATAACTCCAATGGTGATCGCTTATCGAATGCCGGCACTTCCATGGGCACTCTAACGCCCAGCGGCGGATTGAGCCCCAATGGTGGCAGCTCACAACATCTTCAACTCCAGCAACAACAACAACAACAGCAACAGCATCTTCAGCAGCATAACCATGCGCATTCGCATGCACTCGCGGCGCATCAGCATCAGCATCAACATCAACATCAGCATGGCAGCAGCACATCTCCTTTCAAGCCGCCAAACTCGACATCGTCCTGTTGGTGTTATGGTGAGTTCCGTATCTCTCTCTATCTCTCTGCTCTTTTGCTTAAAAAGAATATATTCTTCACCACCACTACCACCACAAAAGCATCATACGCATCAGCGCATCATAAACGCATCATCAGTACCATAGTTGCCAGCAAGCCGGCCAACATTCTGCATTGAGTAGCATTGTTGGTTGAGTAAGCGATCTAGCAAGTGTGTATGTGTTGTCGCAGCATCAGCCGCAACATCTGCATGAGCATCTTTGTATCGTAGCCTTTTCGCGCTCTTTTCCACTTTTTCGCTGATATGTACATACGATAATTAGGTCGTTGGAAGCACACGTAATCAACACATACATAAATATGATAGAGATAAAACAAATTTTAAGAAAATTATGGATTAGTTCTGCACTATCTTTTCAAGCTTAAATGTCTTTTTAGGTGCAAAATTTTTTTTTAAACCATTTATTTTGAATAATAATATGAATTGTATTATTGTTGATCGGAATAAAAATTTTAGCTTTCAAATGATTTTTGAGGGAGAAAAACTTATTCAACCCGAAGATGCTAAGCCCAGTTACTAGTGGCATCAGTTCTTAATTCTGCTCTAGGAATTTCTGACGGCTTATCAAAGAGGTTTTCATACTGGCATTATCATGATGGTACATCATTCGATGGCGATTGGACAGTTCTGAGCGTGTTTCTTGACTTTTGTGTGCATTTTATATGGTTGACAACAGTAGTTATTCAAACGAATAGTTTGTTGTTTTGAAAGCAGCTCAAGGTAGACAATATCCTTAGAATGCAACCACACATAAACAAAGTCTTCTTGTGGTGAATATTGGCTTAGGATGTCGATTGCGAGGGTTCATTTTGCTTGATACGTGGGAGTGTTTGGACTACGTTATCGCAGTAATCCAATTTTCATTACCGATTATGATAATGATTGCTATTCAGTTAAGAATTGTTTATGTTAATGAAATGGATTTCCCTCAAATTGTGAGAACCACAGAGCAAACCCAGCATGAAAAATCGGACGACTTCTTATAAGCATAATTTATTTTTATTCTTGTATGAGGCAACATTCTTGCAACTAAAATTAAATTTTCGTCTATTGGGCATATTTAAAATTTTGTTTTTTTTCCTTCTTTATTTTGGTAATTTTCCATTTGGTTTTAGTACGCGCCAACCTGACACGTGTTCATGCTGAATATGTATATGTATTTGCATGTGCTCATGGTTTCTGCGTTGCTCGCTGACAACTGCTAATAAAAAGCACGTTTTTTCACAACACACACACATGCCTATGCATGTGTAAATTTCTATATAGATATTTTTTTTACGTTTTAGCTCGAACACCAAGTTGCGTGGTCTTAATTACGTAACAGAGGTATACTATATTTAAAAAAAATATATAAATGCGTAGAACAAACCCAACATTCCATGACATTCTTTAGCACCTCAGTCTCTTTGGCATATCTTATATCTTATGTTCTTATGTCACATTTTTATATATACTATCACACGAATGTATTTTAGAGAAAATATATGTATGTACATGTATTTGACGTGTTGTGATTATTGTTGTGCTCAGCAAATTGTTTGAGTTTGTGTGAAGTGTTAAAGCTTTTTGAAAAGGTTACTAAAAAGCGATGCATTTGTAAACCATATTTATGTATATTAATTGTGTTCATTTCAAGGTTACGTATACGCCTCGTTGTATTTGAAAATCAAATATATTTCAATGCTAATATTTAGGTCAAGTGTCGCGCATATGAATTTCATATGCATATATGTATTCAAAGTCATATTAGCTTTCGCTATGATGAGATAGCGATGGCGGCGAAACATATTTTTTTGGTAACGTGCTTTTGACATACCTATAAGGAAATAAAGTTGCGTCAGGTTAGCTTTGAAAGTGGAAGTGAATATACGTGTATCAAAATCATATATTCATTTTTATAAAAAAAATTCATTGCTTATGTAGAGACGAAAATAGTTGAATAATAATGAACTAGCATTATTTCGTTAATATTGTCTATGTATAATTTTTTTAAATATGTTCAAATTTACTTTTGCAACTTATTTTTCCACTCTAGGATTTTTGAAAATGCATTTTTTTGGTTCGCAGGGTACCTTTGGGTCCAAGAAATGATAAGCAATTGGTTTTAAAATGAAAAAAATATTTCAAATAGCAAAATTTTTTATTTTGCTGCAACCCCTCAGAGCGTGCGCTGAGTACAAAGAAAGCTTTAAACTCGTTTTTCACAAAATCATATTTTTCAAACAAGGAGGACAGATTATTCGGACCCTTTTACATCGATTTATCTGAAATTTTGATGGTAGCTTCACAAATAATTTTTTTTGGAAGTACAAAGCCGTTTTTCGATTAAATGTAAACTTTATTTTTTTAATAATTTAGTGAGTATTTTTTTGTCAAAAATCAATCTTTTTTTAAAAAAAAAGTGTGCCGCTTTCACAAAAATTAGTTAAAAATATAAATCCGTACGTACTTCTAAGACCATAGTTTTAAGATCATAAAACGTTTTGCTTTTCTGTTTCATGTCTCATACTTTAGAAGAAATCGGTCCTCCATGGACGCCTTTGAAAAAAAACATGGTTTAAATAATGGACTTTATCGCCGCCATTTTGTAACAAAATAATAATTAAAGAATATTTTCTTATGCTTAAATATTTGTTCAATGATATGGTTAAATATAAATTATAATTATTATAAAAATCCAAAACTTTTAAAATAAACATGTTTATAGATGTCTGTGAATAAATTTTCACAGTCATTTCTTTATCCTATGCTCTACTTCATTATTATCAGTACTTTCAAAACCACATCGTGCTTAATAAATTTTTTTACTATATAAAATTTATTTATTAATGTCTTATATTTGTAGTGTTTATTGTTAAAAGTCAATGATCATTCTTATATAGAGAATGAAGTTGCTGATTGTATGCGAAGAACTTTGTGAAAAGGGTTCATATCAAAAAGTTCTGAATTTAAATAAATATGACCCGCTCATACATATATATTTTCTATAAATACGAGTAAAAATTGGTTTGTTAAGCATTACTTTGCTTTATCTCATTAGAAGTATTTCTGGGTCTTGGAATTGAATCTGACTATCGACTTCTGCTAACCATATATTTTAAATAAATTAAATATTTGTTTATTGTAGATTTCACAAATTGCGTAGAGCAGTTTACTAAGAAGTCATAAATCAAGAAGTAAAAAAATCCTATTTCAGTCTACCGGGCTTTATTGCTTGTGTTTATCTCATGTTATTGGCATGAAAACAAACAAAAAAACATGTAGCAAACTTCTCAAATCTATATGTACATACATATAGAAAGTTTATTTATGCAGCGTATATGATTATTTTTGTCTTGTTATATATATAAACATAAGCTTAATCAAGCAAAAATTTCAATTATATGTATGTATATAGGTACACGTCCATATGTATGATTAAATGTGTTAAAATATATTTTCATATGTTTATAAAAGTATACACTACGCGAAAAATATGTTGATTCATTGTTTTTGGCAGCTTGCCATTGCGTTTTTTTCACTTGCATTTAATCATTAAGAAGAAAATGAAGAATAACATTAAAAAAGATAGGTAATAAAATAATACTTGCCCTAATAAATTACTTATATATGTACGTAAGGATGTTTGAAAAGTGTGCAGTAAAGCAGTGAATTAAAATTTAACAAAAACATTTAGTTTAAAATCACACGAAATGAGCGTGATTTTATGTTCAGTGTATTTTATGCTTTATTAACATAATGTGCAATCTGCCAAATTTGTTTGTTCAAGTTAATTGGATTTTTTATTTAACTTAGCTTTTACTTTTATATTTTATTATTATTTATTTTATTTTATTTTAGTGCCTCTTATTTTAAACTATTAACTGAAATAAATTTGCTTAACCTTTCTTCATTTTTTTCTGTTTAATTTAATTTAATCTTTTCACTTTATTTTACTGTGTCTTATTTTAATAATTTTTTATTTTTTATTTATTATTTGATTTAAGTTAATTTTTTTCTCCTTTTACATATTTTTTTTTAAATTATATTTTATTAATTTTTTTTATTTTTTGAATGCATTTAACTTTACTTCAATCTACTTTTTTATGTCAGTTTTTTCTTTCATTATGTTATATTAAATTTTATTTTAAATTTTTAAAGCTTACTATATTTTACTCTATTTCATTTAATGTTATTTAATTAATATTATTTTAATTTATGTATATTATTTTATTTTTTATTTCTTCTATTTTATTTATTTTATATTAATTTATTTCAATTCATTTTATTTTATTTAAATGCAATTCATGTTTTTTTGTTTTATTTTATTTATTTCTTTTAATTTATTTCAGTTTGTTTTACTTTATTTTATCTTCTTTTATTTTATTTATTTTATTTTGTTTTATTTTATTTAACTTAATTTTATTTAGTTTTATTTTATTTTATTTTATTTTGATTTATTGTATTTTATTTTATATAAGTTAATATTATTTTATTCTATTTTTTGATTTCATTTGTTTTTTATTTATTTTAATTAATTTATTTTGTTTTATTTTATATTATTTTATTTTATGTTATATTATTTTACTTTATTTTATCTTATTTCATTTTGTTTTATTTTATCTTATTTCATTTTGCTTTATTTTATCTTATTATATTCTTTTTATTATACATATTTTATGTTATATTTTATTTAATGCTATATATTTTAAACTATCTTATTTTATTTCATTTAATTTTTTTATTACTTTTATTTATTTAATTTAATTTATATTATTTTATTTTATTTAGTTTTATTTAATTTATTTTACTCTATTTTATTCTTTTATTACATTTATTTATTTAATTTAATTTGTATATTTTATTTGATTTTATTTTGTTTTATTTTATTTTATTATATTTTTTTATTACATTTTATTTTATTTTATTTTATTTTACCCAACTTTATTTTATTTTATCTTAATGTATTTTAATTAATTTAATTTAATTAAATCAATTTTATTTTATTTTGTTGTATTTTATAAATTTTTTTATTTTTTTAACTTTATTTATTTATAAATATAGTATATATATTCACTGAACTGTACAGC
The DNA here is from genome assembly GCA_037013455.1 of Ceratitis rosa. NCBI lineage: Eukaryota > Metazoa > Arthropoda > Insecta > Diptera > Tephritidae > Ceratitis > Ceratitis rosa. Next base: position 493,942 of record JAWMAG010000086.1, on the reverse strand, counting down.
TAATATTCTACGTACTCACTTTTTTTTTGTTTTTATATGTTTTAAAGTTCTTTCTTTGGGCACTAAAAATATACTAAAATTTACATATCCATACATGTATGTATGTAGTAGGCTCTTAATCGTACATGCAAATCCGTTGCTTGTGAATGCGCCTACATTTATTTAGAGCACACTTACTCGGCACTTTCTCTGGTTATTTGGGTCTTTGGGTATCTGTGCAATGTCATTTTGTCTTCTGATGGCTGTTATGCACATGCATAAGTGCAAATATGTAAGTGTATGTATCTTTGGGCATGTATGCATGTAATGTGAGTCTGTATATACGTTTGAAACATTTGAGCTTTGAAATGAATTCAGTTCACAAGTTGTATCTAATTAAAAACTAACGACGCAGCGCAAATAAGCAACAACAACGAGCTTAAAAATGGAAAGAGTAAAAATTACAAATTTTCCTACATGCAAATGTAAAATTCTGAAGGGCACAAAATATGTGCTTGCCTATCTAGGGGAACCCAACAGCTCTCCGGTTTGTCAAATTAGAAATGGGGTGTGAAAACTAAAAAGTGAAAAAAAAAAAAATAAAATAAATAAAAATGCCGCAAGGTCGATGGGCGGAAAGCAGAATAGCAAGACAAAATTTCAAATGTTGCACAAGCGATGTAGTTCAATTTGTTTTATTCAGTGAGGAAATTTTTTTTTAAAAGGCTGGCGTAGTAGAAAAAATAAATAGTTATGATTTTGTTTTGACGCTAATACATTATTTTTTATTTATTTATCAAATACATTTATTTTTTCTCTTAAAATTTTTGTCTTATATATAAAGATATACAATTTTCTAATATTTTCTACTGCTTGCATTTATAAATAACAATAATAACAAGTAAAATTTTGAATTCCTAATTTTCCCTGCGGATTACTTTAAACCTAATTTGTTAAAGTTGAATGACGCCCTATCTTCATTAAATTTTTGTTTTAAGTGCAACGTGGTTGACTGTTAAACTGCCATGTATATATGTATATAAAGAACATCGAAATTCCAAATATGGCTGAAAGGTTAAAAGATTCAGTTGGTGTAAGAAAAGCCTATATATATGTTCATACGTAAGAAAGGCTATTTAAAGGGCTATACGTTGTATTAAGTGTGTGAAGTGAAGGAGTCCCTTTTATTGTTATGAATGTGAATGAATTTTCAATAAGATAAGTGGGAATACGCACATACGCTCAGTTGAAAGGGATATAAAAATGTATAACTGGAAGTTATTAAATAAATTACACCATTGCAAATTTCATTAAGAAGAAAATATGTTCTGCAACTATTAAAATTTGTGATTTTCTTAAATGAAACTCCCTGTGATAGAAACTTTAATCGGAAATTATATAGATATATACAAAAGCCGAAGCAAGGTCCTCCTCCTTGTGGCATGCGTCTTAATGTTTGTCCAAACAAATAGACGGACCTCAGAGCCACCTCTGCCAGCCCTATTTCGCTTGACCAGAGACTAAACATGCCATGCAAAAAATATTTTGGAACCATTTAAAAAAGACTAGACCCACAACACACACACATAACGAGAAAAAACTTTATGAACCGAATTTCCATCTGCGAATCACTGCTGAATCGTAACAAAATCGTCCCATTGCTGAAGGGGATGGTGACTGCAACAGCAACTTCAAACGAAAACGGTTGTGGTCGAAGGACGGTGAGCTGAAACAAACAGTATTGCTGTATGTTTTGTAGGATTGACAAGGAATCATCCACTATTAGCTACTCTCCTACAGCCAAACTCGGACCTGTACTAACAGCAATTGGACTGTCTGAGGTAAGCAATTGCAGGAGAGGAATAGCGTCTCGCCAAAATCTCCGAGAGCTTGGCTGGAAGATTCTTATAAAAAATTACTGTCAGTTCCTGTATATGGCGTATAATTTGTCGAGTGAAGAAGAAGAAGCGTGTGAAAGTTATATGCTCTAGTGGAGTTTATGTGCAAAGGCTTTTGGTACCCTTTCTAATGTAGTTTTGGTTTTTTTGAGGATACGTCTCTTGATTTATTTGCCTCATTTTGTTAATGAAGTGGTAATAGATATGTTCTGATATATTTCCGCTATACACTGTATTTTTGGGCTGAATAACTACTTTTTTTTTTAAAGAATTTTGAAAGAGACTATTAGCAATTGTATTCAAAATTTTTTATCCATAAAGATATGCATTTCTACCGCACATTCAATATCCAATCATTTCATCTTAAATAAAGAACTTCATTAGTACTTAAGAACATTTTTATTCGTAAATAAATTAAAATCAATGTTTTATCTTCTTCTCTTCTCTTTGCAGGTGAGTCAGTTTGTTCGGGAATTGAGGTTGAAATTGAAAATAATAACAATTTCTCTCATGGTAAGCTTTTCCATTATTCATTAACTATCATTACAACCGACTTTCATCTGCCTACAAAATTTGAGATTAAAATTGATATCATTTTTAAAAACAAAACAAAAATTAGCGCTTTTGTTCTAATTTAACCAAAATCGTATTTAATATGCCGTTATTAAGAGCTTTTGTCTACATAACCTATTTTCAACTTTCTTTTTTTGCTTCTAACCTTTAAATTATTATTTACCCAAATTATTATTATATTTTAAATTTTAAATTCTAAATTAAAAATTTCTTTAAATTTCTATCCCAAATCATGATCTCGATCTACGATCATTAATTTTATGAAAGGATATTCAAGTATGTGGAGAAATACAACAAATAAACAATCTTTAAGAAGAGTTTACATAGTTTTATTTTTAAATTGAGCATAATAATTACTCACTTTATTGCCAAGGATTCCATGGATAGGAAATATAATAAATAATGATGGACACATATAAAATGATATGTAGATTTCAATAATATATACTCAGTCTTTATTGAGAAAATTCTTTTCTTCCATGTACTATCCATCAATTACAACAAAATGAGTAGCAAATATCAAAAAGTTTGTTTTAATCAACTTTAAAGTTCTTCTTCTTCGACTCAAGTGAGCTCTGGTTCTATACCTTTGAAAATTAATATGCGGATAATCGTACTTCCAACTACGGCACTAATGTTAGCTTACCTCGTATTTATTACCACAAACAAACAAAAAAGTAATTGGTGAAAATCGATTATCGTTCAACTCATTTCATAACCATTCATTTCAATATCACCATCGTCGATCATTTTCTAAACAATTTCACTCACATTTTCACTCATTCGTGCTCGCTCACCATAAAATCTGAATTCACTTCAATCTCACTCATATCAAGCTCAGCCCTCATTATTCATTCAATCGCCCTTTTCAGCGCAGTTCAGCGAACAAGCAAATAAAAAAACGAAAAAACTCAACCTAAAATCGATTCATTTAAAAAATACTCATTTGAAGTGAAAGAGAGCGCAACTGTTATTATTTTTAATTTTAAATCCTCTTCTGTGTATGTAACGATTTATTGATTAAAATTGAAATAATGTATGTATATATTTCGAAAGTATGTAAATTGCTTTTATGTCTATATGTATTGTATATAATGCCTGCAACCAAGAGCGAAATGCAGCATATTGCATTTCGTAGCGGTTACTTAAAAAAAATATATATGTATATGAAAAGCATAAATAAAAAAAGTAATAATTATGTACGTTGAAGGCAAATTACACCATCAACACTAGCGCAAATATTTTATTAATGCAACATGTTGCTTTCCATTTCTTTCTTTTTTCTCTTTTTACCTCTCGCTTTCTCTATACTTGTACCTTTGCGCATGTGCAGGCGATTCATCATACCACATGAAGATCCTCGTGCCCGCCGTGGCCTCTGGTGCCATTATTGGCAAAGGTGGCGAGACAATTGCCTCGTTGCAAAAAGACTCTGGTGCTAGAGTTAAGATGTCCAAGTCGCATGACTTCTATCCAGGTAATACTTGTATAGACAATGTTTTTCGCTATATAAGAGATGCTAATACTGGAAAATCACTATTTCAATTTGTCTTTAAAATATGCAACTAATAGTAATACTTTCTCATAATCTTGTAGGTACCACCGAGCGCGTTTGTCTCATCACCGGCTCTGTGGATGGCATTATGTCGGTTATGGACTTTATTATGGATAAAATACGCGAGAAGCCTGATCTTACCACAAAAATCATAGATACTGATTCGAAACAAAATCAGGATCGTGATAAGCAGGTGAAAATTTTGGTGCCTAATTCCACGGCTGGTATGATTATCGGCAAGGGTGGTGCTTTCATTAAGCAGATTAAGGAGGAGAGCGGCTCATATGTGCAAATTTCACAGAAACCAAAGGATATATCATTGCAGGAACGTTGCATCACCATCATCGGCGATAAGGAGAACAATAAGAACGCTTGTAAGATGATACTCTCGAAAATTGTTGAGGACCCACAATCCGGTACATGCCTTAATGTCTCATATGCCGACATTAGCGGTCCAGTGGCCAATTTCAATCCCACTGGTTCCCCATACGCCACCAATCAGAATGCCATTAATACGAGTACTGCTTCATTGAACTCTACATTGGGTCAGAATATTGGCGGCGCAGCCACTGCCGCGGGTCTACTAATAAACGGCACCGGCATCAACTTATCATTGAACCTGAGCTCACCAAATCCAGCACCCAATTTGGCGGTGGCCACACAATTGCTGGAACATATTAAGGTAAGCAAAAAATAAAAATAAAAAAACGTTTAATTTCTTTTAAACAAAATAATCAAAAACTTTTTTTCCTTATAGGTCGCACTACGCGGCTCCGGCTATTCAGAGACCGCCACCAATGAAGTTTGCGCCGCACTCGGTGTACTTGCCAAATATGGCGTGCTCGGCATGGGTGTTGGTGTACCACATGCCAATGGCACTACCACGCTCGGCAGTTTTCTGGGTGTTACAGCGTTGGATCAGCAGACAGCTGCCGCCGCCTCAGCAGCCACTGCCAATAATGTTTTCGGTGCTGTGGGTCAAGTCAATTTGGATCAGTATACAGCGGCAGCGGCTGCTGCTGCTGCAGCAGCTGCAAGCCGTCCCACACAGTCACACCTGGAAGCGGCTGCCGCAGCACAATTCGATCCCTTCCGTCATTTGGGCACGACTGCCGCTACAGCGGCACAGGCTACCACACCGGTATCGTTAAATAATAACAGCTTTGGATTGACAGCGGCCACCGGTACTACGTGTACAACGGCGCAAAGTTTAAGCGCTGCAACACATCAGCTCAGCGGTTTGAGCAAGAGTCCCACACCGGGCGATTTGGGTGCTAAGGATACCAAAAATGTTGAAATTCCAGAAGTGATTGTTGGCGCTATCTTAGGTGGGCCACGCTTTTATTATCCCTACTAAAAAAAAATATAAAAGAAAATAATAAAAATAAAAATATTAGTAAACAATTTCAAAATGCAATCATATAACTGGTCGAAAAACAATCAAAACTATTCGAAGCGTAGCTACTGTTACTCACTAAAACACAGTTAAATTGTTTTATGTTTCCTCACTTACATGTGTTGTATATTAGTATAAAAACGAAATTGTAGTGGCCTTTGCTGTAAGTTTTGCTGCTAAAATATCAAATCAGCGTTTTTTCTGCTTAATGGCTTAACATACTACATACATACATATTTGCTAACAGCTTTAACTCGATTTGTTTTCCTTCAGGTTTCTTTTTTAGTTGATTGTCTAACCTCGATATAATAATCTGTATATGTTTTTATATGTGCCAAAGCTTAATTTGCAAGAAAAATGCATATTCGCTTAAATTTTTGTGTTGGAATATTAAAAAATTAGATTTTGTAATTCGAAATGTTGATTTTTTAAAGAGAGTTTTTATTATTATTATTTAATTAAATTTTTGATACACTTTTCTTGCGTAATTTCATGCTTCTTTGCCTAAGAATATTAAATGTAATTTCTTAATTTTTTTGCTGGTGTATTTTAAAACTCCCTTTTACATTTTTTATTTGTGAAAACAACACCGTGAACTCTAAAATGGCTTATTCTTTGTAGGTCACTACATCAAACCACTGATCATCATTAAATTGATCCTTTTGCCAATAACATTAGTTCAAAATAAATTTTAGGTTTTATAGCTCTTCCAACATTCCGCTAATGAAAATATTTTGAATTTTTCAAATTAGCTATTTTCACAAAATTATGGTAGTTAAATGTACTTTTTTTACACAACAAAATTTATAAATCTTTTACGCCTAAAAATTTCATACATCCCCGATAAAGTCAATTGAAGAGTTTTAGCATACGCGTGCCGACATACGTGTACATATTTACATGTCACAAAAATCAATACATAAATATCGTTGTTTATAAAATGCATGTACATTGTCAAAAAAGGAAACTTCAAATTTAAATTTGATTTGTTGAGATACTCTATTTTTGTTGTTTTGTATAAATCTAGTCAAGTTCTTGCCGCAAACATTTAATAATAACTGAAATTTTCAAAAAACACGAAAAAAAACAAAAAAGCTCACAAAAATGCATACGACGACGCAACACACACACAAACTCACTCATAAGAGAACAATTAATTATACCTTAATGCCTGATAAATATGTATGTAAAGACAATAAATTAAGAAAAATAAATTAAATGCACTGTCACACACACTCACACATACACTATGGGTATCTGCACGAAAATGTATATAAGAGCTATGTGTGACGAAGTAACTGTGATTTATATTATTATGCGCCACTTAGCTCACGCTCATTTACATACACACACATATAGATATATGTACATGCATGCACATAATTTTCGCAGAATAAAATTTTGCTTATTGGCACTCAAACAACGTGGTTATATAGAAATACTTAATATTTTTTCTTTCTTTCGACGCATATATTAAGGCGCTTAAACTTCAACTTAAGCTACACAGTTCATTTGCGCCTGTTCGCTATCGCAGCTCACCAAATTTAAACATACTCATATACATACATACTTTATTACACTTTGACCTCCTAATTCAATTATTTCTCATTCTCTAAGTGAGTCGTAAATTAACCCACCACAGGGTGGTGTACCCTTTACTCAAAACAAAAAGAAGAAAAACAAAACAAAAAAAAAAAATAAATAAAATAAAAATAAAAAACAACAACAACACTCAGCTACTTAGGCATGCGCATACAGCATGCGTGTAAATACTTACGTTCATATACACATTTATGTATAAAAGTACATTTGAAAATTGACATTCCTGGCTAAGACACTTGTATCATACATACATAGGGCCCACAATACATACATATTTCCTTAAACATTCCCAGCGCAAAGCAACAAAAAAATGTTAAAAAATACATAAAAATCAAAATTAGTATAAATAAATAAAAAATAAAGACAAAGTGCATTAGGTCCTTTTTATCAAGTGAATAAAAAACCACACACACACATGGGCACTTTAGAAGGTTTTACGTTTAGATATTTGAAAAGTAATAATTGATAGTTACTTTTTTATTTTCTTTTTGCCTAAACATTTGCACAAAGCGCAATATGCACATACATTCATACATAAGTGTACTATACTTATAAGACCATAGATATATATTTTGTTAGTTTTTATTTGAAGGGATTGGCTTTTGTTTTATTTATTACAGTATAAAACACATATTAAGGTAGTTAGGTGTTTATATATGTATGTACATACATACTTGTATATTAAGTAAAGTGCATTATAAATATTAATAACCTCCGTGTGGTATTCTCACTACGTGGCAATACAGTTTATATAGAAGCATCTCAATATACATATGTACAATCTTACATAAAGGGTTTTCCAATAAGGAGTGTAATTTTGATATTCATAGAAATATTCCCATTATAAGATCGTTGGTTTCGTTACTTGTGTGGCACATAGCGCTGTATTGTTGAAAGTTAACATTGTCCAGATCAATACCATTCAATTCCGGCCATAAAAAAGTCATTTTTCAAAACTCCATCAAACAGTTACACGTTTAAAATGGAGAGGCTTTTCAACATTAAATCTTGGGTTTTCCGTGCCTCAGATGCGAAAGTTTTTTTTTTTTTGGTGTATTGGAATGGAAGTGATTTCAATGCGTTGTTGAAACGCAAATCGTTCCATTTTTATTACTGGCGAAGTTTTTACTAGCCAAATGCCAAAAAATTACAGCTTCAAAAGTAATAGCAGGCTATTCAAAATAACACCTCTTATTGGAAAACCCTTTACATACAGTACAGAGAAATATTGCATATGTAGTAAATATATATATATATATTATTTTGTAGCAGTAGGCTTTGAGTACAAGCTGTGCTAGATTTTAGTGCTTGAATTTTTCGTAGGCTTAGAGTTAATTTAAAAAGTAAGGCGATTTCACATACACACATTTAAATATGTAGATATCTAGTAAAAGTAATTCAATTCTTTAAATAAACTACTACTGCATGTACTTGATTTGGCATGTGTAAAGTGGAAATACGCACGATTTAAGAAAGAGCAAATGCTATCAAAATATTCCAATGCTGCGTCAACTAATTTGAAATCTTTGCGCGGCGTTCATTATTTCAATTTCATGAAGTTCCATGCTCTATTTAAGAACTCAATTTGCTGAGCTGTTTTACTGCGCGAAACGGACATTTAGAAGCTCAGTACATAAATATATTATTGGCAATTGTTAAAATATGTTTTATTATCAAGAAATGTATGAAGTTTGCAAACATTCAAACAATTACAAATAATGCAGTAGCGTAAAAAATATATCAGGATTAATTTTGTAGTCTCAGAAATACCTCATAAAGCAAAAAAAAAAAATAATAATAATAATCACAATAATATATATATAATATAGTTAGTTATTAGCTATCAGTTTATATACTACATACATACATGCATACATATCTAATATGCTTACTTTTAGTGGACCACTCAACAACAACTACAACTAAATATATACAACCATAATATTTCCCTTGTAGATCTTAGGTTTATTAACAGGTTACTTTTTTTGCATTTTTCTTTTGACTAAAAACTAATAAGTGTTTTTGAATTTAATGTAATATATATAATATTAATAATATATTTAGGTTTTTACGTTTTTGCTTGGCTGAACTTGATAAAAAAAAAATTTTTTGCAGAAATCGCCTAATTAATTATGTATATTTTCTGTAGTCTCTTATTATTTTCTACTACAAAAATACAGTGCATTTCAACTAATATGTTTCAATAATTATTAATAGATTTTATTTATGTAAACATGAATTTTTTTTTTATACAATTGAACTATTAATTATGATTTTTTTGAAGTGTGCAACTATATCTTGTTTTTAAATTTAATTTTCCTACACTTATGTATATATATATATATATATATATATATATATGTATTGTATATACAATTGCAACACTACTACTTATTTAAAAATATACATAGGTATATTATATGTCTACTAAATATATATAATATATACATATTTACGCAAAATATCCATACATACATATGTGTTTCTTAAAAATCAATTATAATGCAAAACAATTAAAATTCCAGGTCCAAATGGTCGTAGTTTAGTTGAAATTCAACATGTATCTGGCGCAAATGTGCAAATTTCAAAAAAGGGCATATTCGCACCGGGCACTAGAAATCGAATTGTAACAATTACTGGTCAACCGAGTGCCATTGCCAAAGCGCAATATTTAATTGAACAGAAAATCACCGACGAGGAGACGAAGAGAGCGCGACAAATTCCATTAACCACTGTTGTGAATTAAAAAAGCGAAATACCATTAAAAAAAAAAATAATAAAAAAATATAAATATATATATAAAATAATTAAATAATAGACGAAAAGAAAACAGATAAAAAATTATATAACTGAGAGTTTCTTAAGAATCATAGTAAATCATAATAATAATTACCTAAATACATTCAGTACACATCAACAAATTAAACGAAAAGTAATAAATACAAAATATGTAAATAGAAAGTTGAAACTGAAGAAAAAAGGAAAAAGCGTAAAAAAGAGTTAAATTTGAAAAGGAAAAAGTTTATTTTAAACACAAACATATAACACATAAATTAGGTACGGACATAAATATGAAAAAAAATAGCCGTCGAAAATATAGTAAGTGATTCGTTGAAGAAAGCAACAAAATGACGAAGAATTTTTTTAAACGAAATATAGAGAAATTAATCGAATTGCATTGTAAGAGCAAAAAAAAAAAATAAATAAAATAATAAAAAATGTTTGTAAAAAACCCGCAGTGAAGATAGTAAAGAAAGTTATAAATGTATAAAGGAAATAAATACACATACAAAACTGAGTGTTCGCAGCAAATGTAATAACAAAAGAACAATAACATCACAAAACAAAAAAGAAAAAAACCAAAAAAAAAAAAAATACAAAAACTATAACAACAACTGAAGTACTTAATTACTTGCCTAGATACCTACAATATACAAAGTAAATATTTATAATTCATAGGATGAGTTGATTATTAAAATATTATTTTTATTAGCAAAATTTAAACTAATTGAAAACAAAAACCAAACACTGTTAAATAATCTCTTACTGAAATATATAAATGAAAACTCGTTAAATGTAGTTGGAAAAGTGTGAAATAGTATTTACTTGAAGAAAAAAATATAAGAAAACAAATGAATAATAAAGCTGAAAGCAATTAATAATTAGAAAATGCAAACTGAATAGGAAAACACTACAACACCTGAAGATACATACATATACAAGCATACAAATACGTTTTTCACTTAGCTAAATTGTAAAATGAAAAAAAAAAATGACAAAATAGCATAAACATTTGAAAAACTAATCTTTAATGACTAAAACTCTTAGCTAAAAAAAAATGTGAGATTTAAATTTAGTAAAAACTTCAACTATTGTAGTTAAAGCGAATTAAATTTTCCCATAATAAATTGCGTTAGATACTTTTTAGTAAAACCAAACAAAACAAATTTGGCATTAAAACCGTAAAATTTTAAAAGATTAAAAGTTGACTATTGAAGTGTAAATTAATTATGCTAGATCTATATTAAAATTACATACTACAAATTACAAGCACTTTTGTGCGCACACAAATACACTTACACCAAAAGGCAAACATTACAGTTGGAGAATGTAGAATGTTTTCAATATTCGTTCTACTTTCGGTTTTGAAATACCATAGAAAATATGAATAATAATATAAGTTTAATAATGTTTCCAGCAGTGTGATGTGAAAAGCTTTGATTTTGTTAATTCTTTCGGTGCCATTTGTTTACAATTATATATGTACATATATAAATTGAAGTAAATTTCGTTTTGCATATATTTCTGTAATGATAGTTTAAACTATATTGCCAATGATTCTTCTTATAGCGACGAAGGAGTTAATAGTGCTTATATTTTCATTTTTAAAGCCAAAATGAAAGATTTAAGCGATTTTTCAAAGTTATAAACTTTTTAAAATTGCCTGTAATAGCTTTTTGTTTAATTAGCTGCCCTGCTATTGCTTTTGTTATTAATTATTTTCGACACATTCTTTAAGACTTCAGTTGTTATTTTTCTTCTAATAAATGTAAGGTAACAAAAAATTTGTAATTTAGATTTTCGGCTTGACATCGACAAAAATTTATAGCCTACAGCTGTCCCTATATAGGACACAGTTGTTGAAGTTGTCATACAAAAAAGCTTAAATTGAAATATTTAAAATATTTTAATAATTGAAATGAACACATTTTGATGATATTCAACTTCTTCGCTTTCAATTAAATTTTATATTTAATTATTATTTGTTTTCAAGAATATGTTATTATAATATTTTCTTTTTTTTTGTTGTTTAATACTAATATTTTTGTTACTTTATTTTGCTGCAACTCGTTTTGTGTATCTCTATATTTGTATTGTATTAAAAAAAAAAACATTTTGTTGCTTTTTAAACAACGCTTGTTTGAGCATTTTCAGGGATATATGAAAACTTCCCCATTTGAAAGGGGAAAAAGTAAATTAATACATATAAATTCATTAATATAATATTGTTATGCGCTTTTTACGACAACAAAAACAAAAACTGTTACTTGAAAAGACAAACAATTAAACAAACGGAACTAAGACCAACAACAAAAAACAAAAACATAAAATTACAAAATCTGAATACCATACAAAAGGTAAATATGTAGCTTTAAAAACTACTACATAATTCACGTGATTTCTGTTCTTTTATTTTTTTAACCCTTTTTCGTTATTACTGCTCATTTTCCTGTTTTGTTGTACATATCTCCTTTAAAAATTAAGGCTTTAAAGGAAAATCCTTTAAGTGCAGCATGAAAGCAAAAGTTTCAACTTGAAGCCTAGGCAACTTTTAAGTGAAAGTTTTTTTTAAGAATCGAAATTGTGCACCCTTTAAAAAAATACCCTCTTCTGCTTTCAGCGCCTTTGTTTTTTTTTTATTTTTGCTCCATATATTGCTTTATATAACCCTATAAATCCTCTTGTTGTTAAAATTTTCCACCAAAATACTTTTCTATGTGATTACGTACATATTTTATATATATATATATATGTATAAAATAACTGTTATATACGAGCTTTATGTGTTGTTTCAATGATACAACAACCATCGTTGTGCCAGCACCAGGCACTGAATGGAACGGGTAGCAGTAAAATATTTTCGTTGATGGTGATAATGAGTTAGACGATAGTGATGACATTGATGATAGTGATGACATTGATGATGGTGATGATGATGATAATGATGAAAGGCGTTGTGATAAACATTTTTGGTTTTTGGCGTTGCCTTTAACGTTTGCTTGCCTGGTTGATGGAAAGTGGTGAAGAACTGTGTTTCGCGCATTCTGAGTCTCCTTACAATTTGATTTATTTCGCGCGCAATTTTTTTTTTTAATTTGCTATTTAACATAATTTATCGCTTTATTTATTGTGTATATTTGTTTTGATTTTATGCCGGAAAAATATTCCTTTTTTGAAACATTGCCCTTATACACCTACACATTGTTAAAGTAAAAATGGTTTGATTTTATTATACACATAGTTAAATATATATATAAATATATATCATTTACATGTTTAAGTTATGCTACTTCTTAATTTAATTATTAATGTTAAAATTAATTGAAAGAAAGAAATGAGGTTAAACTAGTTAAAAAAAGTGTTAATTACATCACAAGTTGCTATTAGCACGTTTATTTATAATAATTACATTTTTCTCACGCTTATATATTTGTGACAATTGACATATACATATATAATAAATACAATACATTACATATTTACATACTTTATTTTCATAAATTTTTTTCAAACTATGTCTCTTATTGATTTAATTTGTTTTATATTTAAATTTAATTATATGACTATATAATATGAAAATTGTGCAATTTGGCATTTGTTATTGTTGCAAATTTAAAAATTATATTACGCAAATTATAACATTTATTAAGTTACCAACACAACAACCAACGTACATAAGTTGTGTGTGTGTGTGTATGGCGAATGCGTTAAAAGACAACAGATATGCATTTTAATTTGAATTATAATTTTAATTTTTTAAATGGTAAAAATTTAATATTGTACATGAAATTTTCAAAATAGAAATTGAATTTTCTTAAAAATGATTAAAATTAAAAATAAATAAACGAATAAAAATTTAGCTAAAAGAAACAATTAAAATAATATTGGAGAATTTATTAAAGTTATTTATATTTACAAGCATTTGTACCATTTTAAATTTTTCCATTCAAATAGTTTTTACATATGATATTTCAAGAGATGAGTATTTCAAAAATTAATAAAATTTTTTACCATATTCGAAGTCCTACTTTTTATATGTATAAACCATATAAATCATTATTTTGCAATAGCAATAGCCATTCTATACTAGTTTGTTTTCAGTTTTCATTTCCTTTTATATAACAATCAATTCATAACATTGTTTTCGTTTTATATAATTAATATATTAAATTTTTTAAATAAATTGTTAATTTTTAAGTACATATTATTAGAAAACAATTAAATTAATTATAACCATAACTATGTAAACACCTATACGTACATTTACTGAAAATGTCTTTTCCTTCAAAATTATGTCAAATAAAATGTAAAAAATATTATACACATAATTAAAAAAAAAAATAGAATAAAAACAAAAAATTGAGGTTTTATTTTGTAATGCACAACTTTGTTTGTTTTTTGTTTTTTTGTTTTTTTTTGTTTTTTTTTTTTTTTGTAAAATATCATCAACGGAAAAATCGAGTCTCTGGTATCAATTAATCAATCAATCAGTCAATCAGTTATGCGCCATCACATTCCACCACTAAAAGTCACCATGCGCAATACCACCTTCCAACATACCACCACCACCACCACCACCACCCACAACCACCAATATCGCCAAATCACCACTCACAACCGACACCTACGCAATTATCACCATCACCAAACCGTTCTAAATACGCAACAAAACAAAAAACAATAGATTCTGCTAAAAGAATTTCAAATTAAAGTTTAAAATAAAAAAAATACGAGACAGTCAATTGAAATGGGCGTAAGCTATCTCCTTTGCCACTTCAATTAAAATACTTTTTTCTTTGACATTTGACTTTCGCATCAATTCGACAATACGATTGCACCATCATTTACATAATAAGTGACTTAAATTTTTTTAAAATTGCTTTTATTCTTTTATTGTACCAAATAAGAAATATTAACTGAAAATGCTCATACAAAGAAAGAACTTTCATTTGACGAAAATGCATATTTTTATATGTAAATATTTAGTACATTAATTAAACATTTATCACCTCAAAGAATCATTAATTAGTACATTTCCATGGAAAATACAAAAATGAGGAAGAAGTAGAAGAATAAATAAATTAATATCTCTTCAATGCATCAATGAATATACATAGATAATTGGTGAATATGAATATTATAAAAATTTTAAATATTACAAAAAAATATGTTATAAATGTTATGAATTATTAATTATTTATTTTTTTTTTAATTAGAATTGATTTTGTCTGAAAGTCAATGTGTCTGCTGTTTATGAGGGTTTTCACTCACTTTAAACAGTTCATCAGCTGGCGTTTTGTTGATTGAAATTATGATTAACATAGAGGCAGAGTTTTCTTTCATAAGGCTAACCTAAAAATTCTGTTGGTTTTAGTATACAAGAATTATGAAAAAAATATTCGCCTAGAAATATCTATGAAATTCTTTTTGAACTCACCTAAAAGTATGCGAAAGTTGAGGTATGCAAAATTCGAAAAATTTCGACGCTAGAGTTGGTTGTTATTAATATATATTTAATTCTGAGAAAATGTGAGCAAATGTCAAAAAAGTGCAATATAGAAAATATATACAGCCAACCAGAATTCCCTGGCTCTCAATTAATGGAAGCATACCGTTATTCTTATTAGTTAAATATTGTGAATTAGAAGAACAAGCAGACAATGTTAAACATATATAAATAACATAATTATTTCACCAATAAAAACAACATGTTATTATGTTTTTACAAATTTGTGCAATATAAACGCCTGTAAGCCTATCTACATACAAAATAAAAGTTTTTTTTTTTTGATAATTATTTTAATATTTCGAACTTTTTTTCTGAATAAATAATATTTTTAAATTCGTGAGTGGCAGGTGATTTCTTTAAAATGATGTTTGATTTCACGGCTCGCTCGCCTTAAGCTAGGCTATAAATTACATAAAATGCTAATCCATCTGGTAAGATGGTTAAAAATACAACTTAATACTATTCATCACTTGATTGTGATTTTTTTTAATGAAACGTATTCATCACGTCATTATAATACTTTGCAAATATGCTGTTAAAAAAATTGATTTCTTAAAAAATATAATTTTTGGTAGGCCTTATTGTATGGAATGAAAATATTTAATATTACAAAAGATGAATAAATTCATATATTTAGTGATGTGTTTCATGTTTAAGTAAATTATTGTAAAAAAAATGCAAACAGAAGAGTAGCACACAAGCATACACAGCCTTATAAATATACTAGTTATGTATAAATATATTTATATATACATATTCAACATACACTCGTTAAATGCATATGAAAGTGTGTGCAATACACATACACACACATATATATATATATAAACTTAATAGAAAGATGAAAATTCAGGAAATAGAGAAATCATTACCAAATACAGACATACCTACATATGTATGTAGGGTAAGATTTCTAAGGCAGAGCGTGAAGCTTTTAAAGCCAATGCAAATAAAAGAAGAGAAAAACAAACAAAAAAATTAATGCAATATTTAAATTTATATAAATAAATAATAAATAAAGAAAATAAAGTTATAAAATTATAATGTTATGTAAATTCAAGTTAGCTTAAAATACAAAAAAAAAAAAATACAATTCAATTAACTCAATAATAATGTAATGTAATGTAAAGAAATGTAATGTAATAAATAAATAGTATGTTATAAGTTGCAAAATCGAAAATACATAAATACATACTTACATACATATATGTGAAAGTACTAATTTTAGTAGGAAAATTGAAAAAAATGGTAGTTAAAGAGATTTATTAAATAAAGGTACAATTTTTAAATTTAAATCAATAAAACTGAAAAAAAAACGTGAAAATTTCGCAATTCCCAGCATACACATATTTATTCATAAATACTCACATATGCATACATACATGCACACTTATATGCAATATACCATGAAATATGTGCATGTATATTGATAAATACACACATACATTTATATAAACATTCTTCCAATTTCTCATTAATACAAACATATTGACATGGAATTATAGGTATTGTACTAAAGTCACTCATAAAGTTCATGTTAATAATAACTAAAGTTTGGCAACACTGCAAAAAGTATGGCAAGAGAAAGAAATAGATAAATAGAGAGAGAGAGAGAGAGGAAGAGAGAGATATTAGTAAATTGCCTCTACCGCATCGCGCTCTTCACACATCAGCAGGCTCCAGATACCCGACCGCGTGCAGTGGACGTAGCTCAATACTCTCTCATTGCTTGACTCATTGTAGAGACTATAAAATAACCTAAATCCCTTTTTGTTTTGTTTCCTTCTTTATCGATTTCTTTTATTGGTTGTCAGAATTATTTATGTAACTCTTCGGTTAAAACTGGAATATAGCCACAAATGACAACTGAAATGAGGGGCGAAACCGTTCAAGTGATCATTGCTGTGAGCTCAAACTGAAACAGATGCTAAGTTTTAAGTGACTATTGGAAAGTGTGTTTGGAAATTTAAATAATATTTGCAAGAAAAATTCTTTAGCACTTCAATAATTTTAAACACTTTACATAGATAAATTTGAAAATATGGAAGATATCGAAATACTCGAGTTATTGCTGGTAATTTTCGAATTACTCGTATATTCAAGCTGCTCAATGTGTTCGAAAGTATAAAGTGTTGCCAATAACCCCGAGTACTATACGTGTACATATCCATTACTCATTTCTCGGGAGTTCTAAGTATTTCATTAAACTGGACTAAGGTTGATTACTCCCAATGATGCTATATTTAATTTTGAAACTTGAGCAATTTTACTACGGAAAAGTTGTAAGAAAAAACACAAAGATTTGCACCGGAGTTATATTAAAGATGACAAGAAATTATTTAAACTAAAAACTAAAAGGAGAGAATAATTGTTTTCCAATTTCTTGAATCCTCTGGGCTCACTTTTCAGGAGAAGATCGCAAGTTAACAAATGAGGAAAACCCAACCGTTCTTAGTTCTACGATACAGAAACAGCTGCAACACAGTTAGATATAGTCAAGAAACAATAATGTTGTTAAGCTGTGAGCGCAAGGCACAAATCTAAATTGAGTTTCAGTATTAGGCCACTTAACACTTATTACGGCTTTGACCCAAGCTATCTAAGACCTCCAAATCGGTGCTATGGAACTGTGCCTAATAAACCTTAATTGTTTTGGAATGCTAAATATTATCTCCATTAAAAAATTGTATATCAAAACAAATTTCAAGACTTCACATTTTCCACTCCTACATGTAATAAACAACTCGGATTTTAAAACAATTAAGAGAACTAGAAGGATAATTCTTGATATACTATGTGGTATATTTAAGAAAAGTTTTTAACATAAAATCCTATTTGGCTCTTGACGGTGTTGAGCTGATTAAAGTTAACTAGTAACTTGGGTTGAGTGAGAAAACGTAATATTGGAAAACCATCTGATGATCCAATGACATAATACTCTACGGCTAAGTTGGGTAGATTCGAACTCCATTGCAGTTATATCAAAAGTGGGTATATAATGCGTTGAGGAAAATTTATTGGTCAGCATTAATAAGGGTCGATGGTATTCAATTGGTACATGCAAACAATGTTAAGCAAGTTAATTCATAAATAAAAAACAAAAATAAAACAGGTAATAAAACACAAAATAGAGTAAAAAAAAAAAATAAAACGAAATAATATAAAATAAAATGAAATGAAATACATAAGAAAATTAAACAAATTAATATGATGTAAAAAATATTAATTTAAAAAAATAAGATAATTCAATAAAATTAAATTATATAAAATAAAATAATTAAAAATATAATATATAAAATAAAATCAAATAAAATAAAATAAAATAAAACAAAATAAAATAAATTAAACTAAAATAAAATAAAACAAAATAAAGTAATAAAAAATAAAATAAAATAAAACAAAATCATAAATATTAAAAAAGTATTATAAATTTAATATAATTTAATCAAAAATTATAATAAAATAATTACAATAAATGAATTAAAATAAAATAAATAAAATTAGATAAAACAAAAAATATAATATAAAATATCAAAAATTAAAATAAAATAATTACAATAAAATAAAATAAAATAAAATAACACAGAATAAAATATAATAAATCAAATTATAAGAAACAAACTACAATAAAATTAATATAATTTAATCCAAAATAAAATAAAATAATTACAATAAAAAAATAAAATAAAACCAAAAAAAAAACTAATACATAAAACAAAAATATATTAAAATTAATATAATATAATCAAAAATTATAACATTATAATAACAATTAAATAAAATGCAAATAAAATAAATAGAGATAAAAAATAAAATATGTAAAATTATATAAAACAATATGTAATGAAATGAATATAATGTAATCAATTAAAATAGAGTGAAATAAAATTAAAAAAAATTTCATGAAATAAAAACAAATAACAAAAATAAAAATTAACAAAAGATAATGAAATAAATATATTATAATCAAAAATTAAAATAAAATATAAATAAATCAAATACTAAAATAAATATATTAAAAGCAATTGAAAAAAATTAAAATGGTTAAACGAGAATGTAACGGATATAATTTCTTAATAGAACAATCCTGAGGGTTTTTAAGTCATTGGCATAACAATATATTCAGTAAGTATTAAATTATTATTTATTCACACACACATGCACATACACAGCTGCACAGAAATTTTAGTGGAAGTCCCACTGACATTCATACACCTTAACATTAATCGGATTGCAATAAAGATTATTCATAAACTACATACATATAGTATCGCCATAATTGGCAATTTCACAATCAACCAACTATGAAATCTACAGTTACTACAAAAACATACATACTTCGCATTCTCATTCGCATCGTTACAGAACTAACTTTAGCTTAAATCAAAACAGAGCGGAACTGAGCAGAATGAATGAATCGGATAAGAACCTATAAGTACAACAACAACAAAAAGAACAACAATTTATCGAATGTCATATGGAACATACTTACGCCCATAATATATTGTACATACCTATATACATTTATAAAAGTACTTACGTACATACAGACAAAAGCAGCGTCGCCCATTTCGCAAGCGAAATGCCTTAATGAAATTCAAAAGAACAACAACAAGAATATCAACAACAAAAAGTAACACGATTAAAACAGTCGCTAAACGCAAAATCCCGTTTTCGTCAACTCTTATTACATAAAATTTACAATCAACCATCATCCACTACCACCTCAGCCACCACAGCCACCACCACCACCAAAACCATCATCATCAGCATCCAAACCATTTGCATCAAAATTTAACGAAAACAAAATCACATCCGAACCAATTCAATTGAACGAGTAAAAATAACAAAAAAAAAAAAAATAAAGAAAAAAACTCGAAGCTTCATTTGATTCGAAGAATTAGAGAAAAAACAAACAAAGCAAAATATATAGATAAAACAAAAGCAAAGCTAAGCTTAAAGAAACCAAAAGAAAAACTAAGCGAAAATGCGAAAAAATACAAAGTTAAAGTACTGGATCTGTGATATGTAATTAATATATTAAAAAATATATATAAATATATATACATATATATGAAATTTATTTAAATTAATGAAGCAAAGTAAAAGACGACGATGTGAACGAAGCAAG
Organism: Ceratitis rosa; assembly: GCA_037013455.1. Classification (NCBI taxonomy): domain Eukaryota; kingdom Metazoa; phylum Arthropoda; class Insecta; order Diptera; family Tephritidae; genus Ceratitis; species Ceratitis rosa. The sequence goes on along the minus strand of JAWMAG010000086.1, from coordinate 473,518 downwards.
AAAGGTGATAGAAATGAGCAAAAAGAAAGCGAAAGATGTCGAAAAGCTTGTTAAGAATGACAGTAATTATTGATTATACATAACATATGTATGTATGTATGTAAAGTGTGTGGAGTGTGTGGAAGGAGTGGGAAAGCCAGTATTGAATTAAAGACAAAATCAATTGCGATAGTTGGAGTTGTTAAAGATGTTTTAAAATAAGTATGCGAATGAGTATGCGAATGTTAAATAATTAATTAATGCATTAAATGCAAAAGACATGCGATATTATTTAAAAAATGCATATATGTATACATAAAAAAAAAAAAATAAAACAAAAATAAAAATAACGAAATCTAAAAATTAAGCGTTAATTAAAGACAAATGTATTACACACACACAAAAAACGTAATTAATTAGCGAAACAACTTAGTGAAAAACAAACACAAAAAATTAAAAATAAAACCTTACAGAAAAAGAAAGAATGCATAAAACTCGAAGTAAATAAGGTGTGTACTTAACTTTGAAAAGAAAATGCGAAGATTAAATATTTTTACACAAAATTGCACATCCTTACTTACTGAACAACAAATACGAAATTTTAAAGCTGTGAAAATAATCATACTCTACATACATATTCTTCTTCAATTCATATTACGTCTCATTGTGTTTTTGTGATGTGTGTGTGTTTGTGTATTCATAAATTCGGCGAAATTTCATTTGACAACTCTATTTACAGTTAAGATACATATGCACTTATACATATGTGTCGACGTAATATTCCTTCCCTGCAAATTCTGGTATTTTGAAGACGAAATCATACTAGTTTGTTGCAAACCAGAATTATACTACAACTCAAAGGACAAAAATGTACTAGTTTGTCATAGTTTAGAATTAAACTAGTATTTTTCGGTAAATTTTGGATTAGTTTGTTAAAATTCTTGTATATAAACTAGTATTATGCAGATAAATTTATACCATTTAGTCGTTTTGCAAAAAAAAAAAAAACAGAAGCAGAACTTATAAGTAACTAGAAGATCCGACTAAACATTATTAGACTTGCCGCTACAACAATAACAACAACAGCCATACCAAATTATTGTGGTTTTTTATATTTTGTTCAATTGTAATAGATATTTAACAGTCCTTATTAAGCTTCAAAAACATAGATCGGTTTTTTTACGAGTTCTATACTGATCGGAGGGAAACTAGTTTACAACTGACTTGAATGAACCAATATTGTAACTAGTATCTATGAACTGGCTGCGGCCGCGGTAGCTGAGTGGTTAGCATTGTGTGCTGACATTCGGAAGGCTCGGGTTCAAATCGCGGTGCCATCAACATCCAAAAATTATGGAAAATTAATTTAAATAAAAAAAGTTAAGTTAAATTTTCTAATTGCGGTCGCCCCTCGGCAACCGCAATTTCCACCTTTCTGAGTGTATTCCGGACATGAAATAAATGCTCCTCGTAAAAAACCATCAGCCGTTAGGAGGCCGCTCCGCAAAACCACAAATTGGAGGAGGAGCTCGACGGTTACGTAGCGCCAATTATATATATAATCAATGAACTGGTATTTAACTAGTATGAAGCTTGGTAGAACATCACCGTGTTAAAAATACCAGTTGCTTACATACATAGAAAATTGATGAAAGATGAACTAATTGGTGTAAAAATGTAAATTAGTTGGATTCTAGTTAACAACTAATATTTTCCCCTGCAGGCTTATACGAGCATCAAGAAACACTTCACTCGTAAGGAGGAGGAACTAATTATCTAATAACAATTTTAGTTCATGATTTTATCAACTTTTACAAATCAATTCGAAATTGTATATTTCCATGCATTCACCGTCCAACTCGTTATTGCAAATATCAAAAATGAGCAGATTAAAACAGATATTTCTTACCAACTTTTTTGTAGAGCTAAAAAATATTATAACTAATTTTTGTTGTCCATATGACAACATATATATATAAGGCTTTGTCCTGAATGACTGATGGATCAACTCACAGCGTAAACCACTACTAGAAATCTAAAATTCCGAGAGTGTTTTTTACGTAGAACGCAGGAAGCTGAAAAGAACTGGTTTTCCTTTGGACCTGGGACCAATCTATTCGAAGAAATCAAACTTATTTATAAATCCTTCGATTTGCTTATAATTTGGTAGCTCTTTTTTTAAATTATTCGATCTATTTGAAAAACTTGTATTCGTTTGATTTTCATACAATTTGGTACAGAGGTAGCTTTTTGCCTTAATCAATATGGGGAACATTTGTAGATGGCTCGTTTTGTGTGGAAATATTTTTTTTACCAGTCGATGTATCTGAAAGAATCATATTTATGGTTGGATTTTCTTGAAAAATAGAACATGAAAGGGGGTTTGCCTAGGCTTATTTCATTGTCATACCTTTTAACATAACAATTTATAAGTTCTAATAAATTAAATTAAATTGAGATTGTATTAAAATTTTTTTAGAACTATTTTGAAATTAAATGCTAACGAAGTCGCAGGCAAACTCTTTTATTTAATAAAATTTACATTATAAATGGGTTAATGATTTGTGGTTAACAAAAAATATATATATATTACGTCATTAGTTATGCCTGGCTGAACATTTGAGCCAATTCAAAGTGCATATTTTTTTTTTTAATATTTTAGTGAAATTAAATCACTATATTACCGCATTTATTGAAATTAAAATAAAATTTATACAAAAGAGTTGAATCTGTTGGTTGTTTTTTGGACCACTAGGAAAATTATATTTCAGGATTTTTTAGTACTTGTTTTGCGATTCCACGGCAGTTGAATGTGGGCAATAGGTTCTAATAACAAAGTATGCAATAAAAGAATAAAAATACAAAAAAAATGTAACCGTTTTTTTTCGGTGCAGCGACTTTTCGAAATTCGAATTAAATTGTTTGAAAATATGTTTTTTTGCTTAAGAAGCTTTTTCTTTGGTGTAACCTATCGTATACGCAGCACACTGGCAAACTACCCTTAAGTTATATATGGGTCTGGCTTACCTATACATAATAGCTACTGCCGTAGTACCTACCTACTCTTCATTTGATAACCGTATTATGAGGTAGTAGTCAAATTTAAAACAATCTTATTTGAATTAAGGAGGGAAATGCTCATATATTAGGTGTAGTAAAAAGAGATCCATTATTTTTTCAATAGATGGCGTTATTTATCTGTATCTCGCGTTGTATAAGACCGATCGGGTTCCACTAGATGGCGTTAGAAAAACGATATTTCGTTTTAAAAAGCAGTTTTGTGATTGATGTATTCAGTTTTGTTTGAACGTGTGTCAAAGAGGGACACTAGCAAAAGAAAATACGCTATATTTTACAGTTTTTCTTCGATAAGGGCGAAAACGCAAGCCAGCCAGCTGAAAATATGAATAGCGTTTAGGGTCCTGATACTGTAACAGCCAATCACGCGCAATACGGTAATTTCGATGTCAAAGATACACCACGCCACCAAATGTTGATAAAATCTTGGAAGCACTGTTTGGATTGCCCAAGAGGTAAATATTGCAGAAAAACACGTGTGGAACCATTTGAATAAGGCTGGATACGAAAAGAAAAAATTAAACCATTAAATTTTATGCAAAAATACTGGATTTCTTTTTACTCCACCTAATATGTATGTACATATATGTGCGTTATTATTATTATTATTATTATTTGGGCATGCTCGTATGGTATCGGAGTCTGCAGTCTGGAAGAAAAATTATTATTTTTACTAAGTACAATAAATGGTTAGCAGTGCCTATTGCCATTCGGAAGGTTAAGGTGTGAGTATTGGTCCGACCAACATTCAAAAAACTATAGAAAATTAATCAATTAATTAATCCTTCAAAGCAGTTACAAAACCCAAACATTTACGAGTATATTGTAGCTGTCTATGAGTTCTTTGAACTGTTTTCAAAAGTATAGCAGGATACATTAAATTTGCCTTGATGACTTATTTCGTTGTTGATGGTGGTAATATCGACACCGGCCTACTCTCTGCGCAAATCTGGGAGTTCAGTGCTGATACAGACCCTATCAGCTTTTCGTAGACTGGTTCTAGACGGGGTAAATTTTAACTCAATTGAAAGGCTGACAGTATATCATAAATTTATGTATTCAATTGATAGTAGTTTCTGTCAAAAATAGATATCGTAAAATAAGAAAAAAATATGAAAAGCAAAAATGCTCATCCAATGTAAGGATTGATCGGTTATATAAAAGACCATCAGAGTTTAAGGAAAGTGTGTTTTTCGCAGCTCAACTGCTCAAATGTTTGTTTGAAGTTTTCCAGATTTCAGTTTTGTTTGTTAAAATTTCTTTAACATTTTAATGACTTTTTTTACTTTGCGTAGATAAATTTAAAATTATGGAAAGAGTTCTAAGAAAAAAGTCATTATTTTTGTCCAAAATACTCGAAAAAGCACAAATTGCTCTAGCTCTGGCTCGAAATTTTTCGCAAGGTGTGAGTATTCGTTGCTCAAATCCTTTAGCCTCTCGAAAATGTTCGAACTAAATCTTAAGCTCTAGTAGTTACTACTATTTGTTTTCGTTCTGACAAAAGGACCAATAAATTATTCTATTAAAATAAATATGGTATATTGGTGATGATAGACACTGTTGCAAAGAAAACTGTTATAATGTTGCCGAAAAAAATTAAAATTGTATTTCTGTTGAGTATTTTTCAAAAATTTTTAACATTTTAGTAGCTTTAGATAACATCTGATTCTGTAAAAAATATAATATTAAAATATTAAAGGACGTGGCTAAGGATTTGTGACGAAAACAATCGCAAGAGAAAGAGAAGAAATCTATAAGTCTCGTATGTTATCAAATCCATCTGTGTGACTAGACATCAAGATAATGAATTTTCACACAATTTGTCAGAAGTTCACATAAAATACATATGTATGAGTTGCATTGATATATGAATTCCTCATTTTATGAAATTTGATTGAGAACATATTATACAGAAAGTATTAATTTCTGAAAAATAATTTAAATAATCGACAAATAAATCAGTAAACTAAACAAATTAAATTAATAACGCTGTAACTACACATAGTTTTCCTCTTTTCCAACACCGGAAAAAATAACAAAAAAAAAAAAATTTACTTACATATACGTACATATATAATTTAGCTACATTTCATTTAAATAAACAAATAAATATAATTAGAAAGGTTTTTCCTTTTACAAGTATAAATAATATAATATTTTTCAGATTATTACTAATAGAACAAAATATCGTTTCAAATAAATACATACATATATTCATATGTAACTATGAACAGAGCATGTTGCGTAGTTTCACGTAAACATACAGATAAACACTTGTGTATTAATGCATATTTACCGTGAACCATAAATAGGATATATAACAAAAAAAAACCCAAATATATATATATATATATATATATATGTATATGTATTATGCATACAGAAGTATTATGGAGAACACACATAAAATACATTTTATTTAAATTTTTTAGCGAAAATTTTTAAAATTAAATAAATTACATACATACATAAATATATAAAGAAATTGTAGGAATATATCAAAATTCAAATATTCATTAAGCAAGTAATTAAATGAGTACAAGTTTAAGTGCGCGAAGCAAGAAGGAAAAGAAGAAGCAAAATATAAAACAAGAAATAATGAATAAATATTTTAATAGAAGAACAATTCAAAAAAATGAATCTTTTCTTAAAATTCAGTCTTTTAGCATCATAGTACTATACATGCATATATAACTAAATACATACTTGCATAGATTTATACAACTTATATATAAATATATGTATATATATACTTATATATATATATATATGTATATATAATCAATACATACTGTATACTCAGTAATTAGTCATCAAGACACGTAATACAGTCAAATAAAAAGAAATTCATAATTAACTTTTTAGTATCAAACTAAAATAAAAATAAATACAATACTTAACTAAAGCAGAGAACCTCAACAATAGCAGCCGTGAAAGCGAGCGATGAGCTCATTGCATGACAAAGATCGGAGGCAAAATTGGGGAAAGGAAACAAAGTACATGAAATAATATTTTACCACAATTAGAATGAAAGTTGAGCCGTTGAGCCGAGATGTGAGTAAAACTGTTAAATAGTAATTAAGGGTATTGAATTTCGACCAAAGTGGCAATAGTATATTCCATAAAGTGAGCTGAGAAAATATATAAGAACTCTATGTGTAATAGCGACAAAGAAATAAAATAAAATGAAGCAAGCAAGGTAAAGCATTAAAATATATGTATATTAAGGTATATTTTTGGAATGAAAAATCCACAGAAATACTATCTTTATTTATTATAAAACTCACTGTTATTAGAACAAATTTACAACTCATAAATGTATGTAAAAAAATATTAATTCAAAGCATATGCCCACTTCAAAATAAAGAAAACCAATATAATTATTAACTATAGTGAAACCTGTTTAATTTAGATATTAGATAAAAATTTATTATAACATCTTACAAAATTTAATAAACCGTTACAGTTGTGAGCGAGCCTGGAAATTTACATTTTATATTGTTAACCCAGAGATGCTCAAGAAATGTTTCGCTAACGAGAAAAATTACCTCAAAGGAATGAAGTCGTTTCGTTGCGGCGCCATGTTATCAAATTAAAATGAAATGGTTAACGTTGGAACCACACAAACTCATCGTTAATGTTAATTTTAAAATGACTGCATGCTTTGATTTAACAGTACACTTCGATTTTAACGATTTAAGATTATCGGTTAACGAGTTAACATTACCTGTTAACGTTTAACACTATCTGTTAACGTTTAAGATTATCTGTTAATATGTCATATTATCTGTTAACGATTTAACATAACAACAGCTTTTCGTTTCGGGTAAAAATGAAATAAAATTTATTTTGATAATTGCTTTAACGTTAATGTTTTAAAATTTTTCAACCGAAATTTGTTGTTACGATGCAGTCTTGTGTTAAACTTATGCGAAAATGTAAGCTTTTGATGAACGCTGAGTTATTAAACATGTTTTTTTACTTTTTTATTTTTTTACTTACGTGTATAATAATGAAGTTATATATTTAAACAAAATGAAATGTACACGTTAAGAATTTGACTACTACTTTATACAATTATTTGGCAAAAAATTTGTTTACTTTGAATTTCAAATAAAATTTGAATGGCAAAAATGTAAAAAATAAAGCATTTTCCGCATAAGTTACTTAAACTAGTTCGCTAGTTCGAGACAAAGATCTAAACTTAGACAGGTTTCACCGCAACAATTCTATTTCAATTGTGTTGGTGGAGAGTTTTTCAACTTTTCCAAATATTCTGTTAAAATTCTAATTCAAATATAAAATACACCAATACATATACATATATAAAAAATATATATACGCATCTATCTATCTATATATATATATATATATATATATATATATATATATATATATATATATATATATATATATATATATACATATTTATATGTATATATATATAGATCTACAAATATTTACCTAGAAAATTTGTTGTAAATGAAGAAAACTTGCGATATTAAATATAAAGAGAAACCTTCAAACCAAGTAAACATTTTAAACTCAGTTGTTGAAACTTCATACATACATACGTATGGATGTACGTATGTGCATAAATGTATATTTAAAAAGCAAAACAAAAACCAATTATCCAAAGTGTAACCTAATATATCCTCCTCAAAAAAAAAAATAAATAAATAACAAACAGAAAAAAAATATTATAAAACACCTAAAAACTAAAAATAGTGAATGGCAAACCAAATACATACATACATACTTATTTGAATCTAATCCCAAAGCAATTACCAAATTTCAACATTTACAAAAAAAAGAAAAAATATTAACAAAAAGCAAAATAATAATAGGGAAAGAACGAAAGTAAAGAGATATATGTATAATTAAATTGAAATGTTAGTAAAAACCAGTATGAAATCACTACAAATTGTCATTGAGAGAAACTGTGATTGCGTAAGGAAAAAAAAAATGAAAAAATGCATAAACAACAACAATTAACAAAACTACTAAACATTTGAGGAATTCTTGATAAAAAAAAAAACTAAAAAACTAAAATAATATTTTCTTGAACGGCGCTAGTCACCGTTAGATCGTGACGGAACAGCGATATAAGTATATATGTGCGTACTTTATTAGTAGCAGCAGATTGCAATTTGCAGATTGCAACTTTTTGCGAAATGCCCATTAACGCATTCATCGTTATCAATTTTAATGAAAATTAGTTCTTAGCGTGATATACATACATACATAATTGCATACATACATTAATTACCATACATAATGGGCATGAAATCAATAAAATGAAAAATTTAACATTATAAAAAAAAAAACATAAAAAATAAATAAATATAAATATAAGCTTTTATTTGCGGAAGAATTAGAAATGAATGCTTGTCGGAGGCTCATCGAGGGTAAGTAAATGGAAACTTATTTGTGCAAATGTAGACACATACCATACAGTGGTGGACTAAAGTCTACACACGACCCTTTTTTTTGGATTTTATATCGTCCCATAGTTGATACAGGAAAAGTATTGATGTAGTCTTATTTTAAATTTAATTGTAAAACAAAACCTTTGGGTTTTAATTAAAATATTTTCTTTAGGAATTTATGTGTATAGTACGCCGAATTCCACGTTCTTGAATGATTTTTTGACGGAATTTTTTCCCGAAATCTAAAATTTTAAAAACGGTTGTATGTTATATTGGTCCAATCTTTTTGGCGACCGAACTACACGAAAAGACTTTAATTATGGTTCGATATACCTATTTGAAACTTGGTGCATACACGGTGTGTCCCAAAAATATCCGAACTTTTTGGATATAAAATAGTAAAATACACATTATATTATCTTTGAAAGTTATTATTTATTCAAAATAGGTTCCATTTGACACAAAATTTTATATTTGCTCTTTGTTCCATTTTTTTTAACCATTAGCACACTTTTGGTTTTATTGAAATGGCTGTCACTTTTACATCTGTCATCCGACTTACATGAAGTCAGGTGCGTTGGAAAGAGGATGAATGTATCTTTTTTATGTTGCAAATTTTCAATAGATGGCGCTGTATGTTGTATGATTTAAATATAAAGTTCGGTTATTTTTGGGACACACCGTGTAGGTGGCTTTTTGCTTAGCCTAGCAGGAAGACTACTCTTCACTCCGGAAAGTGGTCTAGAGACCGACCAATTCAAAAAATCGTGTTTTTTTTTGCTAAAAGTGGATCGATTTAATAGAAAAAATATGCAAATTTATAATTTGTTGTAGGTAAATTTTTGGAGGATACGCTTAAATATAATACTTTTGTTTCCTGGAATTGGACAATAGGTCTAGAACTAAGTTCGATTTGCTCTAAATATAAATAATACATTCTTTACGGCAAAGGGATCACCGCCAGATTGACAAACATTAGTATGATTTGGATAAAAGCATATGTAGATAGTGCGTTGGTATGTCCACTTCGCCTGTTTTACTATTTTGCAGCTTCGGCTTACAAGTTATTCTTATACTTTCAACTTGAGTGTGAATAAGCATAAATTCGAATGGTGAGTTTGGATTACTTAAAGGCGTTCATTTTGATATTCTCGTGAAAAATTTTGAACAGTAAAGAAGTGGAGCTTACACATACATCATTAATATAATAAAAAACTTAATATTTCGACTAAGCTGATGCTTCATTAGGATTTTTTTTATCGTTTGTTACAATACTAACTAGAATAAAAATTGGACAAAATATAGAAAGCCGGGTCTGCTTCTACGTTATAAAAAATACTTCTGCGTACCGATAGAGGATCTTTAATTAATTCCAAATCCTCTAAGAATGGTAATTTCTTTAAAGATTATTTAGTTGTTTTTTTTTTTTTTTTTTTTTTTTTTTTTTGTAAAATCACATTTGTAAGTCGTGTTTCTCTGGTGAGCGGACTTTTTTTAATGAAAGGATAATAAAAATCCGGCTGCTGACACCCACCCATATAACCGTAATTTTTATTGAAAATAATAAATTTTTTAAAAATAAGTAAATATTCATGTTTCCCAAAAAATGAAATCGTCGTCGAGGTCGTTTTTATTAATTGCAAAATAGTACCTCACATACTTGTGTCTAATCTATCTACCGTTGTACAGTATAATGTTTCAATACAGTATTAAATGGTTGTGCAATTTTGAAAACAAAAAAATAGAGTTTTTTCTCACATCGAAAGGTCATATTTTTTACGAAGTTATTCATATAACTGTGCTTTTGGATACATATATGAACCCAATTTGCAAGGAAACTTTGGAATTCTTCCTTTAAAAGATCTTGGGGAAGAGCCCTAGGGATTTTGTAAATACTGCGATGCTTGCTACATTTTATATATTACGAACTCTTTAATATACTGATATAAATATTTTTCCAAACATTTTCAGTTACCGAACACACTGTGCATATAATGAAAATAAGCACAATTTCCCCTTTCATTAAAAAATTTTTATTTTTTTTTTAACAAAATATGTATTCCGAATTAAGTTTACATTAAATTTCAGTAAAACTAAACACAAACTCAAATCCATTCCTATTATTAATATCTTTAATTCTTCATTTAAAAATTTCTCCCCCTTGACAAAAGAAAAGATAGCTTCTTCACATATATCCCTAGGTGCACCAAGTAAACCTAAAAGTAAACAATACAAATTAATTTCTGCTTCGAATGCATTTATTTTTGATATGAAATTATTAACTAGCATACTTACCCTACTTCTTTCTCTTTGCAGAAATGTAATTTAGAAAATTTTATTGTATTTTAATTAATACATTTTTTATTTATATTTATTTAGTTGGACAGTCAGGCTGGTTCATTGGGTGCGCAGCGTTGACGGCGGGTACTGCTTCCAATTCAGCCTCTATGCGTGAAATAATTGGATACTGACTCATATCAATTTCGGACCTAAAACAATAGAAACAACCAACAATTTTCTAGTTAGGTACTTTTAGGTAGAAGAAAAGTTGGTGTTGCTTAACTTAAAGCTAAATATAAAACAAGCAAAAAGTGCTGTCTTCGGCCATATCGAAGTCTTTATACTTTTCATGAACTTAGCAAATTTCTTGCAAAATGCAAAATTCGCTATGGATACCAATGTTTGTTTGTATATACGTGTGCAGACCAACTTTCAGGTTTTTAGATGCTCTTTTGACAGATTTTTGATCCAAAACACATCTGAACAAATCGGCTATATGGGAGCTATATGATGTACTCCTCCTCCGATTTAGATGACAGACGGGCATGGCTAAATTAACTCTGCTCGGCATTCTCACCGATCGTAATAAATTCTTTTCCATATCCTGTTCATGAAAGGTATAGAAATGTAAGAAAGTTCTAACTTTTTATAGGAGACAAAATATTATTATATTATTATTTTAAATTAATAAAATATGAATAGGAACATATGAACATACGGACAGATTTTTTTACTACATCCTTCTATCATTTATACAATCACACCTACTTACTTTTTAGCATTGAAAACCTGTGGCACCAAGCAGCAATCAGCTAAGGAAAACTCATCGCCAACACAATATTTTCCTGCCGAAGTGGAGAGTCTTTTCTCTAGAGCCTGGAAACCATTATTAATCCAATGCTGCACCCATTCTTTACGCTTATCTTTCCCTACATATTTCTGCACCTTCAGATTTTGTAGTGGTTGTATACCAGAAGCAATGATATCAACAATTTCACGAACTTTCGCACGGCTGTATGCATCTCGCGGTAAGAGCGGTAGTAATGGTCTGGTCTCTTCCAAATAATTTATAATTGCAATAGATTCTATAATGGTATGGCCATCTAAATTGCAAATGCAAAAAAAAAAAAATTAGTTTTTAAAAATCATTTTGCAAACAACGTACTCACCGATTACCAGCGTTGGCACTTGTTGCATAGGATTGATCAAAATATACTCCTTGGTATGCTGATCGCCCTCTGGCTGCCGTAAGTTAATTGCTCTCGTTTCGTATGGTATATTTTTGAAGTTGAGTGCAATGCGCACCCGCCATGAACAAGAACTGTGCCAATATGAATATAGTATTGGCAGTGTGTTTTCATTGCAACTTTTTTGCAATAGGTGAACCGGTGTGGTAGTTATTTGTTTGGTAACAATTTTAAAAATTTGGTTACATTTGCCGAGGCGAGGACTTTGATATATCCGCCGTGTGCACCACACAACATTCATTATGTTGCACGAAAACACAATTCGCAGCCTTCTCTTTTAAGATTATATATGTAAATAAACCTCCAGCAGCATCGGCAAAAATTGACACCCTGAGAGGATTTTCTCTAGATAACTCGTATCAGTTAATTTTTTCATTCTTTATTATGCGCTTTCGCTAATTTTGCTTTTTTATTTACTTTCTTTGTTTTTGCTATGCATATTTAATTATTCTTTGAACAGCTGTTAATATTATTAGCAGTGATCGATTTGTCTAAGGCTTGCGCCTAAAACTCTGCAGGGAATAGTTTTTGCAAGCGAATAGGGTGTAGTATATGCTCAAAAAATTGTAATTTTTTGAAGAATGTAAGGATTAAAAAAAACTTTAATGAAGTTTACGTAATTATAGAATTGGATAAACATCTAATAGTAAATTTTCGAATATTAGTGTTTTAACGACTAGTTCAGGACATAATAACAAAACATCGCTGCACAATTTCAATGTCAGCATGCTCGACTTGGCATGATAAAAATATGATTACCTATAATACAATATTTCAGCACAAGAAAATCCTGCAAGCCATTTGGCTTGCAAAGAGGTGTTTAGAATGGTGCGAGGACTCATTGCATGCGGAGCATACGTTGGGTATGGCAGTGTCAAGTCTGATAGGTAGAAGTTTGGTCAACTACAATATCCAGATCAAGTTGTCTGCAATGGGTGGAGCTGAATGCAGTCCTTTAAGTCGTGTAGTTCCCTTCAGCATAGTTTACGATCGGCCGGGCAATTGCCTTTTATGTTGCCAGCAACGTTTCTTTGTCGTTTCACCATCTGCTGCCGGCTAACGCTTTGAGGCTTTGTTGTGGCTATCGAGCTTTGTAGCAATTGCAGTCGTAAGCGGCGTGAAAGAGTGCAGGCTGTCGAATGTGACTCCCAATAACTTTGTGTTGTTAATAGTGGGAATTTTTACGCCAGCGACTTTCACATCAAGTTCGAGTCGGTGCTCCTTCGTCTAGCTGGTGAAAAGGGTAGTCGAGGATTTCGCAGGTTGTAGCTGCAGTTTTCGCGTCATCAATATCAGACGCCAATATCGAGCAATCAGTGAAATAACTTCTGGTGGAGGGGGTAGTTTTGAGATATAGAAGTTAAACAACTGTGGGGAGAGGATACCGAACACTTGTTTAATCTATCTGAGTTTTGATGATTTACGTTGAAATTTTTCCGATGTTTGTTGACCACTCAAGTAGCCCATGGCCCAACTCTTTATCTTATGAGGATTCCTTAATGTCCGATAGCTGCACTGAATGATTGACGGCGCAAAAAGCTTTTGACAGATCCAGTGTTACCGTGCAGGGCCGGTTTTGGTTGAGGCCGTTGATAGTTATATCTGGGTGTTTATGGCGTTAAGTCCAGTTGTGCTATGCACTTCGAGATGGTGTGTGGGAGCAGCAGGGCCTCGAGAGTCTTCGCTACTGGGGAGAGGAGAGATATCGGTCGGTGTGCTGGCTTCCACGGTTTTAGTTGCGGGACCATCTTACCCATTTTCCATGTGTCGGGTATTTTTAGGCGAGTCAGAGTTAAATTGAGCACCTTGGAGAGAAAATCTGCTCCCGCTGGTCCTGGGTGTATTAGCAAGGGCATGCCGATTTCGTCAGGGCCGATGGATGTGGAAGCTTTCGCCTTCCTGAAGATCCCCTGAACATCTTCGCTGGAGAAATGAAGCGACGCGCTGGTGTTTGGCAGTTTACACAAACAACGGGTCAATTGTCGCATCATTTTGTCGATCGAGGGGTTCAGTGTGATTTGTCGGCTAAAATAGCTCGCGCATCTCTTCTCACGACAGCCGGTTCTACGCATCGGAGTTAACCCGGATATTATCCACCCAATTATCCAAAAAAAATGCTTATTAAAATATTGAGTGTTAAAGAAAATGGTTGCTTTTTATTTATTTCAATAAAATTTTTTATTTCTATGACAATGTTTTTTTATTTGTTTGCAAGAAAGTTTAGTTTGGAAAATGGAAATACTTTGAACTTTTAATTACTTTAATTACATAATTATGCATTTTGCTGCTAAGTTCATATTATATACTTTTTTATTATTATTATTATTTTTTGCATAAATCTTTATACAGTAATTTCTATTTGCATTAAAATATTTATTTTTTATTGTGCATGAGTATCGTTTGTTATATTTTTCAATAATTCGGAGTACACAATACATATAAAACACACATGAAATACATACATACATATACGTGTATGCATGTATAAATTAATCATTGAATATTAATTATCAGCTCTAGAAAAAAATCTTACAAATGCTCTTACATTCATACATATACCATCATTTCATTTATTTCATCGCCTCGATTTGTATTATGCACTTTGCTTTTAAGTAGCTCGTGAATCTGTGTTTCCTGATTTAGGTTTAATATATGTATGTATACATATGTGACAATATTTAAAGGCTGTTTTATCAACAAATTTAATTGAAAAATCGTACTTTCTGTTAGTGTGTTCAATCTTATAAATATCGGCTGGAGTATGCTGATTGCTCTACTAACAAAAATATTTTTAAGAAATTTTAAACACGAGAGCGCCTTCTTCAAAAAAATAGAAAAGAGGTTTCCAAATTTTTTCGATTCTCAGTAGAGAATTTCAATATAAAATAAGTAACTTCAACCGTTACAGCATCAAAGTATTGAAAACTTAAAAACTAATATTTAATTATAAATGATTTTCCAATAAGCAGTGTTATTTTGAATAACCTGCTATTCCGGTAGATGTCACTTTTAAAACTATAATTTTTTGACATTTGACAAGAAAAGTTGGAACGATAAACGCTTCAACAACGCATTGAAATTAATAAAATTCGCTGTAAATATGGTGAAATCCTGGTAGAGACGGTTCGTAATATTTTTCGGTCGTCGTGAAGCCGCTTGGTAGAAAAAAAATGGAGCTGCTGGGATAAGTTAGTGATGTGAAGAATAAAATACGTGCATGTCGCTCAAGAACAACTTAAAATATTGCTGATGTAGCTCAAAGTGTTGTAGAAAACACAGATTTGACCATTCCTCTTCCTTTTTTGGAACTGGGCATACCACAAACGTCATTACACCATATTTTGCACAAAGACTTGGGTCCAGTTAACACAAGAACTCTAGCCGAACGATTATCAACATCGTCGTGTCTTTGCTGATAGAGTCTTTAAAATGCATGAAAATAATCCGAAAAGTCATGAGGCCGATTTCCACCTTGACTGCTACGTCAATAAGCAAAATTGTCGAGATTTATAATTGAAAAGCATCTCCATCCTCAACGTGTAACGATTACATTCAACAAGACGTCGATACGTGCCTCAAAAGCAACGAAACCATCGATCTTTTAAGAGAAAAGTTTGCGGACCACCCTATCTTTCGAAGAGATGATCACAATTCGATGGCCAAAGTCTTATGATGTAACACTTTGCGACTTCTTCCTTTGAGACCGCGTGAAAGGTAAGGTCTATGAAAAAAATTTTAATTGAAACGTACTTTTTTTTTGTTAAGATAAGCTACCCTACCGCAATCAGCCGGTGGAAAATAACAAAGTAAATTTAATTTGTGGAGGAAAGAGGTGCTTAAATATTATTTGTAGGTATTTATGTTACAATCAAGTCCCAAATTCTGGACCACGCCTTCCCCTCAGCCACTAATTTGCGCTTTTGCTACGCATAAAAATTAGGGGCTCGCTTTGGGCGTTTTAAATTTCGCTTCCAAAACTCGGTGAACTTCATTTCTGAAAAAAACGTTACTTTACTTTCCTTAAGAAAACAATTGTTGACATATATATTTTGCCAAGTTTGCACAGGTTTCCACATTAGTTTTTTATGAAAAGGGGAATGTTTATCGAAAAAAAGTATGACGTTACCGTTTTTTATAAACTCCACATACTTAAGAACTGGATATAGGCCTTAAAAAATGCAAGCATCACAGATAATAGATTATGGCAATAACAATTTGTTTTAGTGACGTCATTAAATTATTTTGAATTTTGTATTGTAAACAACAAAAATGTATATTTTCATTTGCCACTTCTTTTATATTCATTGGTACATCCAGTCGACAAACACTTTAATTTTATACTCCTGTCAAATCAAAATACAAAATATTATTTATACCGATAAAATGGAGTATTGTACAGCTGTTCTCGCATTTTTGTAGTTAACGGTTTTAAATAGATTGCTTATTTCAAACATGTTAATTTCAAGCAAATCGAATTATAAATAGATCGGTCTCACTTCCAGTAAGAAAATTTGTTCGTAAACGTAATTTAGGCTATTTGCTAAATACGACTTTTTCGAATAGATTGGTCCCGGGTCGACTTCCCGTAAGAAAAAATGTTCCCAGTACGTACATTGCACACGTTATACGCACAACACAAGTCTTCCAAGTCTCTACGATCAGTGGTTTAGGCATTACATATATATATATAGATATGTTATAATAAAACCGAATAAAAATCTTATTATAACCATCTTAAAATTCCATGCGGAAGAAGTCACGGGCAAACTTTAGTATTTTATAAACGATTTTGAATATGGCTTGATTTTTTGGAAATAATTCACGAGAAATTAAAAAATCACTAGATTTTGAAACAAAAGCCTAAGAATTGTGTTGTTTTACTTTACAGTATAAAGTAAAGCATTTAATTTTTTATTAAATCAATAATGCATTGGAAATTCAACGCATTTCACAACTTAGCGCAAATGTATGAAGATTGCAAGTATATTCTTAATTATTATTTTTTTTCATTTTGTTGTTCAACTTGTGTTACATACGTGTATACCAGAGTGGTTCGTTCTTTTATACTTGTGCTTAGATTTATTTTAATTTGTTTTTTAAACACATACATACATTTTAGGAAGTAAATATGTTTGTTAAGCTTTAATGTACTTTTCATGTTTCATAATGAATTAATTTACTGCATTTTGTACTCTTTTATTTATGTTTTGTATATTTCGTTACTAAGTAGTTTATTTTTTGTCTTAACTTCTTTTACTTTTATTTATTAGTGGCTTACTTACAGATGTGCATATAGGTATGTATATTTTTATTTGTATTTGTGTTGGTATGTGTTGCTCATTTCAACATACATACACGTATGTAGTTGCTTTAAAAATAGATAAATATGAATGCATAGTTAAAAATCCCTGAATTTCATTTTTTGCTTTTCGTACATAATTTCACATCTCTAAATTTATTTGCGTTTTCGATTTTTATTTTCAAAATTTTCATATTAGTTACAATTTTTTTATGAAAAGTAATGCTTAGCGTTTAAATTAATGTTAGTTGTGTGTGTGTTTATGTGTAGGTGTGTGTGTAATTATAAAATACGTAAACATATCTTTTAGATATTTTTTCACAATTGTTGCCAAATAATTTAAATTTTTAATGCTCTCTCACATTTCAAATGATTAATCAGCTTTCACATTTAGTTTTACTTTCACAATTTTGAGTTTTCAATTTATTTATATTTTCTGGAGTAATCGTAGATCACTCGCTCGCTGTGCTTTATTTATCGCTCTCTATGAATATTTTTTTCTTTTTTAAATACAAATTGTCACTTTTCATATTTCCTTTGAATATCTATTTAAAATTTTGTATTTTTTGTGTACCTTTCTCTCGTTTGCAAAAACTTTCCAACTTCATGTAGAATTTGTTTTTTTTTTTTTTCTGGTTAAATTGGTTCAACTGCTTGACAGGGCCACATTTACTTTAATTTTTCGGCTCGTGGGCTTCCGCGTTTCTCTAGTGCTTAATTTATAATGTAGTTAATGTTGTTGTTGTTGTTGTTGTTATTATTGCTGTTGTTGTGTACGCAATCACTTTTTGGTTTTGCGGCGCTTAGCAGTTGTTGGCGGGAAATTCTATTTATTTGGCAGCTCCGGTGGACAGTCAGGTTGGTTGGAGGGATGGGCGGCACGGAAGGCGGGGTTAGCCTCCAATTCGCGATCGATGCGCAAGATGATGGGATAAGGACGTAGATCGACATGGAATCTGTTGGATACAATATAATGAAAACAATAATCAGTAAGCATTAATATAGAGACTCTTAATTATGAGAAATTATCTATTAGTTAAGAGATTTCCTAATTCAAAATATCAATAATGTTAAATTAAATCCTAGATAATTCACAACTAGACCAATCAAACCCATTTAGGAGTAAATTGCCAAGAACTTAGCAGGAAATTCTTAATCACAACTCATTTTCAAACAAAAAAAAAAAAAAAACAAAAAAAAACTGAAAAAATTTACCTTTTGCCCGATGTAAAAAAGGATATGATAATATTTAAAACTTAAATATGAGGACAGTTTACATCACAGATCGTAATCATTAAATTTTATAATCAGAGGCATGTTCTTTAGGTCCTTTGTGATTCTGTATTTAGAAAAGTGTGATCAATATCTGTAAAACTCAAATTTATTAAGTAATTAAAAATTTTACACTCAGAAAATAATTATTTGCAATTAAGTTATATTTTTTCGATCAGTTGTGGGACTTAACAACTCACGGATCGTTAAAATAACTTAGCGATAATTTTAACGATTCGTTATTCGCTGCACTTTATCTTTAACGATAAGCGCTATCGCTTGATCAGCTGTTGTCGTAAACTACTCGACAAATCGCTAAGTAAGATTAAAGTAAAGTAAAGTAAACCGGGAAATGACATAGGCTATTTAAAAAGAAAAAGAAAATAATAAACAGAAATGGCTTTTGAGTATTTGGCATACGTTTTATCCCAAAACGAGGAGGTATCGTAACATTCATCATTGGATAGAAATTTGCTTCGAAAAGTAAGAGATCCTTTCTACTTGAATGCAACCGAGTTTTAGAATCCATAAAGATTAATGCCTGGTGATTCTTCGCAACTGGATGATGGAGAGCAATGGAGAATATCTATAAGTCAGTCGTCCGTAAACCGTCTGGGAATTCTTCGCAGCTGGAGAGCAATGAAGAATATCTATTTATAAGTCATTCGTTCGTAAACCCTTGGATCCATCGCATAACAGACGCAACCGTTCGATGTTTTCTACGAAGGTAAGATTTCCTATGAGCAAAATAAAGCGGCAAGCTGCAAAGGAAAATTTTGCCACATCCTCGTGAGAGTAAATTTTTATTCAATTGTTATATAGTAGTAACACTACTCATTATATTTGTACATAGATATGTGTCTCAAGACTTAGGCGGTAAACGCTTCTCTACAGTGCGAAGAGTCATGCAAGGTAGTTTTGAAAGAGGAAACCACATAACATGTTTTTGATTTGGTAAACTTTGTAATCCATTTCAACTCATTTAATAAAAACTAACTGTACCATCAACGCTTCGTTGTCGCACATACGCATTGAATGTATGAAAAATTAATCATGGGATATCTTTTTATCATAACTTTATTCACTCAATACTTGTGGGAATACAACATTTTTGGTTTTACCATTGACATTGGTCCACTTCCTGGAGAGAGGAATAGCCCGACTATTTGATTAGGCGAGTCACCGGTTCACTCACCGGAGAGCAGAGTAATTTGACCTTTCTTAAAAGGTCGGTTCTTGGTTCACTTCCCAAAGAGAAGTGTAATCTTCCCGTTAATCTAAGCAAAAAGTCACCTCTGTACCAAATTTCAAGTAAGTTTTGGCTATAAATAAACTTTTCTTAATAAGTCAGTCCCTGGTTCACTTTCCGGAGGGAAGAAGAGTCTTTCCAAGTATCACAGAAACAATCTGATGATATTTCATGTCATTTGGGAACTTTTGGAGATTTTTGGGATATATTGGATTTTTCCATGGGGATATAAGATTTTCATTTAATACAAAGGAATTGTCCGTTCCGATTATCGTTAAAAATTAGTTAGTGAAACGCATAATCGTTAGTGCAAGCCACAAAATTCACAAGCCTGCGATTCGACAAATCGTGTCGATAAAAGTTACTTTTTATTTTTCTTTTCTAATCAAAAGTAATCATTAACTTGTTTATTATAAATACTAAGAACATTTAAGATATTTAAAATTTAACTAGCGAGCTTTAAATATTAATTCTTAATTCGGTCTCTTCTCTCTTAGTTTTTAGTTTTCAACTAGAACTTGTTCTTCCGCTTACAACATGCTTTCTTGGTAAATATTGTCCATATTGATATATGTATAATAGCCTTTCAATATCTCAGCTTACTATAAATCTCCAAAAGCATATTATATATATATATATATGTCTTCACCACTGTTTCATTACTGTAGCACACTTAAATTGTCAGTTATTCGGCACTTACCTTCTTGCATTGAAGACCTGTGGCACCAAACAGCAATCTGCCATAGAAATCTCATCGCCAACACAATATTTTCCAGCCGAGGTGGAGAGCGCCTTTTCGACAGCACGAAAACCGCGTGTAATCCAATGTTGAGCCCATTCTTTCTTTTTCTCCTCCCCAACATGGATTAATACAATCAGATTCTGCAATGGCTGTATACCCGAACATATGATTTCGACTATTTCACGTACTTTTGCACGTTTGTGCACATCCTGAGGCAACAGTGGACGTTGAGGACGCGTCTCTTCCAAGTAATGCATTATTGCAACCGATTCGATGAGTGTATGACCATCTGTAAGTGAAAAAGGAAATTAGTAAACAAATAAATGTGTTTTGTGTTTTTCCATAATTTTCTTAGCATTCCGATTCTTACCGATTTGCAAAGCCGGCACCTGTTCCATTGGATTTACTTCACGATATTCATTGCAATGCTGCTCACCGCCTGATTTGATTAAGCTGATTGGCTTGATGTCGTAGGGTATTTCCTTCAGGTTGAGTGCGATGCGCACTCGCCACGAACAGGAACTGCGCCAATACGAGTAGAGTATTGGCTTCGAAAGTGGCATAAATGGTTTTATATCGAAACAAATAGGAAAATTAGTGGAGTTATCACTCATTTTTCAAGTGTAAACAAAAAGTATTGATAAATAAATGTAATCACAGCGTAGAATAGATTGTTAAAGTTTCAACTTCACACCAAGCACTGGATGAACAAGCGATCGCACTCAGATAGCCAGCATCGGATTTTAGTTAGTTAACCTGTTTACTATTTACGCGAAGCTGGTTTGAATTAATTTAAATTATTTTAAATGGTATAAAATTAAAATTAACTATGTACATTGTTTTAGTAATATTCGTATACGTGTATATATTTTGTATATAGGTATAAGCATTTATCGAAGGTATTTAGCAAATAAAAGTTCTAATACAACAGGTTTATTTACTTTGACGGTTACTTTCGTTGTTTTGTTTATTGCTATGTTTTTCATTTATGCTAATTCATAAACCGGTAAATTGCTAATTTTATTTTTCTTTGCCTTGTTTATTCACATTCTTATCAGTTGTAACAGGTGCGTTCTTCCAAACATAAAGATTTTATTTTACATTTTTACAATTCGTTATACAGGGTGCGAAATCTATTGTCATCACCATGAGTGATGAAGCTCATTTCACTTTGAATGGCGCGGTTAGTACGTGTAAGCAAAACTGGGAATAAGGAAATCGGTTGTTTTTTATAACGAGACTCACAACGACGTTAAGATCAATAGCGCGCGATACAGAGCGATGTCACGTGATTTTATGTTTCCCGAAATTACTGAAAATGACATGGCCCACTTCTTGTTCCACCGTCGAAGCCACAGCACATACTAAGCGCGATTCAATGATGCTATTCCGCACGATGTTTGACCGACGCATCAAATCAAAAAACCGTGATTTCACTCGATTTGATGCCGCCGGACTTCTTTTTGTGGGGGTGCGTTAAGAGCAAAGTTTACATCGACAAGCCGCAAACCATAGCTCAGCTCCAAGTTAATATTCTTCGGGAAATATCTCTTATTACCACTAAGACCATGGGAAATATATTAAAACCAGAAAGTTTCCGGAAATTGTTTTTTTTGATATTAGCGGTTTGGTTCATCATTAATTTGTTCCAATGGAATATACGGTCAATAAAAATTATTATTTGAGCATTTTAAGGGGTTTGCGCGAAAGCATCCGTCGTAAACGGCCCGAATTGTGGGCCAACAATTTCCGGAAATTTTCATGATGATAATGCGTCATCACATCGAGGTGTAGTTGTGAACTATTTTAAGACCGGATTTAGCCCCATGCGACTTTATTTTGGTTTCCACAACTCAAGTCACCACTCCGTGGAATCTGTTTCGACTGGACTGAGGCCCTAAAAGAACATTCGCAGAGGGAACTGAGGACGACTGATTTCAACAGCTGCTGCAAACAAACTGGTTGAGAAAGATGTTTTAATCAAAAAGCATATAAGTTTCAAATGCTATGACAAAAGATGGCGCATCCTGTATAAGCTCTGTTCGGTGAGCAATGTCAGTAAGAATTAGCAAGTAAAGTATAAGTATTACGTATAACTGGAATAGTTGGGCATTGAATATTCGGTTTTACACGAACTTATCTTTTCTTCAAATTTCTTCTTTAACTTATTCAATTGAGTTAAAACAATTAGTACTGGTATTTCGCTATAAAAGGAATACAAATTGTTTTGAATATCAGAATATTGAAATTAAAATTCGAAATTCTTCTTTACTGGTAAACGATTATAACCGAGTTAACAACAGCGAGCTAATAATTTTTTTCCATCCACGTCCTTCTCTACCTGGTCTTTCCAACAGAGTGGAGATCTTCCTCTTCCTCTGCTTTCACCGGCAAGTACTGCATAGAAAACTTTCAAAGCTGCAGTATTCTTGTCCATACGGACCACATGATCTAGCCAGCGTACCCGCTGTGTCTTAATTTACTGAACTATGTTAATGTCGCCGTACATCTCCTCCAGCTCATCGCTCCATTCTCTGCGGTATTCGCCGTTACCTATGCGCAAAAGAGCTTAAATCTTACGGAATTATGAGTGACTTCTAGACTTTGATCTTTATTCGTCGAGAGAAGTCTTTACTTTGTAATTGCCAACACAGTCCAAAGCAGCATTTGTTGGCAAGAGTAAATCTGCGTTGCATTTCCAGGCTGACATTGTTGTTTGTGTTAATAGTGCTTCCAAAATAGACAAATTTATCTACAATTTCTTATATTAAGTTATGACTGTCAAAAGTAACGTGGGCGCAGAATCGCGAATGAATGACTCTACCCTTCACTACCAGACACATACGCTTCGCTTTCTTATACATATCGTTGATGTTTACAAGTATGGAATCCTGTGAAATCTGTCAACTCGCATTTGCCGGACAATCTCGGGGTTTGTTTGTCAGATATAAAATCATAATGGCTGCGACCAAGTTGACAGGTTAACTAGATGATGCGGACATCGTTGAAATGAAAGATTTTCAGAATAAATACGCAGACAATGAAAGAATCAACTAAAAAGGAAATGGGTAAAAGAGAGTATAAAATGTGTTAGAGACTCATGATGGAAATTTAAATACGAAATGTCGAAGAAAAGGAAATACTGAAAATGATTTAGAAATCAGGTGATCTGCTGTTTTTCAATGTAAACAAACAAAATGACGCTTTCCATACTTGTAAACATCTACGATGCTTAACCGGTTCGAGAAAGCAAAACCCATGTAGCCAATGATGTCATTACCATTGACGTGCGCCGGCGGTTGAAAACTCTGGCTGAGCTCTGCAGTTCATATTATATTCTGACGAAGCTTTCGGTGTTGCTTAACGTCAGTTTACATCATTTTAGATTTTCCTAAAAAAAACTTAGCGTCTTTTTCCGGTCTCATGCTATAAAAAAATACATTTGTACGACATAAAACTACTCAGAACGTTTTAATCGTATTATTATTAATTTTAAAAAATTTCAATTCAAGGTTTTAGAATTTTATAGTCAAAATGTTAATTTGTTTTATTGATAAAATTATGAAAATTTATTTTAAAATCTTCGGCAACCCACAAAATTGAACCAACTTCGTCATTAAACTTATGATTTCGCTCTTGTCGTAGCCTTGTATTCTATAAACCTTAGTTTTGAATCAATAATTTTGTCAACCGATAAAAAAAAACCGACAAGGACATGGAATTGAAACAAAAAGAGAGTTACGTACTTTATAATCTCTACAAGGGGCTACGCATACATAAGTTTTGCACTGATACCGAATTCAGAAAAAAATTAAAAGTGAAAGTGAAAAAAAACCTTTCTATATCGCAGCTATAACTTTTATTTGATCAGGTTTGTAAACACTTTTCAGCGAAATTTGCGCTCAAAGATATGTGTAGTTTTCCATAGCATGAACAGTGTGGCGCTTAAGCGACATTACACCGATCATCAGCTCCAAACGGCTAATGGTTTTATAATAGGTATAAGCTTTTTTTCATGTCAGAAATTCGCTTGGAGGTGTTGTCATAAAGAAGGACACAATTCAAATATTGAACTACCAACTTTTCAACTGCAGTCGCCACCACTTAATAATGAAAAAATAGGGCTTCTTATTTCTCAGCAGCAACACTGCATATGAGAGTGTGTTAGTGAGAGATCGGAGTAATTAGTTTGATTAAATTTATATTAAAATATTTTTTATTTAATATTAGTGGTAACTTTTTTTACGGTCATACAACTTGAAAAACATTGCATTCCTTTAAAATCCTTTTATGGTACATCATAAAATACCCTAAAGAGCAAAGGAATTGGAGAATACATACGTGTATGAGCTGCGACACCACAATTGTGTTATTAAACGTCGACCACTTAAAATTCTCCGACCACCGCTTTAAAGTTTAAAAGTTTAGCTATTTTGCAAGTGCTGTTTGTTGCAAAGCTTTTGGTGGTTTCAGGATTTCATTTTATCTACTCACCACTCTACACTACAACCACATTCACCACACTCTCACTCCAATAGAGGTTCCTCCATGTTCTCTTCTCCCTAAATATTACTCTTACTACCGAATCACTAACAAAGCAATGAGAAAAAAGGAAATAGGCACATAAGCACACCGCAACAGGAAAATTTCACTCAAAATTCACATAGGCATGTTGCATATTGCCTATTGAGTACAGAATTTAGTAGCTAAAATTGAGGTGAATGTCCTTAAGCGCTAACATCGGAGTTGTAACAAAAGCAAAGCGCTCCCGATCTAAAATGTCGAATAGACGGTTTGTGATGCTAACGTTGGAAAAGTTCAACGACCCGACCTTGGAGTGCGACACAATTCGGTAACTTGTGGCATAAATAGCTTTCTCACTGTTACACATATACATATGTATGCATGTATGTAAATATAAAAATATATTTATGTGCTCTTCATTTTTGGCAGGAGAACCTATCACAAGTGCGGGTGTGTGATTTTGTTAAATACATATACAAAGAGATGTATTTCCACACATAGGTGTTTATCAATCTGTTTACTGTTAAGCGTTCATTGACCTCTTTAAAGATGTGTACACATTTTGTTAAGAAACGTATATTAAGGCTGTTAGACTTATGAATTTAAATTTCGTGACAACCTACTTTTATAAATATACATATGTACCATATATATATATTATATTATAATATATACTATCTAAATGGCGATGTATGGTATAACGAGATTCGGTCAACTTCGACCTACAAACTTATGTTTTTCAAAAAATCGAAGGGACTTAAAGTTTTCGCTAAGCTGCCTCCAAATGGGTGATGACCCATTGTCAACAATCTGATTGGATCTTATCAGTGTGGCTTTAGACCTGGTAAATCAACCATTCAGATATTCACCATGAACCAAACCTTGGAAAAGTCCCGTGACCAACCTTCGACAGCACAAAAAAGAGCTGCCTCTATGTTGCTATATTTGAGTTCGGTATCCCCGCAAAACTTATACGGCTGTATAAACTGACACTGGACAGCACCAAAAAAATCCGTCAGGATTGGGAAGGATCTCTCCGAGTCTTTCGATACCAAAAAAGGTTTCAGACGGAGTGATTTCTTATTGTATGACTTCTTTAAACTATAGCTGAAGAAAATAATAAGAACCGCTGTATATAAAAGGTACAATCTTCTATAAAAGTGTACAACTGCTGACGTATGCCTATGACATTGACATCGCGGGCTGTTAGTTCTGCTTTCTCTACGCTTTACAAAGAAACGTAGTGAAGGCACAAACAAACAGTCGGCTTGGCTCCAATGTCACTGTTGACAGTTATAACTTCGAGGTTGTAGATAACTTCGGCTATTTAGAGACCAGCACTCAATAATAACGTCAGCCTTGAAATCCAAAGCAGAATCACTCTTGCCAATAGGTGCTACTTCGGACTAATTAGACAATTGAAAAGTAAAATCCTCTATTGACGAACTAAAACCAAAAGTCGCACGTCATTGCCATCCTAATATATGGTGTAGAATCGCGGACGATTTCGGCATCCTCTGAGTCGGTCTTGAGAGACTTCGAAAGGAAAGTATTGCCAACGATTTTTGGTTGGCAATGGCTACGACGAATACGTCAGACGGAGATGTTGACATAGTTCAGCGAATGAAAAGACAGTGTATACACTGCGTAGGTCATGTTGGCCGAATGAAAGTAAGTGCACGAGCTTTGATTATATTCGACGCAGTACCCGCCGGTGGAGAGTGACCTGGTTTCGCTTGATATTTTCAACTGGCTCCGAACAGCGAATAGATGAACTGAATGGCGCGCTTATGTTGATTTGAAAGAGAAGAAAAAAGTCTACGTGTAGCATATAAACTGTGGGATATCTTTAAATCTATTCGTCACGGTTTGAAAGTATAAATGATTCACTTTGTCGCCAAGGTCTTTTAAGTGAACAAGAAAAAGCACATATTGCTGGAAATAAAATAAAATAGTAATTCTACAAATCTAGTTTGGTTAGCATTGCATACTGCCTTTCGGTAGGCCAGGGTTCGAGTGCTGATTCGACCAACTTCCTCTAAAAATTATAGAAAATTATTTTAATAAAAAAATAAGATACATTTTCTTATTGTGATCTCCCCGCGGCAGGAAATGTTAACCCCCTTCCGAGTGTATTTCTGACATTAAATAAACGCTCCTCGTAAAAAACCATCAGCCGTTCGGAGGCGGCTTAGTATAAACTGTAGGTCCCTCCATTTGTTGGAAAAACATTAAGACGCAAAACCACAAATTGGAGACAGGCTCGGGTGAAAATTGCTTCAGCGGTTACAAAGCGCCAATCATATATGCACTTGTATGTATATTATTATAATTGCGACACAAGCCAGCGACATAAAGGGTCATTCCCTGCCCAACAGGTAAGAGTATGCTTCGTTTTAAGCAGTTGAAATCCAATTCATATAGGCAAGGCTGGACAACTTACCTGTAAGCATTGAATTAACTCAAAGTAGAAAATTTCTTAACAAAATTATGTGTAATTTTCCTTTGCGTATGTAAAAAGGTCAATGAACGCTCCATAGTATGCTTGCTATTACACATATGATTTATTTAGCACAATCCCACAGTAACACATATCTATAAAGAAGATTCCTTCTTCATGCATATACATACATACTCGTATATGTATGTAGGTACACGTCGAATAATGCGGAAGCCATTGATGGCACGAGTTTTCAAACTGTGTCGCACACCAAGGTCGGGTCATTGACCTTTCTCCAAACGTGAACACCGTAAACTGTCATTTTCAGAACTCAGATCGGGAGCGCTTTACATTGTAACAACAACACTGTTGGCTCGCTCGCACGCACCTCGCTTGTATGTAGCTACTAAATTGGGAATTCTGTAGGCAATGCGCTTAAATTAATTTTGAGTGAAGCTCTCAAAATTGCACTTTTCTTTGTATGTCTCTTCATTTACTGTTTGCTTTTTGCTTTTAATGCTCCACCAGCTGATTCGATAGGTTTAAATACCGGTTGCTCATTTGATTTCCTTTACAAACCAATTGCAAGGTAAGAGGAGTGAGAATGATGCAGAACCAACGAGGAGCCCCAAATACTCAGAGTGTGAGCGACGCACACATGTGTATATTGGTGTGAGAGTGTGGTGAATACGGTGGTTGGATGAAATGAAACTACCAAAAGCTTGCAACACACAGCAGCTGCAAAATTGTTGAGCTTTTAAGCTATACAGAGTTGCTGATAAACAGCTAGAATGCTTCTGCCGCAATCAAATTAAAGTTCAAAGTGAAAAAAAATTTGCACTTGGTATTGAATTTTAGAATTTACGCAAGCCCAAAAAATTGGAAAATAATTAAATCAAAACAAAAAATTAATAAAAAGAAAGCTTTGATTACAAAATAGCAATGCGCAATAAGAATTATGTAGAATGGAATAAAATTTTATGTTTCTGAGTAAAATCTAGAAAGGAAAAAGTTTAAAATATTAGTTCAGAAAGCAAGCTTCTCCAACCACTCTTCATTCAGTTTTCAATATACTTGAACTACTTCCTTTACCAGGAGATAATTTGCAAGAAATATGCTAACTTCTATACACCCACTTAATTATTTAAGTTGGAGTTCTGAAATCACCAACTACACCAATAAACTCCAATTCGCCGAGTTGGCAAGCATACTCGGCTAAACAGTCGCAAGGGTTAGTTAGTTCGTTGGTTTATAGAATATTCATATTCACGGAAGTGCCGCATGCCAAAAAAAACTTGAGGTATGAGAGTAACATTACTGTGGTCTGAGACAACATTAAATAGCTTTTGGTATTACAAAATTTGAAGCGAGAGGTTTGAGTGAAAATGGCACATGCGCAAATACCGAAAAAGTATAATGGTCGTGTAATGTAGAAAAGTTAGATTAAATTTAGAAGCAATTCTGTAGTTAACGTTGCCAAACTTAACAATATTTAACAGAGATTTACGATTTATAAGATATTTAACTAGGAAATTTTTATTATTATTCTTGGGAATATCTTCTAAGCAGAAGCTATAATATTGAATATATACATAGATGCATTAAAATATTTGTTTCAAGCCGTTTTCCTTATGCGGCAGAAATAAAAAAAGAAATTTTTAGAAGCTTTTTATAACATGTATGTAACTAAAATGGAAAGAGTTGATATTTTTACTTTTTTTCGACTGTATGCGAAACGCCCGTGATTTGGGTTCCTGGTTATAAGGACATGCCAGGGAACAGTTATAACCTCGGAAAAGTATTTGTTAAGACCAGTCTCCTGCAGAAGGGCCAACAGCAGGTGACTAAGTGAAACCACGTGCAATATAACCAGACTCATCTGACTATTGATTGAAGTGAGCAGAATATGTCTTTACTTCTTCTAAACAGAACCTTCATAAGCACAACAACCTGTTTAATAAACTGACACTATATTGTGAGGAATCATAGCTGCAGGTGCACAGATTACGAGAAATCAGTGGATTATTACCTCTGCCACTGCCTAGCTCTCAGTGTGGTTCGGTGTCATTTTCTCAAAATTTCTTTTTCGGTTGTCTAGCAGATCTTGCATCTTTATATATATAGTTGGAACTTTGTAACCGCTGAAGCGATTTTCGACCGAGCTTCTTCTTCAATTTATGGTTTTGCGTCTCGATTTTTTTCCAACAAAGCCGCCTCCGAACGGCTGATGGTTTTTTATGAGGAGCTTTTGATTTTCATGTCAGAAATACACTCGGAGGGGTTGACATTCCCTGCTGAAGGGTGACCGTAATTATAAAATTTAACTTATTTTTTTATTTAAATTAATTTTCTATAACTTTTGGATGTTGGTCTTATCAGGTTTTGAACCCGGACCTTCCGAAAGGTAGTGCGCAATGCTAATCTACTAAACTTCATAAAATATACCAAGTAGTCTGAGCATCAGGTCCTTCAAAGGACTTAGTAAGGCTAAATGCGAAATGAAGTTACTATCAGAGGTTTAAAAATCCAATGTAATAAGAATGTTTTGATGTTCAAACATTTAAAAATGTTTTTAATTAACTAATTATATTATACATTATATGTATTTTTCAGTCTATTAACGCCTGAAAGTATACAGGATTTACTAACCATTCTATTAAGAAAAATAGCGGCTAAATTAGCGCACTTAATAGTTGTTGGTTAATAATGAATTGAATAATACAACAATAGTTTACATGGCTGATGTTGGCGCAGTGGTAGAATACTCGCCTGTTAAGTCAGGATCCGTTGGTTCGATCCCTGCCATAAGAAGTCTGATGAGGAGATGTGGTAATCTCCGAAACAGCTGTCACTTCTACCATTTTTCTTTGTTGTAGAACAAAATATTCAGTTCATACAAACAAACCAGGCCTTTTAACTCACTATAAAATAAAAACAATACAAAGCACCGAGATATTCTAATAACATAATAAAAATTGAAAATGTAAGCGAATTTATTAAAATAAAATGTGATTAAATTATTCTTTAACAAACAATTTTTTTTTTACTTTTTATTATTTTTTTGAAATTTAATAAAAATCAAAAAGCATGCTTTTTCAAAAATCCTCTATATCCACGTAAATTCTATTATGTCTCCCTTAAAAAGCTCAGTCTGGCAATTCTTATTACCAAATGTCACTCAGTTGTGGGAAGAGAGCCTAAGAGTAATGGTATGAGTGAAATTTGCAAACTGACTAATTTTAAGAGAAAATGCAATAAAGCCTTGAAATGAATGAAAAACAAAACTTAAAATTAAAATGCAGCGCCAAACAACATAGGTAAGTTGCATTCATCTTTTATTATTTCTTTCCCTCATGGTTTGTCACTCCTTTCTGTGGTGTGAGTGAATAGTGCAAGTATTGTGCTGGGTGTGTGTGAAATAGCGTTGTACCTTGCGAATGCGAAACTAATAATTGATATATGTATGTACATTATACATTTTATGCCTGATTATTTTCGTGTTATTTAAGTACGAAATGATTTAAAACTTACCTTTGCTATGGCCGACAAGGACATAGCGTTATGATGGTACTTTGAGTAGTTAATTTTGAAGCCTTTTATAATACACACACACACACTAATAAATGTGATTCGTATACACAAACGCGTGGTAACGCTCCCTTCTTAACGGCTTCTAATTCGTGTTGAGCTATCCCAAAACACGATACAGTTTCGAATACTCGTATATTTTATGGCTTTGAACAGTTTTGTTTAATTACTTAAATCTTGTGCATAGATTCTTTTGCAATAAAAATAAAAAAAAGAACAGCAACAACCAACACTAGTTTATTTACAAAATCTTTATTATATTCACTTTCAAAAGCCAACAAATGAGTACTTTAAGGGTAGTACTGGTGGTTAAATTGAGCTGCTAAAGCACAGCTGCCTGTAATGCATTAAATGGTTATATTATACGACAGTCCTCCGTGTGGAATTAATAGCAATGGCGTCAAAAATTTACACGCACACACTCACATACATATGCATATAAAATATCGGTGATTCTATTTTCAAATATTTGCTTAAAAGTTTCAATTGAATAACACTGCAAATGATTTTCTCAAATTTCTCATACTCCCCGCTAATGTTTCACACTAAATAGCTCTGTCCTTTCTCAATACTTTAAATGCTAAATAAGTACAATGTCATACTGTGGAAGTCGACGTGTGAGCTGCCGTAAGCGAAATTACTGCAAACTTTATCCTCTGCTAGTTGACAACACACTGCCATTGCAAATAACGTACACAAGTAGAGTTACCGGTTTATTCGAAGCGAACTAACACACATACATGTGCACACATCAGTGCATTCATTTATCCTTAGATCCTTTTGGTTTTGTTTTTGTTGGCTATTCAATGAACTTACCTAAGTTCACGCAACGGAGGAACGTATGAGAATACACGTATATCGCTCGTATAAAAGTTTCTTTCGAAGAGAACACCACAATCTTGCTTTTGTTGTCCTATTAATACGCTCTCGGCAGTGGCATTGTGTGGTGAATATGCGAAAGCTTACGACTTTACGCTTAAAAAGTTTAGAAATTGAAAGAAAACATTATTTCCAGTAAAGAGTTTGAGTACCAGTGTAAAAATGTTTACTAATACTTGATATTTATGATGGTGCTTTTAAAACTTGAATTGAGTGATACCGCTGAAGCTGCTGTCTTCTTGATAGAACCATTTCGTGTGCCTTATAAAGGCAACCAGATTTCCAATGTTCGCTGAGGCCACCTTGTGTCGGGCGGATGTTAAGGCTGGGCAGAAATCGTTATAGTAATAGCCCATCCTATTCCCGTGAAGCCCCATTAAACAATGTCCAGTTATTATAGCAGTCCTTATGTTAATGGGGAACCGGAAGAGAAGGATAAGATGTTTAGATTTTTTCGCGTCCAACTTCGGCCATAGCCGTCTGATCACGTTAAACGTGAGTTAGCTTCCCTGGCGAAGGCCAGTTTAGCCATGTACTTAGCCGTGGACAGAGGTAAACCAACATCATGTGCGTGTTTTATCGTAGATAGAAGGTTTTCTTCCCTTGCTAGTTCGTGTGCCATGCAGTTGCCTGGTATGTAACTGTGTCCATGTACCCAGACCACGGCAGTACTGTACTTCGTTGAGAGTTTGTTAAGAGAGTTCCTACAATTTATGGCCACTTTTGACGTAGGGCCGTTGCATTGAAGAGATCTGATTGCGGCTACACTGTCGGATGTAAGGCCAGAGAAAGGAAGTTGAGAAGTGTTAGCAGTGCTTTCGAGGCGTTGTTGGCAATGTTCCCGTTATCAGGATGGACGCCGATCGTTCTCACCAGACGATGACCCCGTAGAATAGGACTGGTCTAACTACCGATGTGTATATCCTTGATCTTTCTGAAGGGTTCCGGCTCCAGTTTAGTTTGCTATCTAAGATTTTCCTAAGGTATTTGACTTCGGGAGAGAGGGTAAACTCCACGCCCTTTAGTTTGGGTGGTTTAAAGGCAAACGGTTTGTACCTCCTGGTAAATAACACCATTTCGGTTTCAGCAGCGTTAACGTCCAGCTCGCTACTTCTGCACCATCTCTCAACTATACAAAGAGCACTTTGGAAAAAATCGCGTGGTGGAGTAGAAGCCGTAGCTTATAACTCCCCCACAGTCCGCGAGAGCTGGGGGAAGGTTCGCTTATGACAAATATCACAAAGTGCTGCTTTTCCTTCTTCCCAGGCTCGTGGCCTGCTAGGAATCTCGTACCTATGCACAGCCACCAAGTCTGCCCCAGGCCAGAGCTCACCGACCTCAGCGATTGCGTCGCGCACTACGTGTGCAGGGCCAAGATGTCTTTGCAATATCTCTTTGCACGCCCTACACATACCTATCAGCACAGATTTCCAGTTATACGGAGAAATGTACCCGTCCGGGTGTGGGAACCGAAACGCATGTCACCCTGGATTAGGGGGGAAGGGTATGTTCGACCCCATCCATTTCTAGATCCGTAGTGTTTAGTTGGTCTAACAGGGCCACCTATGGAAGGATGCGATTCCTCATCGCGCACTAACGGCTTTGGTACGAGAGAGGCTAGTCGCTGCTCAGTTGGCAGCTGTATTTCGCTTCAACGTACCCTGCACTTTGCTTAACCACATAAAATTTCACTTATTAAAAAATAATATAATAATCATAGTTTTATATTAAAGATAATACATTTCGAGGTTCCCTACTTTTTTAAAGAAAAAACACAGAAAGTTCAAATTTAATGGGGTGTGTTTATTATCATTCTTTGGCACTTATTTTTTGAAGAATATCTCTTTCAAATGTTGGTCGCGGCTGCGTCTCATATGGTCCATCCGTTGAGATCAATTTTCGATGATTGGTTCGAGCATTTCGAGGTTTCCTACTGGCGAATGACACGCGTGATGTTTTGATTCAAGGCCTGAATCGAAGCGGGATTGTCCGCATAGACTTAAGACTTTATATATCGACCGGCCCAAAACATGAAATTATTTGCTCACCGAAGTCTTCTTTCAATAAATCCATTGATTGATGCGCAATCGTTGATACCAAATGTCGCCCAGATCAAAAGCATCAAATTCAGGCATCAAATATCATTTTCGAAGAAATATGGACTGTTGATTCCACCGGCCCACAAACCACACCAAACCGTTGTTTTTTCTGGATAAAATGGTAGCTATTGAATCTCTTCAGGTTGCTATTCGTCCCAAATGCTTCAATTTTGCTTATTTACATACCCATAGAGCCAAAAATGAGTCTTAGCGCTGGACACAAATTTGGCTCGAAAACGTAGGATCTTCTTGGAACATTTCAAGAGCCCATAGATCTAAGCGATGTCGCTTGGGTAGGACGTGCGGCTTCAGTCCTTGCATAAGCTGTATTTTGTACGCTTTCAACTTAACATCTCGACGTAAAATGTGTCAAGTCGTTCCATACGCCACTGCACGGTCTTCTTCACTGCGTTCACACGTACTTTAATCTTTTTGGCGTTTCATATTAGGGCCAGTTAAGCGAACTATGCGAAAGATTAAAGCTGTAACCCCTGCGGCTTTGGGGTTCAAGGATGTAGCCGCGGTAAGGCCTGCCTGTTGTAAGAGGCGACTAAAATCCAATAGTTCTCGCATCAGTCGGCTCTTTATACCGGAACGACCCGGAGTTTTATCCGGCCAAGGACTGTCACTCCCGCAACATTTCCCAAAAACTACTTATTATTTTTGCGGTTACAACAACAATAAAGATTAAAGCCGTTTGCCAATCAACTGATTGGATTATTCATAGTATCTAAAATGTTGAAAAAATCATCGATTACAAAGGTGATTTCAATATTTCGGTAAGGAATCGCCTGTACGTCTTCATGTCTGAGCTCGAGAATCCTGTAAAGCTATTTCAACTTTGTGGAATGTCATTGAACAACACCACCAACTCTGTTAACCTTTCCATACTCAAGATTTTAGACAAAGCCTACCATATATTATTTTCAACTTTGTGCACTATACGTGCGGGATGGGATAGATACCGAGAATTGAAGAGGGAAGCAAGATGCACTTGCTTACAAAAAATAAAGAGGCAGTGATGCATGAGTATGAAGAGTTCTTAAGCTGGCCGACAAAGGTAATGCTTGAAAAATCTGCGAAAACATACGGCGGCTGGCATAAGCTTTCAAGGCTGAAGCAAACTCTTCTAGGACACAAAAAAATGATCTAGTAACTGATGCCTAGAAGAAACTGAATTTATGGAGGGCACTCTTTTCCTGCCTGCTAAATAGCAGTGAGGTGACGAACTCGATTCCCAATCGATGATGGTAAAACTGTTTCCTTGTCCGACTATTAAGAAGTTCGAATAGCAACTGCCCACTTGAAAAACAATAAATCGACGAGGACTGATGGATTACCGAAGGAGCTATACAAATACGGCGATGAAGAATTAATAAGGTGCTTGCATCACCTTTGATAGTCATAACTTTGAAGTTGTCTATCTTAGAACCAATATTATTGGCGCAGATTCACTTTTGCCAACAGGTGTTTCTTTGGACTGAGTAGACAACTGCAAAGTAAAGACATCTCTCGACGAACAAAGTAAAAACTCTTACAAGTCGCTCATCGTTCCCGCCCTGCTATATGTTGCGGAAGCATGAACGATGGCAAAATCTAATAAGTTGCTGTAAGGAGCAGGCTAAATCCAATCTAAGTCATCAAGGTCATGTAACGAGCGGTCCAGGATATGGGCTGTTTCGTCTGGTTTGGACTAAAGTAAAAGGAGCTTAGATGAGTTAGACTTTTTTGGTGTCGTGCTCGGACTCATTGGAAGCAGGACATGTCTGAATAAGTAGGAGTATAATCTGTATTACGCGAGACTCTGGAGGCAGCTTGAGCTCTTCGTTTGCAATAGGTGGTGGTTTGACTCCGAGAACACCATTCACAGGAGAAGAGTTCGCAGAAGGGTGTTTAATGCCTGTCTGCACGCCGTCTTATCCAGCGGTTGTTGTAGGTGCGGCTTAATGCATTCTTTTAGGTTAAGTACTACCTTTCTGATGTGCCTGAGTGGTAGTTCGGCCTGTAATAAATATTTGTTGGGGTGTGCTCCCTATGGTAGCAGAAATTGCTTGCAGAGCAAAGCATTATGCTCCTCAACTCGTACCATAGATGCTACCCTGTGCAAGTGATGCTCTGGCGACATCTGAAGGTTTCCTGTCGCGGTACTGAGGATGGTGTATTGGCAGGTTTGCAACCTCTTCAACTATATCTCGCTGGCCCAGATTCGTGTAGCATAGTTTACAACCGGCTGGCCAATTGCCTTGCAGATTATCGGCCACGTTTCTTTATCTTTTTGTTTACGCTTTGTTGCGGCTCTGGAGTTTTGTGGCAGTTGAAGTCGTAAGCGGAATGAAGGACTATAGGTTGTCGAATGTGACTACCATTAATTTCGGGTTTGTTAATTTTTACGCCATCGACTTTCGAGTCGGTGCTTCTTTGTCCAGTTGGTGAGAAATCTCTTCCGGTGGGAAAGAGAGTTTCGATATATAAAAGTTAAACAACAGTGGGCAGAGGACACCATGCTGCATAACCCCTAATTTAAACTTTCTGAGTTTCGATTTTCGACCTCGAAATTCTACCGATGATCTCATGATCCACCTCTTTAACCTCGGCGGTAATGAGGATTCCTCAATAATAGATAGCACTGAATTGGTGACAGGTCCAAGGCTACTACGACATCAGGATGTGTTGTGTGATGCCGTCTACGAAAGGCTGATTCATTTTTATGAAGAGCTCTTACACTCGGCAAGAAACTCCGAGGGTATTTCTTAAATGAAATAAAGCTCCCCATAAAAACCCATCAGCCATTCGGAGGCGGCTTGGCATAAACTGTAGGCCTCTCCATTTGTTGGATAAACATTAAGACGAAAAACTACTATTCGGAGGAGGAGCTAGGCCGAAAATCGCCTTAGCGGTTACAAAGCGCCAATAACATATTTTATTTCATACCAGATATTCCTTCCTGAGGGTGATCGTAAATAGAAATTAATTTGAATGTTGAACACGAATCCCCATGAAGTTTCCACAATTCATTTCGCCCGAAATGATTTCCTAACAAACTTAAAACTTGCGGTTATTTTCTTGTTTTTTTTCTCATTTCACTTTTATTTTCATAGTATTTGAAAAGAATTTACATGATGGAATAATTTGAATTTTTTTTTTATTTTATTTTTTCGTTTTCTTTGTTCATCTTAAATATTGTAATAATTGTCTGTTTTACACATTCAGTGTACATTTTTCTTTCACACTTTCAAAATTTTATTTATGTATGCATATTAAGTATGTTTGTGTGTGCGTACACCTTTTAGAAGTGGTTGGTTGTGTTTAAATATAAGTTTTGCCTTTGTAAAAATTTGGTGTACTTGTAAAGTAGGATAAAAGACAGAAAAACATATTCGACTTTATTTTAACTGTTACCGTGAAATTTCGTGTACATTTTGTAATTATTTTGTTATAAAAAAATTGCATACGTATATAAGTAAAACTTACAATTGCTTCGTATTTCAAACTTTACATGAAAACATTTAATCAAGTAAAAAATGTTGCATAGTTTGAGGCGCTATATTTCACTTTTATGTTCTGGTGGCTATTTCATGTTTTTCTTAACTGCACAGTTCTGAAGCAAACTGAGTTCTATTTTATTTTTTAAGGTATGCGATTGTTGTATCAGTTGTAGGTGTATGTGTGCGTGGTTGTGGATCTTTTCTGCGCCTGCCTATTGCGATAAGTTTTCTAAGTTGAAACAATCTATGTTTTGCCCAATATACACGCAGATGTGCGTAAGTTTGTGTATCCTCTGTATGATTATATTTCGGGGTTTCCTTTCTTTTCTGTATATAAAGTATTTAGCACAATGTTTTCAAGTCTTGTATTTCAAATAATTTATACTTTTAATTTTCGTTACACTTTCCGTTGCAAATTTTGTTTATATTTTTCTAATATTTTTTTCTTTTCCATCTTACTTAACATTTTTAATTTTTTTTCATACATCATACATTTAAGTTGTATGTACTTATGTGTGTATGTGTGTGTAGATATATATGTAGGTATAAACCTTTAATACACTGTTATTTGAGTAGAGCTAAAAGTAAGTAACGCAGATTGTAACAATTTTTTTTTATCAATATATCATTGTAGGTATGTATGTATATATGTATGTGTATGCACGCATGTTTATAAGTAGTAAAATATACCTACGCAACACTACTACAAAAAAGTATTTATATATGTATATATAAATGCATGCAAAAATTGTCTCTCTACTGAATATACGCTACACGGCATAGGTATTTATGTATGTAGGTAGGCAAGTAATCTCCAAGTGAGTGAGTGAGTGAGTTTGTGTCGATGTGTATGTATGTGTATTATGTTTATAATAAAGTAATTTTGTTTGAATCCTCCTAAAACAACAACTAATTAATATTTTTACTCACGAATTTTTCATAAAATTTTATTTGTTAATTTTTTCACTTTCGAATATCCAAATACATATCCTTTAATACGTGTAAATACATCCGTACGAGTATGTATGCAAATGTACATAGGCGTGGGTGTATTTGTTTTTATTTTGCTTGTTTAGGGTTCTTTAGTAGAACTTTAGTTAAAAGCGCACAACCAAGAGAATTATAGTTTTATTTACACATACAAATGCAAAACACACAGCCATACAAATTAATATAAAATGCACATATAAGCGTTCACACATTATAATATATATATAATATACTATATAAAACAAAATACATAATATAAATATAAAAAAATTTATTATATATATTTTATATAATTATATTAAGGTGATTTGGAAAATATATAAAAGGATAGATACAAATCGGTGCCACTACACAAGTAACAAAACACGGGTAATTTCAAATCAAAATTCACAACTGAAGATCTAACGAAAGCAACACTCATCCAACTCATATTTTCGAACTTAGCTTACATTCATACAATACCAATACTATCACACTGTATTCTTACATTTTCTAATACTCAAATACATATATTCGAAAATACAGTTATACACGTATAAATGTATGAATTTATTATAAGTACATATATATGTATATAAATGTATATTTATATTTCTTCTCTAACACAATTCACCAATTCATCACTTCTCTTTCACTTTCTAACACTAACACATCTTAGGTTGCAGCGCTGCCATGAGTGATGTTAAAAATATTATATTTAGCAATAAAATCTGCTTAATACTACAACACACATATAAACAAACTCATTTATTATTATTAATTATTTCAAATTCTTGATTTTTTTTTAGGTGCCAATGAAAAGTTTCAAATGTTTTCCTAAAATACTGTGTAGGTGTGTGTCCTCTCGTATTCAATATTTTATAATAATTAATTAATTTTTTTTGTTACAAATGTGAATGCTTGTTTAATTAATTGTTTTCTTTACACTATATATATATATATATACTATAAAGATGTTTGATAACTTTAATTTAGTAAATTTGAAATTTTAAAAATTATTGGAGGGAATTCATATGATTCTTTTGATATTTGCAAAGATTTGATATGCCGCACATGTATACATATATGTATGTATATATACAAATATATACATATATACGTAGGCATTAAATGGATGGCAAAAGCACAGCTTTAAGAGACGAACAAACCCAAATATATGTATATTAAGCGTTGTGGTGAAATAGTGTCAAAGAACAAAAAATCTACATGAAATCATTAACAAATTAAAAAAAAAAAAATTGTGGAAATTTGATTGACTTGTAAGTATGTGACTTAAGTGACTGTTGGTTCGTTGTGATGAAATATATTCCGTTCACCTTTTTAAATGCTGAAACTACTTGGTTTGTTTTATGAAACACACGAGATTATTAATACTCGCTTACGCAATATCTGCAAGGCATTCAAAGTCGAAATTATAATGGAAACGATGTCCGTCTGCACTTAGTGCGGGGAAGTGGCAAAGGTAGTATTCTATCGACTTCTCCTCGTCTATGACTCTGCAGCCGCTACAAAAGTCATTAGAGAAGTAGCTCATCCTGCTACTTTGAGTTCCCATCAAACAGTGTCTGATTAATGCGCTGGTTTTTATGCTCGTAGATGTTTTGTTTAGAAGGAGTAGAGATCAGATCTGCCTGGTTACAAAGCATGTGGTTTCACCTTTGCAATCTGCTACTAACCTAGCTGGTGAAGGCCGAACTTGACAGGTATTTTGCAGAGGAAAGAGGTATGCCTGCATCGTGTGAAGAGTTTACCGGAGTTAGTATTGTACCATTTCGAGATAGCAATGCCGTCATCGCAATTTTCTGGGGTGTCTTTACTTTCAAATCACGTTCGTTTCACCTCAGTCAAAAGTTTTTTTTTATGATTTCTTTAATATTATTGCCACCTTGCAAGGTGGTGTGATTACAATCAAGAAATTTAAATGCAGTTTTGCTGTCAGAGTCTATTGTGTTCAGTTGAAATACTATACTAGAGTTGTGTAATCGTGATCAATATGACTGGACTCAAATGATTTAGCTAAGTCGGACCCACAACTGATTTTCAAATATTTGCTTTATGATCATAACACTTCCTTATAACTTTACTGTAAAACTCATCAAATGCAGATAACTATATAACCATAAGATTCACACAACCACTCAGAACACGAAATCTTTCATTGTCTTCATATCGTTGGTTGGAAATTTAAAACGAAACTCAGAGTGGTTTCGACGCTTCAGGCTGTCCTGGCCAACACAAAAAGTCTGGATATGAGAAATTGGAAGCTTTACAACTCTCATTCGGGAAAATTTCAGGAAATGGACCAGTGGCTGATTTATTCGAAAAAATCGTACTTATGGTTCCATTTACTTGAAGTGCGGTGTATACTCGTAGATGGCTTTTCGCGTGAAAGTTGTATTAATAGTTCTTTTTGCTTGACATTTTTTTCACGGAAAGTGGATCTTTTTCTTTTTATTTAGCGTAGGCATGGTTCGTTTTAGTTAAATTTTGGGATAATATGCTTAAATGAAATACTTTTGTTTGTTTCCTGGAAATAGACTAGAGGAGATATGGAACCAAATTCGATTTGCTCAAAAATATAATACTTTCTTTACGGGAAAGGGAGCACCGCCAGATTGACAAAAATTAGTATGATTTGAATATTAGCATAGAGCGTGCTTAGGTATGTTCGCATTGCATTTTTATTATTTTGCGGCTGTGAAGAAGTGACCTACACATACAAATAAGTAGATAGATCAATCTAAATCTAATCGAAAAATTAATGACCGACTGAAATTTTTACACAACAATGGTGCCTGTCATTCCTCGATCAAGATAAGCGGAAAAGATCAATTTTAGCCTAAAATATACAACCTTGTGTTGCCACGTACAAAGCGTGTAATTAACCACAAATAGGCGTGTCAACCAGCTAAATAATCCAACGGCCGATGTATTTTCATGACAGTTACTGGAAATGGGGAACGGCAAAATGCTAATTGAGCGGACTTCCGGACGGATTACATTCCCGATAACTTTAGTAATTTAATGACATCAAATTAAGCTTTGATTTACGGAGTATTTCCAAATATTCAAATCAGTTATAGGGATCATGGGTGGCTGAGTGGGTGGTCTATTCTCGCTGTAACAAATTGAAATATGAGTGATCTCAACCAAACTAATCTAGTCAATAGACACCGTTGTAGAAGCAGATAAGACTGTCAATTATCGAGAAGAACTTTAGAATTCCTTGGTTATTAACGCACACATTAAATTTTAAAATCGCTGTGCTGATAATAAGAGCTGTCAGACCAGGGTTGCGTGGTCTAAAAATTTTGAATATCCACAAGTATTGGGTAAATAGATTTATAATGAATAGATGTCCAACGATTCATTTTTCATTCATTCAATGGGTATGTGCTACAGCGAAGCATTGTAGAGTACAGTTTCAGGGTAGCAAAATTTATTTCTCAGCACGAATTTGAGTTTAATTAAATTTATTATTTCTTAAGAATTTTTTTCGAGATTTCATAATTGTCTTCCTTCCACATTATCCCTTAAATGTAATAAGTGAGCTATTTTTCAACCTTATAAACACTAAAAAAAAAATTCTGGGGTTTATTCAAACATTGCAGAAAGGTGGTATAGAAGAGAAAGTTATGTTCTTATAAATTCAAACTATACTGAAATTATATTTGCCGTCAATTGCACTCTGTCCGGAAACTAACCATTTTATTTAGGATAAACATTCACCTGCTGGTTCGATTTTTTAAAGCAATATTTTTCAATTTGTGCATCTCCGGCATCTGCCAGATAAAAAGGAAATGTGATTATTACAAAGTGTTCATCTGAGTTCGTTATTCACGCTGTTTCGTAACCGAACATGTTGTTTGAATTGTAAAAAAAAAGAAAATTGAATGCTCCTTCTTCTCTTACATGTATTTATATATGTACATAATATTTTGAATACGGAAATTCTACAAAATAATTTAGGAACATCAATGTATGTATGTTTATTATGTGTTGTTTCTGCAACTGTATATCAAAAAATTAATCATTTTTTATAATATTGTATTAAATGTTTCGTAAAATT
Source organism: Ceratitis rosa (assembly GCA_037013455.1). NCBI lineage: Eukaryota > Metazoa > Arthropoda > Insecta > Diptera > Tephritidae > Ceratitis > Ceratitis rosa. The sequence continues at coordinate 430,869 of JAWMAG010000086.1, read as the reverse complement.
AAAACTGTGCGATACCAAAATAGAGGAAGGAAAATTATTTTATTGAGATTTGTGCGGTTGTAACATTAAGCAACGAGAACTATGTAGTTTGTTATACACCATTGAACAGTTATTCGTTTGTAAAGTTATTCGATGTTAAAGTAATTTGGCATTTATTCGTTGAGTAGAAATACATATACGTATGTATATATATTTGTTAAATGAAGACAAAACTCAAAAACGATGCTTAAGTGTAAGGAAAACATTTCGTTATCTCTGCCGTTGGTAACCTTTTTGCACTGATTGTAAAGACATTGTACATAAATTAGACGAATTGAACACAAAATGTGTATATGTATGTATAAATGTACATGACATAAGTTATTTAAACTAGCTAATATGCAAAAAAAATATTAAATTTTGGATGAGCTATGAAATATTAAGATGAGAGTTTCTAGCCTATTTTGATCATCAGTTTACAACCATGAAAATTACTTAAATTTAAATACATTTTTTTTTTGCTGCAATACACCTCGCTTTTGCTTAATATAATTTTTTATTTGCAATTAGTTTTTTGTTTGTTTTTCATTTAAGGTGTTTTTTTATTAAAGGTATGTAGTGTTTTTTTATTATGTTTTATTTTTCTTTTTTTTGTAGCAACAAGAAGTTGTAACACACATATTCTTGCTACAATTATCAACAGTTTGCTATAAAAATTTAGGCTTATATCAGATATAATATATTACATATACTTGTATATATATTCATTTTATTTATAGAGTTAAAAACAGACTCACATCGCACGCGCAAATTATTAGATTATTCTTGAGTATTCACGCAGCGTGTGAGTTGGAGAATTTTTTTCTTTTATTTTGTTCTTTTAATTTTTTTTTTTTGTATTGGAAGTGAGCTTTTGTATGCATGGTACGTATAGAAATGTATGTTTATTTGAGTTTTAGCAAATGTATGCAGTTTCACGGTACACTTTAAGGACTGATCTGGTTTGTTACAGAGTTTTTTATATTTTATCTTTTTTTTCTTCAACTTTGTTTTTCATTTCATGTTTCTTTTTCGAATGCACTGCTGCGCACAATCCGTGTTTTTTTTGCTTTTTGCAACATAACATCAATTAATTAATTTATTTTATTTTGAAATTTCTGCCACATTGTTTTAGCTTAATATTTGTATTTATGGTTGTGGTTGGATTCTTTAGAAGAAAGACTAATTCTTTATGAATGTGTCTTTGTTTAGCATATATATATATATATATTTTTTTTTTTTTTTGGTTAAACTCGGCCTACCTCTTATCTGTTAGATTGAAGAAATTCAATTCAATTTTACATTGTATGCATAAACATACATACATTGATAAGTGTGTACCTTTTATGCTAATTCTGTTTTTTATTTATTTTATTATTTTAAAATCGCCTTACATTCTAATGTATGTATGTATCTATTAGTAATAACTATAAGTATTACATAAGAAAAAATATATACTATATATGTATATACTATTTGGAAAATCAGAATACGCAATACAATTGTAGATAATAATAAAAGTGTTGATATGTCTAAGGAATTATTATCCTTCGTTTACGCGTGTGTATTAGTGTGACTTTGATTTATACATATTTAACTATGTATACATACATATTGTATGCATTTGCATATCTGGTACATACTTTCATTAAATAATATATATGTACGTCATTAGGTGTATGCAACAACAACTGGCAGCGACGACAATGAGAAGTGACTCTACATACATAATTGGAAATACGTGTAGTTAGTGCATAATCGTGTTCATAATGTTCATTTGGCATTATATACTTTTTATAACTAAGTTCTTGTCCACTGCCAGCTTGCCTTACATCCACTCAATGCATACGTACACATGTACATATATGTATGTATTAATAATATATATAAATATATTTCCCACTTCTTTCAATATTATTTTACACATTCATAGAAATTATTCATATACATATATATATTATATTTAATTTTTATTTGCAATCCTTATTTAATTTTTTTTTTCTTTTAGTTTCTCTTTTGGTTTTACACACTTAATACACAATCACAACGCAGAGTATTGAGATAAGATTCTCGAAAAGCTCCATTTTTTATGGGCAAGTGCGAAAATTGAGCAGTTTATCTCTGTGTATTTGTTTATCTATTTATAAACAATTTTTTATTTATTAAATTTTTTAATTATATAACATATTGTTATGCCATTATTTATGCATATATGTATGTACATATGCATGTTTTTGCATATACCATTTTTAATCGATTGAGCGATGATTGTTATTCGAAAGCAGAAAAAAGTTCTTTAAATTATATAGTTACTATATAGTATATAATATTTCAATGTCTAGTTTCTTATAATCTAAATCGGTGATTTTGAATAGTATACAAATCCGATTGTCATCAACTACTTATGTATGTTTGTATATTTCTTTGAAAAAAAAAAAACGCAACAATTTAAAGAAAATCTTCAAATAAGATTTTCAAATTAAATAATTTAGTTTTAAATAAACTGAAATAGAAATATTAAACTAAAAAAATATAATAATAAAAATTTAATTTCAAAACTGGTTCTCGCATATTATCTTTATCTGCTAAAAAGCTTTTCCTATCCTGTGAAAAAATCATGTTTAAAATATTTTAACGGCGAAAAAGGGGTTATTGTAAACAAAAATTTAAAGGAAATTTGTGTGCGAGATTCATATTAAATTTTATGAATTTTCCACGCAATTTTAACATCTTTGTTAACCACCTATTTTTTGAATTTAATTATATAATTTCTTGAAGTGAAGTCTTGAAGTTTAGGTATTAATAGAGCAAGAGCCAACCAGTCAGCCATGTACGCACTTTCAACGCAGGTAAGAACGATGTTGCTAATAATTTTGAGTACTACTTTACTTTGGTAGATAGCAAGGATCAAAATAAGACACCCCAAAGTGATTTTTGATATTTTCTTCTGTCACTTGGGCGACCACCAAAAGAATATACCTCAATAGCCAGACTGTTTTAATGGTCTACAATTCCTATGAATTTGAGTAGTAGTACAGGTAGCATGAAGCTGTTTTCCTTTGTACAGTTACTCGAAATAATTATGGTTCCACAATGTTCTTAACAGGTAAACAATAACACTAAAGAAAAATTACTTTAATTGTTAGACAAATAAAATAATATCCAAGATCTGAAACTATCCTTGTCACTCAAATTTTTTACTTCACAACTAAGCTTTTCGAGATAAGATTTTGCATACATACACGTACGTATGCGCAAGCAAATTATGAGCTCATGCAAGAGACCATAAGATTTTATTTCAGATCACCGATACTTGTCCAGTGTATAAAAAAATATTATTAATATATATTACTTTTTTATTAGAACCGCCGCATAAATAAACTATTTATTAAATACAGATCCTCTCCACCTCTTTTTAAATGTAATGATATTTATATGTAAAGAATGTTGGAAATATCACTTCTTAGCGGTCTTATTTTCAAATCGAAAGACCATAGGTTTCCACCGTCTATTAAAATGAATGCTTGAATTTCTAGAATATAGAATTACAGACTTTTCCTAACCTTATTTCGTGCCAAACACAGATCGACCACATTCATTCATTATAAACTCTTAGCTATTGACTTCCGTTCTATTAGCATTAATTATCACCATCTTAATTTTAAGGATACTTTCACGTGGTCTAGAAATACAATAGATCTCACCTAAAATATTTAAATTTTGTGGTTATTTTCTATATAACCCTATATCGAAAATATTCAATGCTTGTTCCTTATATTCATCTATGATCTTTCAAATGTGGGTATTCATACTAAAATACTTATGTACATATGCAGTTGAACTCAAGCTCTCTAAATCAGTTTGTTCTACAGTTGGTTGAGAAATTTTTTTGTAAGATAGTGTAATGTAAGCTGCATGCCACTGATTTTAAAGATTTCTCTAGAAAATCTTTCCAATGTTTGCCTATTTTAGGTTAAATAGTATAAGTTACTAATTCATTGCCTCAGGTATCACAATGGATTCGTAAGGAATCTTAGCATTCATTAAACGTTGGGTTAAGAATTTTAATGAGTCATACATTACTAAATTACTCTTTACTTCACTTGCTAGGCTGTGTTCTGAATGACTGACGGATCAACCCATAACCTAACCCACTCATCGTAGAGGCCTAAGGTTTTGAGGCTTACACGTAGGTATTCAGCAATAAAGGACTTTCTGGGAAGTGGACTTGTGACTAATATATTTGAAAAAAACCGAATTCATATTTAATTTGTTCTAGATACATGAATTTTGGTAAAGAGGTAGTTTTGGGCCTAAATTAATATAGATATACTTTTTCTTCCGGATGTAGGCCGGTTTATGGTTTCATTTACATTAAATTTGTTGCAGATGTAGCTTTCTGCCTAAATTACCATTGGAAATACTTTTTTTTACCGACTCTGAACGGCTGATAGATTTTTACGAAGAGTTCTTATTTCATGTCAGAAATACACTCGGAGGGCTTGACATTTTATGCCTAGAGGCAACCGTAATTAGATCCCAGGATTCGAACCCTGACATTTAGAATGTTAGTACGTAATGCTAACGCTATTGCGGTGTAATAGTATAATCAACAAAGTTTTCATTAGCCTCATTGCTGAATGAATTATCAAGTTTCTTTTAGTATTATAAGCAAATTGTGTAATCTCAATTTACCTGAAGTTCGAAGCAAAATATGTACAATATATATATGTACATCTCAATATTTTTCAAGTAACGCAAACAATTTTATGTAATATATTTTCTATTAAATTTATGAGTAATTTATTTGTTAAAAATTCAAAATAAAAAATTTAATAATAATGTTAAACAATAAAGTCATTTCCATTATTAAATTTGTAATCATTTATTTCACTTAAATCTGCATAAACTCACAAAATAATTTAACAAGAATAAATTATAACAAACATTCAATTTAATTTGATTCATATGCAAAACAAGCAAACATTTAATAATAATAATAATAATAATAATAATAATAATAATAATAATAATAATAATAATAATAATAATAATAATAATAATAATGATAGTAACAAAATGTTAAGTTATATTGTATTAAAATTAATTAACATATATATAATATATATTTATATATAAATACAGTAACGTTCATTTGCAAATCAGCAGCTTTTCGAAACTTCAAAAATTAAGCTTTGAGCTTTGTAAAGTTTAACCTTTGCAGAAAAATATTAATGATACTAGAATAAAGTAACTTTGGTTGTGTATAAAATTTAGCTTCTTAATTAGAAAAGAAATGTCGCCAACAGTTATTTATAATCGTTTTTCAAAAACGATTTTCCCACAACGAAACTTTCCGATTTGTTTCTTTCTTTTTTTTGGTTTGTTTTAAACTTAAGTTTAAATATTTCATCATTCTATAATTTTATGCCCTACTTAAATTTTAATTATTTTCTTTTTTTTTTGAAATGACACAAAAATTTCTCTTTTCTAATAATACTTAAAATACTATACTCGAAGGCCTTGAGACAGAAGAAAGTTTTTCGCACGTTTTTTTTCAATTTATTTTTCTTTTTTCTGTTTGTGTTTATATTTTAAATTTTTATAATTTAGCTTTTTTTTACTTTTCATTTACTTGTGTATGAGTGTGGAAGCATACTTAGCATAGATCATAATTTCTCCTTTAATTTCGTTATATTTCTCATAAATGTAAAAAAATGCATTACTTAGTTATAAATAAAATATGAATAATATATACAAGCGTGTGTGCATGAGGGGTGGAAAGGGAGACTTATAAACAACAAAAAACGTCAAATCAAATTATGAAAAGAAAACCATTTTAGGAAATAACGAAATCTTCAGTAACTTAAATCGAATTAAATATCGGAAATATTTTTGTGTAAACAGTTTTCAAAATGTAAAAGATACCTGAATTAAAATAGTTAAATTCTGTGCCAATGTTTCAGCTTCTTTGGAAAGCTCTTTATTCCGTTATTGAAGTGGAATTTGGATTAACACAGCCGTTATTACCGAAAACTACAAGCAATTTTATGGCAACAGTTTCCAAATTAAAGCCCCTGCGATCAAAAAAAAAAACATTGATTGAGGATTTAATTCAATTTGATTTCATTACACGGTGCAAAATTTCTTCGAGCCCGACAAGACTTTCGTGATCAGAAGTTGAAAGTAGATGCCAAATCATGAATTTCTCATAATTCGTTTTGCTTTCAAAAATCATCTTTCCAAACTGAGCAAAAGGAAAAATCAAAAATGGTGAGTATTTAATCTATACATAATTAATTTTTTTTCTCGTGACTAATCCATTTAAAAAATTTTTTTTTTATGAAAATGTGTACTATGTACAAGGACCGGATATACGAAAATTATAATGAAAAACCAAGACTTCATAAATTTATTGAGAGAGGATTATATCGAAGCATGGTTGGTGTTAAGAGTAGTTGTCTAGTAGTTGAAAATGAATACACCGAAGACTTGGATTTGAACAGGTATGTAGAAAAAATGAGCGAAGATATGCCAATAAATGTTTTTACTAACCCTTATCTAGATGATATTCCTGATGTTGCTGATGATAATGATGTTGATGATGATGATGATGTTGACGATGAATCACACTTTGCGGAGGATGAAGCTATCAGTAATACAGGCATAATAGATATAAAATGAATTGAAAATCATTTATTTCATTCGATATAAAGATAAAAAGAAAAAAAATCAATATTTGCGAACTTATAGTTGATATATTGCCAAAAAACGACGAAAAATGGTCAATTTGCTTCAGGTACTAAAGCATGGTACGGTTGGCGAGATATGGCCATATCAAATTATTAGGAGTAGTAAAAAGAAATTTATTATTTTGCCAATAGGTGGCATTATTTATCTGAATCTTGTGATGTGTAAGTCCGATCGGCGTTAGAAGGATGACATTTCATACTGAAAAAGCTTTTCTGGAACCATTAAAATAAGGCAGGATACGAAAAGTATAAACTAAACCATTCAATTTCATGCAAAAATAATGGATTTATTTTTACTACACCTAATAATAAGAAAACTCTAAAAATCCACTTTGACCAAAAAAAAAAACAAAAAACGCGGCAATGCTAAGAATGTAAAACAGAAATTCAAGATTTGGCGACTACAGAAACTTCTGTCAGAAATTTATTTTTTTTTTATCTTAACATTTACCGCTTCAATGTTATTTGAAATGAAGCATTGTTGCAAGATAAACTTATAAACCAATAACGGATTTTCTTTCAATGGTTTCCTGAAAATATAATATTATGAACACAGGAAATATGATAGCTTGGCTGAGAGAACTTATGAGCGGGTGGATGATTTTGAAATGGTATACTCGTATAAAAATTAAAGTTAAAAAACATAAAACAGTACAAAATATAAAGATATTAAAATGATAATTATATTGTATAATAGCCTTTTATAAACTGTCTTGTAGCTTAGGCAAGATATAGTCGCCTTATCATAATAATATTATAATATTATTATTGTATATAAATTTAATTAACACTATTGTTTTAATTTTGTTGGATTCATTTAGTCGTAGCTGGTGTAGTGTAGTGTAGTGTTGTAGGGTATGTGGTTTTTATAGATTTCTATATATGTATGGTATGTATATAATAATAGAATAATAAATATATATATATATGTATGTCTACAATACAACCATATAAATTGCTAATAGTTTTCAATTTGTTCAATTTGTATACAGATGAGAAGTAAACTTATAAATAATTAGATGTAATACTAATTACGTGTAAGTAAGTAAATATGTACATATGTACTAATTTTATTTACTTCATATTCATATACGGATTATATATCTAATATATATATTATTGATTACTGGTTTAGGACGTAGGTATATTTGTGTGTGTGTGGGTGTGTGTGTGTGTGAGAGCGTTTGTATGTTTATGTATGTATGCACGTACATATGCATGTAAGTAAATTTATATTGGATTTTCTGTAATTAGTTTTTATTTGTATTTCATTAATTTGTTCATTTAATCATTGATATTGACAATGCTTGTGTCTTTTTGTTCTTGTTTTTGTTTTTTGTTTTTAATTTTAATATTTTACTTTATTGTATTTTATTAAATTTAAATTTTTAATGACTTGTCTTAGCACGATTTTGTGCAGCAATAAATAATTTATTATTATTTTTATTTTTGAATTTCTTTACTAATTTTGGCAGATATTTAGTAATTTGTGCTCACTCTTCTTTTTTAATTTTTGGCTTTTTTAATATTAAACACATAAAATACTATATACGAGTATTATATAGTATATAAGTACATAAAAACACACAACAACAAAATTGCATTTGCTTAATTCTGTTTAAATTTTATCTTATTTTTGATATTTTTTTGAAAAGAAAATCATTTTCTTTCACATACTTTCTATAAATATGTTTGTATTTATTTTGTTTTGGATGTATGTAATAAGTTATATAGATTTACGTATAGTTCATTAGCTTTGTAAGTAGTAACTGTGCCTCATTGTCATTTTATTCATTGTAATTGTTGGTTCGTTTTACTTTTAATTAATTCATTACTTTATGTATGAAAGTAAACAAAAAAAAATAAAATAATAAAAAATAGTCATTAATAAATCGCGATATTTTCAAAATTATTGAAAAATTTTTCAATACCGCTGAGCACATTTGTTGTTGGATTTATACTACGTCTTACTCTTCTTCTTATAATTCTTATGTAATTTGTAGTTGTAAATTTAATTCAGTTAATTCGTTAAAATAGTGTCTTTTGTGTCTTATTGGAAAGAAATTAATATATTTGTGTATATGTATACGTACCAACTAATTTATATTTAATTTTGTTTTTACAGTTTTCAATAGACTAAAAGTATGTCAGGATATTTATTTATTGACGCTGTGATGGGCATATATGGAGCATGAATATTCACACAACGGCGTCAGGCAAGAGTTTACGGGAGATTTTTTAATTTCTCTTTTATTTTTATAATTTTGTTTTATTTTTTACTTCTCTTTATATACATTTGTGCTAAAACTTGTAGAGTAACCTAACTTGAATTGAACTACTTTTATACTAGCACATAATTTAAATGTGTATATAACTGCGAACAGAGAATCACCTACAATATAATATACAATACAATAACATATTTATGTACACACATACGTACGGGAGACAATTTGTGGTTTATACTTTCATACGTTTAAGAAACACTTGAAAATTGGTTTATCTCTTTCTTGAAAAGTGTACTTAAATACATACACGTATGTATGCATGCATGTACGCTATAAATATTATAGTTTCATATCTATTATTGTACAATAGTTAAAAACTAAAATGGAGGGGTGCAGGCTAAAATCGTGTTTAATCTCACTCATTATCACTTGATTTTATTTTTATTCACTTTTAATTCGAACATTCCTAGTAAGTAATTACATATGTAATTCTTATTGATTCTAATACATTTACGTATGTCTGTAAGTAGTATGTATGTATGTATAGTTTAAAACTAACGAACAAACAAATAAACGAACGTATTTATTTATGTACATATGTACATGTGTATGTATCTAATATATTATACATATGAGTATATACATATAATATATATACTATATATAATTAGTTTTACTTTTCATTTTTGGTTGATTTTGTGGAGCGTGAAAGACAAGTGTATAAATAATATATATATGCATATAATATATATATATATATGTATGCTTTAAGATATATGAATTTATAATTTATAATCTAAACAACTATAACAACTATTTTATATGTAAGTATGTATTTATATTTTTTATTTTAATTGTATTTTTTTAATTCATTATCATTATTATTTTTTAAATATCTTTCAAATACCTTTAAACATTTTTATGAATTTTGTATAAGTGCTAAATTGTGTTTCAAAAGTAGTCAGTAGCTTCGCGTGTTGGAAAAATACAATTTAGTATATATGATATATAGAAATTTTTGAAAATCAAAATGTGTAAGTAATAGTATTTCCTTATATTTACAAATATTATATGTAAAATAACAATCTCACAATAATTATTGCATTGTATATATAAACAAAATATATATTTGCTTGAAAATCATGTAGACTTGTATTGAAAATGTGTTTTTGCGCAATCATTATGTTGAAGTTCCGAATGGTCAAACTAGTATTGCACTAAGTAAGTTACTTAAACACCAACAAAAAGCTCAAAATTTTGAGAACTTCCATTGAATTTTATATTTTCAAAAATTCCAAAAAGACTGCCGCTCTCTGAAGTTTGGAAATTTTACATTCGATCATATTTACGATCGATAATTAATCATAATTCATACCAAGCCTGCATCGTAACGATGAAAATGTTATCGTTAAAGCAATTATCAAAATAAACTTTATTTGGTTTTTACCGGAAACGAGAAACTGTGGTTAAAGTTAAATCGTTGGCATATAATGTTAATCTTTAAAATTTAAGCATGCCATTTAATCATACAGCAGCCATTTTGAAATTAATCTTAACAATTTCATTTCGCTTCGATAACATGGCGTCGAAACGAAACAAACGCATTTCGGTAAGATTTTTTGTTCCTATTAACAAATCGAAATGACATCGTTGCGTTAGTTGAGCATCTCTGTTTCATATTTTCCAAATTAAAACTGAATGTCTCTTGGTAAGCGTTAAATTAACAAAGAATTTGTTTCTAAAGAAAACGAGAGTAAATCAAAGTCCCGTAAGGTTTCATGTATTAAATAAAAAAATTACCTAAATTTTTTTTCTGGGGATATGAACCAATTGTGTATTCTGTTTTTTTCATGTATCGGCCACAGCAATTGGGTAGAGGCCGAGTTCGGTTATTTAAGACATGATACGCAGATACCAAAAGTAAAGTATTTATGTTAATGTAAGATGTTCGTTCTTTACTTTTTTTTTTTGAATAAATTTCTTTGGTAAATGACTTGCCGATTTTCGAAATTTAGTTTTCTTCTTGCCGTAAAATATTTGCTCCAAACTAGTTTGAAATTCCATTCCAGAAAGGACAGAACTTCTAATTTTGCTTTTTAGCTCAAAAGTTTACCACGACAGTGGCTTCAACTCAATGGCTTTACCATCGCAGGAGCTACTCCTCCAATTTGTGCATGGCTCTACAACTTATTGTGAGTTGCTTCTGAACGTCTGATAGATTTTAATGAGCAGCTCTTATTTCTCGTTAGAAATTAGAAAAATTAATTTTATATAATATTTGGTTGCTTGTCTGACTAGGAGTCAAAGCCATGACCCTCTGCAAGGTGCGCAGTGCTAACCACTTTTGCCGCTTTTACGACAAATAAAATCTGAAGAAAAGTTATAAATTCTTTTCAAAAAAATGTATAACCTTTTCAATGTGTTCGAAAGAAAATAAGTAAAAATTTTACTTCAGTGTTTTGTTTTGGAATCTTCGGTTTCTACGCCATGGGTTTCGGCTCATTGAGATCCACAACTATATCCAGGAAAAAGAAATTAATTAGTCCAGTCAATTTAGACATCCGACATTACAAAAATTCGCCTCCTGAAAGTTTGGTTCGATTACTGATTACACCATCATGAAAATATACATCATATACAGAACACAGCGTCCAAGTTTCAGGTTCCCACGATCAACGGCTTAGGCTATGCTTGGATCAGGACAAAGAGTCAATCATTAATCATTGTGATTTAGATTTTGTGATTTATAATGATTATGGTCCTTGGAATAAATACGGTACCTATATGAAATGTAGATTATGAAATATTTTCGGATGACTTTTGTCGAAGCTACAGAGACTTAGAAGAGGAAGAGTCTATCAAGCACTAACTCTCTGCCACTGTTCAGCCATAACCACTATACGACATATGTAAGTGCATATCTAGTATATCACTTCATAGACTGCCTGGCGGACGTAGCAACGCAAATTTCATAAGGCACACGAAATGCTTCATACATCTGAGAGGGTGAGGCGTTCACAGCAGTGATAACACAATGAGCCTTCAGACTAGAGCTCAAGAGTTTGTTCGAGTATTTTCGTGCAGCTCGAGCATTTGAACAACGAGTACACGCACACCCGTTCATTACTTATTGCTCGAAAATTTTCGAGCACGGGCTTGAGCTTTTTCGAGCACTCCCAAGTTTTTTAATATAAGAATTATTTTTTTTTTCTCAAAGCTATTTTCTATAATTTTGAATTTATGAATGCAAAATGTAAAACTCATTGAAATACTAAAAATATTTTAACAATTAAAATCGAAAATTGAAAAATTTCTAACAAACAGTTGAGCAGTTGAGCAATGAACGAATATCGAGCGAGTCTCTAGTGATCTACTTCAAGCCTAAGTGTGTTGATCGCTTGGATTAGCAGCCGCATCAACTCAACTTAACTTTTGTAAAAACCAGAAGAGATAGAGCTCAAGACCCAATTGAATTTATGTGACCTTCAGCATGAAATGTGGTATTCTACTTACACATTATACAATGCATACAAAATTGATGATGGGAATTATCAAAATCAGCGGACTATGTATGTTTATTTATAGTATTTTGATCCGAAACAACAACTCGTAATTCTCACAAATATGCAATTACATTGACGAAAACTTTTTTACTCGTTCCAAACTTCAATTGAATTGCGCAGAAACTTTCAACAATATGAGATGGAATAACTAAATAGAGAAATTCTAGTGTTGTATGGATGTATGCGTAGTATGTGTGCGAGAGAAAAATGTAAGTAAAAAATTCATTTTATTTATTGTATATTTTATATGTTTGTTTAGTACAATAATATATATATGTATATATATATATTTTTTTTTTTTGTTTTTTATTTCATCGGCGGTTTGGTTTTGCTGTTTAGGAAATTCTTTCAAATGCCCTCTTTTGCGTTCCAACTCTGCTCTTTCTCTCAATTGAAAAGCTGTTTATTCATTCTTACTTCCTGTGTGTTTCCTAAATTATTGATCTATGCTTGCAGCGAATTTATTTGTATTTCGCTAACTTAATGACTACTAACTTCACAATTAGCACATTTATTCACTCAATTTGCCCGTAATTATTGTAGATTTGGATTGTATTTTAAATCTATAGTAAAACCTTATTTTTCAACGCAATAAAATCGAATGACAATCTACATATATACACGCATACATATATATGTATGTATATGTATGTAACGAATAACCACATAGAATAAAAGCTTCGAGAACCGTATAGAAGAATATTTCGAGTTTTAGTTAACTCTCTGTTTCTCTGTTTACACAGATTTTTTCTCCTCTTCCTATTTTTGATTTTATGTTTCATTCAAATTAAGTTAAATTTTTGCAAGCATACAAAATTAATTTGTATGTATGTTAAATGTTGCAGGTATATATTTTATACCGTTATAATACACATTTCACTTAGCAACTGCTTTTCAATATAATAACTTGAAATATGATTTATTATTTAATTTATATTAATTAACTTTAAGGTTACGTTTCAATAACACTTCGATTGTCGATTTCAAATTTCCAATGGTTTTTCTCTCACTTGCAGATTTACTAATACATATAAAGTTTTTCTTCTTTTTTTGTATTTTTTTTTTTTGTTTGCAAAACCTATTTGCAATTTTGGTCATTTGGTATTTTAGTTGTTTTTTTTATTTGGATTTGGATAATTGGGTTGTCGGTTCATAGGTTGTTGTTGTTGCTACAAATGTTGCGACGTTTTCAAGGTAATGCAACTGAGTTAGGATCGGGACGTCTAAATTCAGGATTTTTCCACTATTGCCTCTTGTTATTGTTGTAATATTTGTTGTTGTTGTTGTTGATTTTGATTACAACTTTTTTGCAGTTTTTGCCCCGGCGCCGATGTCATTGCACTGTTCGACGCGTTCACAGTTTCAGTGGCTAATTTTTGTTGTTGCTGCTGCTGCTGTTGCTGTTGCTGTTGCTCCTGTACACGATGCGTTTTCATGTGGGCGCTTCTACTTTTAACTTTATTAAAAACTCTATCGAGTTATTGAAGAAATGAAAAGAAATTTCGGAAATGTACCGTTAAATTTTGCATATAAAGAGCACAAATATTTTTAAAAACTACACACACCTATATACACAAAAAGATTATTATTTATTGAATAAACTACAATACATATTGAAATGTAAATGCATCTACGAGTATTATTGAGGTTATGTTTGGTTATTACAAAGCATAGCAAAGGTATGGTTGCCACATGTATGTACATACACGTATGTATGTTTATAAGCTGCGGTATATCATGAAGCAAAGGCAAAAATTATAAGCAAAAAAATGTAAATATGTTTCGATTTGTAAGTAAATACGGGACGCAAAACACAAGATACTAGGATTATGGGTGTATGGAAGTATATTATATATGTATGTACATATGCATGATGAATTGGACGGTACACAGCGAGACAAATTACAAATCTATACATCAATTTCAAGTACATTTACATATACACATTTTTGAAACTACAAACCGATTTCATGCACTAAATGTTCTCAAAAAAAAAATTTGTCCGTTAGGGAAATCAATTATTTTTTGTTAGTTTTGTTATTTTAGATTATGGATCTATATTAAATTTTCAAGACGCAGCATATCTTCGTACGATTTTCCTTTCTTAGTTTGTAATGATCTCTAATCGGAAGGCCAGACAATTTCAAAAAAATTCTAAAATAAAATGAATTCTATGTATCATTCTTAGGTTCCAAGTCACATAGAGAAGAATAGAAATGGTTTTCAAGATATTTGAGGTTACAGATGAAAGAACCATGAAAATCCAGAAAAAATAAGTAGACATTGACTTCACTTGGCATTTTTTTATTACAGAAAATATTTTCAGCAGTTACAGTATATCAAGGCAGTTGAGCGCTGGATTATGCAGGGGTTTCCAATAAGAGATGTAATTTAGATATTCAAAGAAAAATGGCATTTATTGAGATAAATCATCGGATGTTTATTTCAATATAAAGACGAAGATATGTCATTAACAATGTAAGACAATATCAGCCAAACTGTCCTACGGCTACGCTTATAGCACCGTATCCTTTTTTATAAGATTTTACATCACGTAATCGCAAACTGGCTGTGTTATGCTATCAATAGCTTCACGAATTTCATGACCATGAGATCTTAAATCGACGTTGGCCCGTTGGCGTGGATCTTATATTTTACGTGGCTCCATAGCAAGAAGTCGCAAGGTGTTAAATCACAAGATCTCGGTGACCAATTGCGATCACCTCTTCGAGAGATAACACGGTCCGTAAACTTTTCCCTTAAAAGACCGATTGGTTGGTTGGTTGGATCATTGGTTGTGTGACACGTAGCGCAATCTGGTTGAATGTAAACGTTGTCCAGATCAATTCCATCCAATTCCGGCTATAAAAAATCATTAATCATCTCTCGATAGCGCAATTCATTCACCGTAACGCTTGCTCCAGTCCCATTTTCGTAAAAGTAAGGTCCAATAAACACGTCGGACCATAAACAGCATCAAAGTGTTACACGTTGAGGATGGAGAGGCTTTTCAACAATAAATATTTGGTTTTCCGAGCCACAGATGTGATAGTTTTGCTTATTAACATAGCCATCGAGGTGGGAATGGGCCTCATCAGTTAAGAAGATTTTCCGATGAAACTCATGCATTTCAAGGACTAAATCAGCCAAAGACACCACGATGTTGATGATCGGTTGACTAGAGTTCTTTTGTTAACCGAATTTTATAAGCCTTAAGATCCAAGTCTTTATGCAAAATACGGTGTAATGACGTTTGTGGAATGTCCACGACGAGAAATGGACAAACGTGGGCCTTCTTCCACACTTTGGGCTACAACAGTAATATTCTCAGTTGTTCTTGAGCGAAGTGCACGTGTTTTATTCTTCACATCACTAACTTGTCCAAGCAGCTCCATTTTTTCCCACCAATTTCTGTATTGCTGTATTGTTTTACAAATTAACCAATATAGTGAATTTTAATAATTTCAATGCATTGTTGAAGCGCGAATCGTTCCAATTTTAGTACTATCAAAATAACACCTCTTATTGAAAAACCCTTTACATGTTTCTATGCGCTGTCTGTGAAATTCTCACAAAACGTTATGCGCATTTTATCGCTATCAAATTGGTGGACTTTATCCGTGACAAAAAGACCACAATTTTATGATTCTCTATAGTCTTTACACAAAACGATTTTTTAGGAATAAGTCAGCAGGCCGATTGTGGCAACAATTTCAATATGCTCGTATGTATGTTTCCGACTACCATTGGAAGTCATTGGGAATGGTGAATAGACTTCAGTATAATCGAATATTATCGAAATTCGCTAAAATTCAAGGTGAAATAAACCAGAAATTTGGTCTATATGGCATTCTACAATTACAACTGGAAGCAATAGATGGTTTTTGGCAAAAAAAAGTCAAATTACTATACTAGTTTAAGCTACTAACAGAGAGTCGAACGGGTAGAGAGACATTTGGTTGGATTGCATTTTGTACTTACCAACAAATTAAATGTTTTCTAATTCATGATATTTGTAGAAAGAGAAAAACTCATGGAATTTAAGAACTTACAGAGCTAGAAGTGCCAGGAGTTCAAAGTAATAAAGTCTGTACACTTCAGAGGCTTTAACTCAGCTAAAGTACTCACAAGTATAGCAATTTCCTATCTTTTTATAATAAACATTATTTCTACGTTTTTTTTTTTTCGTAATTTTTATATAACATTGTTAAAGTTAGTGTAAATTAATATTTGTGTTGATCAAAGAGCTTATTTACAATTGTAAAAATTTCAAGGGATATTTTAGGCGAATAACTCAATGAATTGAGATTAAAGAAATGCATTATTAAATAGTGATGAGAGCAAGATTAGAGCGCAGCGTGTAATTACTTTGTTACTTATACGACTATGTATACTTGTATAGGTATATTGTAGAATTAAAAAAAAATATTTAAAATTCAGGAGATGTGAGGGAGTTTTCATTTACAAAGCGTTTTACAACGTTACCATCATACGAGTGTTATTAAGTGGAGGAGGAAGTGTTAAATAATTAGTAATAATGGATTATATAAAATGGAGTTATTTGTTGTAAGTAATATTGCATATAATCATTATTGGCATGTGTGAGAGAGAGAGACAGACAGAGAGAGAGAGGAGGAGGAGTTTGAAATGAATTTATATAATTCGATAATCGAAATTGTAATTTTTAGTTAATCGAAAATTCAAATGGAAATGAAAGAGTAAACATTATTATTATTTTTTTTTTAATATTTAGCAAAGAAACGAACACCACTTACAATTTTACGCTTTGGCTGAGTGTGGCGCTGAAGGACACATGCCGGTTGCAGTGACGGCTGCTGCTTCAGTGAGCGAGCTAGCACTTTCAACAAGGGCGCGCTTGCGCGTGCGCGGCGTTATACAACAGCGTGTAGTTGTTGTTGGTGGTGGTGGTGGTTGTGGTGGTGTTGGTGGAATGGAGTATCAACTCGCAATTCAACTTGTGGGTTTTGACTCTGCGCGATTTAAATTCATAGTAAATTAATATATTTTTGTAGTGTTTAATTGTATTTTTTATATATTTTAATATTCATTTTAATGCATATTTAGTTGAAATGTATTTATTTTAATGTACATATATTTGATGAAAGTTATTTTTCAAGTCATTGTTATACAAGTAAAGTTATCATTTTTTTGGTTTATTATTATATATTTTTATTATTTTTATTAAATTCATAATTGAGTTAAAACATGGAACAATACAATACAACAACAATAACAACAATTAATATTTTCTTCTGTATTATTAAATAATCTTTATATATGCAGTATAATATTTATGTATGTATATGAGAAAGAATGAAGTATTGAATATAACTGAGAAAAAATATAAAAATTGGAAACTTCTAAGCATAAAAGTTGATGAAATGTCTTCAGTGGAACGAAGTACCATAATAGTCAACTTTCCAAGGTTTATATCATAGAAAGTCACGACAACAGTAAAATCATATGTTTAATGACGAAGTTGGTTTAATTTTGTGGATTGACAAAGATTTGTAAATAAGTTTTGATAATTTGTGTCCTTGAATAGCGTCACGTTTTGAATACAAAATTCGAAAGGCTTGCATTGCACTCCTTTAAAATCAAAAATAATTTGAATTACATAAATACGTCCCGAATGGTTTTATGTCGAAAGAATGTAATTTTTTGTTTATAGCCAGCCCTACCCGCTTCCCGCCCAACACCGATCGAAGGGTGCACTGAAGGATAGCCGAAAATTCCAACAGACCGATGAACGAAAACCAGTGATAATCCGGACTGTCTTGAACCCGAAACCGAATGCGGAAGGTCGTGGTTACACTTGCCTGTTACACTAAACACCAACAGATTGGCTCCTCAGCTGCTACAAATTGCAAGGAAAAAGGAGAAGGAAATTACTTAATTATTTAAAGAGCTTAGTAAGTAGATTTTGATACAGAAAAACGAGTTGGCGGAATGTGAATTAAAATCATTGCACAAACATCCAAAAGACTTGTGCATTTCAAAGTTTGTTCTGTATGATCACATTGAAAGCTGATCTTGAGAGCATGGTAAAGTTAAGTTCGCTAAGTAGAAATGGCGTATTGATAGCATTTCAAGCATCTTTCTACGACTTTTGTACAGAATCCAATTTATCGCTAAGCCATATTCCAAAATGGGATTAGCCAGTTATGTAAAGAGTACTTTAGTAATGCGTGGGTCATTGAACTCCTTAGCTCAATGCTTAACGAAAGCCAAAATGCCTTTTGCCTTATTAACACTAGACCATACCATACCATATAAATGTTTCTTAAATCTAGCTTAGGATCCATTGTGACACCTGCTACAATGCAGTCAGTAACTTGTTAAACATTGGGATTAGAAATATATAAAATTCGAAGTGGTAAGAAAATGTGTAGTGGATTATAGTGGACAAAAATTTAAAAAAAAAATTTTGTAAGTGATTCATATTAGCATTTTGCGAAAAATTAAAGCAAAGTAGTAATGAAGAAGCATCTTCGGTAACCGGTATATTTTCTAAATTTAATGATATAATTTCTTGAGATGAAAATTTGAAGTTTTGGTAATAACAAAACATAATTTCTTCAGTTAGTTCAATATATAATATTAGGCAAAGTAAAAAGTTTGCTCGTTTTTTTTATGCAAATGGTTACAAACGGATTCCTTTTCGACGACAGGCCTCCCGACGCGTGGTGCATCTTTGACATCGAAAAACTGTGAAAGACAAACTTTTAGCGCCAATAAACACGTTTTCAGCGCCGTATAGTATGACATGATGCGACACGTAACACTAGTACTATGAACAATGAAATTTTGACTTTACCTAATACATACATATACGAGGGGATTAAAAAAAGTTCGGTTAGTTACTGACTTCCTTTCCAATATTAGAACGATCTGATAAAATGGAGACGAGAAAACGGACTATAGTTGAGGATAGGTCAGACGAATTTCTACCACCAGCGCAAGCATCAATTGGCCATGTGATTCTCTTCTGGTTTCGACGTAAGTCCCCTTTTACATGCGTCAAGTCTTGGAAGCAATTTTTTTGGATTCTCCTTTGTGTTTTCAATTTGCTTTCACATGCGTCAACTTTTATTGAATTCAAGTTTTTCTTTCCTTGCTTACCTTTGACATTTGGAATTTAATTTTATAATTGAGTCGAATTTTATAATTTATGTAAATTCATGGATATTTTGATGTGACAGGACTATTTGATTACGTTATTGAAATTAAGGCCTTATATCTTTATAAATGTATTAAACAATTAAGCTCACCACCAAAATCAAATTCTATTTGTATACCCGCTCGTTTTTGACAACGAAATGAGAAAAACAAAATGAAAAGGAATGGGGAAAAATGTCAAACGCAACGAAAATTTCAAAAGCAAGGCAAGAAAAATTGAAAAACTTGCCTGTACCGAGGTATCTGTACCCTTCTCCTTTCTTCTCACCTTCCTCGTCAACGAACTAGCAGACTTGAAAGCAAGACTTTACGCATGTGAAAGGGGACTAATTTACAGCCAATACAAATATTCAGTGAATGCCAAATTGCAAATGGAGCGATTGCATCGTCTTTACAGATTATTTCTAAGTGGTTCCAAAGATTCCAGACCGGACATTTTTCCGAAGAGGACTAGCCCCGAGAAGGTCTGATGACGTCACTGTAGCTCTGGTGAAGTCAAAAATTAACGAGGACCCACGATTGACACAAGAAATGATTGCTAAAGAATTGGGCTTAAATGCCATGGCCGTATCTCGAAAATTAAATAATCATTTGGGATACACGAAGAAATCTGCTCGATGGGTACCACGAATTTTAAATGAGGCTCAAAAAGAGGCTAAACAAATTCGAAAATGGTCCGTCTAGCAACTTTAGTAAAGTCATTATTGGTGTCAAATCTTGGTTATATGAGTACGATCCAGAAACCAAACAGTAGTCTATGGTATGGAGCTCAACAGGAGCAAACGTACCCGTTAAATCGAAGCAACAAAAATCACCAGGAAATGAAATGAGGTTAGTTTACTTCACCCGATCTAAAATCGTACCTTCTATTCCACTGGAAAAGTGTCAGACGGCAACTGCAAAATGGTATACCGAAGAGTGCTTACCAAAAGTTCTCAAAAATTCGTTGGAAATCATGAATAAAGAGAATTTTCGGCGCTACTTTTTATATCGTGACAACGCGCCATCCCACACTGCTAAAATAAAGAGTAATTTTTTTTTCGATCTTTGGGATCGAAGAAATACGTCCAGCACCATATTCCCCGAATATAGCAACTTACCGAACATTTGTTAATCCCCTCGTATATTATATTGTAGAAGGAGTATTATATAATATTAATAAAAAAAATTTATAATTCGTGTGTAAAAAAAGTTTCACCATATGTACAATATCATATTTATTTTTTAGGTTCACATACATCTGTATGTAAGAGTATGTATATTTGTAAACATGACGAAGTTGGTTCGGTGACGTCGACGGTTGACATAACCTTGGATTCTATAAACCTTAGTTTCTTTCCATACATTTATTGTATTGTCACCGCGGCTATTGTGGCCTGGATTTTTAGCCAGAAAGACTCACGACTCCGTGATACTTTTTTTGTATTTCCAAAAATAAAGAGAATCTCAAGAAACCAATGTTTTACAGCCGTAGATGACATTTAAAACTATCTCAAAGATGGTATTTCGGAGATTGGAAGAAGCGCTGGCATAAGAGCATAACCTCTAAAGAAATTTTTAATGATTTTAAAGGCGACAGCGTCAATGTAGACGAGTACACACCTCCCACAAGTACGATTTGTGTCCGGAACAAACTTTTTAGTGCAGCCTACATATTTAATGTAATAAAGCAACATTATCAAATTAGTGTTAATCAGGCATTACTTAGGGCAGCAGCACAGTTTTATTTTTTAAATATTATATTAGCAAAAGCTACGTAAGGCACTTGACGTTCGTCAGATCGGCACAGGATTTGGGATTTAAAGGAATGCAAAGTACATTTTGTGTAAAGATTTGGTATGTACGTGACATTCATAGGTGAAAGTGAAGAACCTGTTTCTTTATTTTATCAGAAAATCTGAGTTTCCTTGCAAAGACACCAGAGCAGGAGTTGGAGCTAGAAAAGTTTTATTTCTAATTTTATTGCAACTTATGGCAAGATTGAGGAATTGCGGCACCTTGTTCGCAGAATTTTTGAGCGTCGTTTGTTCGTTTCTCAGCATTTTGACCGTTATTATTGTAAATAAAGGGTTTTCCAATAAGAGCTGTTGTTTTGACATTTGACAAGTAAAAACTATGCCAGTAATAAGAATGGAACGATACACCCTTCCACAACACATTAAAATTATTGAAATTCAGTTTTTAAAAACTAAAACATTTTTCGGTCATCGTGGGTACGTTGTCGGACCGCAATACAAAATTTTGTGTGGAAGAAGACCCACGTTTGTCCATTTCTCGTCGTGGACATTCCAGAAATGTCATTACACCGTATTTTGCATAAAGACTTGGATCTTAAGGCTTATAAAATTCAGTTAACAAAAGAACTCTAGTCAACCGATCATCAACAGCGTGGTGTCTTTGGCTGATTTAGTCCTTGAAATGCATGAAAATGATCCGGAGTTTCATCGGAAAATCATCTTGACTGATGAGGCCCATTTCGACATCAATGGCTACGTCAATAAGCAAAACTGTTGCATTTGTGGCTCTGAAAACCAAAGATTTATTGTTGAAAAACCTCTCCATTCCCAACGTGTAACTTGTTTGCTTTTTCGAAAATGGGACTGGAGCAAGAGTTACGGTGAATGAATTGCGCTATCGAGAGATGATTAATGATTTTTATAGCCGGAATTGGATGGAATTGATCTGGACGACGTTTCATTTCAACCAGACGGCGGTACGTGTCACACAACCAACGAAAGCAGTGATCTTATAAGGGAAAAGTTTCCGGACCGTGTTATCTCTCTAAGAGGTGACCGCATTTGGCAACCGAGATCATGTGATATAATGCCTTGCGACTTCTTCATGTGTGTCCATGTGAAAGATAAGTTCTACGCCAACAGGCCAACATCGATTCAAAATCCCAAAGGTGATGGAAAATTTCATAAAAGGGATACGGTACCGTAAGCTTAGCCGTGGCAGCCGTTTGGTTGATATTTTTTTAAATTATTAATGGCGTATCTTCCTCTTTATATTAAAATAAACATCCGATGATTTATCTCAAAAACTACCATTTTTCTTTGTATATCAAAACAACACCTCTTATTGGAAAACTTGTAGTAGGCAATATACCAGGTGTACAAGTATGAAATGTCGTTTTTTTTTAAATCAAAAAACACGTTAAATTTTGTGGAAAAAGAAAAAATCATTTATTCAAAGTATTTGCCGTCGCTAGCTACACATTTTTCCCATCTCTCGGGCAATTTGTGGATTCCACGCCAGTAGAACTCATCGTCTTTTGCGGCGAACCATTCATCGAGCCATTTTTTCACACTTTCGTAAGAATCGAAGCGCTGCTCAGCGAGTGCGTGTCCCATCGAAGCGAATAGGTGGTAATCGGATGGGGCCAGGTCTGGTGAGTAAGCCGCATGCGGAAGCACTTCCCAATTGAGTGTTTCCAACGTGTCGCGAACCGCTCTTGCCGTATGTGATGGAGCGTTGTCATGGAGAAAAATGACCTTGTGTTGTCTTTTTTGATATTCCGGTCGTTTTCTCTGAAGCGCACGGTTCAAATTGATCAATTGTTGTTGGTAGCTTGCCGTATTCACCGTTTCGCCGGGTTTCAAGAGCTCATAGTAGATGACACCGCTCTGATCCCACCAAACACAGAGCATCGTCCAAATCACCACTTTTGAAGCGTTGAAACCACCGTTCACACGTTTTCACAGTTGGTACTTGTTCGCCAAAGGCTTCAACAAGCATTCGGTGCGATTCCGCAGCTGTTTTCTTCAAATGAAAACAGAAAATTAACACTGTCCGCGTTTGCTCTTTATTCGGCACGAAACTCGACATGTTGACTGCACTGAGAGTAAACGATAATGACGCTCGATTCGCGCAAAACTATGGTGGTTCGACAGTCAAGGTTGACACTTCACAAGGTCAAAGTTTTATGACAATCGATAAATATTTACGTTTGCGAGACATCTATATGTTCGAACCGACATTTCATACTTGTACACCTGGTATGCTAACCTTTTCTAGGCATAAAGGGAAGATTCGCACCTCATTTGTTAACTTGAAATTTAAAATTTTGGCAAAAATGTGAATAAATCTGTCTGATGTCCTGTAAGTAATATTTTTTTCACCGAAAAATAAAAATTATTTAATTCCGATATATCAAGTTAAAATAAATTACGGTTGCCACGTAGGTGAGAAAATGATCACCGATCGTTGCCAATTAAAAAAATGATATATGAAACAATTACAAAACAAAATCAAATATGTAGTATGAAACTAATAATTAATAATTAAAAATTAAAACTTGAAATCTTCAACTATAAGTATGTATGTATGTATGCATTTGAGTATGAAATATATGTAACATATTTTCACGGTAACTGTAACGGCAGCGTTTACGTTTATACGTTTTAATTTACAAAATACAGAATGACAGAACGGAGTTGTGGATTACAGATAGATTGAGAGAGGGAAATAGAGTGTGGGAGTCTTACTTGCCGCACACCTTGCAGGGAAAATCGATATCCTTGTTGGTGCTGCTAGCAGCAGTGCTCGCGCCGCTTTGACTCGCGTCTTTAAGTAATACACCGTTGGCACCACCGCCGATCGCTTGCGTATGTGTTAGCGATGTACCAACGCCGGTGGTCTGTTGAGTGACGCCTGCTGTGCCGCTTATTATGGTGCTATTTGCATTAGTGTTGTTGCCTGAAGCGTTATTGTTGTAATTATGATGGTTATGATTACTATTATTGTTATTATTATTATTGCTGTTGTTGTTGTTGTTGCTATTTTGATGGCTACTGGCATTTCGACCGTACGTATGTATGCGTGTGTGGCCATGCAGGGCAGCTTTGGATGTAAAGCTCTGTGTATATGCAGCGGCAGCGGAAAATGAGCAGGGTTGCAGTTTCGTGGAAGGGAAAATTAGTCATTTATATATTTAGTGGCAAATTTCACTGAGTGGGTCAAAATGATGGTTGTCTGTAGTAAACAATCGTCAACTCCTATGTTTTTGACGGAGTTTATGTGGTAGTAAATAAACATTCTTTTTTTTAAATAGCAAAGCTTCTATAGACAACCTTCATTTCGACTCGCCTCTGGGAATTACTAATTGCTCAATTATAAACTTCCAATGTAGCTATAGTCTTAGAAATCTATGCACTTACTGCAGAGCAATCCGGCACTTCACATACGTATGGCTTTGGATCGTTCGTCGGTGGTGGCGGTGGCGTTTCGGTCTTCAGATGCGACACTTTGTAGTCAACACAAAGCTTCTTCCAAAAGTAATACATTTGCACACATTCACCCGTTGTCTTCGTACCCAACTGTGGATAGGGAATGGCAAATTAATGAAAATGAAATTCCCGCTGTTCTTAAGGCGAGTTCAATACTACTTACCTCTAGCGAAATATGTCCAAAGTCTTTACCATGACGTTCCAAACCCTTTAGGAACACCTCCAATTCCATTGCGGACCATTTCATTTGGAATGCATTCGATTGCGTTTGCAATAGCGTAAGTACTGCTGCCGCCATGTTGCCATGTGCTTTGAGCAGTGTTTGCAAGGCCACCTCTTCCGAGTGACTACCCAAAGGCACGGCCGATGATTTGCTCAGGTCAATGTAGCGCATTAAAATTCTCTCGTCCGTTTGTACAGTTGGATCCCACAATTGTTCCGCACCCACAGGCTCCTCGACATCAAAACAAGACTTCATTTTGTATAATTCACCATCGGTTGCCGCGTCACTACCTGCACTATGTATACGCTCTCGGCAGGGTGGCAATTGCGCTTGATAAGCTGAACCCAAATTGACTTTAGATTCATCCGAAAAGTCCACCAACCCGACCGCATCATCGTAATCATCGTTAAAACTATCAAAACCAAGCAATCCTGTGTTGAGTTGTTTACGTACAGTACAGTACAGCCCGACACCCTTGCGCTCGGGATTGAGTATAGGCGCCGGAGTGTAATGCGTGCGTGAAGGCTTTCGTAGCTTTGAGCGGTATGGCGATAGTGGATGATACTTAGCGTAGCTTTGGGAGTTACTGCAATCATTGGAGTTTTGCGGTCGCAAACGCCGTTTTAATATGGAATTGGTTTGGTTGGAGAGCGGTTGCAGGGTGGAAATTACCGTGGATGCTACAGGGGGCAGGCATCTGCTCGAAGCATTTATAATACTGCAAGCACTTGTTTGATGGCCACTCTGCTGCAATGTTGTCAAAGAGCTGGTGGAATTACTGGAGTTGCTGGCGAAGTAAATGTTTGTGTCCGTTTGAATGTTGCCGCCAGTAGATAGCAAACCAACATCAACTTGCTGCCCATTTATGTGGATCTCCTGTTTGTCTGTCGAGCCTGTGAATACCAACTGTTGCTGCAGCATGCCACTTTGCATTGTGGCTATATGCTGGATCGGTGTATTGATGTCAATGTATTGTTGTTGGTTTTGTACTTGTGCTAGGTTTTGTAGGTTATACTGCAGGTTCGCATTGGTTTCAGAAGCTTGCTGAATTGCGATTGCCAACTGATTGCTATTGACACAATTGCCACCTGTTGGCATTTGTTGCTGATGTTGTTGCATTTGTTGCTCGATTTGCTGGGCGAATAGTAATTGCTGCGCCGTCTCCTGTATGTGCTGCTGCGTGTGTGTTCCTGGTTGCTGCTGCTGCTGTTGTTGGTGGGCTTGCACTTGCTGTGTGGTCTGTATGACTTGCGCTCTCTGTTGTCCGAAATCACGCGGCGAGGAGGACAGCAGCGGATCGTCTGAGTTCGGCATCATTTGTGATTGTAGACCCAAACCGGGCAAGTAATACAAATCTATCATATTCTCAGCCGACTGTTCTTCACACGGCAGGTTGATATTCTCGTCAGGCAATACATCACGCAGTACCTCTTTCACTTCGTCTGCGGTGCCAATACTGCCGGTGAAAAATGATTCAGGCAAAGGCGATGTTGCATTACGTGAGTCATTCATAAACTCCTGGTCCTCGTCCAAAAAGGCGAGATTGGACTCAGCGAAGTCACGCAAATCACATTCGGTATCGTCATCTTCTGCACCGTTCAGTAAATCTTCAACCTTAATGGAACCATCGAATGCGCTCTCCTCCAAAACGGTCTTCAACTTCAATATCTTCTCGGTATCTGTGAGTTCGTTCTGAGTGTCGTTGTTCTTGAAGAATGTCACCTCAGTGGCTGATTGCGTTAGGAAATCCGTGCCACATTTATCATTGAAGAAATTGTTCGTCACTTCTACATACTGCTGTCCATCGTCTACATATGGTGAGGACTGTGTCATGTTTTCATGGCTGGAAGGTGGCGTAGGATATGCGAGCGGGGAATTTATCGGTGAGGATATTGTACCCAGTTGATGCGTTTGGTTTCGCATGCTAGTCACAGCCTGAATCTGGGCACTGTTTTGCATGATTAACTCTTTGGAATGAAATTGTTGGAAAGTGGGTAAAGTGGTGGTGGGCATTGCATTCATACTACCTTCGGCTTGTAATTTCAAGTATTCCGTTTGTATGCAATTACCATTATTGTCATTTTGATCGCCATCGGCCTGAATGCCTACGCCAGTCACAGTGCCAAACTGTTCGGAATGTTCACTTTTCAATTGTTGCGAGTCATCATTGAGTAATTGCATGGAATCTACCGTCTGCAACAGCATATCCGTATCGGCGACATTATACACCTCGGCATCCTCAAAGAAACCCGTCCCTTCACTGCTATAAGTAACGGTATATACGTCGCCACCTATACCTCTGCCGCCGGTGCCATTCTGGGCTATGGTGAGCGAAAGTGGCATAGTGTCAGCTAGACTGGCGGGTGTAGCGGATCGCGACGAATTCGATGCGCTCGACTTGCGGGTGGGTAAGATCTGTACGTCGGACGGTATAATCACAGTGCGATTGTTGTTTGTGATTATTTGTCGGGATCCGCCGTTGCCATTGCCATTGCTATTGCCATTATTACTGCTGCTACTTCCCATATTTGTGATTGTGTTTGTACTATTTATTGGCTTCTTGGCAGTGACGGCTATGCGCGTTCCACGCTTCAATAATTCAATGAGCGTAGAGTCTTTTGGATCGGTAGAGGTGCCCTTAGTAGTCGTTGTGATTGTTGTCGTTGCTGTTGATTTCATCGTTGACGGATTCATCGTTGCATTGTTGGCTTGCAGAGCTGCACTCAAGCCCATACCCATACCGTGGCTGGCACTACTAGTAGTCTTGTCTTGTTGTTTCGTGCTGAATATCTCGATACCGTGAGACATGCCAATTTGCTGCAAGCCCAATGTCCCACCATTATAGTTTTTGATAGTTGTAGCAGCTGGTAGCATGGTTGTTGTTGTTGAGGCGGTGGACGAACTCTGATTTGTTGAATTGCTGTTACTGCCATTGCTATTGTTGCTGTTGTTGTTGTTGCTGTTATTGTTGTTGTTGTTGTGTGATTTGGGACTAAGGAAACTTTCTAGATCGCTAATCGATCGCCGGATTGTGGATGTGCTGGATACACTACTGGGTGGTGCAGGGACTACGAAGGCACCCTGAAAACGTAACGAACGAAAGCACATAATCAAAATTATTAACATTATACCTACATAGTAAGCGAGCCCAATAGCTTGCGAACAATCACTCACCTTGTTCATATCTTTGCGTTTGCTAATGATTTTTTCCTCGATTAATGCGCGTACGCCAATACTGGCTGTCTGTAGCGGCGGTCCGCTGGGCTCTTTCTTTTCGCTCTTTTTAGTTTCGGGATCTTTCTTGAAATAACCACCATGGAGTCGCATATGTCCATTCAGTGCTGGTATATTCTTGAACTTTCGATGGCACAAATTACACTCAACTTGTTTCTGATCCATCTTGACGATATTCAGTAGATGTGGATTTATCGCAGTAACAAATTGCTGATTAATCTCCTCTTCCTTAGCTTCGATGGGCGATGTTGCGGTACTGGACGCTGTATCGGAATTAGTCTCGTCAACAGTGATGGATACGTTTTGCGCGGTGTTTAACTAGAAAGGAGGAGAACAATTAAAACAAAAACTTGAGAGAATTTAAAAAAAGAAAACTTGTGCACTTTGCTCCATATCGTATAGCATCTACATCTTTAAGACATATTCTAAGTTATGATTTTTCAACCAAAAACAGGCGGTATTGACGTACTCTCTCGAAAGGAAAATGCATTTAGAAAAAACTTTATAGATTTTGATGCAACCATAATTTGAACCCACAACCTGTAGATCAATGTACCTAAAGATGTATATATATTTATATATCAGGTGTACAACTTTGCTTCCGCCGTTTTTTTCCAAAATTAAAAGCTTTATTGCGAAAAAGTGCTTACAGATATATTATTCAAAGTATTGTCCTTCGCTAGCGACAACTTTCTCCCATCTTTCCGGTAATTTTCGGATCCCGGCTCGAAAAAAGAAGTCCTCTTTTGACGCTATCCATGAAGCAATCCATTTTTCCAATTCTTCGAAGGATTGAAAATGTTGATCGTTCATCTGCCAGGCCGTATGCCATCGAACGGAATAGGTGGAAGTCAGAAGGAGCGACATCTGGGGAATACGGCGGGTGGGACAAGACTTCCCATTTCAGCGTTTCCAGGTACTTTTTGACCACTTTTGCGACGTGATGCCGAGCATTGTCGTGTTGGAGGATGACTTTGTCATGTCGCTCTTGATATTGTGGCGCGCGACTAAGGCGCATCAGTTGCGTTCGGTATAGATCTCCTGTGATGGTTTCACCCGGTTTTAAGAGCTCGTAGTAAATCACACCGAGCTGATCCCACCAAATACAAATCATAACCTTGGCGCCGTGAATATCTGGTTTTGCCTTGGACGAAGAAGCATGCCCGGGCTTTCCTCATGATTTTCTGCGTTTAGGATTATCGTATCGAACCCACTTTTCATCACCGGTTACGATTCGATGTAAAAACCCCTTACGATTTTGTCTTTGAAGCAGTTGCTCACATAAACATAGACGGCGCTCGATGTCCCTCGGTTTCAACTCGTACGGCACCCAGTTTCCTTCTTTCTGAATCATGCCCAGGGCCTTGAGGCGTTTTGAAATGGCTTGCTGACTCACTCCCAACGATTCGGCAAGCTGTTCTTGGGTTTGGCACGAATCTTCATCAAGCAATGCTTCTAGTTGTTCATCTTTGAAGGTTTTTTCTCTTCCACCACCATGTTTCTGAGAGCACTCGACCCGCTTCAGCTGCATTTTTTTTCGAATTGTAACAGAAAAGTAAAACTTCCCGCAAATGGCGAGAATTGGGCACATAAACGGACATTTTCGAGCGTGAATAATACGAAAACAAGAACAACTGTCACTGAAACGGCGATGACAATTCGTTAGGCACTGTCCACACTCACTTTAAAGGCATCATCTATGTATTTCAACCAGCCTCAGCCGGTACAGCCACCTATCGGAAAACGGCGGAAGCAAAGTTGTAGACCGATATACATATATAATTGGCGCTTTGTAACCCCTGAGGTGATTTTTGGATGAGCTCCACTCCAATTTCTGAGGTGCCTCTTAATTTTTTTCCAACAAATGGAGGGTCAGAAATACACTCGGAGGGCTGAAGGCCGACCAAGCAAAGCTTCTGGGTAATGCGTTACAGTCGCTATACTCAATTTTTACTCTTACGTCCACGTCGCCTTGGAAACGTGAGTAATTGTCGCTGCCAAACTGGTTGACGTCCTCGCTAAACTAAAGGCTGACCTCCACCAGGACGGAAACGAGTAGGTCCTTTTGATATTGACTACAGTGACCATACAAAGAGCGCAAATTCCGTCGCCGAGTACTGGCATTCAACTCGGTGGATGAAATTCTCGCCACAATCCGAATCAAAGAGAAATTTCTTAACATATCGCTGATCTGCGCCCACGTCCCGGCGGAAGAAAAGGACGATGTGACCAAGGAAACCTTTTATGAGTGTTGCTTCTTCCAGTATGGGAAAATCCTGTTTGGCGGATCTAACGCCTCACTGAGGGCGCTCATCAGCAACTATGGGACGATATTTCAAGCTCCCCACGTACAGCTGCAAAGGAAATTATTGTTTTTTGAAAAGCTGCAAAAACAGACTCCACAATGAAGCATCGCCAAATGAGGCTGATCGACTTCGACAGGACTCCGAAATATGGTTGTATGTAGTACTAATTTCCAGCATAAGAAAATTCACCAAACAGGTCTGCCCCGTGATTGAAATACTCTGTTATTGAGTAATTGTTGTAATAAATGGAAGACATCGGCTCGGGCCACTATATTGTAGCAAAGGATACACACCCGCCTCTGTGCAGCAAAATTGGCCCGCAACAAACACAAGAAAGGTTCGACGTGGAAACGCTGCAATCACAACAGGCAGCCGAACGGGTTTCTACTCTTCTTGCACTCCTGTTCTCTTCAGCGACCAACGGACAGCTGCAAACGGAACTATTGGTTTTATAAAAGGTTTGTACAATAAGGATTGCCGTGTCCAAGTGGAGAGAAAGCTTACTTCGCAACGTTGCGGTCGACCACAATACGTGCGGAATGGGATAGACACCGAGAGCTGAAGATGGAAGCAAGATACATGTACAGAAAAAAAAGAAAGACGCGCATGAAGAGCTTGAAAAGCTGGCCGAGAGGGGTAATACTCGAAAATTCTACGGCGACTTACATGAGCTTTCAAGACTGGCGCAAACTCTTGTAGGACACAACGAGGTGATCTAGAAACTGATGCCCACAGTATACTCAATTTTTTTAAGAAACACTTCTCCAGCCTGCTAAATGAAAATGAAAGTGCAACATCAGAAGATGGCGAACCTGATTCTTTAAGCTATGATGATTGAGCAACATATTTGAAAAACAACAAAGGCTAAGTCGAAGAGAACACGTTCTATATTCGCTTTTGTAAGACCCTTAAAATAATCATTACTCAAAATGAAGGCCACAGCCACTCACGTTAGCTAACAAACATAGTTCTTCCCTGAATACTTAAGAGTAATGGAGGATAGAAGAACCTTAAACAAATTTTCCGAATGACAAAAGCATTTGGTGTAAATTCCCACCATCCACTATACTAATTATACCATCGCAAAGGTCTTACCAATTGCATATTCCATGTACGCGGCCGGCTCGCTGTGCCACTCGTTCCATGTTGCTGGCCCATCAGACCAAGTGCTGCCGACGAGGGATTCGTGTCCACTTTATACGAATTCACGCTTGTGGGTGATGACACTGTCACCTGTGCACTGGTTTGTTTCGTCTGTTGCATAATTTTACTTATCAAATCCAATTGTTCACGCGTTAGACCTTCGCCGGCATCCACCAGACTTGTCTCGGTGAGAGCAATTGTAGGTGATGAGGCGGGTAACGATACACCGCTGGCAGATGATGCCGACGATGTTGATGTGGGCGAAAGCAGTGTAACGCCAGTTTTCAACGGCAAATTAATTGCTTTTATTTGTTCCTCCGTAAGTGTAATGCCGGTGGCCGCATCAACAACAGTACCACCAGTGGAAATGTATGTACGTATACAAGTTGCGCCATCCGGCGAACTGGCATCACCTGGAAAATATTGAACATCACTTATACGTATACAACTTAACTAAACGGCCAATTCACTGATCGACTTACCACTTGCAGTGGCCGGTGAAAGACTTAGGCCGTTCGGTGTACCCGAGGTTGGTGAGAGTGTTTGATTTTGTGGCGTTATAATACCCGAATGATGGTTTTCTGTGTGGCGTCGCAGGGAACGTGCATCGCAATATGATTTGCCGCAACCTTCAGCTTTGCATTCGTAAGGTTTTTTATTTCGATGTGTCATCATGTG
This sequence comes from Ceratitis rosa, assembly GCA_037013455.1. Taxonomy (NCBI): domain Eukaryota; kingdom Metazoa; phylum Arthropoda; class Insecta; order Diptera; family Tephritidae; genus Ceratitis; species Ceratitis rosa. The sequence continues at coordinate 398,296 of JAWMAG010000086.1, read as the reverse complement.
GCCATTTCTGTGTGAATAAAATTCGGGAATGAATGAATAAACAAAGACCAAAAACCGGAAGTTGAGAAAGCTTCTACGGAATTTATAGATGTGCGATTAATCGATTAATTGAACTTTGCAATCAATTGAGCACTGATTGAATAGTTTATTAAAGGCGAATTAAATTTTCATTATTAGATTTAAATTCATTTCATTAATGAAATAACTCATTAATCGCAAACTTAACTCGTTACTATTTAATTGTATATAAATTGTAAATATAAAGCGAAATTAATATGAATATTTGAATCGTTAAAAACAAATGCATTAATCACACATCCCTAATGCTATTTATTTATGTGCTGATATATTTATTAGGTTCATCGATCAAAGTTTTTGGAAATTGTTGCAATTAACTCACAAGTGATCTTGTCGCTTAAATGCCTTTGAACACATCGCACACACGTATTTCCGCTCGTCGCTGTGCGTCAGTTTATGTTTTGCCAACGCTGACGCATTTCCAAAGATTTTACTACAAATCTGCAATTATTGAAGAGAAGACAACAACAAAATGACAAATTGCATAATCGTACATGTTTACTATAAACATACATCTCAACATATACACATACACATACACAAACAACTCACATACACGTATGTGAGAAAATTAGAAAATATTTCAGAACACCACACGTGCTACAAATATGGCAGACAAAAAAACAAAAATAAAAAAACAAAAACAAAAAAATTAGTAAATAAAAAACAATTAATGGAAAATATATGAGCATCATTAAGATCACGCCGAACTCGCGTGCTTCAACCGCACATCCGTGGCTCGCTGTGACTGTGACTGCGGAAATGTTTGCTTGTAGACAGCACCCACCCAATGAACCAAATCGCATTTGTTCATTATATAAACATTTCTAGCTAATAATTATGTATTGTATGTAGCAAGTACATTTATTTTTCTACTAAATCTCATGAGTCCCCTTTTGAGAAATGTGAAGGAAATGTTTGGCAAATCGTCTTCTAGCTAGAAAAGATCACCATAAGCTCGTGAATTATTTTTTTTTTTCATTGTCCACTAGACAAAGTTTCACAGCGCTATACCACAGTTTCAACGTAGGAAACGGTTGCTTTATGGTTCAACCAGCGAAAACTCAGCAACTCAGCACTATGGAAATGAGTTTTGTGGACTAAGGACTCAAGGACGATTGCATCGAATTTTCGTGTTATTTTGTTGAAAAGATAGTTACTACATTGCATAATTGAATGGACAAGTTTTCAGGAAAAAGGTATTTTACAGAATTATGTAAAGAAATAGAACTTTTAGAAATCAGAAGTACTATGCCACTTATTGCTAATATTTTGTTGTTTTTGGCGAATAACGGACCTTAAACGATTTGGTATAGATTTCGCTAACTTTTTCGTGTATTCCGGAGTTATTTCACCCCATTCTTCCAAACGGGATTTTAGTAAGTTATAAAGCCGTGTGCTTGGTATCGTTGTCTTGGCAAAAATGATATGATGTATTTGCACTTTGTACAAGGTTATTTTTCAAAATATTTAAATATTGATATTTGTCCATAATACCTTCCACAAAGTGCAATTTACTAACACCAGCAGCCGAATAAGCAGCCCAGACCATCACGTGGCCGCCACAGTATAGGTATAACTGTTGGACGTAGATAACTAGGATTCGTCACCTGGTTGGGTTTTCTCCAAACGTTTATTCTGCCATCCGACCTAAAAATATTAAACTAGCTTTCATCCGTGAATATCACGTCTTTCTAGAACTAAAATTTTTCCCCAATGGTGTTATGGGCAAACTGAAATCCCAGGTTTTTAATCTTCTTGCTAACAAAGGGTTTCTTTCGAGCAATTCTACCATTTAGTCCTTCCTTTCGAAGGACTATTCGAATGGTCTCGGCATCACAATTTATTTTAAATTGATTTTGGTGCACTCAGCCGTGGATAATTCTTTATTTGACAATCCACCTCTCTTGACGTTCGCGGAACAATTTTTTTTGGATAATTTTCGGTTTATTTATTACTTCAACTGTTGCTCGAGCTTTTTTAACGATCTTTGTGTTTCTCCTTGATACTTTCCATTTTTTCCATTTTTATAATGCTCAATAATTAAATTTCGCAACTGAATCGTAGTAATGCGGCCCATCTTGAAATCAAGGACAAAACAATCAATAAATAAGTAAAACACGTGTTCGTTTTTGTGAAAGAATGTTAACTGAAGTAAACGCACCAAAATAATTGAAGATTCTATACATCGCATCTTAGATAGGGTGGACCATTTTCGCTGTGACATGAATTTCTCTCTTATTATGTTAATGAATAAGAAATATTTTCCTGTATTTATAATTTGAATAAAGTGAACTTATGAAATTCACCAAAATTTTAGGTGTTTGTTTTGATTTTCTTGACTGTTTTGCAGTTAAAAGCGACTGGTAACAGGTGGACAATTTTCACTGTTACCCACTGTATGTGATATAATTAACTCTTGTTGATACTGTGGAAAATTACAGGAAATATTAACAAAAAAATTTTATTATATTAAAACAGCATGCAAATCTATATCTGAACATTTGAGCAAATCAAGGAAATATAATGTGCAAATCTTTCAGAAGTTTTGTAAAATTGAATATCAATTTACAATTCGTGAACTTTAGAACTTAAGATTTTAAACTTCTCTACCATCTTCTCTTGCAGAAGAATTGCATAGTTTGCAAAAACCGAAAAATCGAAAGGATTTTTCAATGAACTACACGTAGAATTTTCAACTTAAATTTATTTTAAATTCATACCATTGGAATGACTAAATCAATCCACTTCTGTAAATATCGAACTAAGTAGTGCAGACACCAATTGGAATGAGTGGAACGTGAGTTTTCAAGTGGTTTTTAGTTAAAAAATGATTTTCGATGTGTTTTCAATTGACATATTTTATATGGCTAAAATGCAAGTTTTCACAAGAAAACATATCTAATATATGTTTTCTCGGTCCAAATAATTTATTATGAGCTCGCCGTATACCACCACTTAGAGCTACCGTTACTGACGGTCGTACGAAAGAAATCAACATGGATGTGATTTTTTCCGTAGCACTGCCAGCCTTTAAATAAATTTTAAATAATCTACACGAAATTTTTTTTGTTTATGTCTGTGTAAGTGTATCCTTATTAAAAATGTTTTTTTGTAACACTCACATATTCACTTCTGACCTTATGTACGTTTCTTTGTTTGATAAACTTCATTTAGGCGAATGTATATCTATTACATTCAAGTAAATAACTTATGTAATATTTTCGTTAATAACTTCGTAAGTATGCCCCGAAAGTGTTCTAACAACCCCGACAGTTTTTGTAAATCTCAGAGTCGACATTTCACTTTATAAATTGAACAGTGGGACTTAGACCATTTTGTAGCGCGTGTGGGACTTATACAAGTATATAGTAAGTTGGCCTAAACATCAACCAGCATATTTGCTAATACCAATTGTCACGGAAAGTGTGACCCAAGCATACTACACTCACGCCAGCCCAAAAAAAGTCAAAAAATGATCCCGATGACATTCTTTTACCTCCGGAGCATATAAAACTAAGACTAACAACAAATCTTGTAAAAGTTGTGGCTAAAGATGGTGTTGGAGTTTTATATCTTAAAACTCAGCGAGAGAAAAATTAGACAGAGAACATTTGTAGATCCAAAAATACGTGTATGACCTTCGATAAAGGATAGGACTTTTGAAAAAAAAAAAAAACTGAGTGACCAGAAAAAAATTTGGCTGGTAATGCTTTATGAATATTGTCCAGAGCTTTCTTGGAAACCATAAATAAGAAAATCAGAAAGAATTAAAAATAAGCTTATATTTATCCTCATTTGGATTTCTTTCCAGCAAATTAGGGTGTGCTGTATATGACGAGCAAGATGAAAGGTTCCATCAGGAGATTTCCTTAATGGAAAAGCGCTCTTAAGTGAAATGGAGACTTAGAAGGGACTTACCAAAAGCCTTTGTACTTTTTCTGAATAAATTGTTAGTATGTCATAATAAAAGTTGATATTTTTCCTTGGATATATTTTTGTTTGGTAACCCTAATACTTTCAAAAGACCATAGGGTCGGCATTTCTAGGAATGTTGGCACCAACTATCAAAATACTTCGCTACTACAAGTTTAAATTCTCTATTTATTACCCTTTTCGAAAAAATTGATTGGTATCTATGTACTTATACTTGTGTAATTGAGAGAAAGGCGTAGGGCGTTCTATATATGATATAACAAAAAAAATCGATTGTGAGAGTGTCTATGATAGAATCCAGCGTGTGTTTATTCGAGGGCCTCAGGAATAATTTATGTTTACAATTAATGAAATAATAATAATAACAATAAATGAAATATTACAATAGGGTTATAAATTTGTATTTTAAAATAATTCCTATATAATATTGTATGGGTATGGAAATAAAAAGATTTAGTTGCCACCAGTTTGAAAACTTTAACAAAAAAAAATTCATTTAATTTTATATTGAGGGTATTAAACAAAATGGAATTTTGAAATGTAATAATGTACGGAACAGCTTCTTCAGTTACCATTTAGTTTAAAAGTATCCATAAAAAAATACAGTGCCCCTCGGTCTCACGCTCTACGATCAATCATCCCATATTGTTTTTGCTAAGAAACATACATACAAATGTTTGCATGTAAACTAACTGAGTTCATTACCTTCAGCAGAGTATTTAATTTCAAAGCATAGCCTACATATGAGTTCATACTACAATATTTCCTCCAGTTTGAAATTAAAAATTAACAAAATTAGACTAAAGTATTTAATAAACATGTGTATATTTTTGTTGTACATATGTACATATGTACTTATTTACTCATGCAAACAAGTGAATAATATTGAAATACAGTGTGCTCTAACATTTTTTATTTAAAAATACATAATTTCCTTTGGATCTATGCCAAATAATTACAAAGTTGCTTCATTAGAAATTTTGACATTTACGAGGAAAATAAGATTTAGATTATATAACACTATTGAAAATATTGACAAGAATCAGGATGACAATAGAATAGTGAAAACAAGTAACTACTGTATGATTTTTTCATTCTTCTATATATTCGCCCAGCGCTGCGCTCAAGCTCTTATAATTCGAATTATCGCCCGCATAAAAGTTCAGTTACCATTACTTTGTTAGCATCGAGTACATAGGTATTTTAGAAGTAATGCACCTATATCCCTACAAGGTTTATTTGTAACAAAAGTTAGGTTTAGGCAGCAAATTCTAAATCTAAATAAAGACTCGGTCATTTTTTTTCCTTGTAAATGGCCTGACCTACAGTTTTAGTTCGCGTCATTGCCTCTGATATATTTTTATGAGAAGCTATTATTGCGACCGCAGTAGCCGAGTAGTTAGCAGTGCGTATTAAAACGCGGAAACACATGTGTTCGAGAATCAGAACATCCAATAAGTTATACAAGATTAATTCAAAATAGGTATTAATTTTTCTAAGTGCGGTCATCCCTCATTCCTCGGCAGGCGATATCAACCCCTCAGAGTGTATTTCTAATATGAAAGCTCCACATACAAATCTAGTAGTTCGGAAGTAGCTTAGAATAAGTTGTACGTTCAAAGATTTGTTGGAGAAACATCAGACCGCACACCTCAAATCGGAAAACAGTCTTCAAAATCTTGCTTTTTAAGCTTATCAAGTTCAGCATTAACCGCATTAATTATCTCCTCGTTGCTAGTAAGGACCTTTCATTTTAAATTTTTTTTTTATTTTCGGAAATAACCAAAAATCATAAGATGCTATGTTTACCGGATATATGGTGGTGGACGTATTTCTTCGATCCCAAAGATCGAAATAAAATTACTCGTTATTTTAGCAGTGTGGGATGGCGCGTTGTCACGATATAAAAAGTAGCGCCGAAAATTCTCTTTCTTCCTGTTTTTCCACTTTTCTAGTGGAATAGCAGCTACGATTTTAGATTGTGTGAAGTAAACTGACATCATTACTTTTCCTGCTGATTTTTGTTGCTTAGATTTTAGGGGTGAGTTTACTCCTGTTGGGCTCCATACCATAGACTGTTGTTTGGCTTCTGGAACGTACTCATAGAACCCAGATTCGACACCAGTAACGCCTTTACTAAAGTTGCTAGACTGGCAATTTTCTAAATTATTTGGGAAAAATTGGGACTATTTTTGAGCCACATTTAAAATTCGTGGTACCCATCGAGCAGATTTCTTCGTGATACAGCCATGACATTCAAGCCCAATTCATTAGCAATCATTTATTGTGTAAATTGTTGGTCTTCGTCAATTACTAACTTCACCAGAGCTGCAGTGACGTCATTAGTGGAAGATTCTGGTCCACCTTCGGAAGTACGGAAATAGTCTTTAAAAACTGTGCAATCGTTCCATATGCAATTTGCTGTATTGGCTGCAAATTACGCCGAAGTCCGAAGAGAATCACATATTATTAATATTTTTAAATTTAACAAAAGCAAACTGAAAGTCACCAGCTGACCGAACTTTTGTTGATCCCCTCGTGTATATGATTTTTTCTGATGAATGTAGAAAGCACTGAAAAAGCGAGCGAGTTAGCCCGCACTGGTAATTCTGATACCATGGATTACCTCTGACCTTTCACCGCCTTAAAATATTCTTTAAAACAGTGTACAATAATCTCGGAACTGAAAGTATGGATAGTAGACAGACCAAACTGATACTTGCTTTAAGCAAAAGAGAACTTAGCAAATGGTGACGCATGGTTGGAATAAACTAATACAATTTACTAAATCGAGTGAACTTTTCGCAAACCCTTATTTGGGATACACGGGGGAGCACAATAGGCCTGTTCAATGACTTAAATGCGCCTGCTTGCGGTCAAGTACTCAACCTCTCTCCTTCAACCAACCAACCAATCAACCATGTGTTAATCTAAACATAGAACTACTTATCTAGCAAATCAAGCCATCAATTTTTTGTCTTATATTTTTTGTGTGCATGAATAGTTTTTTCATGTGTATTAGCATGTAATGACGTTTACAAAAATAGATGGACTAAGCGTGTACGTCATTACGTTTATTGGACTTTAAGTCAAACGAGTTCAAATGACATTTATTCTGGCCTTTCAGCAGAAGGTGAAATACGTTGTACTTCCCATAACCACACATATGAATCTACATACGTGTACATCTATATGCATAAGCGTTAGCATGATTTAAGCATCTTTTGTTGTTGTTATTTTAATTGCCAAGTAAATGCAACAATGGAAATTTAGCGCCTCTCAACTAATGGACAGGCACTTAAATAGAATTCGACTTTGTATTTACGAAAATGTCTAAATAGTCATAATTTTGAATAGCTAGACAGTCAATGCTGTTGATAGCAATTGCTTAATGCCAGGTCTAATGTTTTAGCAAAAGCAACAAAGCAAAACAAAACAAAGAAAACAGAATTACTCATTTAAAATTTTCCACACACACTTTAAGCAATCGAAATAAATTTTATTTAACATTTGAAATACAGAACTTATTTTATAGGTATACTAGGTAAATGAGTGAATCGTGCACGGATTTGTACGTACAGTCGCAATATGTACCTTCCATGAAAGCCACAGTAAAGTTTCACATAACATTTATAAAGAGTTGAAAGTTATTTAGAGTCATTAATATTACTTTCCTATAATATTCGGTTGCCCCAAAAGAAATCGGCGATTTTTTAAAATGAAGTAAGCACATCTTTTCGGCAGTTTTCATCTGCCAAAAACTGAACCAAGTGCGATTTTATAGCCTCGTCATTTTCGAAAGCTGTACCATTTAATGAGTTCTGCAAAGATCGAAACAATTGGTGGACTGACGGTGGAAGGTCAGGGCTATATGGTGGATGCATCAACAGTTTCCAGCCGCTCTCCCGCTTCTCGTTGTTGGATGTATTCAATTTGTCCAGTTGTTCACAGTAGACATCAGAATTAAATTTTTTGGTTCCTTGGAAGTAGCTCAAAATATACCACACCTTTCCATTCCCACCAAACAGACAGCATCATCTTCTTTTGGTGAATATCAGCCATTGAAGTGGTTTGAGGCGCTTCATCATGCTTGATGATCGTTTTCGATTGACGTTATTGTAAACAATCCATTTTTCATCTCCGGTTATGATTTGCTTCAAAAAACAGATCATATTCATTGCGTTTAAGATGCATAAAACAAGCGCTGAAGTGGCTTATTAAATGAATTTCTTTTAATTCTTGTGGTACCCGAATATCAAGTTTTTTACCAGACTAAGACGTCGTATATGATTATGAACAGTTGATTTTGTATACTTAACTTCTCTCCAACCTCACGTTCAGTTACAAGACGATCCGTTTCGATTAAAGTCTTTATGTCGTCATCGTCAACTTTAAACGTGGTTTATCTTTGAGTGAAAACTCTCCCGAACGGAAATTGACAAACCAACTTCGACATTGTTTTCCTTCTTTTGTGGGCTCCATATTAAAATTGATGACAAACAAACAAATACTAATAAAATCACGCGTACTTTTTTTCTAAAGCAAGCTAAAAATGATAGTGACTTTCAAAAAAAAATACAATTAAATAGTCACAAGCTTTTCAAAAAAATTGTCGACGCCATCCGTATTAAAAATCGCCGGTTTCTTTTGGGGCAACCCAATATTTTACTTGTCTGTTAAGGGGTAAGGCCAATGTAATCGCCAATAAACCCTTTTTTCAAGGATTTTTTTATGGGGAAAATAAGGCAATGCAATTCTAATGTTCTGATATCTTAATAGTTTCATAATTAAATAAAAACAATTTAATTTACAACAAAAAAATATTTAAAAAGGCAGAACTATGGACATTTTTGCAAAATGATTTTTCTTCTACGAGCTCCGCGGCTTGCAGCAATGTAAAAAAATTTTGTTTATTCACATGAGAATAGCTAGAGAATGACTTATGGATTTTTAAAAAATATAGATTTTTGTAAAATTAGGTAGCATTTAAGAAAAAAGCTAATTTTTCGACCAAAAACCAGCACCTAATTGTTTATAACTATTGTTTAAATTAGGATATCGAAAATCCCGTAGGTCATTCTCTTTGAAATAATATTAAAAAGGTGTATGCAAAAAGCCAATTGAAAATATTGAAAATTGCTTGAGTTATGCTGCGAGCCAACTTCAGAAAACGTGATTCGAGAAAAATGCATTTAAGATTTTGAGACATATGTGTACAATATATGTATATATGTATATCAGAGTGTCCCTGTGGGCTCGGTAAAAGAGCTCGTAATTTCAATGGAATCGATGGCAGACACTTATATGACTTTTGTTCCTTATTTTAGAAGGTTCAAATAATATTTTTAACCAATAAAAAAAAAAATAATTTTTTGAAGCATCTACAGTGGCCTTACCCCTTAAATATTTTGAATATACTCAAGAAGGGTATACAATATTTTAACTATACCCCTACACCTTCTCAAACTTTGTACTACAGCGCACATTAAAATTGTAATGCCTCCATCCATAATATATAAAATTACATTTATACAATACATACATATATATAAATATATTCATATACATATGTACGTGTATGCATGTATATTTATTCCTTGGAAAAGAAAATTTTTCTAAAATGTTTATTTGTGTTTTCTGTTGAGAAGATAATTTACTTTTGTACAAGCGATAATAAAATTACTAAATGATCCGTGAATCTCCTTAACAAATGTGAAAAATGAACATTATGCGCGTCGTACTCGATATTTTTACTATCAATTTATTGTACTGTTCCGAAAACAAGAGAATTCATAATTCAGCAACTATTTGTGGGTGTATGCACTTACATAAATATTTACCTGCAAACTAATGGAAAGCTTTTTCAGCTGCCTTAAAATACTACACATTTATACTGAGCATGGTTTGTCATTATGTATATACATACACGCATGATTCAATAATTAAAGGTTGGATAAGTAAACAGCTTTCTCGCTCCCTCTTGACAAAAAGGCTCCCTTACTGAAAAACCATGATGCTTCTTTGTAAAAAAAACATTGTTTTAGAAAAAATTTTTAAAAAGTAGCTAAATACTTTATTTTTTTATGAAAACATTTGGTAGACATCACATACTCTTTGCTGATTGGTTGATTCAATATTTTGACAACTATTTAATTATTTATTTTTTATTATTGTGGAATCGGAGAATCGTACACATGTTGAAGTTGGCAATTAATTGTGATTTAAAACGACTTTTGCAGATAAATCGATTTCTTTACCGCCGTGTTTAAATAGCTCTGCCGGTAGGCCATCAGCTCCAGCCGCTTTGTTGTTCTTTAAGCGCGCAATCGCTATTCGAACCTTAACATAGTCGGGTAGTGTAACGTCTTTTTCATCGTCATCGATTGGGGTTTTGGGTGCTTGTCTCTGCTGCTACAAGATGGTGGTCCAAGCCGATATTGGGTCCGCGGAGTGTACGCACGTGAAGAACACGGGAGACAAGTCTTCCGTCTATTCCAACATGATCGATCTGGTATGGGTTTTTCGATTTAGAGACAAATAAGTACCTTGATGAATTTTTTACTGTAATCGAGTACTAAATACAACCATATTTCGTGCTCCGGCGAAGTCGATCAGCCTCAACCCATTTTGGGATATTTCGTTGTTGTGGCTGAGTTTTCCAGCAGTTGTACCAAAGATATCGCCCATGCCCACCCAGACGTTCAAGTCGCCAAGTACAGTGTAACGGTGAGTACGCTACAGGCGCTTATTAAAGGTAGCCTTTGTCACATCGTCCTTCTTTTACGTCGTGGCGACCAAAAATCCGACATCAGATTTGCGCTCATTTATATGGCCGTTGTAGTATATTTCACAAGGACCCACCTTCTTGGACGACGGTGACGTCAACCATAAATTTTATTAGGATATGAACCAGCTGGTTAGCGGCTTAAATTACTGAAATACATTTTTTTATATTATAATACATTTTTCTAACCTAACAATTAAAAGTAATTTTATTATTTATAGCATAGATTTTCATATCATTGCTGCATATAATTTGGAAAATATAGATCTATTATTTTAATTTCAAAGGTATTTAAATCGTGTTTAAAATTAAAAACATACCATGTAAATTACCTACTAATTCTCTTACTTTTGCTTACTTTTTTAACTCCTGTTTTGCTACCTTTTCCCTGTTTTTTTTTTAATGGAACATATTTTCTCCCCCTTTCTGCTACCTTCAAAAATGCAACCATTTGTAAGGGAGTGTCAAAACTCCCTTGTCACTACTTATCCAACCTTTAATTATTGAATCATGACATACACGTATATAAATAAAATTGCATAATTGACGCTTCATAACCTATATAAATAGATTTTGGGTCGAACACATTCTTCAAGCAAATATAGGAGCCTACAGTTTATCTTAAGCGGGTTTTATGAGGAGCCTTTATTTCGGCCGATGAATTGTTATGTAGAGATTTTTATTTCAAGCCAGAAATACTTTCAGAGCGCTTGGCATTCCCTGTTGAGGGACGATCGCTATTAGGGAAAATAATTTTCTATACCTCTTGACGTTGGTCGGACCAGGATCCTAACCCTGACCTTCCGTATTTTTAAAGAAGAACAAAAAAAAAATAATAAAGTTGTTCCTCTTCCTCTACTTCCGTTAGTTAGTATTGCATAGAAAGTTGTTATATTTTCATGCATCCCAACAACAAGAACTACCAAGTGTACCCTTTTTGCGGGGATACCAATTTATGTCACAGATTTAAAATCGACACATGCCATGTGTCTAAGCTTTTGGGGTAGGAGGGAGATGATGTTTAGGGATAAAAGTATTCATAGAGCTGTTTGGTTCTTAAAAGAGTTCGGGGTTAACTCCTTATTAAAATATGACAAGTAGGACGACCATTCCTCCGTTTGTACTATGAATTTATTGGATGGAGCTCGGGGGTGAGCTCCGGGTGAGAAATCTGGAGCACTTTGGCTCTTTAAAATATGTGGAACGCGGGGGCGCTCCGTGGAATTCTTGGAATCCCTGGTACTGGCCAACATTTAAGCACGCGATAATAGAAGCTGTCGAACACCATCCAAGCAACGTGAGTTTAACATCTAATAGACTTTTTAAGTTTATCGCTTCACTGTCCATTTGAGAATTGCACTTATGCATTTAAGCATCGTAAATATACACATATGTATGTACATACGTACATGCATATTTATATGCATAAGTACATCAAATAGCAGGAAGTAAAAGCTAAATCCTAAAAGTTTGCTAGGGAGAATGGGCGTAGGATGGTGCATGATTAAGCAGCATACCCTTTCTCACTGGCTTTTGTACAGATTTGGTGCAAACTGATCAACTAATGTACGGAACTTTTAAGCTTTCAAACTGAGATGATAGGTTAAGCTTTTTGCTTACTGGGCAGAGCATACAAATTTTCTAACCTGCCTTTTCCCAACCGAACATTTTTTTACGAATATTCGTTACCAGTCTTTAAGCCATCAAAACAGAAACATAAACAATTTTGAGTATCCTTGCATGCCTCATCGAATCACAGTACACACCTTATATCATCGTTTAAAATTACAAATCTTTTCTAATTGTACGTAGTATCTGACATACCTTACTTGCAAGAGCAAGTTTAATTGGACACACCTATTGAAGATTTTTCAAATCTGTCCGATTTCTGTCAATATCAAGATGTAAGGGTAACATAGACTTACTCGAAAAAAAGAATTATTCTCAGGAATAATTTTTTTTAATCTTAAAATCTTTTATTTAAACTACTTATTTACTGTCTTAAAATATATCTACATTTGAAAAATAATTTCTGAAATTTTCAAAGGATAATATTCATAACTCCGCCAATGTGACGTCATTTCCTGTGATGTCTCGAAAAAAGGTGCATCACCGTTGACAGAAGAATTCATGATAAGATCATGCGAAGAGATCGTGTTTTAGTTAATACCATAAACTTGAATTTGGACGCAAAAAATAAAAATGAAAATTGAGTTTCTGATCGACCTTTTCCGAAAAAAAGGTAAAATTTGCTAAACATTTTTTTAATTGGTTTTTCAAAATTTCATTAAGATCGCTTGAGTAGCTTTCTAAAATTTTTTATAACAGACTTTCAAAAAAAATTTCGCAAAAAACTCGCTAACTCGTTTAAAGCGCTAAGCCTATCTGCCTTTTAGCACACACCTTTCCAAGGCTGTATCTCCGAAACTTTTATTCGGATCGACATGAAAGAAATAATATTCTCAAGATGTTGTAGTAATAAAAAACCGATATTTTTAAGCTGTGAAACTCTTGAACAGGCACTTTTATGTGTATCGAATTTTCGTATTTAAATCATTTAAAATATATTTTCTCTACAATTGTTCATTAATTCCTTAAATGCAAGTCAAGTTCTCAGATAGTTTAAAATATATTGAGTAAATATAGCTATAATCTTTTGCTTGCCAGGAATGTTTTAAGCTAAAACCTGTCGGAAGTCTGTTTAATTTGATAACATGCTCACTTTAAACCAAAGGTTTATTAGAAATATTTTCCATTATAATCCCTTTCAACGCTCATCAGACTTTTACTTATATTACAACACTATACCATATTAATTCTTAAATATTTTCTGTTCTGAAGAAAGCTGCTTCAGTTTAATAAAAATATGGAATTTTTTTATCTCACCCTTTTTACACTTTTCATGAACAAGTATACGGTGTAATAGATTTGCAGAACAGAGAGATCCACCCAAATTCAAACCGTCTGTCGTCTGTTCATCTGTCCCTAACCCCTCAGTTTTTGGACTATTTCAACCAAACTGGGTCATTTGTCGAAAATAAGCCAAGTCGTACCCCTGTAACATAAACATACGTGGTATGTACTTCACAAGTTTTTCAGATTTGATATTTTGGGTTATATGTATATTCCGTCTGAAAAGCATTTCTAAGCAGAAAATTTGGTATTATACATTAATATTGTTCCTCGATGCTTTCGATTTTGAATACTTTATTTACCTTATCAAAATCTTTAGAAAACAATTTGAGGCAACTCTAGTCAATTATTTTAAAACAAATTCTCAAATTGATATTTTAAAAATGTTAGGAACTGTATACTCGTGCTTTTGAATACTAATTTATCAATAGGATCTTTATCTTTCATAAGGAAAAATAATTTTATTTAACATATACGAGTACAATAGAATTTCTTCTTACTACCAGATATGTACTCCATACAGCCTTTACATTTTTAACTGGAATACCATTTGAACTTTATCTGTTATATTTATTTACCTTTAGAAAACGTAGAATATTTCTATTCCTTCATTTCACAAGACATTTTAAATATCACCTGTTATTAATGTTTAAGTTTATTAATTTAACATATTAAATAACTTGTAACAATATTTCATTTCGAAGTTTTTAAAGTTGACTATAATTTTCTGCAGAGCGACCAAATTCTGAATTGCCACGACATATTTGACCTCTTTTAATTCATTTGAAGGTCTCCATATACTTTTAATATTTTCAAAATTTAACCCAACATTGTTATACCAATTTATTACTTCATTTCCTTTGTCAATCAAAAATAAATTGGACCCACACATGCCCTTGACTCTGCACTAGAGGCATTACAAAAAGACTTTAGTTTTATCTAAACAATACATCCTCATTTACAGCAGAGCCAAGCTTTGATGCACACATTTCCTAAATATAACAGTAATTTTGTACAGACTTGAAAATCAGTCATACCACACGACATTCTATCAAAGAATTAAATCGACATGCTACAAAACCTTCTATCTCTTCACACGCTCTATCCCATTCACGTCTTCTTACCTGACACTGTTGTGGCCCATGCCGTGTTGGTGAGGACAATTTGGCACGATTCTTTTTCAGCGTCGCACTTGACGCACCACCCGTTGCGGCACCCTTACTGCTAACCGCACTTTTCAACACACCACCGCCGCTGCTGCTGCCGCCGCAGCCGCCACCACCACTGGTATTGCTGTTAACGCTGACGATGCTATCGTTACTGCTGCTCGACGAGCTAAAGTTGCTGTTACTGCTGCAATTGCTGTTGCTATTCGTGTTGCTATGATTCAGAAGGGAGGAGGAGCTGCTGGTGCTGCTATTGCTCATTATCTGTGCCAGCGATGTGACGTTGTTGGTGTTGCTGCAGCTACTGCTGCGTATGAGACAATTTTTCACGTAACTACTGGTCGTTTTGTTGGTGGTATTTGTTGCCGTGGACACTGTTTGCACACCTGCTTTGTTCGACGTGTGTGCAGCTGTTGCTGTTGCTGTCGCTGTGGCTGTTGTTGTCGACGCATTAGCCGGTGCGGACGCTGTCGCGGACGTGGCTGTTGTCGATGTAGTTTGATTGCGACGACTTATTGAGATTTTGTTAGCTGGTGCGGAGGAGGGTGCAGAAGTGTTGCTGCTATTGCTACTACACGTCGTGCTGTTTGTATTGGTGCTGAAGCTGTTGTTGCCGTTGCTTATTGCGGTTTTGTTATTGGAATTGCTGCTGCTACTGCTGCTACTGCTATGATTTGCTATTATTGTTGTTGTTGTTGTAGGTGAGGCTGAGACTAACGCACTGCTGTGATTTTTGAAAGCTGAAAAATTGTTAAATGAAAACAAAGGGCATCATAAGGTGTAGCTGTACATATAAACACACACACACACACACACACACACACACACACAATTTATAGCATACTTACATGCTGTCTGCAGTGAACCGAATACGTCGGCCAACATCTCCGGATCGGGATAGCCAATGGTCAAGGCATTTTCTAAAGAAGTTTGTGTCGGCGACTGATTGGAATCGGACGAGTCTCTCAATTGTAGTGTGACGGAACCTTCGGTGCCGACTGAGGCACTACACATTAAAACACGAGGCGACGACAAGCTCGTTAATGGCAAGTGTATACTCTTCGGTACCTGCAATAGCGCATAGAGAAAAAGCAATGCAGACTATATGTAATTCACGTAATACGAAAATTGTAACTTTAATAAAAATTGCAATAAATTATTTGTATTTCTTCAAAAGAAAAACAAAAAAAAAGAAACAAAAAAAAAATTAAAAGGCACTAAGCAATAGTAAATGCTTCTTAAGTGAATAATAATATCAACTTATTTATTTCACAAATGTTGGCCGCCTGTTCTAGTCACTTATTCAGAAATATTGAATAATCTATGTGAGCCATTGTCTTTACTACAGCAGAAGGCACATTCAACATTCTCTTGCCCTTTCGCATACCCAACCCAACCACCACTCAGTCCTTGGCTTCCCAAGCTGCTAAAGCGCTTGGCTACAACAACATATGTACACGTATAATTAATTAAAAGTGAATGCATTCACTCTTGTGCCAGCTCTGTCGACATGGCTGGCATGGTTTGTCTATGGCCATCATTTTTTGGGCCACAGTAATGACGGAAGTTAAAAATTTCATTTTTGTATGGGCAAAGTGCGCATTGGTCCTACCGCAAATCAGCAAGTGATGCGATGTTGCTACGCAAAAACAAAAGAAAAAGGAGAAAATGAAACAGATTTGTGCTGAAATGCAAATGAAAATGACAAACAGCTAATGAAACAATAATTTATTTCGGGACGGCTAAATACAAATTTCAATGTACTTAATACATACTATGCATGTATGTATGTATGTATCTATATGGGCGAGTGAAAATTTGCAAACAAAAAAGAATGTTTAAATTAGTTTTGTGTTATTTTCAGCGCATATATATATTTGAAAGATATTTAATCCTCTAAATATGTTCTGATTGTTGCTTGACATTTCTGCATGTATGTGTATGTGTGTATAGATTTCAGTTTATAATTTATTTGTTTATTTTTTATATATTAATTTAAGAAATTGGTGTGCTTGCATGCATAAAATATATTTAAAAAATTAAAAATAAATTACTGTAAAGAAAATGGGTAATGAGACGAAAAAGAAGTGTTAAAGTTCATGATATAATGAGATTTCAAAAATTATGAGAAGAAAATTTCATTTGAAAATTGATTTTTATAATAGTTGGCTGATTTTGTCAAACATCTTGAACTTTAATTAATTATACAGTGGCGGACTAAAGTCTACATACGACCCCTTTTTTGGAATCCATACCGTCCCATAGTTTTTACAGGAAAAGTATTGATGTAGTCTTGATTTGAATTTAATTGTAAGACAAAACCGAAAATTTCATATTTATTCAACATCAACTTTCAATTTTATTAACAAAAAACTGAAAAAAGGCATTGACAAAAGTGAGCATACGTTTCATTAATTTGTTTCATTTATTACTTTAGTTATTGTTTTCAGTGGTCAAGTACCGTTTTTTTTTTTCTTTTTATACTTTTCTTGGTATTTGGCTTTATCTGTTCTATTCTATCTATTGTTTTCCATCATTTGAAAAAAAATACGATCGCGAAAATGTCGTCACGAACGGAAATCCCGGTGGCTGTGCGAAAATTGGTTATAAAACACAGAAATGATAAGAAAACGTTCGGCGAAATAGCTAAATTGTTAAATTTAAGAAAAGCGACGGTGCAAACAATTTATAAAAATTTTGCAGAATCGGGCTCGTTCGAGAGTAAGCCGCGAAGTGGTCGTCCAAAGAAGCTTACCCGTAGGGACATCTCTTTCATCCGTAATAAAGTAAGCCAAAATCCCAAGGTACATGCTACTAATTTGGCCCAGGAGATAGCTGAGAGATCCGAAATTGTTGTGCACCCACGCACAATAACAAGGATTCTTAACAACGAAGGATTCCACAGCAGAACTCCTCGCAAGAAGCCTCTCATAAGCGAGAAAAACCGCGCACTTCGTTTGGAGTTCGCAAAAAAGCATCTAAATAAGGATCATGAGTTCTGGAAAAGCGTGCTATTTACGGATGAGTCCAAATATAACATATTTGGATGCGATGGCAGAGCAAAAGTTTGGAGAAAACCCAATACTGCCATGGATCCCAGGCACCTTATTTCGACCGTAAAGCATGGTGGTGGGAGTGTCATGGTTTGGGGAGCAGTTGCAGCGTCTGGAATGGGTAATTTGGTCTTTATTGAAGGAAATATGGATCGCTTCCAATATAAGACCATATTGGAAAATAATTTGAAGCCATCTGTGGACAAACTGTGCCTTGGCTCGAGCTGGATCTTTCAACAGGATAATGATCCTAAGCACACAGCGCAAATAGTAAAGGATTGGCTGCTGTATTATGCTCCGCGACAGTTGCACTCACCACCACAAAGCCCGGACTTGAATATCATAGAACATGTATGGGAAATATTGGAGCGGAAAATTCGGAAACATCATATAAGTAATGCGTCAGTGCTTAGGGAGAAACTTCAAGAAGAGTGGCAAACATAACAGGAGAAGAGCTGGAAAATTTGGTTTCTTCAATGCCCAGACGCTTGCAGGCGGTGATCGATGCGCATGGTGGCCCAACAAAATATTAACTTAGTTATTAAAATTAATATGATTACCTAGAATAGCTAAGCAAAAAATCGTATGTTCACTTTTGTCAGTGCCTTTTTTCTATTTTTTGTTAATAACTTTGAAAGTTAATGTTGAATAAATGAGAAATTTTGGTTTTTGTTATATACTTCAATTTAAAACAAGACTGCATCATTATTTTTTCTGTGAAAGCTATAGGACGGGTTGAATTCTCAAAAAATGGATCGTATGTAGACTTTAGTCCGCCACTGTATATATATTTAATTTATTTTGTTTTTTACTTTATTTTATTTTATATATGTCAATAATATTTTTTTTTTCATTCCCTTGATTTATGAATTTCTCTTCGCAAAGTATTAACAAAAGAGTTTTATTAGGAATTATTGTTCTTGCCAAATTTTTAGGAAGCATAAGAAAAATTATCACATAAAAGGGCATACGAATATATTGTATATACGAGTATATTTTTTTGATACTTCGATTTTTCATTAAATTCCCGTGATAGAATTAGAACTTTCCTCTTCTTTTTCTTTTCTTGAAGCCATAAAATTTTGTGCGAAAAATGTTAACTCTTAAAAATGCTGGAAATGTCGGGAGTATATTTATTCTGAGTCAAAAAAAATATATTCCAACTGGTACAAGATTTTCTTAGACCTTCGTGAGATTGAAAATGATTAAGTTTGTCCTGGATAACTCAAAAAGTGATGAGTTTATTTAAAAAGAGAAGAAAATTAATATGGCCAATCGAGGTGCCAGTTCTTATCATTTCATTGCTTGCCCGCCCCTTTTTTATTTGCAGATTTAGATCTCTGTGTATTTCTTCTTTTCCAAGATGAAATATAATAAAATATTCAATTCATACAAACAAACATGGTCTTTAGCTCCCTAAAAAATTATAACAAAAATTAATAGTATATTCCGCAAAAACAATTATTAAATACATATAATTGGCGCTTTGTAACCACTGAGCTCCTCCTACAATTTTTGGTGTGTGCCTTGATGTTTTCCCTATAAATGGAGGGTCATATGTACACTTTATTCTAACCCGCCTCCGAAGAAAGGTGGTTTGTAACCATTACCTGTGCTAACGTGTACCGATGCTTATAATACTTCTATCATATGAAAGCTGAACGGAAGTGGGAGTAAAGGGATCGACATATTCGAAAATATAGTATTTATGGTTTGATTTTCTTGAAAATTACATAAATTCGTGACATGAACACTACATTTTCTTCGGGGAAGTGGACCACGGCCCGACTTATTCGAAAACTCCTAAATTAAATTTGATATACATTCGTATATACTCGTACTCATATTTTGTTTGTTAAAATTACAAAAAAAAAAAAAAAAAAACAATGTAGAATCGAATACTTTAAGAAAAACAAACCAAACAAATTATTTATTTTATTTTATTTATTTCCAATTTGATTTTGATTTGATTTTAATCCTTTTTACTTATTACACCTTCCGACACGATTTTTGATCCACGAAAAAATCGAGAATTTTCGGAAACTAGGACCAAAAAATATTACCGTGTATGCCCGTTTTGCTAGACCAAGTCGTTTATGGAGTTTAGGGATGAAAACAACCCTAAATGAAAAGTGACAAAATCTCTTTTAAAAATTATTAATAATGTATACAAATTGGTATCTAGGGGTATTTGGGGTCGCTTATTATGAACCTGATGTCAGATTTTTAAGGATCAAAGTGGAAGATCTGATAATCATATTGGATCCGCCATTTTGAACTATAAAAATCTGACATTAGCTTCAAAGTTATGACTGTCAACAGTGACGTGGGAGCCAAGTCGCGAATGCAATGACTGTTTGTGTGATGACAGGAGATATTTCGTCTTGCCCGCATTCACTACCAGACCCATATCCTTCGCTTCCTTATCCAGTCTGAAGAAAGCAGAACTCACGACGCGGTTGTTGAGGCCAATAATGTCAATAATCATCAAACTAAAGAAGTCTCACGATAAGAAATTACCCTATCTGAAACCTCGCTTGGTATCGAACGGCTCGGAGAGCTCCTTCCCGATCCTGACGGAGCTTTTAGTGTTACTTAATGTCAGTTTACATTGCCGTATAAGTTTATTAGGGATACCAAATTCAAACATAGCGGCGTAAAGGCAGCTCCTATTCGTGCTGTCGAAGGCGGCTCTAAAATCGACGAAGAGGTGGTGGGTGCCGATCCTCTTTTCAAGGGTCTTTTCCAAGATTTGGCGCATAGTGAATATCTGGTCAATGGTTGACTTACCGGGTCTAAAGCCACACTGATAAGTTCCAATCAGATTCATAATCAGCGACCCCAAAAACACCTGTATACCAAGTTTTATAAAAAATTAATGACTACTTAAATTTTTTTACCGCCATATTGGGTCGCCATTTTGGATTTTGAAAATCTGACATCAGATTCATAATCAGCGACCCCAAATACCCCTAGATACCAATTTCTGCGCAAATGGCTAACTGGTATAATTTCATCATCGAGATGTTAGTATTCACTAGACCTGCTGCATACTAATTTGACTTTTCTCTGCAGAATATACCCCGTAGAAATTTGTGGACTATATGGTTCATTGGAGTAATCCAATATGTACTCCTCTGAAGTCAACTATTGTATTAGGTCAACTCGCGTCTCGCTACCACTGTATGTACTACAAGGAGCAATATGTGAATTCATTTGAAAACTAATCTCATGTACATATGTACTCCATGGATTGGTCGTTTGTTATGAAGAGATGAAGTATATGGTCCAGCTCTAGGCCATCGCAATGTTAATTAGACTATATTTTTTGTATGGACTGTGATTAGTTTTGGATTACTCCATTGTCCGCGTGGAGTATACCATATATTCAATGCGTGCATGGAAAAGGCACCTTGTTTGCAGGGTATATTTATCCATCCGCCAATACCATCAACACAAAACCTAATATCGTGCCTAATATTATAAGTCGAATGGTCCACTGTTCTTTAGTGTTGCTATAACAATCATAACAATGTGCCAAAATATACGTCGCATAAAATTGCGGCATGAATGTGCGAATGCGAGTGCGGAGAATTCAAGGAATTCAGCCAAAGCAAATTTGAACGCATTGCAAATGCATCATGCAGTCATATTTATCCACTACTTGACTAGATACACATGCACATACATACTGACATACACGTACATATATACAGTCTCGACGCAGATGCATGCCAGACCCAAGAAGAACTTGCAAAAGTATAAGGAGTTGATCCAGACAATTTTTTCACAATAAAGTCTTAATTTTCGAAAAAAAACCGCACGAATTAATGCATACACCCAATAATATAATAGAGTTCTATTTTATTTTGATGCTTACTTAAGCTTTAAGGCTAGGTTCCTCTAAAAAAATTTCAAAAAATCAAAAAACCAGTAAATTCGGCCGCTCGAGCACTTTAATCGCCTTTTTCTCGAAACCACGTTTTTTCAACTGGGTGACACTCTTATTTAGAACCTGTTGAACTTCACAATATGGACTAAACGGCATTTTACTGCTAAAATCTATGGTCGGTACTACAACCAAAAATATTCATTGTGATTTAAAAAATGTATAAAAAAACTAAAATTGAAAAAGGGTAAAATAATTAAAAAGCCCGCCATTTTTTTTTTTGTGTGAAAATGTTTCATTGTAGTTCCGGCCATAGCCAATGTGACACAGAATAAGCAACCGTTTTGACTTTTGCTTTCAGATGATTCGTTTTACAGTTAGCGTGTCACTCACTAACAAACGGGGCATGTTTCAGCAGCAATTTTAAGAGCCACCATTTTAAAAAAATATGTTATGCGTCCACTTATCTACAAAAACTTTGTTATAGAATTTTTTTTTAAATAAATAATATTTGTTTGAAAAAACACGTTTTTTGGCCAAACCTGGCCATAAGCCCCTACAAAAAGCTTCATTAGTAAAGGGTTTTTGAAATTTCATGCTGACGAAATCGCCGGTAAACTCTACTTACTTATAAATAATAATAATTTTTTAATATTTTGATAAGTTTGAAGAAAAAACTAAGAACAGTCAAATTTTTAAGCTAAATTTTTACTATTTTTCATGGCTCACTTTATGGTTTATACAATCCTCTTTAACGTCTTTTTGTCTTTTTTCATTTCAGGTACCCTAAAGGCAGATAGGTTGACAGCCAAATGGAAACTTAGTTTTTCGGATCTCCGGGGGATAGCGCCTATCTCGTCGAGAATGCCAGATTTCCGTTTGAAAAATATATGTACAGATACCCTATCTATAGGCAAATGTACCCTTGACACTGTAACACACTCATTGAGAAGTTTTCTTTAAAAAAATTTCTAAAAATCTTCTTTTTTTGTTGTCACACTGGTTGGGCCCCCTTCAGCTTGAGCAAATTAGTTGTTGTATTATACAAACTTAATAATTTTTTGAGAATGTGAAATTTTTATGGTTGATATTAAATAAATTTTATAAACTAAAACACTAAAATTAGAAACATATTTCCTTCATAAAAAGTATAAGTGGGAAAATACATATATACATACCTATAAATGCATGAAAACCCGTCTATCACATATAAATAGTTAATATACGAAAGGTAATAAAATCTTTCAGACACTGGGGCGTCAAAATGGAGACTACTTCAAGATTACAAATTTTCATATATACATACGAGTATGTATGTACAATATATAATAAGTTGAAGCTAATAATCGCAAACTATCAAATGTAGCGTGCTAATGTGTGAAAATTAACATAATTTTTCGCATCATGAGCAAACATTTTTTCTTGGCTCTTCTTATTTTCAACACAAGCCTTCACCTACCCACTTGCATGCGTGGGTTTTTATTTTTTTTTTTTTTAATTTTTCTTATTTACTCAAATATTATAAGAACGTACACCCTCTTCCGCAGTTTTAATGAATTTAAGTTGTACCCATATGTACATAGGTATGTATGTTTTATGGCAACATATATGAGTGTGTGTGCGTATGTATTTCGTGTCTATTTCAGCATGATTCATATGTCAATCAAATGTCAATGTCACGTAGCAAAACAACAGCAACGCTGACAGGCACGGTGAAAGCGACAATGAATGGAATTGGTGATGATGATGACGATGATAATTATGACGCCAACAAAAAGATGCCAAAAAAACTATAAACTACAAACTATTTTTCATAATATTTATGTATATGTATAGTACTTAAATGTGTATATGAGCTTGAGAATTTTTAAATAAACTTAGAAAAGTTTTACTCGTACACGTGCATACTCGTACATACATACATGCATACATACACGGTGTGTCCCAAAAATAACCGAACTTTTTGGATATAAAATAGTAAAATACACATTATATTATCTTTGAAAGTTATTATTTATTCAAAATAGGTTCCATTTGACTCCACACTACGTTTGGAACGTTCAACCAGCGCATGCATAGATTTTTTTATGTCATTTATAGAAATGTTCTTCAGTACCTCGGTTACGGCTGCTTCATTTTTTTCAATTTTTTTTTTAATTTTTTAAACTTCAATTTCAACTTTTTTCAAGTTTGACACAAAATTTTTTTTTTTTGGAACCATTAGCACACTTTTGGTTTTATTGAAATGGCTGTCACTTTTACATCTGTCATCCGACTTACATGAAGTCAGGTGCGTTTGAAAGAGGATTAATGTATCTTTTTAATGTTGCAATTTTTCAATAGATGGCGCTGTATGTTGTATGATTTAAATATAAAGTTCGGTTATTTTTGGGACACACCGTGTATATGAAAATATTATATTACACTTAGATTATTAAGCAAGAAAATTTTCCACAAATATTTGTTTGTAAATTTTTAGCAGAAAATACTTCCATACAAGCTGGAAATACATATGTTATACGGAATTTCGAATGCAAAACTAATTTCTTCTGCGAGTTTTTTTTTGTCAACTTTCTCCTCACACCGTTTATTTAGTTATATTTTCATATTATATTTTTATACTTATTATTTATTTAATTATTTTCTTTCATTTATTTTCCATTTTTGATTTATTTTTATTGATCATAGGTACACTCGTAGGAGTCAAGGTTTCTAAGTCTAAAATCATCTTGAGTGATGAGGCCCATTTCCATCCAAAAGATTTATTGTTGAAAAGCCTCTCCATCATCCACGTACAAAGTGATATGTTATATGTTGTCCGAAATTGGATGATATTGAGCTAGGCAACGTTTATCTACAACAAACCGCCGCTACGGAACGAAACTATCAATCTTTTAAGGGAACAGTTTCTTTGAATATCAAAATAACACTTCCTATTAGGAAAGGACTGACAACTTTATTTGTCACATATCTTTCCTTACATGTAAACATGGAACCAATTCTCATCCCGAATTTGTTGAAGATTCATGAAAATTGTATTCAATATAATTTTAAATCTAGTTTGTTTCTTCGATCAATGTACATTTAAATGTAAGGTAGTAAATTTTCGGCCTATTTAAATTCGCTTAGGTGAAATATTAACAATGACATTAAGAAAAACGACATGTTAATGAATGTGATAGGAGAACACATTAACATTGCGCTATTTTCATAAATCCTGGAAGCTCTCGAAGATCATCACTATCTCTAAGTCAGGTACAGATCCAACTTTTGTACGCTTTTGTAGACCCATTAACTTCCCATCGGTATTTTCCAAAATCTTTCTAAAACCAGCGGGTACAGCATCGAATACTTTCAAAGCTGGAGTGCTTTCATCCATTCGGACGACGTGAACTCGCTGAACTACGTCATCTTATAACTCGTACAGCTCATCGTTCCATCGTTTGCGGTATTCGCCGTTGCCAATGTGCAGAGATCCATAAATCGTTTACAAAACTTTTCTCTCGAAGGCTCTTAGAGCCGACTTATCAGATGTTGATATCGTCCACGCCTCTGCGCCATATAAAAGGTGATTAAATTGTAAGGGCCGATGTTGAATGTGAACCACACCTAAACGCCAAGTTTTTTTCCGAATTTAATTTGACATTTCTCTATTTCAGACTTACTCAATTTGAACCATGGAGAGATACACAATCCAACAACGTGTTAACGTTATCCAGACTTATTATGAAAATTTTCGAAGAAAATCATCTTCAGTGATGAGGCACATTTTCACCTCAGTGGATTCGTCAATAAACAGAATTGCCGTATTTGGGCGAATGAGAATCCAAGAGTGATTGTCGAAAAACCAATGCACCCACAAAGAGTGACTGTTTGGTGCGGTTTATGGGCTGGCGGCATCATCGAGCCGTATTTTTTCCAAAATGAGGCCGGTCAGGCAGTTACTGTGAATGGTGTTCGCTATCGTGAGATGATAACGAACTTTTTATGGCCACAATTGGAAGATATGGATGTGGACGATATGTGGTTTCAGCAGGACGGTGCCACTTGCCACACAGCTAACGAAACAATGGCTCTTTTGCGCAACAAATTCACGTAATGGCGATGTCAATTGGCCCCCAAGATCATGTGATTTGACACCGTTGGACTTTTTTCTCTGGGGTTATTTGAAAGAAAAGGTGTACGTCGATAAGCCAGCAACAATTCAAGAGCTAAAGGATGAGATAATTCGGCACATTAACGGCATAGAAACTCCATTATGCCTCAGCGTCATCGAAAATTTGGACCATCGTATGGAGGTGTGCCGCCGAGGTCGCGGCGCTCATTTGGCCGATATTTTGTTACATACATAATTGAGTAATACCAATATATCATAATAAAATAAAATTTCAATAATTTCCTAAATAGTTTGTGTTTTATTCAAAATCAACATCGGCCCTTGAAAATTTAACCACCGTTTAGTAGGACCGGTATGATGAACGACTTGTAGAGTTTGGTTTTCGTTTGGCTACTTAGTTCAAAGTAGCACTTGTTGCCAAGAGTGATACTGCGTTGGGTTTCAAGGCTGACGTTATTATTGGTGTTAGTGCTGGTCCCCAGATAGACGAAATTATCTACGACCTTGAAGTTATGACTGTCAACTGTAACGTGGGATCCGAGTGGCGAGTGGGATGACTGTTTGTTTGGTGACAGAAGATATTTCGTCTTGCCCTCATTCACTACCAGACACAAATCCTACGTGTCCTTATCCTGTCTGGAGAAGGCGCGGTTGTTGAGGCTAATAATGCCGATGTCGTCGGCGTACGCCAGCAGCTGTACACTCTTGTAGAAGATTGTGCCTTTTCTATTCAGCTCTGCAGCTCATATTATTTTCTCCAGAAATAGTTTAAAGAATATAGAAGATGAAGAAGAACACAATAAGGAACCAACCTGTCTGAAACCTCGTTTAGTACCGAACGGCTCGGAGAGATCATTCCCGGTCCTGACGGAGCTTTTAGTGCTTCTTAAGGTCAGTTTACACAGCCGTAAAAGTTTTGCGTGGATACCAAATTCAGACATAGCGACATAGAGGCAGCTTCTTTTCGTGCTGTCGAAGACTGCTTTAAAATTGACGAAAGGGTGGTGTGTGTTGATCCTCTTTTCATGGGTTTTTTCCTAGATTTGGCGCATGGTGAATATCTGGTCAATGGTTGACTTACCAGGTCTAAAGCCACCATGATCAATCAGCTTGTTGACGTCGGGCTTTAGTCTTCCACACAATACTTTATATGCGATGTTAAGGAGGCTTATTCCACGGTGGATTGGGAAGAACACATTTAGGTTCTATCGGTCCCCGCGGATTTGTTTCTTTCTTTTTTCACTTCAAACGTGTCTTGCTTTTCTCTTCAGCTCTCGGTATCTATCCCACTCTGCTACCCCCAACTACACAAATACCATAGATAAAAATATTACTAAAACTAAATTAAAAAGTGCGAAATCGCATTAGATTATTAATTCCAAGGGCTGTAGTCTAAAAAGCGTTCCACACTTATTGTCGTTAACCATTAAGGCAATATAAATAATAAATGTGAATTCTCTTTTGGTGTGTCATTACCCTGTAGTAGCCCGGCCGCAATTTTAATGGCAAATATTTCAGCTTGCATGAAACTACAGAAGTTTGCCAACTTGACTGAGGTTACGAGCTCCAGTTTAGGGAAGCGAATTGCAGCCTCGGTATATTCAAAACCACGTGAAGCCCTGACGATGTTATTATTGTAAGTGCTACGAAGATGCTGAGAATCGGGAGTCTAAATACTCTATTCAGACTTGACTTCACATAAATGTTGAATTTTCCGCGGCCCTCTACCATACTAGAGCACCGTAGAAAAGACTTAACAATTCTTGAAGATATTCATTATAATTTACTATTTGTTACCCTTTATGATATATCTTTTGTGAAATTGTTAAACTTGCAAAGAAGAAAAAAAAATAGTTTTAATTTAAAATTTTTTTACAGTGCTTCAAGTATTCTTTTTGGGCAAAAAATCAAGTCAGGCACATAAAGTTCTTATTGTATCTCTGACACAAGTTGACAATTTCTATGAGCTCCTCAAATTCCTCACATAATAATTCTGGGATGCCTATTCTAATTAAAGAAATTAATTAATTGATCTCAGTTCAAATATACTCGTACTGTTATTAAGCCAGTAAACAATCAAGATATTCTAATAACAAGTGGAAGTGTTTGTCAGTTCACGTAGAAAATTTTGTTTTAAATTATTTAAATATATGAATATAATTATTACATTGGTTAACATACTGATTATTATTATAATATTTGTATTTATAAAAAAAATATTTTTCAGGAATAAAAATAGAATTATTTTGAAAAAAGTCCTTTTTCTAAACGCTGTCACCTTTCAGCAAAAAATATCAATATCAATATATTCGAGTACACTTCTGATATAAAGAAATATAATATCCATAAAATTCTTGTTCGGAGGCTGCGTAAAATGATAAATCACAAATCATCATAAAATTACTACCGTCTCGTAAAAAATTGCATTTTCAACATAAAAATATATGCAACTTGGTGAATAGTGTTGGAATATTTAGCATTTGGTAGTTGGTAGTTGGCATTGGCCAACAGCACGCTTGATATAAAATTCGATACAATATTGGAACTAAACATGTATACGAGGTGTGCTCACAATGTTACGAAAATTTTTCAAATTCAGGTATTTGGACAGTGAGAGAGTTCAATTGTCAATTTTTTTATATTTATTTGGTATTCATAGCCCTGAAGTAAGAAAACAAATCAGTTTTTTATTATTGTCTGTAACAGGCACTAAAACTAGACGTATGTTTATGATCTCATCGAATAAAGTGTACTAATGTGTTTGAGATCTCAACAAAGGCTTATGAAGAGTCTACTATGAGTAAAGCAAGGAGCTACCAGTGGTACAAACGTTTACAAGAAAGCCGTGAAAACGTTGGACACATCACAACCAAAGAAAATATGGAGAATGTAAGAAATAATTTGAACTATCGTCAAATCACGATTAGAAAAGTACCTAATAATTTTGGCATATCGAATGGATTATGTCATGCCATTTTTTGTTTGTTTTTTTTTTCATTGTTTTGGGTATGAAACGCGTGGCAAGCTAATTTTTTTGTGAAAATCATCGGACTTTAAACTAAAACAGCGTCGAATGACATTGCTTAGAGATCCACAAACTAAAAACTAACAAAATTTTCAGTATCCTAAAAAAATATGGTCTAAGTCAGCTCAAGAAAATTAAATAACCGAGAAAAGCTTAACATGAGTAAATCCGAAAAAATTC
Source organism: Ceratitis rosa (assembly GCA_037013455.1). NCBI lineage: Eukaryota > Metazoa > Arthropoda > Insecta > Diptera > Tephritidae > Ceratitis > Ceratitis rosa. The sequence continues at coordinate 369,155 of JAWMAG010000086.1, read as the reverse complement.
CCGAATGCGTGATCAAATAGTGTATGACTTTTGTATCACGATAATACGCCAGCTCGCACTTCTTTGCTTTTCTGTGCAATTTTTTCTAGAGAACCTTAAACTGACGTCGTTTAACAGTTGACATTAACAGAGCATAGCTACAATATTAAAAATCATTTCAAAGATAGAGTTCGAGAAGTGTTTCAAGAATTGGAAGAAGAGCTTGCAAAAATGCATAATCTCTAATGGCAACTATTTTAAGGGGTTAGGGGTAGTCAGAATTTTCAAAAAATCAAATTTTTTTTTGCATTTTCGTTAAGTATAATATCTTAAAAATAATCTCTGAAAATTTCAAGTTAATCCGATAATTCGTTTTTAAGTTATTCGACAAATAACAAAGAGAGCTCGGGCCTTTCAAAGCGCTACTGTAAAACTTTAAACGCGTTTTTCTCAAAACTATGTTTTTTGAACTGGTGACAACTGTAACTCGAAAACCGCTCAGTTGATTTTAATGAAATTTATACAGCTTTTAGAATACATCATAAACTCGGGAAAAAATCGAAGGATTTTTTTTTTTGAAGAATTTCGATTTTTTAAGACCAATTAACTGTTGATTTTTTCCCAAAAATCTAGACAAAAATTTCCTGAGGCCGCCATTTTGTTAATTTTTGAAAAAAAAATCCTTCGATCAGGCCCAGGACTATTTATTTATAAAACTAATTTTTTTTATCCGATTGATTTCAGATGAATCTCCAAGGACTTATGATTGTCACCGCAAGGATCTTTTTTTGGAACTGGGTTAACAGCTGTAACTTCGGAAATAAATTTTTTTTTTTGATATTTTCGTGACTTCAAGTCAAAACATTGTTTAATACTACTTTTGTAAAATAAAATTATTTAATAGCAAAAAAAATACTGAAAATTCTCATTTTTTCGTGCCTCTGACTACCCCTATCCCGTTAAAGAATTTGAAGGCAACAGCATCAATGTAGGCGAGCAAATATTTATATTTTACCAAAAATTAAAAATTCTCGTTTTTTTACTGCACACACCTCGTACAGTTGCAACTCAATAACAACAACACAAACTGTTTTTAATATGTTAAGAATTGTGGAATATTTATGTGCTGTCATTTAACACTAAAGTCCAAATAATAAACTTAACAGCGATTCAATGTGATGCACAATAATAATTTCAATAAGTCAATGAGGAGGAGATACTAAAACATCTTTCAAATGCGATGAGTAACTTAATTATTTAATTTTAATTAAATTATGAAAATTATTTATAACAAAATCAAATTGGAAATATAGGAGTTCTACTGTTGCTGTTAAATGTAATTATTTACCTTCTTTTCAGCTCATTAACGAATCTAAATTTATTTACATCTCAATTATTTTATTTGTTAAAATATAGTGGTGTGTGTGTGTGTGTGTGTGTGTGTGATAATTATATTTATACGCTTGACAATTTTTAATGTTGAACTCAATGAACTAAATGAGCTAAATAGTTATCGTACATACATATGATACGTATTTGTATGTGTAAAGAGCAAAGATCTACATTTTGTTATGGAATTTAAATATAAAAATGCAAAACTTTTAACAATTCACGCGCAATATTAGTACGTAACGAGAGCAGGTGTTACTTAATAGAAGGCAATTGGCGAGAAAAGTATCACGCTTGGTGGAGTTATTATTTTTCCTTTGCTGATTTTGGAATTAAAAATCTTTTACGTTTCGTTTGAATAATGCAGAACTTTTATGAAAATAAGAGCGTTTTCATTACCGGCGGTAGTGGTTTTCTTGGAAGAGGTAAACTTTTAATCGCCGTGTGAAATCTTACTTCTTTTCGTAAATTGATTCTTCAAGTGAATGTGAAGTGGTTAAAAAATACGAAAATATAATATGAAACAGTGTACGTTTTGTATAAAATATTCGTTGAAATTACTCTAATCAATTAAGTGTGTTAACGTTTTAAAATAAAGAGAAATAAAAAAATCAATCTAGAAAAGTATCAGTGATGTACATGATTCTGAGCTCAGTTCATAAGTGTGAAATGCTTTCGACTAATTTCAGACCTTTAATACGAACTCTAGTGTGAACATTAAAAACTTCTCTTCCAACATCGTGAGCTCTGTAAACTCCTTCAGGAATGTCCGTAGTGTAAAGAGATGTGTCTAGCGAAATTTTTTTTTATCGAGCGCTAATATCCTTGAACATCCACGGCCGAAATAGCCGAGTGCTCAGCAGTGCGCACTACCCTGCGGATGGTTTCGCGTCTTGGCCTGACCAACATCTAAAATTGCATAAAATTATTTAAAAAAATAAATTTAATTAATTCTTCTTATTCCGATCGCCCCGGAGCTCTAAGTATCTGGGAATTGTGTTGGACAGCAACCTGTCGTGGAGACTCAATGTGGAGAACCGAGTGAAGAAGGCATCAGCGTCCCTATATACATGCAAAAAGATGTTCGGCTGCACGTGGGGTCTCCCCCTGTTACCTCCCATTGGATCTGCATTGCTGTTGTTTAGCCAATACTTTTCTACGGTGCTTTGATATGGTATAAAGCACATATCTGGATAGGCTGGAAAGGGTATGAATACTTTCAATGTTCGGCATAACTGGGACACTCAGAACAGCATTCCTCCAGCAAACCTGGTAGCTAAAAACAGAGCAATATTATCTGGTGCCAAGCTATATGCTTCCCGGCAGCGAAAGTCGGCACCTATGGGCTTAGTAGTATAGGGTTACCCCTAAATCTATGAATAGACTACGTAATCCCGCGTCTGAATTTCAGGAAGCTGTTTTCATCTACAATAGGGGCAAATGGCTTGAGCAAAGGTCTGAAATATGCAGACAAGTCTCTTCACGTTCTCACAGATAGTTCTAAAATGAACCAAGGAGTGGGGGCTTCAGTTTACTATGCCCAACTGAAAATGAGTCGTGTAAGCTGCCAAGCCATTGCAGTATCTTCCAAGCCGAAATTTTTGCCATAGAAATAGGGACAGAGCTACTGCAAAGTGTCAGACTTCAAACGAAAAGAATACACATCTAAATGAATAGTCAAGCAACAATAAAGGCCCAAATTTCATATAGCACGAAGTCGCATTATGTAAAGAAGCGATTCAAGCACTGGCTGAAGAGTGTACATCTATTGGGTGCAAAGCCACACGGGCGATGAAGGGAATGAGGTAGCTGACGAGCTTGCTAAAGAGGGTGTCCACTAAAAACAAAACGCAGCATCGAACCTTACAGTTTTATTCAAGAAAGTGAAAAAGCAAAAAGTAATACTACTTCGTCAGACGAATAGCTAAGGGCTCCCGAATTTTGTAAAACATACAATGTTTTTGAAAAGCACACTTAGAGGGATTATCAAAATTCTTGCTTTCTGTCCTCTATACTGTCGTTGAGATCGAGCGTGATCTGTTATTTAGTTTGATTAAAACTCGTGGAATCTCTTTTATGTCCCAAACCACAGATTATACATATATCTTCTTCTCTTATACATATATGCCCATATATCTTCTATGGTTTTCTTATTTTTTGTTGTAGTAATCATAGAGAAACTACTCCGTAAGGCAGATGTGAAATGTATTTACATGCTAATCCGTTCCAAACGTGGCATTTCCAGCACTGAACGGATAAAGAAGATTTTCTCAGGGCCGGTAAAAAGAAACTCTTTGCAATAGAACATTTCAAAAAATTTCAATCGTATTCTATAATCTACAGCTTTTCGAAAAGGTGAGAGAACTTAAGCCGCATGCTCACACACTGATTGCACCTATTCATGGCGATTGCACTCAACCGAATCTGGGCATTTCTACTGAGGATCGCGAAACCCTCACCGCAAACGTGGACGTGATCATACATTGTGCAGCTACAATACGTTTTAATGAGCCTCTCTACAATGCCTTAGTGGTGAATGTAGGCGCTATTAAACATCTCTTGGAGATTGCAAAGCTTATGTCTAACTTGAAAGTGAGTTAAGAATACCAACTGCGTGCATAGTCTTTATAAATTGCTACTTTTGTTTTATAGTCCTTCGTGCATGTTTCAACAGCATTTTCAAATTGTAATTTGCCACATATTGAGGAGAAAATCTATCCGGAAAATGTTGGCATCTCTGCAGACAAAGCACTCACAGTGGCCGAACAATTGGGACCGGAACTAATCAATAGTCTGTCAGCGCATTTACTACGCAACTTCCCCAATACGTACACATTCACTAAGGCACTCGCTGAGGAGTTGATTTTAAGTGAAGCCGCCGAATTGCCAATTTGCATATTTCGACCAGCCATCAGTAATTATAAGTCAACATTAAATGTGTTTTAATTCTAACTTCCTATTATTTACAGTTACTTCCACATATGCGGAACCCATACCCGGTTGGGTTGATAACTACGCTGGTGCAATGGGCACCTTAATGGCTGTTGCGCAGGGTATACTACGGGTCTTGTATTTAGAAAGTAATAACCCGGCGATGTTGGTGCCTGTGGACTTTTGTGCAAATGCCATATTGGCTTGTGGCTACACCACAGCGCAGCAGGAAGGCACAGAAAAGGAGAAACGGTGAGAATGATGAGAGTGGTGGAGGCTTTTAAAAGTGGAGCGAGCTGTGGTAAATGGTTATTTCAATTTGAAAAGAAGTGCCCCTTAGCTTGAACCACTCAATATGGAGTCTTGTAAACGTTAATCCCCTGATGAATCCGTAGAAACCCGTAGATAGGAATGAGTCCTCGTCCAAGATTATAAAAAATAACTTTTTTTTAATTTATTATATATATTATCGTCAAAAGAAAAAATCTATGTCCCGACCACTAGGAGCTATTGTTCTTTTACTTCAATACCCATTTAATTTTATCAGAATGCAATGTAATGTAATTGGCGGCCGCGGTAGCCGAGTGGCTAGCATTGCGTACTGGAAAATGAAATTAAATTTTCTTATTGCAGTCGCGCCTCGGCAGGGAGTGTCCACCACGCCGAGGGTATGTCCGAAACGAAATTAGAACTCCTTAAAAAAATCCATCAATCGTTCGGAGGCTGCTTAGTATAAGCTGTAGGTCCTTGTATTTGTTGGAATAACATCAAGACACATACCACAAATTGCAGAAGGCTTGGCTGAAAATCGTTTCTGAGGTTACAAAGCGTCAATTATATAATGTTTGGAAATCTGGATCTAACTGGATGTCAGAAACCAAACGATCAGTAGCTTAGAGAAACAGAACTGCCAAAAATCAACTTGATATATCCAAAACAGTTTTAATGAGTAGGAGTGGTCTTAGACTTGGGTAGGTCAGGGTGCTACCTAAAGTCTTGCACGTTAGACTGGTGCTTAATCTAATCTGGGCTGCCACAGGAAGGTGAAGACCAAATGGGCGAAAAGGATTTTCATTTAGACAATTAATTTGCAAAATATCTTTAATAACCTGAGAATATATGTACATATGTACATTAAATGATTGTAAATATTGTAATGAGTCTTTGCTTTATAATTTTAAACGCAAATCCTTTAAATGTAGTACCTTGATATACCTATATATTCATAATTAACAAATCTCCAAATATTCTACTTTTATTTCATTCCAGCGAACCAACAATTTATAACTTTGTACCAGATGACACGAACACCATTACTTGTGGCAAACTGGCTGATTCTACAGTTCACTATGGGAGAAAATTTCCCGTTTCCAACATTTTTTGGTATCCGTTTACTGTAAACATCAACTCGTTGCATCTTGAATATATTTTGTCCCTTTTCCTACACATTATGCCTGCTTACTTTTATGATATGTTGCTGGCACTTCGTGGTGAAAAGAAAATGTAATTTTTAATTTCTATTTTATTCTAGTATAGATTATTTATTTATTAAAACGGGCGAACATATTTTTCAGAATGGTACGTATATATCAAAAGCTACTATACAATGGTGAGGTATTAAAGTTTTTCAAAATAAATAAATGGACACACAATACAACAAATACGAAAGCTTTATGGAAATCTCTTACGTCTGAAGATCAGTTGAACTTCAATTTTCATATGCCTGGCATTGTGTGGAAAGACTATTGCAAAACATTGGCATTGGGCATGCGCCGATATTTGGCTGTAGAAAATGACGAGACAATGCCGAAAGCTATCAAACGTACCAAAATGTAGGTATTCTATATACAAAAATTCGGAATACATACGAATATATGAAAATTGTTTATAAAAAACTGAAAAATTTACTCCAATATTTCAATATTATATCTCTTTCAAGATTGCAATGGGCTCATCAATCGATTCTGGTATTTATCATAACAGGTCTTTCGCTGTTCTTGTTCATGGTGACCGCTTATTGCTTAGAAAATAGATACTTTAAGCCATATAATTTAATTTCTTAAAAAAATAGGCAAGAGGCATGTGAATTCGATAACTCATAATAATAAATTGTATATATTCAAACAAAAGCACAAAAAATTCTTTTTAATTTATTTATTTAAACCTCCGTGGGTTTAACAGGTAAATAATGTATTTTCCAAAAACAAACAAATAAATGTTAACTACATTTTAACTTGTCAAGATATCAGATCGTCTAGGTATTTTCGTTCGGTACTTTGACGCTTCAAAATTTCATTCGAAACTCCACTTCTCTGCCAAGCGCATGAGCCGAGAGACCCAGAACTTCTATATTTATAATGATATGTTGCTGACGTGAAAAGGTGTTCATTAATATAAAAAAAGTAGAAAACGATGTAAGACTAAAGGCTGGCATCATCGTCAAACCATATCACCGGGGACGGTCACGACGGTCCAACAACCTCTGGATTTGTGGTTTGAGAAAGACTCCGTCGCCGCATCAAAGCAAAATTTCTCAAAACATCGCTGATTTCCGCCCACACTGCGACGTAAGAGAAGGATGTCACCAAAGACGTTTTCTAAATTGATCATGTTGTGTTTGACGGAAGACATGTCTGTAGGCTTCTAGATGAGCGTGCGTTCCACGGCCCTAAAATCAACTTGGATTCCTGCCCTGTCGCTGGGAAGATACGCACCCGCTGCTGCGTATAAAATAACACTCATCAACAAACATAAGGAAAATTCAAACGGTTCACACCAGCAACTCCAAAATAAGGAACTGTGTAACAACTTTTCAGATCCTCACGTATCGCCGCTACGGAAGCAATTGACTTTCGACAACTCAGGAAAATAAGCTGGTACCATAAGGATTGTCGAACTGTAGTAGACGCGGTAACTTACAGAACGTTTCAAGATCGGAGCAAACTCTTGTAGGATCCAAAGAGGTGATCTAGCGACTATCGCTGGAGTACACTGAATTTATGGAGAAAACACTTCTACAGCTCTTCTTTCCCCAGACTTGATAAGGAAGAAGCGTATGGGTGTGGCATGAAAAGTCAACGCAGAACCACTCTTGGCGATAGAAGTTTTCGAAAGTAAAGTTTTTCTTCCGGTATATGGTACTCTACGAGTTGGTAACGGCGAATACTGCAACCGATGGAACGATAAGCTGTACGAGTTATACGACGACATTGGCATAGTTCAGCGAATGAAGAGACAGCGGCTACGCTGGCTAGGTCTCGTGATCCAGATGGAAAACAATACGCCAACAGTGAAAGTACTGCATCGAAACCCGCTGGAGAAAGCAGAGGAAGAGGGAGATCTCTACCCCGTTGGAGAGACCAGACATAGAAAGACTTGGCTGTGCTTGGTTTTTTTGGCTAGTTCATAATAATTGTTTTTTGAGTTTTATTTGAGCACTTAAGAAATAATTATAATCAGAGATGCTCGACTAACGAAACGATGCCATTTCGTTTTGGTAATATGAAAAATAATCTCACCGAAACAATTTCGTTTCGTTCGAGTACAATGTTATCGAAACGAAATGGAATCGTTGCTGTTGAAACCAAACAAACTCAGCGTGAACGCTAATTTTAAAATGGCTGCCTGCTATGATTTAACAGCACACTTTAATTTTAACGTTTAATATTATCTGTTAATGATTTAACGTTAGAATTTACTTAGATAACTGCTTTAACGATAACATTTCCAAGAATTTCATCCGAAATGATTGCAATTTTTTGATTAATGTGAATCTTGATGATTAATATTGTTAGCAAAAAACTTTATTTTTTCACTTAAAATATTTCCTTGTATTAGAAAAAAATATTAGAAAGATGAATTTAAGCAGTATTTAAATAATAATAATGATATTTTCAATTTCTAATACCGTTAATACGACAATATTTTGGCATAGGAGATACCATTGATATCTCGTAAGAACACACAGAAACCAAACCATTCATCACAGTTATTCACAAAGTGCAACAACAACATGTATGCGCAAAAAAAATATATATAATAATTTTCACATCACACTTTTTTTATACAATCTAAGTGTATGTGCGCTAGAGGACACCCGCATGTACGAGTATATACGTGTAGTTATAACATAGATGTGCGCATACGGTACTTAATATTCGCAGCTAACACTTTTATAATTTATTTGTACGTTTCTTTTCTATTTTCTACTTATTAAAGGTTTATTTTCTTCACGCATGAATGATAAAAATGATTCATATGTCTACTTACCGAATTTATGGTAGCCATCGTTGTGAATGGTGTTGGTGGTAGCGATGGTTATTATTTTGTTGGTGGTATTTGTGGTTGTAATGGTAATGGTGGTTTTGGTGGTATTGGTTGTGGTTGTGGTGATGGTGGAGAAGGAACAAAATCAAAAATCTGCAAAAAAAAAAATTCATAAACATAAAGAAAAAATTCATTGATGAGTCAAAATGGTTATGGTAAACATAATAATTAACTACACATGTGCAAACATTGCTAGGTATATATATATGTACATATATCGGCACATAAATATACTTGATGCATGTGTACGCTTAAATTATTTACAATAATTATGAATGTTTATAAAAAGCTTAAAATGAATGCGTCAAATATAAATGCCTGTATATATGAGCTACGAAATAAGTCAATAAATTTTTAGGACTAAAAATAAAACAGCATCCCAAAACTTGTTTATGTTCGCCGTGATTTTTTTAAGTATATATAATATATATATATATATATATATATAATTGGCGCTTTGTAACCGCTGAAGTGATTTTCGGCCGAGCTCCTCCTGCAATTTGTGGTTTTGCGTCTTGATGTTTTTCCAA